>CM065590.1:342682075-343282075 GCA_033119425.1 Bufotes viridis
TTAATTACTAGTAGTGATGAGTGAGCATGCTCGGCCGAGTATTGGTTCGGCTCGAGCATCGCTATGCTCGGCGCTCGGCTTTGCTCGGCCGAGCACCACGTGTATTTGTTGCATTGCTCAAGTCTCCTCCCCGCACGTTTTGCGCCTTCTAAGCAGCCAATCAAGGTCCAGGTAACTAATTCCCCTCAGTGTAAGGCCATAGCAATGTTAGCTGTAAGCCTTATACTGATTGGCTGGACGGAACACGTTATACCATCTCATATAGGAGCTGAGGTCCGGCGCTCGGCTCATTCGCGTCAGGGAGAGCAGACAGTAGGCAGGGACAGATAGTGTTTTACTTTAAACTTACTGATTTCACTCCAAAAACCTTATTGAAAGACCTAACAGTCCTTTTAAGAATTAGAATGTGTGTTTGAAAGCAGTGCAGCACCTTTTTTTTTTTTTTTTTTTAAGAAGGGGGGTTAATTCAGCACTATCAGGGACATGCGTCACCAGGAAAGGAGAGGTAAGTGCACTGCTTGAAAATCTCTTTGATAACTTTGTTAAGACAGAAAGATTTCCGATTAGTGACATCTACAAAACGCGATCATTAAACAGTGTTTTGGGCAGATATTATCAAAAGGGGCTTATTCACTACAGTGTTCCTTGGTACTGAGATATACACTGCACCATCAAAAAGCAGTGTGTTGAGGAGACATTATTAAAAGGGGCTTATTCACTACAGTGTTTCTTGGTACTGAGATATACACTGCACCATCATAAAGCAGTGTGTTGAGGAGACATTATTAAAAGGGGCTTATTCACTACAGTGTTTCTTGGTACTGAGATATACACTGCACCATCATAAAGCAGTGTGTTGGGCAGACATTATTAAAAGGCGCTTATTCACTACAGTGTGCCTGGTACCGAGATATACACTGCACTACTATAAAGCAGTGTGTTGGGCAGACATTATTAAAAGGGGCTTAATCACTACAGTGTTTCTGCTAATAAGATATACACTGTACCATCAGAGAAATTATTTGTTATGGGGAAATTAACCTAACTTGTGCCACATCTGTGTGTGCGTTCAATCTGCAACCATTATATTAATTACTCCAGCAGACAGTGATTTATATTTTGGCCTTAGTTAACAAGTTTTGGGCACATCTGTGTGTGCATTTAGGCCACAACCGTATATACATTATTCCAGCAGAGAATACATTTTTTGGGGATAAATTTGTATCTAATATAGAACTACATCCAAATAAAGTGTGTATTCATTACAGCCAGCAAATACAGTGTGTACAGTAAAAATTACATTATCCATGGCCTAGTGTGGTGATGAAAAATTGTATTTCTCTGTCTCCTGTACATTTCAGAAAGCAAATATGGTGTGTACTGTAAAAATTACATTATCTCTGGGCTAGTGTGGTGACAAAAAATTGTATTTCTCTGTCTCGTGTACAATATAGAAAGCAAATACAGTGTGTACTGTAAAAATTACATTATCTGTGGCCTAGTGTTGTGGTTAAAAATTGTATTTCTAGGTCTCCTGTACATTACAGAAAGCAAATACAGTGTTTACTATAAAAATTACATTATCCGTAGTGTAGTGTGATGGTGAAAAATTGTATTTCTCTGTCTCCTGTACATTACAGAAAGCAAATACAGTGTTTACCGTAAAAATTACATTATCCATGGCCTAGTGTGGTGGTGAAAAATTGTATTTCTCTGTCTCCTGTACATTACCGACAGCAAATACAGTGTACACTGTAAAAATTACATTATCTCTGGGCTAATGGGGTGCCGAAAAATTGTATTTCTGTCTCCTCTACATTACAGAAAGCAAATACAGTGTGTACTGTAGAAATTACATTATCTGTGGACTAGTGTGGTGCCAAAAAATTGTATTTCTCTCTCTCCTGTTTATTATAGCCAGCAAATAGTGTGTACAGTAAAAATTCACTATCTCTGGCCTAGTGTACTCCTGAAAATCTTTAGTTTTGTGTGTTCAGTACATTATAGCAAGCCAATACAGTGTGTACTGTAAAAGTAACATTATCTCTGGACTAGTGAAGTGCCGAAAATCTGTATTTTTCTGTATCCAGTACTGTCCTGCATCAGAAAACTGTGTCTTTAGCGGACAGTAAAATAATCTGCGCCACATCTACAGACAAAACCATTAATATGAAGAAGGCAAGCACAAAGGAAGGGGGAAGTGGGCGTGATGCTGATAGTGCAAGCAGAGGCCGTGGCCCTGGGTGTGATGCTGATAGTGAAAGCATAGGCCGTGGCCCTGGGCGTGATGCTGATGATGCAAGCAGAGGCCGTGGCCCTGGGCGTGATGCTGATGGTGCAAGCAGAGGCCGTGGCCCTGGGCATGATGCTGATACCCATTACCCTGCTTCATGTCAAACTTAGCTGGGCGGCGCAGCACAACACTCCAAGTCGGACCAGTGCGAACAGGTGGTCGGTTGGATTGCAGAAGATAATGCTTCCAGTTGGTTAAGCACAACCCTCTCTTCCACGAAGTCCAGTCTCTGTAGCCAAAAGTCTGGTCAACTGAATCCTCCCTCTGATCCTCCTTCCTCCCACCATGTTGTGTCTGGGCAAACAAGTGATCCCACACTCGGATATTCACATGACCTCTTTTCATCACCAGTACTTGGTTTGGCTCTCTCGCCAAGCATGCTTGAAGAGGTTCCCAAGATATTGTGCCCTGATTCCCAACCTGTGGAGCCTTTACAGTCTCAAGAAGATGACGATGGTGAAGGGCAATCATTCGTTCAGGAGGTGGATGATGATAAGACACAGTTACCAATCACTGTGGTGGTGGTTATGTCAAGTCAGGAGAATGAGCAGAGTGAGAAAGTGGAAGAAGAGGTGGTGGACGATAAGGTCACTGACCCAACATGGCTAGGTTAAGAGTCGAGCGAGGACAGCAGTACAGAGGGGGAGGGATCTGTAGCAGCGCAACAGACTGGAAGAGGCAGTGGGGTGGCAAAAGGAAGATGTTGACCCACAACAAACAGGCCCGCAACTGTTACACCGTGCACCCCCATGTGTAAAACTACCTTGCCAAGGGGTAGGTGTCCCGAAATATGGGGATTTTTTGAGGAATGCGCAGATGACAAAAGACTGGTAGTTTGCAACCTGTGCAGTACCAAAATGAGCCAGGGTGTGAACACTAGCAATCTCACCACCACCAGCATGATCTGCCACATGGCATCCAAGCACCTTAATAAGTGGGCCGAACGCCCTGGTCCACTCTCTGCTTCTGAAGGTCCCACCACTGCCTCCACTTCCCCTGTGTTATGCACTGCTGGCCAATGCCCTGTCGAAGGAGCAGGCCCGGATGCCCGTCGCCCTGCACCTGGACCTTCGCATGAACCAACAGAAACAACATCCACTTCCCTGTCCCAGCGCAGCATCCAAATGTCGATAACATAGGCATTTAATCGCAAGTGCAAATACCCACCCACAGGCCATATCACTAAATGCACAACTTTCGAGATTTAGGCTTGTGGGCACTGAGGCCTTCTACAGCCTGATATCAGCGGCCGTCCCTTGGAACGCAGTCCCCAGCCACCACTACTTTTCACGGGGTGCCGTGCCTGCCTTACACCAGCATGTGTCCCAGAACATCACCCGTGCCCTGACCAATGCACTTACTGGGAAGGTCCACCTCACCACGGATACATGGACAAGTGCTGGTGGCCAGGGATGCTACATTTCCCTGACCGCACACTGGGTGAATGTTGTGGAGGCTGAGAGTGAGTCGTACCCTGGGATGGCACAGGTACTACCCACGGCCAGTATTGCGGGCCCCACGTCCATCAGGGACTCTTCCAGAAGCTATGTTACTGGCTCCTACACCCACTTCTCCTCCTCCGCAGCCTCCTCCTCCACTTCCACCTCTAATAGCAGTCAGCCATCAGTCACTAGCTGGAAGCAGTGTAGCACTGCTGTGGGAACGTGTCAAAAGGCAGTGCTGAAGCTGATATGGTTAGGGGACAAACCGCACACCACCGCAGAGCTGTGGCAGGGTATAAGGGACCATACAGAGCTGTGGCTCTTGTCACTCAAGCTACAACCAGGCATGGTTATGTCTGACAATGGCCATAACTTGGTACGGCTTTGGAGCTCGGCAACCTGACACGCATTCCATGCCTAGCCTACATCTTAAACTTAGTGGTTCAGCGGTTTATCACAACCTACCCCAATTTGCAGGAGCTAATAGTGAACGCGCGCCGCTTGTGTGCCCATTTCTGAAAGTCGTCCTCAGCTTCAGCCGGTCTGTCAGCGCTGCAGCAGCGCTTGAGGCTTCCAGCTCACTGACTGTTGTGCGATGTGAGCACGCCCTGGAACTCTACCTTCTACATGTTGGCCAGGCTTTGTGAGAGACAGAGGGCAGTTGTGGAATACCAGCTGCAACATGGTCGTCGCCTTTAGAGTCAACTGCCACTATTCACAAGCGAGAAGTGGGCATTGATGTCAGACCTCTGTGAGGTTTTAAAAAACTTTGATGAATCCACACAGATGGTTAGTTAACGCTATTATCAGCGTAACCATCCCACTGCTATGTCTGCTCAAACGATCGCTGCTCACAATTAAGGAGGATGCTTTGAATGTGGCAGACGAGGTAATGGGGGAGGAGATGTCACAGGGTGATAGCCAGACCTCCCCCAATTTGTCTTCTCAGCACGAATTGGGCCATGAAGAGAAGGAGGAAGAGCTGGAGACACTTGCCTCTGCTACAGAGGCTAGTACCCATCGAAATGTAATTCCATCTGGTCAGCGTGGATGGGCAGAAGAGGAGGATGAGGGTATGGAGAGTCATCATGAAGTTGACATTGACGTCTTGCCCATTGATACTTTGGCACACATGGCTGAATTCATTCTAGGCACATTATGCGCATTTTAGGTAACAGAGATTACTGGGTGTTCACCCGTCTCGACCCCCGCTACAAAGAGAACTTCTCATCTCTCATTCCTGTGGTGGAGAGGACAAGTAAAACTGTACAATACCAGAAGGTACACCGCGCCAGCAACCTCACCCTGAATCACGGCCTAGTGCTACAAGGAGGGAAAAGTTTTGGAAGATGGTGAAGGAATACATTTCAGACCGTGTCAGCATCCTAAATGATCCCTCAGTGCCTTTCAACTAATGGGTGTCCAAGCTAGACACGTGGCACGAGCTTGCGCTCTACGCCTTGGAGGTGCTGGCCTACCCAGCCGCCAGCGTATTGTCTGAGAGTGTATTTAGTGCTGCAGGTGGCATTATAACAGATAAGTGTATCCGCTTGTCCAATGACAATGCTGACAGGTTGACTCAGATAAAAATGAACAAGGCCTGGATTGCCCCTGACTTCTCCACTCCACCAGAGGAAAGCTAAGCTAATGAGGAACAAAAACGCAATTTAAATGTATGCTTTATAATGTACTCAATCCACAAGATTCAGATTTTTTTACCCCTTTCACAGAAAAAAAAAGGGTATATGTTTGAATCTTGTTTTCTCATCCGCCTCCGACTCCTCTTCCAAACAGAATATATATGCCCTCACTACAATCTTTTGTAGGGTTTGCTCGGCTTCAGGCCCTCACCTCCAATGCTTTATAAGGTCTGATCACCTTTAGCCCATTACTGCAATATTTTATGGGGTTCACTATACTTCAGGCACTCACCTCCAATGCTTTATACCGTCTGCTCACCTGTAGCCCATCACTGCAATGATTTATGGGGTTCGCTAGGCTTTAGTCCCTCACCCCCAATGCTTTATGCCGTTTACTCACCTGTAGGCCATCACTGCAATATTTAAAGGGGTTCACTAGGCTGCAGGCCCTCACCTCCAATGCTTTATAACGTCTGCTTACCTGTAGCCCATCACTGCAATGTTTTATGGGGTTCTCTAGGCTTCAGGCCCTTACCTCCAATGCTTTATAGCATCTGCTCACCTGTAGCCCATCACTGCGATATTTTATGGGGTTCACTAGACTTCAGGCCCTCACCTTCAAAGCTTTATACCGTATGTTCACCTGTAGGCCATCACTGCAATATTTTATTGGGTTCACTAGGCTTCAGGCCCTCGACTCCAATGCTTTATACCATCTGCTCACCTGTAGGGCATCACTGCAATGATTTATGGGGTTCGCTAGGCTTCAGACCCTCACCTCTAATGTTTTATACGGTCTGCTCAACTGTAGGCCATCACTGCAATGTTTTATGGGGTTCGCTCAACTTCAGGCCCTCACTACAATTTTTTATTGGGTCTGCTTACCTTCAGGCCCTCAACTGTAATGTTTTAGATGGTAAACAGCATACCCTTGCTCCAAATGTTTTTGAGAGTCACCAGTAGGCCATCAATGATAATTTTTCAAGGGTGTGTATGATGCCCGCCTTTATGTGTAATAAAGGGTGTATTGGAGTGCCAGTTCCTTGCAATTTTTGGCAGCCCTTTCACTTAGTGCATAGGCATTATGAGTGCAGCAGTGTACCTGAACAATTGTAGCACCATGTGAATGAGGGACTCCTTTATGTGATATACAGGCTATATCGGAGTTCTTCTTCCTTGTAATTTTTGGCAGCATTTGCACTGTTTATACAATTGAATTTCCAGGAAAGAATGTTTCCTAACAATTTTTGCCTCTAAAAATGTCTTTTGGGCGGGATTTTGTTGCTATGTAAAAGTGGCGGACAACTGGGACAATATGGTTCCCAGCTGCCACATTGGAGTCCAAGATGCACCCATACATGATCCCCATGCTGTTTCAGATCCATTTCAGTGGTGTTTCAGTCACTTTCTGACCTTTTCCAATAGACCAGGCACCCTCCCCTCATCTGAGCAGGGCGTGCCTGGTTGTCTCCCATTGACTTCCATTATACTCGAGTGCTCGGCCGAGCGCACGTATATCGCTATGTGTTCGGACCGAATACACCGTAACACTTTGGTGCTCACTCATCACTAGTTACTAGTCAATATTTGTATCCTTCGTTGATCATTTTATTTCTTACTGTAGATTTCAAAATTTCTTATTGTGCAGTTTATTCACTTATGAGAATAGGGACAATTATTTTCTGACTGAGATTTAAACGAAATCCCCAAATAATTATCTCTGTAATTTCTCTTTCTATTATAGCAAATTGCCTTGTGACTCTAAATGTCCCAATGAGAGACATGTCTGATTAGATGTATTTTATTTATGAGTAGATTAATGGGTAAACAAACCGTTTTAATGCACACACTGCAGAGGTTCTTAGCAGGAGCACCTTTTTCCTTGACACAGATAATATGAATACATACAAGTGCAGCAGATATAAAAAGCAGATTTCCATAATTGTAAAAAAATATCAGGATGTGAAGAAACAGATATTTCAAATTCCTATCACAGCTGATACTTTATTCTAGAAGTCAGACCACTGTCCTATAAATAGCAATATGCTACCAATATCTGTCCAAAGACAACTAATTTGGCATTAATTCATTAATAGAGATGAGCGAACACCTGGATGTTCGGGTTCGAGAGGTTCGGCCGAACTTCCGGAAAATGTCCGGGTTCGTGATCCGAACTCAACCTGAACTTCATCCCGAACCCGAACCCCATAGAAGTCAATGGGGACCCGAACTTTTGGGCACTAAAAAGGCTGTAAAAGACCCCCGGAAAGGGCTAGAGGGCTGCAAAAGGCAGCAAAATGTAGGTAAATCCCCTGCAAACAAATGTAGATAGGGAAATGATGACTTAACATAAAATAAAATAACATTAACCAATATTAATTGGAGTTAGGTCCCATAGCACAGAATCAGGCTTCAAATCACCCACCAATGGAGAAGGTCGCTTACTATTATTTCGACCCCAGCATCCAGACAAAGGAGAGAGGTCCCATAGCAGAGAATCTGGCATCATATCAACCACCACAGAGAAGGCCACTTTCAGTGACTTAGGCCTTAGCACCCAGACAGAGGAGACATGTCAGATAGCACAAGCATTACATTTATACCATCCAGCACAGGAGAAGGCCACTTTTAGTTACTTTGACCCCTGCACCCAGAAAGAGGAGAGAGGCCCCACAGCACATATTCAGGCATCATATCACCCACCACAGGAGTAGGCCACCATTTAATGGGACCCCGGCAACCATGTCAGATGGCACAAGCATCAGTTTCACATCACCCAGCACAAGAGAAGGCGACTTTGAGAGACTTTGACCCTGCACCCAGACGGAGGAGAGAGGTTTCACAGCAGAGAATCAGGCATTTAGATCACCCACCACAGGAGTAGGCCACCATTTAATGGGACCCCGGCAACCATGTCAGATGGCACAAGCATCAGTTTCACATCACCCAGCACAAGAGAAGGCGACTTTGAGAGACTTTGACCCCTGCACCCAGACGGAGGAGAGAGGTTTCACAGCAGAGAATCAGGCATTTAGATCACCCACCACAGGAGTAGGCCACCATTTAATGGGACCCTGGCAACCATGTCAGATGGCACAAGCATCAGTTTCACATCACCCAGCACAAGAGAAGGCGACTTTGAGAGACTTTGACCCCTGCACCCAGACGGAGGAGAGAGGCCTCACAGCACATATTCAGGCATCATATCACCCACCACAGGAGTAGGCCACCATTTAGTTAATGTGACCCTGCACCCATGTCAGCTGGTACAAGCATCAGTTTCACATCACCCAGCACAAGAGAAGGCCACTTTGAGAGACTTTGACCCCTGCACCCAGACGGAGGAGAGAGGTTTTCACAGCAGAGAATCAGGCATTTAGATCACCCACCACAGGAGTAGGCCACCATTTAATGGGACCCCGGCAACCATGTCAGATGGCACAAGCATCAGTTCTACATCACCCAGCACAGGAGAAGGCGACTTTGAGAGAATTTGACCCCTGCACCCAGACGGAGGAGAGAGGTTTCACAGCAGAGAATCAGGCATTTAGATCACCCACCACAGGAGTAGGCCACCATTTAATGGGACCCCGTCAACCATGTCAGATGGCACAAGCATCAGTTTCACATCACCCAGCACAAGAGAAGGCGACTTTGAGAGACTTTGACCCCTGCACCCAGACGGAGGAGAGAGGTTCCACAGCAGAGATTCAGGCATTTATATCAGCCAGCACAGGAGAAGGCCGCTTTCAGTGACTTAGGCCTTAGCACCGACACAGAGGAGAAAGGTCAGATAGCACAAGCATCAGTTTCACATCAACCACCACAGGAGAAGGGCACTTTTAGAGACTTTGACCCCTGCAGCCACACGGAGGAGGGAGGTCCCACAGCAGAGATTCAGGCATTTATATCAGCCAGCACAGGAGAAGGCCGCTTTCAGTGACTTAGGCCTTAGCACCGACACAGAGGAGACAGGTCAGATAGCACAAGCATCAGTTTTACATCAACCACCACAGGAGAAGGGCACTTTTAGAGACTTTGACCCCTGCAGCCACACGGAGGAGAGAGGTCCCACAGCAGAGAATCAGGCATCATGTCAACCACCACAGTAGGCCACCTTTTGTTTCTTTGACCCCTGCACCCAGAAAGAGGAGAGAGGTCCCACAGCAGAGATTCAGGCATTTATATCAGCCAGCACAGGAGAAGGCAGCTTTCAGTGACTTAGGCCTTAGCACCAACACAGAGGAGACAGGTCAGATAGCACAAGCATCAGTTTCACATCAACCACCACAGGAGAAGGGCACTTTTAGAGACTTTGACCCCTGCAGCCACACGGAGGAGAGAGGTCCCACAGCAGAGATTCAGGCATTTATATCAGCCAGCACAGGAGAAGGCCGCTTTCAGTGACTTAGGCCTTAGCACCAACACAGAGGAGACAGGTCAGATAGCACAAGCATCAGTTTCACATCAACCACCACAGGAAATTACAACACTGGACAATAATGCCTTTTTGCGGTATTAATTACAAGAAGACTGCTGCTAATTGGACACCAGAATTTTTAAAATGCTAGTTTGTGTACATAAATTCCCACACTGGAAGATATAATTCCTTTTTCCGGTATTAATTACAAGAAAACTGCTGCAAATTGGACACCAGAATTTTTAATATGCTAGTTTTGGTACATAGTTTCCCACACGGGGAGATATACTTCCTTTTTACAGGAGTACAAACGTGAGGCCTACTGTTTCTGGTCTAACAAACACCAGATTGATTAAATTGGCCTTTTTTTCACCAAAATTACAACACTGGACAATAATGCCTTTTTCCGGTATTAATTACAAGAAGACTGCTGCAAATTGGACACCAGAATTTTTAAAATGCTAGTTTTGGTACATAGGTTCCCACTCAGGGAGATATAATTCCTTTTTACAGGAGTAAAAACGTGAGGCCTACTGTTTCTGGTCTAACAAACACCAGATTGATTAAATTGGCCTTTTTTTCACCAAAATTACAACACTGGACAATGATGCCTTTTTGCGGTATTAATTACAAGAAGACTGCTGCTAATTGGACACCAGAATTTTTAAAATGCTAGTTTTGGTACATAGATTCCACACGGGGAGATATAATTCCTTTTTACAGGAGTAAAAACGTGAGGCCTACTGTTTCTGGTCTAACAAACACCAGATTGATTAAATTGGCCATTTTTTCACCAAAATTACAACACTGGACAATGATGCCTTTTTGCGGTATTAATTACAAGAAGACTGCTGCTAATTGGACACCAGAATTTTTAAAATGCTAGTTTGTGTACATAAATTCCCACACTGGAAGATATAATTCCTTTTTCCGGTATTAATTACAAGAAAACTGCTGCAAATTGGACACCAGAATTTTTAAAATGCTAGTTTTGGTACATAGATTCCCACACAGGGAGATATAATTCCTTTTTACAGGAGTACAAACGTGAGGCCTACTGTTTCTGGTCTAACAAACACCAGATTGATTAAATTGGCCTTTTTTCACCAAAATTACAACACTGGACAATAATGCCTTTTGCGTGTATTAATTACAAGAAGACTGCTGCTAATTGGACACCAGAATTTTTAAAATGCTAGTTTGTGTACATAAATTCCCACACTGGAAGATATAATTCCTTTTTCCGGTATTAATTACAAGAAAACTGCTGCAAATTGGACACCAGAATTTTTAATATGCTAGTTTTGGTACATAGATTCCCACACGGGAGATATACTTCCTTTTACAGGAGTACAAACGTGAAGCCTACTGTTTCTGGTCTAACAAACACCAGATTGATTAAATTGGCCTTTTTTCACCAAAATTACAACACTGGACAATAATGCCTTTTGCGGTATTAATTACAAGAAGACTGCTGCAAATTGGACACCAGAATTTTTAAAATGCTAGTTTTGGTACATAGGCTCCCACTCGGGGAGATATAATTCCTTTTTACAGGAGTAAAAACGTGAGGCCTACTGTTTCTGGTCTAACAAACACCAGATTGATTAAATTGGCCTTTTTTTCACCAAAATTACAACACTGGACAATAATGCCTTTTTGCGGTATTAATTACAAGAAGACTGCTGCAAATTGGACACCATAATTTTTAAAATGCTAGTTTTGGTACATAGATTCCCACATGGGGAGATATAATTCCTTTTTACAGGAGTAAAAACGTGAGGCCTACTGTTTCTGGTCTAACAAACACCAGATTGATTAAATTGGCCTTTTTCACCAAAATTACAACACTGGACAATGTAATGCCTTTTTGCGGTATTAATTCCTTTTTACAGGCGTAAAAACGTGAGACCTACTGTTTCTGGTGTAACTAACACCAGATTGATTAAATTGGCCTTTTTTTCACCAAAATTACAACACTGGACGATATAATGCCTTTTTGCGGTATTAATTACAAGAGGACTGCTGGTATTTTAGAACACCGAAATTTTTAAAATGCTAGTTTTGCTAGATAAATTTCCCACACTGTGAGAAATATTGCCTAAGCCTTTTTACAGTATTAATTACAACAGGAGTGCTTCTTCTGGTCTAACACCAGAATAATTTTATTATTACGGTGAAAGCTTTTTTTAATTTATATTTCTGGCACATAAAAAAAAAAAATTTCTGGCTGACAGTATTGGACTCGGCTGTAGTGGCACTGGCTAGCCTAGCTGGAACAGCACATTCATGGGATTTGCTATCCAAGTGGGCTACTTTCAGTTTCACCACTGACATATTAAATATCTTTGCAGTTAGTATGGGTGACACAAGCACAGCCAAACCCCTGATGTAGTATATCTATGAAAAAATCGACTATTACATGAGATTAATGGACGTTGTGGCAGCTTTTGCTGTAGCACCACAAGTCCCAAAATGGCCGCCACCTATCAGCCCAGTAACATGTGCTAGAAAATGGTCTGCCCAGCCGGAAAAAAAATAGACTTTGACTGAGCAGCTGAATCGCTGTTGTTCTGATTCACAGGTGTAGATTTTACACTTCTTTGGAGCTTTGGTTTAGACTCTGTGGCAGCTTGTGCTGGCGCACCACAAGTCCCAAAATGGCCACCGCCGGTCAGCCCAGTTACATGTGCCAGTAAAAATCGCCATTAGTAGGCATGGCTGTGATGGGCTCTTAGGGCAAGAAGTAAAACGCTAGCTGATTGGCTGCTATGCAGCCCTTCAGAAAGTGGGAAGTAATCGACGAACACCGGACCCGAACCCGAACTTTTTTGAAAATGTCCGGGTTCGGGTCCGTGTCACGGACACCCCAAAATTCGGTACGGACCCGAACGATTTTCGAACTGTTCGCTCAACACTATTCATTAAGAATAACAATGTTTCAAATTAATAATAAATGTTGATGTTAATCCCTCATGAATGTGTTTTGTACATTTCTCTTCTGACATTAAGTCATTTTTGCTCAATTTCTAATTATGAAACTATTAAAGTGATAGATCATTAAAGACTAGAGTGTTCTGCAGCACTTTGGATGTACTTCTAACATGTACTGTGATATCCAGGATGAGGTGACATGGTCCTCTTTGCAGACTGGTCACCCTGGGAAAATTCACTTTTAAACTATACATTTTTATTTTAAGATTCTAGAGGAGATGACACAAAATAGGTGGAAATGAAAAGCTGAAGTGTGGGACATTTTAAATCGGTTTACTGCTTTTTCATTTTGCTTCTGAAAACTAGAGTTAGGTTTATTTGGCTGAATAGCTGGCATGAGCAATTACTTGCTGGTCAGATATAGGTGAAAAAGAAGTTCATGGAGACAATGGAGGAGATTTACTAATCATTTTACTGTAGACAGTATAAACATAAAGTCCCTCTACATGGGAGGACACAGCAGCAGATTGTCAAGAAGGAACCATTCCTTCCTGGCAATCGTCTGCTTGTTGGTGGGGGAGACTGATGCTTTTACATGCAGCAATCTCCTCTACAGTATGGGGAGGTGCGATCGATTGATAATCAGCAGGATTCTCGCCCCTTGTAAAGGGCCCTTTTGGCATTCTAAAGATCTGTCAAGTTTATCACAGTGGTCTTCTAAGTGGATGATAACCTTGGTGCATGGTTAGACACTTTTGTCTAACTTTACCACCAACTGGTTGACTTAGTTTGGAACATAATGTTATGCCAAAATTTTGGTGCAAAATTGCACAGCTTAAGCCATTACCACTAAGCTAGAGATAAGTTGAAATTTTAAAAATTCAATTCAGTGGCTTTGCCAAGAAATTTGATTTGTTACAAATTAATTTGTTCCAAATCGCTATAAACCAGGTATACCCAGGCCCTGCTGCCTAATAATATTCTTCCCATTTTGTGGCTCAATCTCGGTGTGAAAGCTTGGAAGTTAACCCTTTCCGGACCGCTGACAGAAAATTTACATCAGCAGCCAGGCATTTAAAAAAGGTGCCTACTGGCACGTGCATCGGATGGCATGGCCACCGGGTGTCTGCTGTTTTAAAGAGCAGACACCTGGCACCAATGCTACAGCTGGTTGCAGAATTTTTACCCTCAGATGCCATGGTCATCCAGGTGTGCTTTGGCTCCCCCCTGCAGGGATTGGGGGAACCAGAGTATGTATGCAGCCATGTGATGGTACCATATATGCATTGAAGCGGGAAACCTTCCTCAAAGCAATACAATTGAGGGATCCACAACAGGGATGACCATAATCCCATATTAATCCCTCCATAAGTTCTGAGATCCCCCTACTATGAACCTGGTGGTATTTTGCTTTTAAAATTATTAGGGTTAAGACAAGATGGATCAAACATTGCTGTCCCTAATACATGAGCGCTTGACACATCTCTCCCTATACTCAGCTCACAGGACAATCCTGTAGCCCGCACGGGATGGGGGTTTTATAGGGCTGTGACATAAAAAGGGATGGCTGCCTGTGGACTGTCTGGCTGAACGGCATTATGGGTGACCTTGTCTTCCTGGGCTTTTTAATGTTACTTTGCAACACACACAGCTACCATTTTAGGAAAACCAGATTCATTACCACGAAGAGTGAAGAAATATGGTTTAATTGTTAATCGAAGTTTTCCTAAACTTCGGACCTAATTCCAGTTTGAATGCTTCACTAAACACTACACAAAGTGATGTTCCTTTCGCATGTGAGGCACCGTGGATTATTATTTTTTATTTACTTGCTTTACAAATATGTCTAAAATGAGATGCACCAAAAATGCACTGATTTTTTTATGTTAATTACCCGAGAATTCAGGTACACCCCTGGAATGCCATTGTATTTTACTTAAGGGAATTCTAAATTGTGGTTCCAGTGCCATTTTTTAAAAACACTACATGCGCTAGATGTGATTCGAGAGTATTTTCCACATTCTGGGAGTATTTCCCATTCATTTTAACACATCAGTGTTTTAGCACGGTCTGTGGGTCAGTATTTTTAGTATGGAAGCATGCTCTATTTTGTCCGTGTTCATGGATCCATCACTCCCATTATAGTCTATGGGTCCCTGAAAACCACAGATGCAACATCCGTGTTTCACAGATCATTAAGAAGAGATGCCTTGAAAATTATTTTTTAGCTGTTCAGTGTCATTGAAACATGGATGCAACATTGTTGCCTCTCTATAGCGCTGCAGGTCCCAAAGTGAAGTGGGTTTCTTTCACACAATACGTAGATAAATCTCAATATAGGACCGAGCTGCTCCCAATTCACAGAAGATTCATACGGGCGTTGAGTGTGAGTGTTGGACAAGATGCGGGTGCATTTCGGGAAAATGTGCAATTTTTCCACGCGAGGGCAAAGCATTTTCATGCATTTTGCATGCGCGTGAGAAAAATCGGCATGTTTGGTACCCAGACCCGAATCCGGACTTCTTCACAGAAGTTCGGGTTTGGGTTCAGTATTCTGTAGATTTTATTATTTTCCCTTATAACATGGTTGTAAGGGAAAATAATAGCATTCTTAATACAGAATGCTAAGTAAAATAGTGATGGAGGGGTTAAAATAAATAAATAAACTTACCTCATCCACGATTTTCACTCAATGCACAAGTGATGCGTGAAAATCACCGCTCATGTACACAGCTCCATTGAAGTGAATGGGTCTGTATTCAGTGTGGGTGCAATGTGTTCACCTCAAGTCAGCAAACACGTTTTCAAAATAGGCGAACATCAATGATCCACAGTTCACTAATCAGTTTTCTCTGTGAATGCCAAGAATTGCGCAAAATAGTGAAACACCACCAACAAAGTAAAATCAATTCACATTTATTATACTAATAAAAATGACAGAATATAAAGCATATCGCATAGGTGTATCACCCTCGTTATGCAGCCTGACCTAGTTTTCACTTTCGCTTCGTCAGGAGCATACTTCATCCCCACTGGGGCATTCTAAATTTATCACATATAAAGAATTTAAACAATAAATAAACCTATTATAAAAATAAACCTAATATATGAATATTTTTCCACATATTCCCCAGATATGTCCCAAATAGCAGGCATTAAGATATCGAACTAGCATATTGCATTCCAATATAGAAGACCACTCTCGCATACCTTCATACACAATCTTTAATTTTAATGCCTCCATTCATATGCAACCTTTTCTTTATATCTCCCAGTAAGTCACAAGCTATTATTCATAAAAATACTCCAATCACATAACTAAAATGGATCAACAGAACTTAGCACATCTCCTCATTCATTAATTCCCGTGCTATATATACCCACCCCTTCTCATTCATTGTTCAGATCATATGTTCTCCTCCAGCCAATAGTGAATTATTACTGTCCTCTTCTCCACACAGAATGAACACATCTCAATGAAGTAGTAGATGGCAGTTTTAACCCACCAGACAAGATTTAAGGTAAAATTCCACATTGAGTCCATGCGGTTTTAACGTTTTTAACTTAGAAATTCATTCAACTTCACTGTGATTTACTTTCACCAGCAGGTCTCCTCCTCACCATTTTTGGTTAACTTTTTCAATCCCTGTGAACATCAAACCACTAGGGTCTTTTCCATGAACTTTTTTAAAATGGAGAGGAACACTATGTGTTTCAAGGTCTTTTTTAATATTTCTAATGTGTTCTTGGATCCTCGTTTTAAATTTTATCATCGTACGTACAACATATTGGAGGCCGCAAGGAGACTTGAACATATACACATCTCCTGTATGCTCACATGTAATCTCACCTTTTATTTTAAACTCAGAACCCCCTCCCCGAGAACGTATTGATTTGAATTCCACATAGATATAAAGAAAACCGTTTCTATTAAAAGCTTATGAAAGTAGAGCCCCCCTGAGTGGAGAGGGTGTCAGCAGTAAGTTTGTGTTGACGTCACTGATTATTTTGCCCTTCCTCTGATCCGTCAGAACAATAATCCCCAAAAAACGGATCCTATCTGTAGAGCATTTGCCTTCACTCGGTCAGCATTTGGTCAGTAATCCATCAGTATTGCTAATGCCAAAAAAAAAACAGGAGGAGATCCAAAACAGAGATGACACGTGAACCGAATATTTGCATGTCTTCTGTGTATTGTACCCACTCTTGCTTTTGGCTACCAAATCACAAGCCAATTCTGATAGGACCATACAGGCCTTACAGCTGCTACACAGAGAGGATCCGTTGTGCATCTCATTTTTTCTTCCTTCTGACAGATCAGAAAAAAGGTCAAATAAAAGATGATGTCAGCCAAGCCAAAAAGGCAAAATAGTGGAACATTAATGAAGTGGGGAGGGTGGGAAAAGCATGAGAAGTCGACAGAGTGACCCTATGATATAGTGGTGAGGTGGAAGCAGCATGAGGAGGCCACAGAGTGGCACGACAACGAGAGCTTGCAAAGGTGGCAGCTGCATCAGGAGGCCACAGAGTGGCACATCGACGAGAGATTGCAGAGGTGACAGCAGTATCAGGAGGCCACAGAGTAGCGCAACAAAGAGAGATTGCGGCAGTGTATACTGGAGAGTGAATCTGGATCGCACATCCTCAACACTATGCTTTTGATATAATGACTGTCTAATTACGTGGCGTATCCGCCCAATTTGTAATACATTGTATGCTGTGCATAAGAGGCATTAGTATACAGTTTGATCAAAGAGCATAGGCCCACTAACCGCTACAAGGTTGCCTCTGCAAGTGGGAAACTACTCTAACCTATAAATGGCGCAGCCGTGCGCGGCGACCACCGGCACCCCAGCACCGAACCAGCAGCAGACAGCGGGACCCAGGAGCTACAACCCCACTGTGCAGCAAAGCCTCCTTGGCTCTGGGACCCACCGCCCCACCAGCACAGCACTGAGGCAGCAATGGCAGACACGCAGTACTGCACCATGTGAACGAGTGCAAAGAGCTCACCCAGTCACGACCCTCAGGAAATGCATCTGAGAGATAGTAGGAGTCCACAAACCCCTTACAGCTAAGGCTAATTAAAAGCACCCAGTCCAAATGGGGAGGAGTGCTGATACCAGAGGAGGAAAAAGAAAATAAGTAATTACAATATATACTGGAGAGTGAATCTGGATCGCACATCCTCAAAATTATGCTTTTGATATAATGACTGTCTCAGCATAATTACGTGGCGTATCCTCCCAATTTGTAATACATTGTATGCTGTGCATAAGAAGCATTAGTATACAGTTTGATCAAAGAGCATAGGCCCACTAACCACGACAAGGTTGCCTCAGTGCGGCAGTGGCAGCAGCATGAGGAGGTCACAGAGTGGCGCAACGATGAGAGATTGTGGAGGTGGCAGCAGTATCAGGAGGCCACAGAGTGGCCGCTTCGTCTATTCATTTATAGGGAATATGGGACAGAACAGAACGTTAAAATTTCTCAACTTTATAAAATATTGCTTATCCAGTTCTGGCCGGACGCATCCGTGCGTCATCTCGTGAGACGCGAGATTTGCTGTGAAAGCGCGCGCGTTCACAGCGGTGCGCGGATCTGCAGCCTGCAAGCGATGATCAATCGCTGGCAGGCTGTAGAAGTTAAATAAATGAAATCAAACATGTATATCAGACGCTGTTTTGTTAACAGCGTCTGATATACCTGCTACCTAATCATCTAATGGTCCCATTTGCTGGGATTGACCACCAGAGGACCAGGTAGCTCTGTAAATTTGCACCAAGCACCACACTACACCCCCCCCCCCGTCACTTATTAACCCCTTGTTAACCCCTGATCACCCCATATAGACTCCCTGATCACCGCCCTATCATTGATCACCCACCTGTAAGGCTCCATTCAGACGTCCATATGTGTTTTGCGGATCTGCAAAACACGGACACCGGACAGGGGCCCTAAAGCGTGAGAATCCAAATGCATAAAAATGCCCTGTGAAATCCTAAAGGTACTCATTGGAATTTGGGCCTCTTTGCGCATCTTGGCTGCAAAAAAGTGGCACACATGTGGTATCACCGTACTCATTAGAATTTGGGCCCCTTTGCGCACCTAGGCTGCAAAATAGTGTCACACATGTGGTATCACCGTACTCCGGAGAAATAGGGCAATGCGTTTTGGGGTTTATTTTTACATATAACCATGCTGGGTGTGAGAAATATCTCTGTAAATGACAACTTTTTAATTTTTTTTATACAAAGTTGTCAGCTTACAGAGATATTTCTCTCACCCAGCATGGGTATATGTAAAAATACACCCCAAAACACATTGCCCTACTTCTTCTGAGTACGGCGATAACACATATGTGGCCCTTTTTTGCAGCCTAGGTGCGTAAAGGGGCGTAAAGTCCAACGAGTACCTTTAGGCTTTACAGGGCTGCTCACAATTTAGCCCCGCCCAAAATGCCTTAACAGTTAACACACCCCACAAATGACCCCATTTCGGAAAGTAGACACCCCAAGGTATTCACTGAGGGGCATAGTGAGTCCGTGGGAGATTTTTTTTTTTTTTTGCCAGAAGTTAGCAGAAATGGAAACTTTATTATTATTTTTTTCCTCAGAAAGTGTCATTTTCCGCTAACTTGTGTAAAAAAATGAAAAGATACATGAACTCACCATGCCCCTCCGCGAATACTTTGGGGTGTCTTCTTTCTAAAATGGTGTCATTTGGGGGGTAGTTATACTATCCTGACATTCTAGCACCTGAAGAAACATGACAGGTGCTCAGAAAGTCAGAGCTGCTTCAAAATGCGGAAATTTACTTTTTTGCACCATAGTTTGTAAACGCTATAACTTTTACCCAAACCAATAAATATACACTTATTGTATTTTTTTTATCAAAGACATGTAGAACAATAAATTTAGAAAAAATTATAGAGAAATGTAGTTTTAAAAAAAAAAAATTACAACAGAAAGCGAAAAATGACATTTTTTTTGCAAAAATGTCGTAAAATGTTTATTAATAGCAAAAAAAGTAAAAATGTCAGCAACAATAAAATACCAACAAATGAAAGCTCTATAAGTAAGAAGAAAAGGAGGTGAAATTCATTTGGGTGGTAAGTTGTATGACCGAGCAATAAACGGTGAAAGTAGTGTAGTGCAGAATTGTAAAAAATGGTCTGGTCATTAAGGGTGCTGAGGCGGTTAAAACACGATTTAGTAATACACGTTCTCTGGCACAAAAGGCTTGGCAAATTCATTGTCCTGGAATTTCCCTAGAAGATTTGGATCATATATTGGTGAATTTAAGTTTACTTATAATTTTAATCAAATTTTGGTTCAATTTAATATTTAAAAAATGTAATTAAAAAAATTAAGTGTTGCCTAAGACATGAGAGAAACGGCCTGTTTATTTGACTATGTGGTTGCGATGGAGAAAGCATTCCATCCTGTCAAGATTTATGCAAGTGCTGTATTGGCTGCTCATCGAGCCAGATACTTCTGGGGAAACCTGCCTGGCATGAACAAGCCTCTAGTAGCTACAGACAATGAGAAGACAAAGCTTCAAGATTGCTTGGAGCCTGGAAGAGTTGCAAAGTTCATCAAGATTCAAACCATAACTACCATAATAATGGACTTTATAATATTATTATATAAAGAAGAAGAAAAAAGAAAAAAAATGAAGCCACTTCGTCACCCGACCAAGTGCAATCAGCTACATCATCATCATCATCAAGTACTGTCTGCACATCCTGTTTGATGTCCTCCTCAACCGGTCTCTGGGTCAGGAGCCTGACCACTCGCAACACCAGTTCCCACGCCACTCTCCTTATCACTACTTGCCCGCCTAGTGGAGGAAAGGACAGTGGCAGGTTAAGGACAGGTTGGCCAAGCCAACTAAGGGTTGTGTCTGACGAACCCACTGACTCTTGGCTGGGGGTGTTTACAAATCACTAGTCAGACCACACATGGAGTACAGTGTACAGTTCTGGGCTCCTGTGAACAAGACAGACATAGCAGAGCTGGAGAGGGTTCAGAGGAGGGCAACTAAAGTAATAACTGGAATGAGGGATCTACAGTACCCTGAAAGGTTATCAAAATTAGGGTTATTCACTTTAGAAAAAAGACGACTGAGGGGAGATCTAATAACTATGTATAAATATATCAGGGGTCAGTACAGAGATCTGTCCCATCATCTATTTATCCCCAGGACTGTGACTGTGACAAGGGGACATCCTCTGCGTCTGGAGGAAAGAAGGTTTGTACACAAACATAGAAAAGGATTATTCACTGTAAGAGCAGTCAGACTATGGAACTCTCTGCCTGCGTAGGTGGTGATGGTAAGTACAATAAAGGAATTCAAGAGGGGACTGGATTTATTTCTGGAGTGTAATAATATTACAGGCTACAGCTACTAGAGATGGGTCGTTGATCCAGGGAGTTATTCTGATTGCCTGATTGGAGTCGGGAAGGAATTTTTTTCCCCTTAAGTGGGGAAAATTGGCTTCTGCCTCACAGGGGTTTTTTGCCTTCCTCTGGATCAACTTGTAGGAAACAGGCCGAACTGGATGGACAAATGTCTTTTTTCGGTCTGATATTCTATGTTACTATGTTACTATGTTACTTGCGACAAAGTTGAAGATCGAGTCAACCATTGAAGAACCGCTGGGTTGCTAGTCACGACATGGGGACGATGTCTGGATGCATCATAGACTCCCAGGTCGTATACAAGGATATATATAACTTATACCAGCTTCACATGTATAATTATATACAGGAGATACACAGGTTATACCAGCATGGTCCATATCACTATATACAAGAAGATTTTTAACATATACCAGCTGTACATATATAATTATATACAGGAGATAGTCAGGTTATACCAGCATGGTCCATATTACTATTTACAAGAAGATGTCTAACTTATACCAGCCGTAAATATATAATTATATACAGGAGATAGCCAGGTTATACCAGCATGGTCCATATCACTATATTAAAGATGAAGTCTAATACCGCCGAGTGCTGAGCATCGCGATGCTCGAGCCGTACAGGTGTTCAACCGAGCATGCTCGCTCAATGCTAATTTTTGCCCATTCCTCCTTGCAAAACTGCTCCAGCTCCTTCAAATTGGATGGTTTATGCTTGTGAACAGCAATCTTTAATTCTGGCCACAGATTTATTTATTGTATTGAGATCTGGGCTTTGACTAGACCATTCCAACACATTTACATGTTTCTCCTTAAACCACTCAAGTGTTGCTTTAGCAGTGTGTTTGGGGTCATTTTCCTGCTGGAAGGTGAGCCTCCATCCTAGCCTCAAATCATGCACAGAGTGCTACAGGTTTTGCTCAAGAATATCCCTGTATTTAGCACCATCCACCTTTCCCACAACACTGACCAGTTTTCCAGTCTCGGCTGCTTAAAAACATCCTCACAGCATGATGCTGTCAACACCATGTTTCACTGTGGGGATGGTGTTGTTTGGGCTATGTGTTGGGTTTGCACCAGACATAGCGTTTTCTTTGATGGCCGAAAAGTTCAATTTTAGTCTCATCAGATCAGAGCACCTTCCTCCATACATTTTGGGAGTCTCCCACATTCCATTTTGCAAACATGCCTTTTTCTTTTTAGCTGAAAGTAATGGCTTTCTTCTGGCCACTGTGGCATAAAGCCCAACTCTATGGAGCCTACTGCTTATTGTTGTCCTATGTACAGATACTCCAGTCTCTGCTGTGGAACTCTGCAGCTCCTCCAGGGGTTACTTTAGGTCTCTGTGCTGCCTCTCTGATTAATGCCCTCCTTGCCCGGTCCGTGAGTTTTGGTGGGTGGCCGCCTCTTAGCATGTTTGCTGTTGTGCCATGTTCTTTCCATTTGGTTATGATAGATTTGATGGTGCTCCTGGGTATCAGCAATAATTTGGATATTTTTTGTAACCTAACCCTGACCTATATTTCTCAACAACATTGTCCCTTACTTGTTTGGAGAGTTCCTTGGTCTTCATGGCAGTGTTTGGTTAGTGATGCCTTGCTTAGGTGTTGCAGCCTCTGGGGCCTTTCAAAAAAGGTGTGTATATGTAATGACAGATCATGTGACACTTAAATTGCACACAGGTGGACATTATTTCACTAATTATGTGACTTGTGAAGGTAGTTGGTTGCACCAGAGCTTTTTATGGGCTTCCTAACAAATGGGGGTGAATACATACGCACATGCCAATTTTCTGTTTTCTATTTCTAAACAATAGTTTTATTTATATATTTTTCTCATTTCACTTCACCAACTTAGACTATTGTGTTCTGATCCATCACATAAAATTCAGATTAACAAAACATTGAACTTAAGGCTGTAATGTAACAATGTAGCCCTCTGTATTGTAAGACACACATGCACAGTAGTATTACTATATTTTGCAAAAAAAAATAAAAAATTTGACTGTCTGGAGATACTCTGATGCAGATTTTGGCCTAGTATTTTGATGTCATCACTCAGAGGTTTCAAATGCTACCCTCTGTAGATGGATTGTAAAGTATTTGTTATACAATTTTAAGCCCCCCCCCCACAAAAAATATGAAAAAAATAAACAAAAAAACTGTATTTATGTTAAAATGGAAAAATGTCCTTGCAGGTAGCTGCTTTTGAGTTTCTCCAGCAGCTGTTGCGGTGTTATATGGCATTAACTTCAGCTAGAAGGCACTGCACACCCAGCCTCAGCAACTAACTTCTCTCTCCCTCGCTGAAAGCTTTCACTGCTTTTTCCTATTCTATAAAATTATTCTTCATTCTATCCTTTCCCTTCACAGTCTCTCAAACTAGAAAAGAAGCTTAATTGTGAATGTACACTGTCCCTAAAGTAGTTTTCTGTCAAACACTGCTACACCCACACACCCTCATTCACAGCTCAACAGATAATGAGGTTGTAAATGTACTGTACATAAAATAAGTGAGAACATCTTTATTGCATGTATATTGCGATAATACTTTACTTAAAATGTTCTATTAATTGCATGGATTGGAAATACTTTTCACTGTATATCCCCTTTAATAATTTACTCCAGTCTGTGTGCTATAAAATGGCATGCATTTGAGCATCACGTAGTGGAGCCTGGAAAATTTTGTGGATGTTTTATTAGGGATCTGTCTGTAAAAAATGTCAAATACAATCTTGTATATTTGGTTTAAAAATGGCTAACAACGCATATCAAAACACGACACAACTTAATATAGAAAATATTGAAATATGACCAATACAATTTTATTAAACTAAACAAAGTGAAACTATTTCTCTCAAAAAATATACTTTAAAAATAAGTTTGTTCTTCTGTAAAATTCTATAGATTTCATAAATCATTCAGAGAAAGGATAAGGGTCCAAAAACTGAGAGAATATAAAGCTTTACCTTGATTACTAAAAAGTAGATGAGAAAATGAATGTGGACAGAGGCCCATAAATCAGCACAGTAACAAGATTTCAATTCAATTTGTTAAGTTCGGAGTCAAGATTCAACTCATCACCAAACAATTTTCTCTCAATTTTCTCAAGCAGATCCTCAGCTGGCTTGGAGTATCAAAATAAATACATTTTCTCAGTGTGTCAGTTGCTCAATAATGGAAGCCTGGATTCTTTGGAATCATCATTCCTTTTAATATGCCACTTTAATGCTAGGATCACCTCCTAAATTGATTGGTCTGGTTCCTACTTATATTTTTCCTTAGGCCATACTGTATACGGTATATTTGTTTTTAAATAAACTACAAGCTCTGCAAAAAATCTGTGAAATGCAGGTTAATTTGGTTAAACCAAAAATATAAATATTTAACCAGCATTATACTGTAATTACATCCACTATGCTGTACTATTTTTGCTATCAAAATTGTGTCAACTATGACAGAGACCCTATGGATCTTTTTTTAAGTGAATGGAGCCCATTAAGCACCATTGGTGCCGCTATAATATGGATCCTTTAATTCATATTTTTTTCTGCTCCTAAAAGAAAAACAGACACCTAAAAGGGTTTTTCCGGGATTTTGATACTGTTGACCTATCCTCAGAATAGGTCATCAGTATCTAATCGGTGGGGGTCCGACATCTGGGTCCCCTGCTGATCAGATGTTTGAGAATGCACTGGTCTTCCATGATGAGGAGTAGGAGAAGAAATAGCATCAGTACTTGTAGATGATGAGAAGGAAATACAGCTCCCTTAGGCTGAGGTGGTAAAGCTCTGACTGCTGGAGACGGGGTGGGGGCAGCTGGGAGATGCATCAGCCTATACCACTACATTAATGCCCTGGTTTTCCCAGGCAAATTTATTGCGACCCTCCGTGTGTTGAGGTAGGGCATCCTGGCTGCACGTCACCTTTTGCCCACAGATCCTACAAACGGCCACACTGACATCCTCAAGCGACTAGAAAAATTCCCACACTCTACCCCAGGCACTTTTGGCTCCAGATATCACACTGCTTATATCTTGCTGGCTCATTGGCATTGTCACGCTCCTATGTGGGAGGAAAACACCACATCGAGCATAGGAGTGGGCCTGGCCTGGAACTCAGCTGAGAATCAAACACAGGTAAACCACAAGTCAAGAGAAGCTATAAACTGCATAGCATAGTGGGAGAAACAACAATAGATGATAGAGAAGGTAAAATTACCACAATAGCCACACCTGGGGAAAGAAAGTGTGTCAAGTACCAGAAACAACACAGACGTCATCTGATCCAAAAGGAAAACATATCAGATCAAACCACTTGTTGGCAGTCTCACAGATCTCCTGCCACTTGTCGCGGGAACATCTGTATGTCTCAGTATGTCTGTGACAGTACCCCCACCCCCCCCCCTTCTATGGGTGACCTCCGGGCACCCAGGACCAACCTTATCCGGATGAGACCTGTGAAAGGCTTTAACCAAATGACTGGCATTCATGTCAGATGCCGGTACCCACATCCTCTCCTCTGGTCCATAACCCTTCCAGTAAACCAGATACTGAAGAGATCTATGGAGAACTCGAGTGTCAATAATCTTGGCGATCTGGAATTCCAAACTTCCATCCACCAGGACAGGAGCGGGTGGCAAGGGGGACGACTCCAAAGGTTTAACATATCTCTTCAACAAAGATTTGTGAAACACATGAATTTTCAGAGCCTGAGGAATTTGAAGACGAAAAGCTACAGGATTAATAATGACAATTTTATATGGACCAATAAACCTTGGACCTAACTTCCAAGAAGGAACCTTCAACTTAATATTTCTTGTGGACAGCCACACAAAATCACCCACACTTAGGTCCGTACCAGTCCTACGTTTCCTGTCAGCCACATGTTTATACTTGTTGCCCATATTAATCAAGTTATTTAGAATTTTCTACCATATATAAGACAATGATGATAAAAAACGTTCCTCCTCAGGGATACCAAAAGTATCCGAACCAGAAAATGTACCAAATTGCAGGTGAAACCCATATGTCCTAAAAAACAGCAACTTACCAGTGGAATCCTGTCCATGATTGTTTATGGCAAACGCTGCCAAAGACAAAAATGAGGACCATTCCTCCTGGTTCTCAGAGACAAAACATCATAAGTAAGTCTCCAGACTCTGATTAGTGCGCTCCGTCTGTCCATTCTTCTGAGGATGAAAAGCAGAAGAAAAAGTCATTTTTACCTCCCGAGTACAGAACGCCTTCCAGAATCTGGACACAAACCGAGTCCCACTAACAAACACTTGCACAAGTTTTTTTAGCGATAGGTAGGCCAGGCAATGCTATGAAGTGCACCATTTTACTAAAACGATCAACTACCACCAGAATAACTATCTTTCCAGAAGAACTAGTCAGATCAAATATAATCCATAGACAAGTGAGTCCATGGTCTGAACGGGATGGGCAACGGAAGTAGAGGTCCAGAAGGTCGAGTATGTGTCACCTTAGTGCATGCACAGATACTACAGGCCGACATATAGTCCTCAACACACTTATACAACCCCGGCTACCAGAATCTATGAAAGATGAGGTAAGCAGTGGATCTACTCCCAGGGTGTCCCGTAAGAACCATACAGTGATGTTCCTCAAACATCTTATGACCCAATTACTGATGAAACAAACAATTTCACAGAGGGGCCAGACTCCAGTGCGTCTTCCTGAGCCTCTAACACCTTCACCCCTAAGTCAGGGTATAGAGCAGATATCACCACCCCTTCAGACACTATTAGATTTGGATTTTCAAAATCACCACTTCCAGGAAAACTACATGACAAGTAGTGTTGAGTGAACCCAAACTGCAAAGTTCGGGTCCGTACCGAACTTTGCGAGTTTGGGTACCTGGACCCGAACTTTGCAGCATAAGTTCAGGTTTGAGTCCGGTGTTTGGGCATTTAACCCCTTAAGGATACGGCCCTATTTCACCTTAAGGACCAGGCCATTTTTTCAAAATCTGACCAGTATCACTTTATGTGGTGATAACTTTAAAACGCTTTTTCTTATCCAGGCCATTCTGAGATAGTTTTTTCGTCACATATTGTACTTCATGACAGTGGTAAAATGAAGTAAAAAAAATTTCATTTTTATATATAAAAAAATACCAAATTTACCAAAAACTTAGAAACATTTGCAATTTTCAAAGTTTCAATTTCTCTACTTCTATAATACATAGGAATACCACCAAAAAAAGTTATTGATTTACATTCCCCATATGTCTACTTCATGTATTGATCATTTTGGAAATGCCATTTCATTTTTTGGGGACGTTACAAGGCTTAGAAGTTTAGAAGCAAATCTTGAAGTTTTTCAGAAATTTTCAAAAACCCACTTTTTAGGGACCAGTTCAGGTCTGAAGTCACTTTGTGAGGCTTACATAATAGAAACCACCCAAAAATGACCTCATTCTAGAAACTACACCCCTCAAGGTATTCAAAACTAATTTTACAAACGTCATTAACCCTTTAGGTTTTCCACAAGGCAAATGGAGATAACATCGAAAGCTAAAGGAAAGAAGAGGTGAGGAGGGCACTCAACTATCTGGGTCAGATTGAATGATATGTATCAGACTTCATATAATTGTAATAAATTAATTTAATAAAACAGTAGAATTCAGTGTGGATCCACTTCAAACAACAAATAAAATTGTATTTATAAAATATAAAGAACTTAACATCCAAAAAACTTCATATCCCAAAAACCCTCTATCCAGAAAAATTTTTTTAAAAAATTTTTGAGAGAAAAATGCTCATAAAACGTTCATAAATAACGTGTAGCACCCTTATATGTCCATATAGTTCATAAACACTTCCGGAGCTAAATTCATCCACAGGCAATCTGTTGTTTTATAAATCACTTATAGTCCATATAGTATCAGATTGAATGGTCTTATTCCGTCACAGATCCAATGTAAATCAATAAGCAAATAAATAGATAATTGAAAGAATAGTTCATCCAATGTAATATTGATTTGATATCGTCACAGTTCTTATACCATTATCACAAAAAAGAGATGTTTGTAGTGAAACCCCTATGACAACACTTATTGTCCTTTTCTCATGTTTTGGGGTTAACACCAGGTTTGTTTCAATGTGTGGTTACTGGTAGGATCGATATACATTGGACACAAATCAGGTTATTGTCAGTCAGGTTACTTTACCGGTCTCCTGTAGTGAGCCTATCTTCGGCACTCTCTGTGCCCCGCGCGAGCTGTTATACTTACAGGCTCAAGCGCGTGCTTTCTGTATAGTAGTCTCCTTCGGCGTTCCCCGTGGCATCCCACGTGGTGTCCCCTGTTGGAGTTTTTTTCGGAGTTTGAGCGCTCAACTTTTAACGATCGTTTGGAGGTCCGTGGTGTTTCTTTATTCTTTCACCAGGCTTTATCCGCTATATTGCTGGTTCCTTCCCAGGAAGGAACCAGCAATATAGCGGATAAAGCCTGATAAAGCCTGATAAAGCCTGGTGAAAGAATAAAGAAACACCACGGACCTCCAAACGATCGCTAAAAGTTGAGCGCCAAACTCAAAAACTCCAACGGGGACACCACGTGGGACGCCACGGGGAACGCCGAAGGAGACTACTATACAGAAAGCACGCGCTGAGCCTGTAAGCATAACAGCTCGCGGGCACAGAGAGTGCCGAAGATAGGCTCACTACAGGAGACCGGTAAAGTAACCTGACTGACAATAACCTGATTTGTGTCCAATGTATATCGATCCTACCAGTAATCACACATTGAAACAAACCTGGTGTTAACCCCAAAACATGAGAAAAGGACAATAAGTGTTGTCATAGGGGTTTCACTACAAACATCTCTTTTTTGTGATAATGGTATAAGAACTGTGACGATATCAAATCAATATTACATTGGATGAACTATTCTTTCAATTATCTATTTATTTGCTTATTGATTTACATTGGATCTGTGACGGAATAAGACCATTCAATCTGATACTATATGGACTATAAGTGATTTATAAAACAACAGATTGCCTGTGGATGAATTTGGCTCCGGAAGTGTTTATGAACTATATGGACATATAAGGGTGCTACACGTTATTTATGAACGTTTTATGAGCATTTTTCTCTCAAAAATTTTTTAAAATTTTTTTTCTGGATAGAAGGTTTTTGGGATATGAAGTTTTTTGGATGTTAAGTTCTTTATATTTTATAAATACAATTTTATTTGTTGTTTGAAGTGGATCCACACTGAATTCTACTGTTTTATTAAATTAATTTATTATAATTATATGAAGTCTGATACATATCATTCAATCTGACCCAGATAGTTGAGTGCCCTCCTCACCTCTTCTTTCCTTTAGCTTTCGAATTTATCTGGACAAGGGTGTTGTCCACTGAAGAGTGAGCACCTTTTACCGTGTGTATTAGAGGGGTGAGCCGGTTACAAATAATAATACTGTAAATGTAGATAACATTTCAGAATTTTGATTTTTTGGAAAATTTTCCATTATAATCCATTTTTTCCAGTAACAAAGCAAGGGTTAACAGACAAACAAACTTAATATTTATTCCCCCGATTTTGTAGTTTGTAGAAACACCCCATATGTGGTCGTAAACTGCTGTATGGCCAAACGGCAGGGCGCAGAAGGAAAGGAACGCCATATGGATTTTGGAAGGCGGATTTTGCTGGACTGGTTTTTTGACACCATGTCCCATTTGAAGCCCCCCAATGCACCCATATGGAGTAGAAACTCCATGAAAGTGACTCCATCTAAGAAACTACACTCCTCAAGGTATTCAAAACCAATTTTACAAACTTTGTTAACCCTTTAGGTTCTCTCCACAAGAGTTATTGAAAAATAGAGATGAAATTTCAGAATTACTATTTTTTGTTAACTTGTCTCAAAGAAAGTGTAATATAGAGCAACCAAAAATCATATTTACCCTGAAATAGTACCAACAAAGCTGACACCTTATCTCGTAGTTTCCAAAATGGGGTCACTTTTTTGGAGTTTCTACTGTAGGGGTGCATCAGGGGGGCTTCAAATGGGACATAGTGTCAAAAAACCAGTCCAGCAAAATCTGTCTTCCAAAAACCTTATGGTGTTCCCTTCCTTCTGTGCCCTGCCGTTTGGCCATACAGCGGTTCACGACCACATATGGGGTGTTTGTGCAAACAACAGAATCAGGGCAATAAATATTGACTTTTTTTTGGCTGTTAACTCTTGCTTTGTTACTGGAAAAATGGATTAAAATGGAAAATTTACAAAACAATAGCTGTTTTGGGACCGTTTTGTATTTTTTGTTATTTACATAGTTGAACTGACAGGTTAGATTGTGTGCTATTTCTATAGAGCAGGTTGTTACGGACGCAAAATACCAAATATGTCTACTTTTTGGTTTTTTCAGTTTTACATAATAAAGAATTTTCGAAAAAATATATATTTTTTAGTGTCTCCACATTCTGAAAGCCATAGTTTTTTTTTTCCTTTTTTGGGCGACTGTCTTAGTAGGGGCTCATTTTTTGCGGGATGAGATGACAGTATGATTTGCACTATCTTGGGGTACATATAACATTTTGGTCGCTTGCTATTACACTTTTTGTTATGTAAGGTGACAAAAATGGCTTTTGACACCGTATTTATTTTTTATTTTTTGCTGTGTTCAGCTGAGGGGGTAGGTCATGTGTTATTTTTATAGATCATGTTGTGACGGACGCGGCGATACATAATATGTATACTTTTTATTTATTTATATAAGTTTTACACAATAATATCATTTTTTAAAACAAAAAAAAAACATTTTTTAGTGTCTCCATAGTTTGAGAGCCATATTTTTTTTTTTTTTTTGGGCAATTGTCCTATGTAGGAGCTCATTTGTTGCGGGGTGAGGTGATGGTTATATGACTTTTTGATCGCTTGCTATTACACCTTTTGTGATGTAAGGTGACAAAAAAAATGGCTTTTTGACAAAGTTTTTATTTAATTTTTTTACAGTGTTTACTTGAGGGGTTTGGTCATGTGATATTTTTATAGAGCAGATTATTAGGGACGTGGAGATACCCAATATGTCTACTTTTTTTTTTTTTTTTTTACATTTAACACTAAAAAGCATTTTTGAAACAAAAAAAAATCATGTTTTAGTCTGAGAGGCGTAGTTTTTTTTATTTTTTGGCAAATTGTTTTAGGTAGGGGCTCATTTTTTGCGGGATGAGATGGCGGTTTGATTGGTACTATATTGGGAGGCATCTGCCTTTTTGATCGCTTTGTATTACACTTTTAGTGATGTAAGGTGCCAAAGAAATGGCTTACTTACATCATTTTTTTTTAATGAAGTTCACCTGAGGAGTTCAGTCATGTGATATTTTTATAAAGCAGGTTTTTACGGACGCGCTGATACCTAATATGTGTAGTGTATTTTATTTTTTTTTATTTTTATTCAGTGATGTTTTTTTTTCATTTTTACTTTTTTTTCACTTTTTTACATTTTTTTTGACCCAGACCCACTTGGTTCTTGTAGATCCAGTGGATCTGGTGTCTGTATAATACAGTACAGTACACTATATAGTGCACTGTGCTGTATTTTTTACTTTACAAAGTCTGAATAGACATTTAGCAGGTCTATTCAGACTTTCAGCACCATGGAGAGCAGGACGCTTCTAAAAGCGTTCTGCTTCCATGGCAACCATCACCCGCTGCCATAAGAGAGCAGCGGGTGATGGATGGGGAGGGAGGGGGTTCCCTTCCTCTGCGATCCCATCCTATCGGGGGGCTGCAAAGGCACAGCAGCCCCACGATGAGAGAGGGAGGGACCTCCCCTCCCTGTTAACCCTTCCATACCGGAGGGGTATGGAAGGGGTTAAACGGCTGGCATCTGATCAAGCACAGATGCCAGCCATTTCTATCAGAGTGTCAGCAATGTGCTGACACTCTGATAGATCCACTAGACACCAGGGAATATTACAGAGGAGGCGGGCGGGGGATCGCAATCCTCCCGCACCTCCTCCCGCCGCCCGCAACCACCCCCCCTGCACCCCCGCAGCCACAATATGATTGGGGGCTGCAGGGGGGGTGTTAAAGTTTTCAACTTTGGGGCATTGACTCTCTGAGACTGCGGGGATCAGAGATCGCACAAAGCGCTGCAAACCACAGGTCTGAATTGACCTGCAGTTTGCAGCGATCGCCAAAATGGGGGGTGAAAGGACCCCCCTAGGCATTTGAACATGGTTCCTGCTGCACGATCACAGCAGGAACCATGTTTGTAGCATGATTTTTTTTTTTTTTTAGAAGCGATTTTATTCAGGACGTATGGGTACGTCCTGTGTCCTTAAGGACTCGGACATTAGGGCGTACCCATACGTCCTATGTCCTTAAGGGGTTAATAAAGCTTGTTGAAAGGCTGCAGGGCAGCAAATCAACGAGCTTTTAAGCTGTGAGCACTTAGAAGCCATCATAGCCATGCCTGTAATGACAAGCTGGATCACGTGTAGCACCGCCAATCAGCTCTGAGTAGTGCAGGGACAGGAAGCAGGCAGCTGAAGTGAGGGAGATTGTTAGGAATTTCATCTGGCTATTTATTCTGTGGTGATCTAAAATTATTTTTTTGTGTGTGCAATACACCAGCTTTGCACCCCTGACACAGAAATATAATAATTAATCTGGCTGTTAATTCTGTGGGTGATATAAAGCAATATTTTGTGGGTGCAATGCTCCATCTTTGTACCCCTGACTAGAGTTGAGCGAACACCTGAATGTTCGAGTTCAAGAAGTTCGTCCGAACTTCACGAAAATGTTCTGGTTTGGGATCCGAACTGGACCCGAACTTGACCCCGAACCCGAACCCCATTGAAGTCAATTGGGACCTGAACTTTTGGGCACTTAAATGGCTGCTAAATAGCTCTGGAAAGGGCTAGAAGGCTGCAAAAGGCAGAAAAATGTATCTGAATGCCCTGCAAACATATGTGGATAGAGAAATGACTTAAAATAAAATACAGAAAAATAATAAATAAACATTCTAAACTTGAGCCCAAGTGAGTGACAGTGGCACCTGTCACCCAGCAAACAGAGGATGTGGCAGCAACGCCACCACATCTGTCATTGTCACCAAGCATCTCCACCAAATCCCATGGAAGTGTTCAGCTATCAGCTGTCCATCTCTCAAACACTGGAGAAAAAAAGAAATAGAAAGAGGAAGTACCCCCCTACCTATAGCTCTGAATGCCTTATTTCAAACTTCCTGGTCTTTTGAAATGCTGTCATTCTGTCTGGTGCACATAAAAAAGGCCAAAAAGGGGAGAAGAGAAGGCGCTCTTAGGTGGTAGCGGATATCATGGGTTTTTAAACGTTTTTTCCCGCCCAGGTTGAGTTAATAATACTCACCTGATTGAGCTGCCCTTGTCTCGGGGCTCTCTATTGCGGGTGAAGGCTAAGATCGACTCGTCAAGATGGGTTGATGCTGCCAGAGGTGTCCTGTTCAACCTTTCGGCGGGGGCCACACCGCCTGATTGGTGACTAGTACAACTTTTTGAATGGATACACGTCTGGACTGGAGTCTTTTGACGAGGAGGACAACAGGCGCAAGAACAACCCAGGTGGTGAAGTAGAAGAACTTTTATCTTTAGTTAGTAGAATGGACAGCAATTATAATCAGTCCATATAGTATGTCAAACATCATCTTGATAGATAGGGGCAATTATATATAACTTTCCCTCCCTATACACTACTTTAGCTTGTTCAATTTTCTATTCTAGCACTACACTCATCACGCAGCACACAGAGGGGCTGTCTCCAATAGTCCTCCATATAGTGAGCGCTTATTGAAGAACATTCAGGTAACCTAATAAGTATTCAAGTTGAAGTCATGAGTTTGTTTCGCTTTGTGGTTTTATTGTGCTCATACATATATTTTTTACATGTTTTATTAATGTAATGACATAATATGCTAATATATATATATATATATATATATGTATATTGTAAGAGGTCGTGAGGTTCCGTCGTCGACGGAAGGTACGTGTCACCGAGGTTCCTGGCCTCGGTGAGGTAAGAGCCGGGTTTTTTGTGTGTCAGCAGCAGCTAGTGCTGCTTGACACATTGGTATTTAGTTTGGCTGCAAAGCCAATCCGGGCCGGCTCTTACTGGGAGTAGGCAAAGAGTTGGGCGGGTGCCTATTCTCCACGGTCCAGGCCGGACTTTTGCCGGGCCTTTAAAAGGCAGCCACCTCAGCAGGTGAGGGAGTGATTGTCCTGGAGCTGCTAGTAACGCTGTGGAGCTCTCAGGGCTGAAAGCAAGAGCTCAGCAAAGAGGTGATGATCCTGGAAGCCTGAGGGTGGATTTTCCTGCGGCTGGGCTGACAGCCAGGTGCGAACACGCACCTAAAACCACACAGGTGATTGGATCCTGTCTTGGACTTTGTGTTTTGCCTTAAGTTTTTTGCTGTGTGTGATTTAACACGAAGTGACTGTTTTATTTGTACAAGTGTGAAATAAAACACTGTTTTCTGCACTTCCTGGACTCCCTTTTGCCTCTGTACTGCACCCGCACCGCTGACTACCAGAGCAATTCCCCACAGTTGGTGGAGGATGCGGGCATGCGCAGTGAGGCTGGCGTGAACGCCAACATTTTTTGTTTTGCTGAGCACGAGTGCATGGCATATATTAAACCGGCAAAAATTACAAGCAGGAATTTCTGGCAACATGGAGGCTGCTGTGAAAGCTCTCATGGAGGATAACGTGCAGCAACGGGAGACCAACCAGCTACTGTTACAGCACGTGATGGCTTTACAAGCTGCAGGAGCGTCCCACCACGACCATGATGCCCAGAAAGCGGTCCGTGCGGCGATCCCAAAGATGACCCCCTCGGACGACGTGGAGCCATTTCTGGCGGTCTTTGAAAAGGTAGCCGTGAGGGAGAAGTTACCCCGTGACCAGTGGGCTGAGGTGGTCGCTCCGTTCCTGGCATCTGGAGCCCAGCAGGTTTTCTTTGATTTAGCAGATGACTAGGCTGCTGATTACCCAACGGTGAAGGGGGAGATCTTGGCCAGACTGGGAGTAAACGTGTTGGTCCGGGCATGTTCTGGAGGGCCTTGCCTTACCCCCTGCAGCACTGGATCGGCCAGGTATCACCCACTAATGCCCTAGAAATGGTCGATCTGGTGGAGCGCTATGAGGCCACAAAAAACTTGCAAGGGGGTGTTGTTGGGAGGGGGCCGGTCAAACCCCTGAGGTCTCCCATCCAGTCCCGACGACTGATACCCGAGAAACCTGCTCGGGGTGTACTCCCTGTAGACCCAGCTCCGATAGTCTACTGGCGGTGTCAAGAGCCTGGCCACGTAAGGGCCGACTGTCCACACCGGGGAGAACCAATGGAGACTAATTATGGGTACTGGGCTACAATGTATGCCAGGAGACTGTGTGCAACCGGCACCCCCGGGACAATAGACAATCGTCATCTGTGCCAGGTGCAAGGGGGTGATAACCTGGCAGTGGCGCTGCTGGACTCAGGGAGCCTAGTAACCCTCGTAAGTGCTGCTGTGGTACAGCCCGCCCAGTATACGGGCCGGAAAGTTGGTGTGGTGTGCATACATGGAGAATTAAAGGACTATCCCACTGCCGTAATGTCACTCAAAAGTGTCATTGAGTATGTCACCCAGATGCAGGAACTGATGGAAAGGGTGTTGCCGCTGGTCCGGGAGCATATGGTGGCAGCGCAACAAGCCCAGAGTAGAGTGTATAATCGTCAGGCTCGGGTACGGGACTTCAATCTGGGAGATCGGGTTTTGGTTCTGGTACCCACCCTTGACAGCAAGTTCCTAGCTAGGTGTCAGGGCCCCTATGAGGTGATCGAGAAGGTAGGGGAAGTAAATTACAAAGTACACCAGCCAGGGTGGCGCAAGCCGGAGCGGGTGTACCACGTGAATTTACTAAATCCGTGGAAAGATGAGGACACGGCCGACGACAATAGCCCCCGGCCACGGCTTCTAGGTGAAAAGGGTCCAGCCCCATAGTTCGAGGCCTGTGAAGCAGTAACCACGATAAAAATTGCAGACAGCCTGTCTTCCAAACAAGTTCAGGAAGTCAGGGAGTTCATCAGTCGGAACACGGATGTGTTCTTGGAACTCCCTGGCCGCACGTCTCTCATCCAACATGATATCGTCACTGAGCCTCAGGCCAAGATACGGTTAAAACCATACCGGGTACCCGAGGCTCGGCGACGGGCCATCGCGGGGGAAGTGCAATTAATGTTGAAGCTCGATGTCATTGAGGAATCGAAAAGTGAGTGGGCCAGTCCCATAGTCCTAATACCCAAGCCAGATGGGACGTTGCGGTTCTGTAACGGTTTTCGCAAGTTAAATGAAGTGTCCAAGTTTGATGCATATCCCATGCCCCGGGTAGACGAGCTTGTTGAGAATTTAGGGCAAGCCCGTTATTTTTCTGTGCTAGACCTCACTAAAGGGTACTGGCAGGTACCCTTAACGGAGTCGTCCAAAGAAAAAACTGCTTTTGTTACCCTGCATGGCCTGTATCATTATAAGGTGTTACCCTTTGGCCTGCATGGCGCCCCCGCCACCTTCCCAAGTTTAATGGACATTGTGCTGCGACCTCATCGTCGGTACACCTCAGCCTACTTAGATGATGTAGTCATCCACAGCAACGACTAGGAAAGCCATTTGCCCAAAGTGCAGGCGGTAGTGGATGCCCTTAGGAAAGCTGGACTAACCGCTAATCCAAAAAAGTGTGCAATTGGGTTAGAAGAGACCAAGTATCTGGGGTATGTCATTGGGCGGGGAGTCATCAAACCTCAGGTAACTAAGATAGAGGCAATACGTAATTGGCCCTGACCGGTCACCATCAGGCAGGTAAAGTCGTTGCTGGGAATTGTAGGGTACTACATGAGGTTTGTGCCCCACTTTGCCACACTAGCAGCGCCGTTGACAGACCTGTTGAAGGGACGTAAGTCTGGAAAGGTTCACTGGAGTGAGAAGGCGGAAGAGGCTTTCTCTGCGTTGAATTTGGCCCTGTGTGGGTCCCCGGTTTTGGTGACACCCGACTTCAACAGGGAGTTCAAAGTACAGACTGATGCCTCGGAGGTAGGCCTCGGTGCTGTACTGTCTCAGGAAGTCAACGGGGAAGAACATCCCGTTGTCTTCCTGAGCCGTAAGCTCAACCCAGCCGAGACCAGGTATAGCATAGTGGAGAGGGAGTGCCTGGCTATTAAGTGGGCACTCGAATCTCTCCGCTATTACTTGTTAGGGAGGAGGTTCCGTCTGGTGACCGACCATTCCCCTCTCAAGTGGATGAGCCAGGCCAAGGAGAGGAATGCTCGGGTCACCAGGTGGTTCCTATCCTTACAGAACTTCAAGTTCTCAGTAGAACACAGGGCAGGCCACTTGCAGGGTAACACAGATGCCCTGTCCCGCGTCCACTGCCTCACATGTGTTCACCCCCTCAGGGTTGAACAAAGGGGGGGGGGTGTTTAAGAGGGCGCAAGGTTCCGTCGTCGACGGAAGGTACGTGTCACCGAGGTTCCTGGCCTCGGTGAGGTAAGAGCCGGGTTTTTTGTGTGTCAGCAGCAGCTAGTGCTGCTTGACACATTGGTATTTAGTTTGGCTGCAAAGCCAATCCGGGCCGGCTCTTACTGGGAGTAGGCAAAGAGTTGGGCGTGTGCCTATTCCCCACAGTCCAGGCCGGACTTTTGCCGGGCCTTTAAAAGGGAGCCACCTCAGCAGGTGAGGGAGTGATTGTCCTGGAGCTGCTAGTAACGCTGTGGAGCTCTCAGGGCTGGAAACAAGAGCTCAGCAAAGAGGTGATTATCCTGGAAGCCCGAGGGTGGATTTTCCTGCGGCTGGGCTGACAGCCAGGTGTGAACACGCACCTAAACCTCACAGGTGATTGAATCCTGTTTTGGACTTTTTGTTTTGTCCTAAGTTTTTGCTGTGTGTGAATTAACACTAAGTGACTGTTTGGAGTTTATTTATGCAAGTGTGAATTAAACACTGTTTGCTGCACTTACTGGACTCCCTTTGCCTTTGTACTGCACCCGCACCGCTGTCTACCAGAGCAATTCCCCACAATATATATATATATATATATATATATATATATATATATATATTTTAGCACCAACTGGTTTCTAGATAATCTATTATTTAAGCCCACCCGGGTTTTTTTTATTATGAGCTAGTAACGTAATTATATAGTCTTAATCAGGCTACATATGTCTTTTTATATATTGTGGGGAGTCGCTCTGGTAGATAGCGGTGCCGGTGCAGTACAGAGGCAAAACAGGGAGTCCAGAAGGTGCAATGAACAGTGTTTTATTCACACTTGCACAAAAACAAACGATATAAACAGTCTCTTGGTGTTTGTTCACACATACCAGAAATCATGAGGCAAAACAAAACAGTCCAAATCAGGTTCTAGTCACCTGGGAGGTTTTAGGTGCAGGTTCGCACCTGGCTGTCAGTCCAGCCGCAAGACAGTCGCCGTCAGGCTTCCAGGTCGTCTGCACTCCTCCTTGCTGGGCTCTTGCGTCCAGCCCAGAGAACTTCCAAACACAAGTGACTCCACAGCCTAACAGCAGCTCCAGGACAATCACCCCCACCTGCTGGTGCTGGCTGTGTTTTAAAGCCCAGGAAAGTCCGGCCTGGACCGTGGGGAGTAGGCACCCACCCAACTCTTTGCCTACTCCCAGTAAGAGCCGGCCCGGATTGGCTTTGCAGCCAAACTAACTATAAATGTCAAACAGCACTAGCTGCTGCTGACACATAAAACCCGGCTCTCACCTCACCGAGGCCAGGAACCTCGGTGACACGTACCTCCCATCGATAACGGTACCTTGCACCTTACCACAATATATATATACATATATTTTAACGAAATAGTACATGTGTTGTACACAAACTTTTTTATTAATGTTTATTTACACTTTATCTTATAAGATTATTTTATACATTTTCCGTTAATCACTATTTTTGTAGACTTGATAAAGGGGCGTGACCACGAAATGCGTCGTCTTTTGCAAATAAAAGTTCTTCTACTTCACCACCTGGGTTGTTCTTGCACCCGTTGTCCTCCTCGTCAAAAGACTCCAGTTCAGACGAGTATCCATTCTGTCTAGTGGACAGTTTTAAAAACCTTATGGCGGTGGCTGTCCCACAGAACGTGTATCCCAGCCGCCGCTACATTTGCAGGCGAGCCATCCCTTCCCTGAACAACCAAGTGGCGGACAAAATTAAGTGTGCACTGCGTAACGCTATCTGTGGCACTATCCACATAACCAACAACATAGTGGGTAAATGTAGCGGCTGGCCCAGAGGCAGATAGCATTTTTGCGAATGTCAGAGGATTACTGGGCATTTCTCTTTGTATCCTGTTACCTCCTCCTCCTACTCGGCAAAATTAAGTGTGCACTGCGTAACGCTATCTGTGGCACTATCCACATAACCAACAACATAGTGGGTAAATGTAGCGGCTGGCCCAGAGGCAGATAGCATTTTTGCGAATGTCAGAGGATTACTGGGCATTTCTCTTTGTATCCTGTTACCTCCTCCTCCTACTCGGCTTCCTCTTCCTCTACCACCTCCTCATCCACTCAACATAACACGTTCACCACCCACAGCATTACAGCCAGGGGGAAATGACAGCAGGTTGTTTTAAAACGTGTGTGTTTGCGGGATAAACCCCGCACGCGCAGGAGCTGTGGACAGGCATGGAACAACAGACCGAACATTGGTTGGTGCCACTGAGCCTCCAGCCCGGCCTAGTGTTGTGCGCTAATGGTCGAAATATACTAGCAGGTCTGGGCCTAGCCGGTTTAACGCACATCCCCTGCCTGCCACATGTGCTGAATTTGGGGTGCAGAAATAACTAAACACCGCACAGTGAAAATCAATTCAGTTAATCAAACACACACAACCACCCCCCCCCCCTCCCCTTCACTAAAACCTTTAACAAACTATTTACAAATTTTCTTAAAAACATATTAAAATAACTATAATGCAGCTAAACTTACTATATAAATAAACAAAACTATATACACGCCTTATCCTTAACTTAAGGCCAGTGACATCTAAGTGGCTCGAAGGATGGGTTCCTGCACCAAAACAGTCTCTGGCCTGGAACACAATTGTCCAGCCAGAGCACAGTTCTGGAGGATCAGGAGGATAAGTAGTATGAGGAGGAACCGTGTTCTCAGCAGGGTGGCACCCAAGCCAGCTCACGGGCAGCTGGGTCACCATCAGCACCTCCCCTGAGGGCAGGGTTAGCATGGCAGAAATGTGGAAATGTTTTGTCACCACGCCACAGCTAACTGCACCACCACCTGATACTAAACGTGTTAGCAGGAGGCAGCATTTTACTAACATGGTTGAACAGTACGGCCCCATTCAACTACTTGGTCTCCAAATTGTCCACGTTGCCAGAGTTAGCATTTTATGCCTTGGAGGTGCTGGCCTGCCCGGCACCCAGCGTTTTGTCTGAACGTGTATTCAGCACGGCAGCAGGCGTCATTACTGACAAAAGCAGCCGCCTGTCCACAGCCAACGTGGACAAGCTGACGTTCATACAAATGAACCAGGCATGGATCCCACAGGACCTGTCCCTCCCTTGTGCAGAATAGACATTTATTACTGCCTCCCCCTCAACCATGTATTCTTGTACTCCAGGGCACTTCTTTATTGAATCCTCATTTTTTTTAATTTTACCATGATCTTGCAGTGCAACCCAAAGTTGAATGAACCTCTCCTCAATCTGGGCGCCGGGGCATAAATAACTGAAAGTGGCCTGTTACAATGGTGGGTGAAATGAAGCCTAGACCTCTGCCATGCGACCTCTCTCATCTGTCTGGGTGCCATGGACTAAATATCTGGAAGTGGCCTTCTCCAGTGGTGGGTGATATAACGCCTTATTCCTTGCTTTGGGACCTCTCTCCTCTGTCTGGGTGCTGGGGCCTAAATAACTCAAAGTGGCCTTCTCCAGTTGTAGGTGATACGACGCCATATTCTTTGCTTTGGGACCTCTCTCCTCTGTCTGGGTGCTGGGGCCTAAATTACTCAAAGTGGCCTTCTCCAGTGGTGGGTGATATGACGCCTGATTCTCTGCTGTGGAACCTCTCTCCTCTGTCTGGGTGCCGGGGCCTAAATAACTGAAAGTGGCCTTCTCCAGTGGTGGGTGATATGATTCCTTATTCCTTGCTGTGGGACCTCTTTCCTCTGTCTGGGTGCTGGGGCCTAAATAACTGAAAGTGGTCTTCTCCAGTGGTGGGTCATATGACACCTTATTCCTTGCTGTGGGACCTCTTTCCTCTGTCTGGGTGCTGGGGCTTAAATAACTTAAAGTGGCCTTCTCTAGTGGTGGGTGATATGAAGCATGATTCTCTGCCATGGGACCTCTCTTCAATTGATATTGGTTCATTTTTATTCATTTTATTTTAATTCATTTCCCTATCCACATTTGTTTGCAGGGCATTTACTACATTTTGCTGCCTTTTGCAGCCCTCTAGCCCTTTCCTGGACTACGTATTTTACAGCCTTTTTAGTGCCCAAAAGTTCTGGTCCCCATTGAACTTCTCGAACCCGAACATCCAGGTGTTCGCTCAACTCTATTCACTAGCAGTAGTTGAATGATTCACAGCTGTAGATCTTTCACTTCATTAAGTGTTTTTGATGAGCTAATCCCTGTCTATTTTGCCCTAACGCAGCAGCTGCATCATATCCCTACACTAATCAGAGCAGAGTGACGTGCGGCGCTCCGTGACTCCAGCTTAAATAGAGCCTGGGTCACATGCTGCACTTGGCCAATCATAGCCATGCCAAGAGTAGGCATGGCCGTGACGGCCTCTCGGTGCAAGTAGTATGACGCATGTTAATTGGCTGCTTTGCAGGCTTTCAAAATGCGCCATAGAAATCTCCAAACAACGAACCCGAAATTTTGTGAAAATGTTCGGGTTCGGGTCCGTGTTACGAACACCCCAAAATTCAGTATGAACCCGAACTATGCTCGAACTGTCCGCTCAACACTATCCATCAGTATTGCTAAAGGCAAAAAAAAAAAAAGTGGATCTAAAACAGACATGACATGTGAATGGAATATTTGCATGTCTTCTGTGTTTTGTACCCACTCCTGCTTTTGACTACCAAATCATAAGTAATTTCTGATGGGACTATAAAGGCCTTAAAGCTGCTACACAGACAGGTTTGGTTGTGCATCTCATTTTTCCTTCCTTCTGACAGATCAGAAGAAGTGTCAAATAAATGATGATGTCAGCCAGGCCGAAAGGCAAAATAGTGGCCCAGTCATGAAGAGGGGAAGGTGGGAACAGCATGAGAAGTCCACAGAGTAGACCTATGACATAGTAGTGAGGTGGAAGCAGTATGAGGAGGCCACTGAGTGGTACAATGACCAAGTCTGCAGGTGGTGGCAGTATGAGGAGACCACAGAGCGGCACCATGACAGAGTCTGTAGGTGGCAGCAGCATGAGTAGGCCACAGAGTGGAACAATGACAGAGTGTTGGCTACAGCATGAGTAGGCCACAGAGTGGCACAATGACATAGTGTGGAGGTGGCAGCAATATGAGGAGGCCACCGTTTGGCACAATGACAGAGTGTGTAGGTGTTGGCAGCAGCAGCATCAGGAGGAGTCCACAGATTGGCACAATGACAGAGTGTGGAGGTGGCAGCAGCATGAGTAGGCCAGAGAGTCGCACAATGACAGAGTCTGGAAGTGGTGGCAGCAGCAGCATTAGGAGTAGGCCACAAGGTGGCACAATGACAGAGTCTGTAGGTTGCGGCAGTATGTGGAGGTCACAGAGTGGCACAATGACCACGTCTTCAGGTGGCGCCAGCATGAGGAAACCACAGAGTCTTGAGGTGGCAGCAGCATGAGTAGGCCACAGAGTGGAACAATGACAGAGTGTGGAGGTGGCAGCAGCATGAGTAGGCCACAGAGTGCCACAATTACAGAGTATGGAGGTGGCAGCAGCAGGAGTAAAACACAGAGTGGCACAATGACAGAGTCTGGAGGTGGTGGCAGCATCAGGGGGCCACAGAGTGGCAAGGTGACATACTGTGGAGGTGGGTGGCAAAACCAGTACCCGCTGAAGATGGTGGGTGAAAGAAGGAGCACTTGGCATCAGATGTGTGGCATCAGGCGTGTAACAGCATCAGAACAGTAGCTGAGGCAGGTAGCAAGAAGAAACCAGTCTCTTTTGTCCAATTGTTGGTGTGGCACCATGGATGATCTAGTCTGATGAATCAGGAATTGGTGTGTGTAAATCCTGGCTGACCCACACCTGATTCATCTTGATGCAGTGTCCCACTATGTGCTATATTTGGGCACTTTAAACTCTTGCTAAATGTCCTATCAAATGTATTGTGGTATTATGCTGTAATTCTCTTTAACAGGATGGCAGTGTCATTTACCTTTATTCAATCCTAGGTGGTGCTGGCTAGTGATGAGTGACAGGGGCAATATTCGAATTCACAATATTTTGCAAATATTCGTTAGAATATTTGTCATATATTCGCAAATATTCGTATTCAAGATTATTCTACTGATTGTGAAAAGTCGGCAATGTTATATTTGCGTAATGTGAATTTTCTAAAACACGAACATCTTTTCGTTTTTTAGAATGTTCGTCATTTTTTCCAATTTAATGTGGACAGTCATTGACCCAAAAGCAAATTAAGCAAGAATAAATCAAGACTTCCGATTGAAAAAAATAAGGAATATTCTAAAAAACGAATATATGGCACTATATTCTATGGTGCTATATACTCTGATGTTAGAATATTCGCTTTGCATAAGAGAAAAAAAATTTAATAAAGAATATTCTAATTCACTACAGACTACAATATTGCAGCCTTCTCACATTCGCCCACAAGCAAAAAGCAGGTGGGTATACTAGGTAATGGCTTACGATGACAAAAAAAATAATAATAATATTCATTTTTACGAATATGTATTACTATATTCTAAATATTAGCGAATTTTCGAAGTGCCAATATTCTCGATAAAAATGTGAAATTTGAATATTCGCGCTCAACACTAGTGCTGGCACCACTTTTATACTGTGGATATAAAAAGTCTACACACCCCTGTTAAAATGTCAGGTTTCAGTGCTGTAAAAAATAAGACAAAGATAAATAATTTCAGACCTTTTTCCACCTTTAATGTGACCTATAAACTGTACCACTCTGAAATCTTTTAGGTGGAGGGAAGAAAACAAAAAAAAACTAAAATAATGTGGTTGCATAAGTGTGCACCCCCTCTTATAACTGGGGATGTAGCTGTGTTCAAAATTAAGCAATCACATTCAAAATCATGTTAAATAGGGGTCAGCATACACCAGCATACACATCATTTAAAGTACCTCTCATTAACCCCAAATCAAGTTCAACTGCTCTTGTTGGTCTTTCCTGAAATTTTCTTAGTCGCATCCCACAGCAAAAGCCATGGTCCACAAAGAGCTTCCAAAGCATCAGAGGGATCTCATTGTTACGGGTCTCTGACCCTGCTATACGACTGGCCTATCTGTTCCTTGTGCTCCAATCTCTATTAAGTGCTGATGTACTATTGTAACGACGATTTTGTACAAATGTCTATTTTGTATTTCCATTATTATGCTTAAAAAAAAACATAATAAAAACTTATTGAAATTAAAAAAAAGGTATCAGTCAGGAGAAGGGTATAAAAGAATTTCCAAGGCATTAGATATACCATGGAACACAAAGAAGACAGTCATCATCAAGGGCAGAAAATGTGGCACAACAGTGACATTACCAAGAACTAGACGTCCCTCCAAATTTGATGAAAAGACAAGAAGAAAACTGGTCTGGGAGGCTACCAAGAGGCCTACAGCAACATCAAAGGAGCTGCAGGAATATCTGGCAAGTACTGGCTGTGTGGTACATGGACAAGAATCTCCCGTATTCTTCATATGTCTGGGCTATGGGGTAGAGTGGCAAGATGAAAGCCTTTTCTTATGAAGAAAGGCCAGGCTACATTTAGCAAAAACACATCTGAAGTCTCCCAAAACCATGTGGGAAAAGATGTTATGGTCTGATGAAACCAAGGTTGAACTTTTTGGCCATAATTCCAAAAGATATGTTTGGCGCAAACACAACACTGTACATCACCAAAAGAACACCATACCCACAGTGAAGCATGGTGATGGCATCATCATGCTTTGGGGCTGTTTTTCTTCAGCTGGACGATAGAGGGAAATATGAACAGTTCCAAATACCTTTCAATATTGGCACAAAAACTTCAGGCTTCTGCTAGAAAGCTGAACATGAAGAGGAACTTCATCTTTCAGCATGGCAATGTCCCATGACAATGTCCCAAAGCATATATCCAAATCAACAAAGGAATGGCTTCACCAGAAGAAGATTAAAGGGTTTCTGTCATCAAGTTTTGACATTATAAGCTGTCTGACATTAGCTATGTGCTAATGTCAGAGCAGCTTGATAATGTCTTTTTTATAAAAATCCGATTTATATTTTGGCTGAAAAACTTACTTTTATAATATGTAAATTAGCCTCTAGCCTTCTGAAATCCCGCGCTGTCCTTGCTTCCGGGTGTACTCAGAGGTATTCAGCGCAGGCGCGGTGAGCTGAGGACAGCAGGCACCAGCATCCTCTGCTCTCCGCGCCTGAGCCGAATACAGAGCGGCGGCGCAGGCGCGGGATTTTTAGAAGGAGACAGTGCCGGAGGATCGCTGCCCGGCACTGTCACTCAAAGTAAGAAGGGGCGTGCCAGCAGGTTGCCGCACGGAGCCTCTAGGAGCAGGGCAACGCCCCCCCTGCTCCTAGAGGCTAATTTACATATTATAAAAGTACGTTTTTCAGCCAAAATATAAATCGGATTTTTATAAAAAAGACATTATCAAGCTGCTCTGACATTAGCACATAGCTAATGTCAGATTTCGCTATAGCTTATAATGTCAAAACTTGATGACAGAAACCCTTTAAAGTTTTGGAATGGACCAGCCAGAACCCAGACCTGAATCCGATTGAAAATCTGTGGGGTGGTCTGAACAGGGCTGTGCACAGGAGATGCCCTCGCAATCTGACAGATTTGGAGTGTTTTTGAAAAGAACAGTGGGCAAATCTTGCCAAGTCAAAATGTGCACACTTACGCAACCATATTATTTTATTTTTATATTTTTTCTTCCCTCTACCTAAAAGATTTCAGTTTGTTTTTCAATTGAGTTGTACAGTTTATAGGTCACATTAAAGGTGGAAAAAGTTCTGAAATTATTTATCTCTGTCTCATTTTTTTACAGCACAGAAACCCAACATTTTAACAGGGGTGTGTAGACTATTTATATCCACTGTATATAGCTGGGGGGGGATGTAAAGTTAGTATGTCTGATGATAATGAAGAGATGAGGAAGTTAATGGAGTCGGTGGAAATATGTATTTCCACCGAAATAATACCAAAAATATTTTACCACATATAAGTGCAGGGCATAATGTGAATGCAAGTTTTATCCCCACCTAAATTATTCAAAAAGACTTTACAGCATCTAAGTGCAGCGCTTAATGCTGAATACAAGTTTTTTCTCCACCTAAATATTTCTAAAAAGATTTTACAGCATATAAGTGCAGCGCTTAATGCTGAAAATAAGTTTTTTTCTCCAATGGAAACTATAAGTGTCGCACCAGAGTAGTAGCAATACGGAATAGAGGTGCTCACAGTCAATAGATCCACCTGCTCCACATGTAATGATTATATAAACAAAAACACTGGGCACTCTCTTTTATCTGGGGATATATCAAAATCATTCAATTCATTAAAAGTATGTATTAAAACCGTAACCTTCAACTTATACAGGGAGGTTACACTACAAATAGACCTATATGAGACAGTGGATAGTTGAAAGGCGATAATATGACAATGTTTCAACAATACACAATAGCAACAGTAGCAGCATATGGTGTCTAACCGAAAATAATCCTAAATAAACAGTGGATAGTTAAAGGCAGTGATGTAATAATGTTTAAACAATACAAAATAGCAGCAGTCGTAGCGTAAAATTTTGTGCAAATGCCAATAAGGATATAGCACATGTAGTATGGCCAAGGGTTAACGATAACCTTAAAATTTAATCACCCATAACGTCACAATTCACTATAAAATTTGCGTTGGTAAGGGTATTGTCAGTCTTGAAACCAACCCAAATTACCTGTAGTGTTATTCCCAAAATTTACTGCATATAACTGCAGTGTTGAACGCCGAATATATTTTTCTTTTTCTACTGATATCCGCCACTAAAGGCTTTACCACATGTAACTGGAACAGTGAACGCCAAATATATTTTTATTTTTCCACATATATACGCCACTTTTCAACAGAGGGTTATAGGCTGTCAGTTTCAAAAAGACAACGGCGTCTGAGACAAAGTGATCTGAAGTGAACGTGACTTAGCGGAGGAAGTAGGGCCACGCTGGAAGAGCGAGACACGGTCCTCGTGCGGTTCCTGTGCTGCAGAAAAGTCTCCGTAGTGTCCAGTAAGCAACACCACAGATTGACGCAGGCTGGTGTGAATTAGTTCGCATTTTTGTTCAGGGTTAATGCATAGTGTATTCACCTGTATTGGTGCGCCGCTGTTATGGATGTCATCGTGTAAGCGGGCAGTGTGTGAAACATAAATGCAAAATTTCAACACAACGTAATTTAGTCCATACTGCAAAAAGGACTTTCCCACATATAACTGCAGTGCTGAACGCTGAATATATCTTGATTTTTGTACAGAAATACACTACTGAAGGCTTTACCGCATATAACTGCAACAGTGAACACTGAATATATTTTATTTTTCTACTGATATATGTCAATAAAGGTTTTCCAAGATATAAGTGCAGCAGCGAATGGTGAATGTATATTTCTTTTTCTACTGATATACGTCACTAAAGGTTTTTTTAAGATATAAGTGCATCAGTGAATGGTGAATGTATATTTCTTTTTCTACTGATATATGTAGAAAAACCTTTTTTGACGTATAAGTGCACAAGCGATTGGCGAATGTATATTTCTTTTTCTACTGCAATACACCAGTAAACGATTTACCAGATATAACTGCAACAGTGAACTGAGAATATATTTTTCTTGTAGTACTGAAATACGCCCCTATACGCTTTCACCAGAAATAACTGCAGAAGTGACCTGAGAATATATAATTATTGTTGGACTGAAATAGGCCACTATACGCTTTCACCAGAAGTAACAGTAACAGTGTAATGCGTATATATTTTTATTTTTTTACTGTAATAGGCCCCTATACCTTTTCACCAGAAATGCACAAATGACCTGAGAATATAGATTTCTTGTTGGACGGAAAAAAGCCACTATATACTTTAACCAGAAAACAATTAAAGAGTGAAGTGCTTATTTTTTTTAATTTTTTTTATGAAATGCTCCCCTATACGGTTTCAACAGAAATCACTGCACCTATACCCTTTTGAATATCATAATAATGCGTGAACGTTAAAAATAAAACAAAAGGGGGGCGTGGCCAAACGCCGAGCTGCTAAGTCGTGTCTCAGAGAGCTCTCTGAGCCCATCTTATAAAACCTCGCTCATCGGCGGTTTTCTCCTCTCTGAAGCCCCTGAAACATCACCGCAGAGCCCCTCACACCAATACTGGTCAAAGAGAATGGATACAGGCGCATCCAGCTAAGAACTGGCCTGCTCCGGGTCCGCGGCCTACTACTGCCGGGGCCGCATCGTGGTGCGGCCTACCTCACAGCTTCAGACCTTCTACTCTCGGCAGCCCCTGCGCCCATGATCGGACTTACCTCTGGAGCCCTCGGTGCCCGATAGAGCTTGTTAGTGCATCCCTCGCTCCAGCACTTGCATCCGCCAGACGGACCCTTGATACCCGACCTGCAACAAGTGAGGCCGCCGACTCGCGTTTCCCCGCCCGCTATCATAAGTAGGGCCTGGGTCCTGCCCGATTCTGGCTTAACTAGCGAACACGCTCCTTCACAAGCCAGCTGACCACACGCAGAAGCGGAGCTCCGGAGTTCTACATAACTGCCGCAGTACCTCAGGGAGGGCTCTCCCGCACAGTGAGTAACCAGCACCATCTTCACAAGCTCTAACGTGCCCCCCCTGAGACCTACCCCCATCTGCACTCCAGCCTCAGAGAGGCGCTCAGTACTCTTGGTCCCTGCCTTTACTGTGGGCCATTAACTACCTGCGCTCACCCACTAACCCCCTTAGCCTGCAATAGTGGACTGATATAAAGAGCACAGCTCTAATTTTTAAGGGACTGGCACTATCCGCTGGTCCACACATAACCCGCAAACACTTTTTCTTCAGGTGGACTTGGATCCACAATTTTTCCTTTGCTCTCTTCAATAGAGTGATGACGCACTAACCTATTTTGCCAAATAGGTCCCAACTTATCATAAGAGGTACCCCAGTCTTCTACAAAAAATATCTTCTACAAAAATCGTCAGCGCCAAAAGGAGAGATGGAAAAGTACATGAGGAAAAAGAGCCCACGTCCAAAGTTAAACACTCCCTCTAAAGATACTCTCCCGGCAGCACAGATTGACACTGGAGAGGACTCTGATAGCGATGCAGACCTGTCATCACAGCGGGATTTGCTCCCTGTCTCTCGCTCATTTTTGCAAAAATCTCTGGAAACTGCTTTAACAAAAGCTTTGGACCCTCTTTCTAAAGATCTCCAAGATATTAAACATGACATTAAGCACTTAGGAGCCAGGGTCGAACAACTTGAAACAACGCAAACATCAATCGTGCAATTATACCTCGGCCCTTGCAGCAAGTTTCACCTCTTGTCAAAACTATCTAAACGTGACGTTTGACGCCTTAGAAAACCAAGAAAATAGAGGCCGCATAAATAATTTACGTATAAGAGGTCTTCCTGAATCTGTAGAGAACTCTGCTTTATTAGCCACAGTTACAGACATATTCCAGACCATTTTGGGAGCTACACATAAGAGAGAAATTGCGATCGAGCGCATACATAGAGCGCTGAGGAAGAAACCAAAAGATTTCGAACCTCCTAGGGATGTAATTTGCTGTTTACTTCACTTTCCTATTAAAGAAGAAATAATGTGCCTTTCCAGATCCTCCCCTCAAGTGTCTTATGATGGCGCCCAAATCCACATCTACCAGGATCTCTCTCCACAAACGTTTCTCAAGAGGAGAACCCTCAAGCCACTGACCTCTGCCTTATGTTCTAAGGGGATCCAATAAAATTGGCAGTTCCCGTTTGGTCTTGGGTTCGTGTCAGGTGGGAAGAGATTCCTTGTCCGCTCACTTGCTGACCTCCCTGGAGTCTACAGTGCCCTAGACTTGCCAGACTTGCAGATTCCAGACTGGGCTGTTGTCAAAGACCTTGATAATTTGCCTCAAATCCCCCCCACAACACCCTGGGAAGAGGTCCCCACTGCCCGTAACGCAAAGTCTAGGAAAAAGTCAGGCAAGCTCGCTCCAAAAAGTATTATCCCGGATGAGACCTGATCAAGAGTGAAACGGCTTACTCATGTATAGTACATTATGATAGCTAACTGTATGCAGCGCCTTTGTTGATTGCCTATATTGAATTTCTTTGAGAAATTCTCTCCCATTTCTCTCACTATAACTCTTCTCTATGATATTCTCTCACTCCCTATCCAATATTATTCAATCTCACTCTACCTTTCCAACATGTGGAATCTTCACTCCTCTCCCCCCCCCCCCCCCTCACATATTTCTACACTCATTCCTCTCGACACCAGTCCTTTCTGGGCAGCCTTGTGAATGTTATTAGCCAGGATTAAGAAGTTGGGCCCTGTAGGCTCATATTGTATGTTCTATCTAACCAGTTATGATACTGTCTTTGATTTGTATGTTCAAGCGCGTTGTTCGCTAGTGATGAGCGGCAAGTGCCATATTCGATTTCGACGAAATTCGCGAATATTCGAAAGAATATTCGTTTCATATTTGTCGAAATTGAATATTCGTCATTATTCTAGTTATCGCGATTAATATGCGATTTAAATAATCGCGTATTGCGATTTTAACTTAGGCTAATTTCCTATTGGTTTCATATCTAGAATTATAGCGAAGAAGACGAATATGACGAATGTATTCGTCATATTCCTCAAAACGAAGATAACGCAGTATTCTACATCTTCGTTTTAGCAACCTATTCGTCAACTTCGCTAATTCTAGCAATCAAATAGGAAGGTTGAATGACTATAGAGACAGATGTGTTTAATTCGCTATGCGATTATATTACTTAGCTTTTTTTAATAGAATAATTATATTACTTGATAATTATTATAATTATTCTATTTATTAAAAAAAAAAAAATTATATCATCGCATAGCGAATTAAACACAGCTGTCTCTATAGTCAACCTTCCTATTTGATTGCTAGAATTAGCAAAGTTGACGAATAGGTTGCTACCAAGCCAAGAACGTCTCCATACTAAAATGTACTGTCGGATTTGAGAATTACGTTGAAATCGCAATGCGATTAATATAACTTGAATTAATCGCATTGCGATTTCTACTTAGACCTGGTTTACTATGGTTGGCTTGGTAGAATTAGCGAATATGACAAATGTATTCGTCATATTCCTCAAAACGAAGATAACAAAGTATTCTCCATCTTCGTTTTAGCAACCATAGTAAACCATGTCTGTTGAAATCGCAATGCGATTTATTCAAGTTATATTAATCACATTGCGATTACAACTTAGCACTGCTATCTTACATATTAGTCTACAATTAACGAATATGGAATATAGCAGCAGTGCTAAGTAGAAATCGCAATGCGATTACTTCATGTTGTATTATTCGCATTGCGATTTCAACTTAGAGCTGGGTTTATAATGGGTCAGCTTGCTAGAATTAACGAAGTTAACGAATATGGAATATAGCAGCAGTGCTAATTGAAATCGCAATGTGATTAATGTAATTTGGAGTAATCGCATTGCGATTTCTACTTGGCACTGCTGCTATATTCCATATTCGTTAATTCTAGACTAATATGTAAGATAGCAGTGCTAAGTTGTAATCGCAATGCGATTAATATAACTTGAATTAATCGCATTGTGATTTCAACGTAATTCTCAAAACCGACAGTACATTTTAGTATATGGAGAAGTTCCCATTGTGATGGGGACGCTCCATGAGCATGGAAGTTGGCAGAAGCGGCAACGGGCACTGACTGGAGCAGCCAGGAAGCCAGGAATCCTCAGGACAGGTAAGAACTACTTTTAGGAAGTGGGAAAGAAAAAAATATAAAAAAAAAAAAACACGAATATTCGAAATAGCGAATTTATAGCGCTATATTCGAAATATTCACGAATTAGCGAAGTGCCGATATTCGCTAAAAAAATTCGCTATTCGAATATTCGCGCTCAACACTATTGTTCGCCTGATCCGTTCTACGTACAGAGTTATACAAAGTTATACTTTGGTTTTCTTCTATGCTAAGATTAATTGTCCTTGTGTCTCCCCAGTGTTTCTACCTTCCCTCCCCCCTCCTCCCCTCCCTTCCAGCCATGCGACTACTTCTCAAGCCGATGGACACCTCTTGCCCAGTTCAGCTACAATTCTCCATCCCTGATCTACACTATGGCAAGTATTAAAATTATTACATATAATGTACATGGGCTTAATTCACCATCAAAAAGAGGTCAAGTGCTAAACTTCCTTAAGAGGAACAAAGATGATATCTGACGCATTTTAAAAAACATAAGATCCCGACTATGAACAGATTATACTACTCACAATGGTTTCACTCAGGATCTGATTCTAAAGCCTCTAAGGGAGTTAGCATTGGCCTTAGCAGGAATGCCAATTTCACCTTATTAGATAAATGCACAGACCTAGAATGTCGTTACATTTTCAACAAAGGGACAATAGGGTCTCTAACACTGACTATTGGGAATATCTACGCCCCCAACACAGACCAAATTCCTTGGTTAACAAAGACGCTAAAGAAGCTCTCATCCTTTTCTGAGGGCACCATGTTTTTAGGAGACGACCTCAATGTAGCACTGAACCCTATTATCGATAGTGATGAGCGGGAGGTGCCACATTCGATTTTGCGATATTTCGCGAATATTCGATTGAATATTCGTCATATATTTGTCGAAATCGAATATTCGTCATTATTTTATATATTGTGAATTTTACGCGAATTTGTGTGCACATGATCCCTTGACAAAGCCAAGTGCGGGCAAAACGCGCGTCGGGATGGGACGCAGGTGGTGTTACCATTTGAATAGTACCAGGTATACTAGCTTTTGTATTTCTTCATATTGGATTGTTATTACCCTTTTTAGATACAACGTGTAGTGCCCTTCATACCTATTTGGGTGTAAAGTTTATACATAGGTCTTACAAACCTTTTGTTACATATGCTTTGGGCTTAATTCTCAGCTATTGTATACTGGGATACAATTAATGACTTGTATCACTGACCCCTGCGAGGGCTAATCCCCTTTATGTATTTTGTACCATCACCAATCATGTATTTTGTTTCTTATTTGTGGACTTTGTTCCAGTTTTTAATAATACTGTGAATAAAATGTTTTTTTGAATATTACCCGGCATTTGCTTGTGTTTGTATTATACGGGACTGGGCCGGGATTTGGAGCGTTTGTCCCACGCTCATTTTTTGTGGTCCATTGTTCTATTGTTAATTTGTTAACATCACTGTTTATTTTACCTTTCTTCTGGTCTGTCAAAATCTGATCCGAAAAATGAAAGACACGATAATTCCTGTCTTTAAATTATCCATAAGGCCTTGATTACACAGTCAGTATTTTGCATCAGCTTCTGATCATGATTTGGAAGCCAAAAGCAGGAGAGTCCAAAACAAAGAAGACATGCAAATATTTCCTTCACCTGTCATCTCTGTTTTGGACCCACTCCTGTTTTTGCCTTACAAATACTGATCAATTACTGACTGTGTGAAGGTGGATGCTCAAAAGAGAGGATCCTTTTTTGGGGGGTTGTTCTTCTGACAGATCAGAAGAAGAGAAAAAATAAACAGTGACGCCAACATAAACTTGTTGCTGACACCCTCCCCACTCTGTAACTGGGTCTCTACTATCAGCAGCTAACAAAAATGGTTATCTATCAATCTATGTGGAAACAGCAGACAGTGTTAAATGGGACAAGGAATGTATATCTGTGGATAGGCTGGCTGCATGACATTATAGGTGATCATTCACTTTCTTTAATATACAGTTGCCATTTTAAGAAAAAAATATTCTGTACCACCAGTGCAAGGAAATTCGAATTTGTTGCGAATCAAATTTTTCCTAAATTTCTAAATGAAATTTTGCTTCAAATGCTTTGTTTCGCTCAACACTATTTAAAATATTTTAAAGAATTTTTTTGTTCTCTATGTCACTACCTATGTTTAAAATATTGCTAAAATCATGTTTTTGCACTGCCGATTAAAGGGGTTGTCCAAGTTTATTGATAATCTATCCTCCTATACACTCGAATAGGAACAAGCCTTACCACTGAAGTGAATGGGATGGCTTCTTGTAGTTACACCTTCTCACCACTGCTGTTGCAACGGCTAGCAGGTATACAATGAAGAGGAGGCTGCACTGGCATGGCACACGCTTCTCTTCAACCAGCTGATCAGCAGGAGTGTTGGGTGTCGGATCCCTGCTGATCTAATTTTGAAGAGTTATCCTGTGAATAGGTCATCAATAAAAATAGCTTGGACAACCTCTTTAAGCCTAATAATATGTTGAGACTTCCTGTCCTGATAGCTTTTCATCAGTCTTAATTAAAGATAAGCGAACCAGTTGGGACCGAACCAAGTTTAATCCGAACTTTGCTATTTTTCAGACGGCAGATGAAGCTGAATCTTTCTGTGTTTATGTCAGATGAATCCACTGCAACGGCCATTTTTGGGCATATTTTGGCTGGAAGAAAGCACTAGGGAGAAAGAAGGGTTCTCACATAACCCTGAGAGGAAGTGTGTGTGTGTGTGTGTGTGTGTGTGTGGGAGGGGGGTTGCCCTGACAGACAGTCTAAATGAGACAATCAATTCTGCAGCAGGTAGGGAGGTGCTTTAGCACAAAGAGAAGGATGCCATTCTGTGCTGTGCTGTGCTGTGAATGAGGGCGGTTGTATGAGATGGAGCCAAGAAAACGATCTTAGGGAGTCAGGGACAGCGAAAAATCAATTAGGGACAGTCAAAAATTAGGCAAGCTTATTGCCAAGGAGAGTAAAGGGAAAGGCTAGGATTCCAAAGAAGGATTATGTGTGTTGTTTACAATATAGAGGTGCAGGTTCCATTTAATTAAGCAGTATACATGATTATTGCAGCAATACCTAAGGTATGGCAGCAATCTACCTGTGTGTATAATTTTAAACTGAGCATCAAGCCTCAGTCGTCCATTTACGTAAATAAGTATTACCTCAGCATTACCCACAGTGTGCCAGCAACTTAGAAGTGTTTATTAAGGTGAAATCTAGCTTCAAGCCTCAATTGTCTGTTTACGTATATTCAGTTTCCACACAGTTGGAAAGTAAATTTCTTTAGGGATTGTTAAATGCAATTAAAACAACATATATAAGTGATTACTACAAGATAAAGAATAGGGCAACAATCTACCTGTGAGTAATAACAACAAATTGAGCGTCAGGCCTCAATTGTCTATTTCCGTGAATTACATTTCCACACAGTTGGAATTTAAATGTTTTTGGGACTTAGCAATATATGTATGAGATTGTAACATAGTTTACCCATAGCTATTTAGATCAGTGTCACTCAAACATCATTTACTATTGCTGTAATTGGGTTCCAGAGCTTGGGGAGGAAAGAGGAAGGAAAAAAATGATAAAAAATGAACAAAAAGAGATAACAAGTTTTTGTAACAATTCCTAGGAGGCTAGAGGGGGGTTATATATCAAATTTCAGTGCAATTGGAGCAACTTCGGTTTGGCCCGAACCAATTCTAGTTCGGACCGCACTTTCGAAAAAATATGCGGAACTGTACCCAAAATGAATCTCGACTGGTTCGCTCACCTCTAGTCTTAATATCTCCATAGGCAGAAATTTAATTACACATATCCTGTATAATAAGATAAAATAGGATCCACCATTCACAATATGTGATGGTCTCATCTTTTTAACCTCCCTTCTCTTCATAAAGACCAATGCACAGATCACATAAAATGTCTAGAAAACTCCCCCATAATAGTCAGTCAACTAAATTCTAATAATAGCAGCTCAAGAGGAAAGATAGCTGCCTCAGAAGCAATCTATGATCTCAAAAACAGATTTGAAAAAATAAGTGACCATTTGACCACAAAGTTATGACTAGTGTTGAGAAAGAATGCCCGGCCAAACTGGTGTTTGACTCGAGCATCGCGATGCTTGGCCGAATACTGCGTGTGCTCGAGCCAGTGAGTTTAAATGTAATTTAGCCTCTGTTTCTGAAAAGTTTCTGCCGGGATTAACATTCTACATTAGAGGCCAGGAACTTAACCACTCATCTATAAAGCTGAATGATAAACTGCGTCAGAAAAACCTCATAATAGTTTGTCATGTAGTAAGAATTCCTATACAGCAGAAGTATCATTTTAACATATAGCTGTATAGCGTAGTGATTAAGGTTCTTGGATCTAATGTAGAAGGCTCTGAGTTCAAATCCCTTCAGAAATAGAGCCTAAATGTAATTTATATGTATAAGTTTTTAGCCATAATATATTTACATATATTATTATATATTTTGTATATATAATATATTATAATATATGTAAATATGTTATGGCTAAAAACATTAGTAGTAATTTCCCACATATTATGCATTCATGAATATCAGAAGTCTGAAAATATATATATATATATATATATATATATATATATAGCAGCACTCAAATAGTTTAAAAAGAAAAAACAAGTTTATTCATCCATGCGGTCCACATGGGTAAATAAACTCGTTTTTTCTTTTTAAACTATTGGAGTGCTGCCCTATTTTTCTATATACTATTGTGGGTTATGCTAATACCCTTGGGCTTGCACCCACTGCAAGGTTATTTTCGTGATGCCTAAATATTTGATATATATATATATATATATATATATAATATATATATATTTACACATTTATATTGTGCCATACATTTTTTATAATTACTAAAAGAATTATAAAACATTTAGATTCAATCTCTATTTCTGAAACATTTCTGCCGGGATTTGAACTCACAACCTTCTACATTAGTGCCAAGAACCTTAACCACAACGCTATACAGCTACATGTTAACCTTCAGTGAATTATAAAATTATACTTCTGCTGTATAGGAATACTTACTACATGACAAACTACTATAAGGTTTTTCTGACACAGTTTATCATTCAGCTTTATAGCTGAGTGTTTAAGGTCCTTGACTCTAATGTAGATGGTTGCAAGTTCAAATCGCACCAGAAACTTTTCAGAAATAGAGGCTAAATTAGATATAAATACACTGCTAGTGATGAGCGGCAGGTGCCATATTCGATTTTGACGAAATTCGCGAATATTCGAATGAATATTCGTTTCATATTCGTCGAAATCGAATATTCGTCATTATTCTAGTTACCGCGATTAATATGCGATTTAAATAATCGCGTATTGCGATTTTAACTTAAGGCTACTTTCCTATTGGTTTCATATCTACAATTATAGCGAAGATGACGGATGTGACGAATGTATTCGTCATATTCCTCAAAACGAAGATAACGAAGTATTCTACATCTTCGTTTTAGCAACCTATTCGTCAACTTCGCTAATTCTAGCAATCAAATAGGAAGGTTGACTATAGAGACAACTGTGTTTAATTCGCTATGCGATTATTTATATATATTTTTTTTAATAAATAGAATAATTATAATAATTATATCAAGTAATATAATTATTCTATTAAAAAAAAAAAAATAAATAAAAATCGCATAGCGAATTTAACACAGCTGTCTCTATTGTCAACCTTCCTATTTGATTGCTAGAATTAGCGAGGTTGACGAATAGGTTGCTAAAACGAAGATGTAGAATACTTCGTTATCTTCGTTTTGAGGAATATGACGAATACATTCGTCATATTCGCTATTCGCTAATTCTACCAAGCCAACCATAAAGTTCCTTGCTCATGGAGCGTCCCCATCACCATGGGAACATCTCCATATACTAAAATGTACTGTCGGATTTGAGGAATTACGTTGAAATCGCAATGCGATTAATTCAAGTTATATTAATCGCATTGCGATTTCAACTTAGAGCTGGGTTTATAATGGGTCAGCTTGCTAGAATGAACGAAGTTAACGATTCAATGAACGAAGTTAACGAATATGGAATATAGCAGCACTGCTTAGTTGAATTCGCAATGCGATTAATTTAACTTGAAGTAATCGCATTGCGATTTCAACTTAGCACTGCTATATTACATAGTCTAGAATTAACGAATATGGAATATAGCAGTGGCACTAGCAGTGCTAAGTTGAAATTGCAATGCGATTACTTTAAGTTAAATTAATCGCATTGCGAATTCAACTTAGCAGTGCTGCTATATTCCATATTCGTTAACTTCGCTCATTCTAGCAAGCTGACCCATTATAAACCCAGCTCTAAGTTGAAATCGCAATGCGATTAATATAACTTGAATTAATCGCATTGCGATTTCAACGTAATTCCTCAAATCCGACAGTACATTTTAGTATATGGAGACGTTCCCATGGATGGGGACGCTCCATGAGCACGGAAGTCGGCAGAAGCGGCAATGGGCACTGACTAGAGCAGCCAGGAAGCCAGGAATCCTCAGGACAGGTAAGAACTACTGTTGGGAAGAGGGAAAGAAAAAAATATAACAAAAAAAAAAAAAAAAAAAAAACCGAATATTCGAAATAGCGAATTTATAGCGCTATATTCGAAATATTCGCGAATTAGCGAAGTGCCGATATTCGCTAAAAAAATTCGCTATTCGAATATTCGCGCTCAACACTATACACTGCGTGTCCCCAAGCACTGACTCCATATAAGGAGATAGCTATATATGGAGTCAGAGCAGGGACTCCTAAGCCATGGACTCACACTTCTGGATTCCCTCACTGTACAGCTATCTTCGCATAGTCCTCAGTGGGACCTGGCACCCTCCCCTCTTCAGGCAGGGGGTGCCTGGTTTAATGCTCGGGTTCTCCCATTAACTTCTATTGTGCTCGGGTGCTCTGTAGAGCAACCAAGCATCCCCAAGTGTTCTACTTGAGTACCCAAGCACTTTGGTGCTCGATCAACACAATTTATGACAGCAGAGAAATATTCACCTTCTTTTTAGCCTCCCTTACCTGGTCACTGCTGATATATATTTTTCACCTGGTTTTCCTAGAAAAGGGGAAAAACCATTAGAAAAATCAACCATTATCTATTGCAGGAATGACCAACCTGCAACCCTCCAGCTGTTGTAAAACTACAACTTACATCATGCCTGGACAGCCTTTAGCTATCAGGGAATGCTGAGAGTTGGACAATTGTGCACACTTTTCACCTGGGCTCTTGTTCAGCTTCATGTGTTACTCCAAATGCAGTGGTGTCCAGAGCTGAACAAGATCAAGAAGTGAAGAGGACAAGTTTACAGTCTGCTCGGGGGTATCAAATAGAGGGACAAAATATATTTAAGGTTATCAATACAGGTGATCTGTATATATTTGGAGGGTCTGGTGTCTGAAATTAATGTAGGGGTTCCGAATATTTATATCCTGTACTGTAACCATGCCCTTTTATATAAGCCACAACTCTCAAAAGGCAACTTCCTTTTTTGTAGAGATACAGTATGCTGTTTGAGTATCATTCTATAATGGTATATAGGTACTATAGGTACTCTCCAGATTATAACTCTGAAAATGGCTATGCTACTCTAGCAGAGAAAGAGTGCCATATACAACTAGACTGGACTCCAATGTCGCTGCTGGGAACTATGTTGTCTGAGTTGTACACCACTTTTACAGACTGACAAAAAAATACCCAAAAACCCGCCCCCCCAAAAAAAACCTTTTTAGAGGAAAAATTGTTAGGAAACATTCTTTCCTGTATATTCAATTGTATATACAGTGCAAGTGCTGACAAAAATTGCAAGGAAGAAGCACTCCGATACAGCCTGTATATCACATAAAGGAGGGCCTCATTCACATGATGCTACAATTGTTCAGGTACACTGCTACACTTATAAAGCCTATGCAGTATGCACTAAGTGAAAGGGCTGCCAAAAATTACAAGGAAACCTCACTCCAATACACCCTTTATTACACATAAAAGAGGGCATCATACACACACTTGACAAATTATGATTGATGGCCTGCTGGTGACCCTCAAAAGCATTTGGAGCAAGGGCCTGCTGATTACCCTCTTAAACATTACGGGCGAGGACCTGCTGCTGAGCTGACCCTGTAAAACATTATAGTTGAGGGCCTGAAGGTGAGCGAACCCCATAAAACATTGCAGTGATGGCCTACAGGTGAGCAGACCATATAAAACATGAGAGATGAGGGCCTACAGGTGAGCAGACCGTATAAAACTTTGGTGATGAGGGTCTGAAGGTGAGCGGACCCCATAACACATTGCAGTAATGGCCTACAGGTGAGCAGACCATATAAAACATTGGAGGTGAGGGCCTGAAGGTGAGCGAAAACCATAAGACATTGCAGCAATGGCCTACAGGTGAGCAGATCGTATAAAACATTGGTGATGAGGGCCTGAAGGTGAGCGGACCCCATAAAACATTGCAGTAATGGCCTACAGGTGAGCAGACCGTATAAAACATTGGAGGTGAGGGACTGAAGGTGAGAGGACCCTACAAAACATTGTAGTGATGGCATATATACTGTATGGAAGAGAAGGAGGAGAAAATAAGTTTAAAACATATACCCTATTTTTGTTGTGAAAAGGGTACATCTGAATCTTATGGATTGAGTACATTATAAAGCATACAGTTAAATTGCATTTTTTTCATTAGCTCAGCTTTCCTTTGGTGAAGTGTAGAAGTCAGGGGCAATCCAGGCCTTGTTCATTTTTATCTGAGTCAACCTGTCAGCATGGTTAGTGGACAAGCGGATAATTATCTGTTATAATGCCACCAGCAGCACTAATTACAAGCTCAGACAATATTCTGGCGGCAGGGCAGGCCAGCACCTCCAAGGCGTACAGCGCAAAATTGTGTATAACAGATAAAAAGTAGCAATTTTTCGAACCTTTTTTGATGGAGCTGAAAACAGGAGGCAGTATTCCACGTGGTATTGTTTAAAAAGGAGATAAACTTTTATTCCTTTGTTAACACGTTTCGAGGGCGGACAGCTCACCTCATCAGGACAATAATGGCATATTCAGAATGATGTAAAAGGATCGTCTTTTAAACTGTATTTTGGCGCGCAGGCCAGCGGTTGTGGGTGGAGAGATAGCACATATGACGTCTCTAGTGCTGCCAGGTAAATGCCGCCCATATTTGCTTAACTGCCAGTGGGGGAAAAGGTTAATTGTTATACATATGCTGTTATCTATGTACATGATCTTTGCAAATGCTGCTAGTTTATTAGGGTATGCTAATACACTCTGCTCCCCCCAGCTACCCCCCTGCCTACGCGCCAAAATACAGTTTAAAAGACGATCCTTTTACATCATTCTGTATATGCCATTATTGTCCTGATGAAGAGGGCTGTGCGCCCTCAAAACGCGTTGACAAAAGAATAAAAGTTTATCTCCTTTTTAAATAATACCACGTGGAATACTGCATCCTGTTTTCAGCGCCATCAAAAAAGGTTCGAAAAATCGCTACTTTTTATCCGTTATTCTCTATCTGTCTTGCCACATTTGGGGCAAGGAAAAAGGAACCTTGGCAGCAGTACAGGACGCCGCTTGCCGGACGGGTAAATACCAGCAAAAGCTCCTTACAGTTGTTGTGGCTCCACACAACAACAAATGGTAAGCGCTCCTTATTTATAGTGCCTTTAATACTGTTATACAGCCACACACACGAGGCGCAGCCTCCTGTCTCTTTCTCATATATAAAAACTGGAACGGTGTGGACACATACAGTAACCGGAGGACATACACTGTCCAAACAAGCAGAGAGGTGGACCAGCAGCCAGTGTGACCACATTGTAAAGGTGTTAAAATGGATTACTTTCCACAACGCATCCAACAACGAAAATCCATGGTATCCCGCTATACATCAAAGAAAACTGTACCCAATGGGAGACACCAACAGTGAAAAACATCAACACGGCAAGTTTTTCTCCCGATGATACAAAATATATGTGTGAACTATTTAATAATCTGGAGGACAATTTAGTCAGAAGTCAGAACTTTTTCATTTACTGGACATTATGTTTTTAAATATATACCAGAGGTCTTAGAATAGATATCACCCCAACCTTCCCTGGAGACAGTAGTTTTGAGTATGAGTGGAACGATTACCTTGACCAATGTGCAGCAGGCCTAATGAGAATCATCACTAACAAAAGAAAAATCTTAGCTAACCACTACACCAACAAAATAGATGAGAACATAATAAAACTACAGAATTTTAAATCTTATCCAGATTTTTCCATGATAAATCATAACCTGACAAATAGAATATACCAGAACGAGCAAAACATCATAGCCAACAAAGCTAACAAACTACAAAGAGATAGAGCAGACAAGGAATATAACAAATACAGATTATCTAAGAACAAAAGGCCCTACACCTCTACAGATACACAAGAAAACCTAACAAAACCTACAAGCATAAATACACTGCCAAGAACCAGCACACAATACCAAAGGCCTACACCATCACACAATACAAAAACCCGTTCATTTACGAATAATCTTTACAAAAAACCTAATAACCAAGTCCTCAAGAAACCGGACAGTCAGACCATAACAAGGGAACCTTGCAACACATATACCAACCCTGCATTACCCACCACCATTATAGGGAAGGTACCACCTCCAACATCATTACCACCACCTATATCTCACCTGGGGAATAAAACTGTAATTGAGCAGCCCAGTCATTCCCCTGCTCATACACATAAGGACCATTCCTATATTACACCAAATTACTCCGACAACACCACTAGCAGCACACTGGTCCCCCTAACTTACCTCGACAGTACCGAGAACTCCTCTTTAGTGTTGAGCGAACAGTTCGAGCATAGTTCGGGTCCGTACCGAATTTTGGGGTGTTCGTGACACGGACCCGAACCCGAACTTTTTCGTAAAAGTTCGGGTTCGGGTTCGTCGTTCGGCATGTATTTTGGCGCATTTTGAAAGGCTGCAAAGCAGCCAATCAACATGCATCATACTACTTGCCCTAAGATGCCATCGCAGCCATGCCTACTATTGGCAAGGCTGTGATTGGCCAAGTGCAGCATGTGACTCAGCCTCTTTATAAGCTTGTGCGCACGTCGGGACGTGCTCACTCCCGATGTGAATAGAACAGGGATAGACGCAGCTGATGCTAGGGCGAGAATAGGCAGGGATAATTGAATAACTGGAAGCAAATTTCTCTCCTCCACCTGTGATTCATCTGAACAACTGCAGCTGAGCTGCTTTTTTGATAGGGATTGGCTATTTTTAGAGTGGCCAGAGTGATTTTTCCATCCACATGTACCTGGGCTGACCGCCGGCCGCCATTTTGCGACTTGTAGTGCTGCAGCAGAAGCTGCCACAGTGTGCATTCCAAAGCTCCAAACAAGTCAGACATCTACACCTGGGATTCAGACCAATAGCGATTTAGCAGCACAGTCCAAGGCTATTTTTTTAAAGGTTGTGCAGACCATTTTGTGGCACATGTTACTGGGCTGATAGGCGGCGGCCATCTTGGGACTAGTGCTGCAGCACAATCTCTCCCAACGTCCATTAATCACTTGTAATAGTGGTCTGTGCCATAGAAATCCTACATCAGGGACTTGGGTGTGCTTGTGTCACCCCTACTAATACCAGTCCACCTGTAATCCATACAGTGAAAAGCCATAAAGTATTCCAGTGAGGGAATTTTTTTTATTTAAAAAGGCCAAGTTAGTTTATCTGGCGTTCAATATACTAGATACAGTTAGGCCTGCGTTTCATACATCTGGAATTAGCAAACTAATGTGCTGGGGTTGGGAAAACATATATGTACCCATACTAGAATCTGTCAAAGAAAGCGGTACTCACATATAACAGTCATTCCATCTGTAATCCATACAGTCAAAAGACTGAAAGTATTCCAGTGAGGGAATTTTTTTATTTAAAAAAGGCCAAGTTAGTTTATCTGGCGTTCAATATACTAGATACAGTTAGGCCTGCGTTTCATACATCTGGAATTAGCAAACTAATGTGCTGGGGTTGGGAAAACATATATGTACCCATACTAGAATCTGTCAAAGAAAGCGGTACTCACATATAACAGTCATTCCATCTGTAATCCATACAGTCAAAAGACTGAAAGTATTCCAGTGAGGGAATTTTTTTATTTAAAAAGGCCAAGTTAGTTTATCTGGCGTTCAATATACTAGATACAGTTAGGCCTGCGTTTCATACATCTGGAATTAGCAAACTAATGTGCTGGGGTTGGGAAAACATATATGTACCCATACTAGAATCTGTCAAAGAAAGCGGTACTCACATATAACAGTCATTCCATCTGTAATCCATACAGTCAAAAGACTGAAAGTATTCCAGTGAGGGAATTTTTTATTTAAAAAGGCCAAGTTAGTTTATCTGGCGTTCAATATACTAGATACAGTTAGGCCTGCGTTTCATACATCTGGAATTAGCAAACTAATGTGCTGGGGTTGGGAAAACATATATGTACCCATACTAGAATCTGTCAAAGAAAGCGGTACTCACATATAACAGTCATTCCATCTGTAATCCATACAGTCAAAAGACTGAAAGTATTCCAGTGAGGGAATTTTTTTATTTAAAAAGGCCAAGTTAGTTTATCTGGCGTTCAATATACTAGATACAGTTAGGCCTGCGTTTCATACATCTGGAATTAGCAAACTAATGTGCTGGGGTTGGGAAAACATATATGTACCCATACTAGAATCTGTCAAAGAAAGCGGTACTCACATATAACAGTCATTCCATCTGTAATCCATACAGTCAAAAGACTGAAAGTATTCCAGTGAGGGAATTTTTTTATTTAAAAAGGCCAAGTTAGTTTATCTGGCGTTCAATATACTAGATACAGTTAGGCCTGCGTTTCATACATCTGGAATTAGCAAACTAATGTGCTGGGGTTGGGAAAACATATATGTACCCATACTAGAATCTGTCAAAGAAAGCGGTACTCACATATAACAGTCATTCCATCTGTAATCCATACAGTCAAAAGACTGAAAGTATTCCAGTGAGGGAATTTTTTTATTTAAAAAGGCCAAGTTAGTTTATCTGGCGTTCAATATACTAGATACAGTTAGGCCTGCGTTTCATACATCTGGAATTAGCAAACTAATGTGCTGGGGTTGGGAAAACATATATGTACCCATACTAGAATCTGTCAAAGAAAGCGGTACTCACATATAACAGTCATTCCATCTGTAATCCATACAGTCAAAAGACTGAAAGTATTCCAGTGAGGGATTTTGCTTATAAAAAATAATATATTTCATTGTGGTGCGAGTTGAATCGCAACAATGAAGAAAAATACTATTAAGGGACGAGGACGCGGTCGTGGTGGTGTCCGTGGAGCCTCTGTTGCTGGTAGAGGACGTGGCCGTTCGGCCCCAGGCGCACACAGTAGAGAACGAACTCCCTCAACTAGCCGGCAGAATGTACCGCAATATCTCGTGGGGCCCAATGCCGCTCTTAGGATGGTAAGGCCTGAGCAGGTACAGGCATTAATCGATTGGGTGGCCGACAGTGCTTCCAGCACGTTCACCACATGGTCTTCCACCCAGTCTTCTGCGGAAAGCGCACAGGTGGCACCTGAAAACCAAGCCCATCAGTCTGTCACATCACCCCCAAGCATATCAGGGAAACGGTCTGAGCCACAAGTTATGCAGCAGTCTCTTCTTCTGTTTGAAGACTCTGCTTCCAGGGTTTCCCAGGGGCGTCCACCTAGCCCTTCCCCAGTGGAGGAAGACATACCATGCACTGGCGCACAACCACTTATGTCTCCAGATGAAGAGGACATGGGAATACCACCACAGCAGAGTCACCGACTCTCTGATGATGACGAAACACAGGTGCCCACTGCCGCGTCTTTTTGCAGTGTGCAGACTGAACAGGAGGAGGTCAGGGAGGGAGACTGGGTGGAAGACGATGCAGAGGACGATGAGGTCTTAGACCCCACATGGACTGAAGGTCGTGGCGATGACTTTCACAGTTCAGAGGAAGAGGTAGTGGTGAGACCGAGACAACAGCGAAGCCAAAGAGAGAGCAGGGGGCCAAAGCAGGCGAGCCGCCGCCCCAGAGTTCGCCTGCTACTGGACATCGCCAACAGGGACCCAGCCCCACAAAGGCAGCTTCAAAGAGTTCCCTGGCATGGCACTTCTTTAAACAATGTCCTACCGACAAGACCCGAGTGACTTGCACGCTCTGCCATCAGAGCCTGAGGCGAGGCATTGCGTTCTGAACCTCAGCACAACCTGCATGACCAGGCATCTACATGCAAAGCATGAACTGCAGTGGGGTACACACCTTAAAAACCAGGCACTCGCTGAGGCTCCCCTGCTCCCTCTACCGCTGCTGCCTCGGCTTCCGCCTCGAGAGGAATGTTGCCACCTGCCGAGCAGCAAACAGAGGATGTGCCACCGACACCACCACCACCGCCACCGTCAACTAGCGTCTCCACTATATCACACAGCAGCGTTCAGCTCTCAATATCTCAAACCTTAGAGAGGAAGCGCAAATTCCCCGAGTCACCCTCGAGGCCCTTGGCCTGAACGCCAGCATTTCTAAACTGCTGGCCTTTGAAATGCTGTCATTCCGGCTGGTGGACACAGACAGCTTCAAACAGCTGATGGCCATGGCTGTCCCGCAGTATGTGGTTCCCAGCCGCCACTACTTCTCCAAGACAGCCGTGCCTTCCCTGCACATGCAAGTGTCCGATAAAATCAAGTGTGCACTGCGCAACGCCATTTGTGGCAAGGTCACCTAACCACAGATACGTGGACCAGTAAGCACGGCCAGGGACGCTATATCTCACTAACTGCACACTGGATGAATGTAGTGGCGGCTGGGCCCCGGCGGACAGTTCCTTGGCGCACGTCCTTCCGCCCCCTAGGATCGCAGGGCATCATTCTCTGCCTCCTGTAGCCTCCTCCTCCTACTCGGCTTCCTCCTCCACTGCTTCCACCAGCTCATCCGGTCAGCCACACACCTTCACCACCAACTTCAGCACAGCCCGGGGTAACGTCAGCAGGCCATTCTGAAACTCATATGTTTGGGGACAGGCCCCACAGCGCAAAGGAGTTGTGGCGGGGTATTGAACAACAGACCGGCGAGTGGTTTCTGCCGGTGGGCCTCAAGCCAGGCCTGGTGGTATGCGATAATGGGCGAAATCTCGTGGCAGCTCTGGGACTAGCCGGTTTGGCGCACATCCCTTGCCTGGCGCATGTGCTGAACTTGGTGGTGCAGAGGTTCATTCACCACTACCCCAACATGTCAGAGCTGCTGCATAAAGTGCGGGCCGTCTGTGCGCGCTTCCGCCGTTCACATCCTGCCGCTGCTCGCCTGTCTGCGCTACAGCGGAACTTCGGCCTTCCCGCTCACCGCCTCATATGCGACGTGCCCACCCGGTGGAACTCCACCTTGCACATGCTGGAGAGACTGTGCGAGCAGCAGCAGGCCATAGTGGAGTTTCAGCTGCAGCACGCTCGCGTCAGTCGTACTGCCGAACAGCACCACTTCACCACCAATGATTGGGCCTCCATGCGAGACCTGTGTGCCCTGCTGCGCTGTTTCGAGTACTCCACCAACATGGCCAGTGGCGATGACACTGTTATCAGCGTTACAATACCACTTCTATGTCTCCTTGAGAAAACACTTAGGGCAATGATGTTAGAGGAGGTGGCCCAGGTGGAGGAGGAGGAGGAGGATGAGGGCTCGTTTCTAACACTTTCGGGCCAGTCTGTTCGAATTGGCTCAGAGGGAGGTTTGTTTAAGCAGCAGAGGACAGGTTCACAGAGTCGCCAGCCAAGGCACTGTACTGGAGGACGAGGAGGATGAGGAGGAGGAGGTGGAGGGGACGAGGATGGCGCAAGTTCACAGCGGGGTGGCAGCCCAGGCCCATCACTGGTGCGTGGCTGGGGGATACGGTGGACGATGACGATACGCCTCCCACAGAGGACAGCTTGTCCTTACCCATGGGTAGCCTGGCCCACATGAGCGAATATATGCTCCAATGCCTGCGCAGCGACAGCAGAGTTGCCCACGTTTTGCGTGTGCAGACTACTGGGTGGCCACCCTGCTGGATCCCGGTATAAAGACAATGTGCCCACTTTAATTCCTGAACTGGAGCGCGACCGTAAGATGCGCGAGTACAAGCACTGCGCTGATAGAGCGCTCTTGAGAGCATTCCCACATGTCACAGGGGAACAGGTGGAAGGTGAAGGCAGAGGAGTGGCAAGAGGTCGCCAACGCAGCTGTGTCACGGCCAGCTCATCTGAGGGCAGGGTTAGCATGGCAGAAATGTGGAAAAGTTTTGTCTCCACGCCACAGCTATCTGCACCGACACCTGATACGGAGCGTGTTAGCAGGAGGCAGCATTTCACTAACATGGTTGAACAGTATGTCTGCACACCCCTCCACATCCTGACGGATGGTTCGGCCCCATTCAACTACTGGGTTTCGAAATTGTCCACGTGGCCAGAGTTAGCATGTTATGCCTTGGAGGTGCTTTCCTGCCCGGCGGCCAGCGTTTTATCTGAGCGCGTATTCAGCACGGCAGGGGCGTCGTTACTGACAAGCGCAGCCGCCTGTCCACAGCCAACGTGGACAAGCTGACCTTCATAAAGATGAACCAGGCATGGATCCCACAGGACCTGTCCCTCCCTTGTGCAGAGTAGTCCTTATTAACTGCCTAAAACATGTCTTGTTGTGCTACGGGCCACTTCTTTATTTGATACAAATTTTATGAAACCCACAGTTGAATGAAACTCTTCTCTGTCTGGGCGCCGGGGCCTAACCAGATGAAAGTGGCCGGTTAAACTAACGGGTGACATGAAGCCATAACCTCTGCCATGCTACCTCTGTCTTCTGTCTGGGTGCTGAGGCCTAAGTCAAATAAAGCGGTCTTCTGCTGTGCTGGGGGATATGAAGCTAATCTCTGACCTCTCTCCTCTGTCTGGGTCCAAAGGCCTAAATCACTGAAAGAGGCCTTCTCCTGTGGTGTGTGATATGATGCCAGAATATGTGCTGTGGGGCCTCTCTCCTCTTCCTGGGTGCAGGGTCAAATAAACTAAATTGTGGCCTTCTCCTGTGGTGGTTGATATGATGCCTGATTCTCTGCTGTGGTGCCTCTCTCCTCTGTCTGGGTGCAGGGGTCAAAGTAACTCAATGGTGGCTTCTCCTGTGGTGGCTGATATGATGCCAGAATATGTGCTGTGGGGCCTCTCTCTCTTCCTGGGTGCAGGGGTCAAAGTAACTCAATGGTGGCTTCTCCTGTGGTGGCTAGATATGATGCCAGAATATGTGCTGTGGGGCCTCTCTCCTCTTCCTGGGTGCAGGGGTCAAAGTAACTCAATGGTGGCTTCTCCTGTGGTGGCTGATATGATGCCAGAATATGTGCTGTGGTGCCTCTCTCCTCTTCCTGGGTGCAGGGGTCAAAGTAACTAAATGGTGGCTTCTCCTGTGGTGGTTGATATGATGCCTGATTCTCTGCTGTGAAACCTCTCTCCTCCATCTGGGTGTAGGGGTCAAAGTCTTTCAAAGTCGCCTTCTCCTGTGCTGATTGATATAAAGCTGATGGTTGTGCCATCTGACATGGTTGCTAGGGTCTGAGTCAATGGGGGCCTACTCCTGTGGTGGGTGATCTAAATGCCTGATTCTCTGCTGTGAAACCTCTCTCCTCCGTCTGGGTGTAGGGGTCAAAGTCTTTCAAAGTCGCCTTCTCCTGTGCTGATTGATATGAAGCTGATGGTTGTGCCATCTGACATGGTTGCCGGGGTCCCATTAAATTGGGGCCTACTCCTGTGGTGGTTGATATGATGCCTGATTCTATGATGTGGAACCTCTCTCCTCTGTTTGGGTGAAGGGGTCAAAGTAACTCAATGGTGGCTTCTCCTGTGGTGGCTGATATGATGCCAGAATATGTGCTGTGGGCCTCTCTCCTCTTCCTGGGTGCAGGGGTCAAAGTAACTCAATGGTGGCTTCTCCTGTGGTGGCTGATATGATGCCAGAATATGTGCTGTGGTGCCTCTCTCCTCTTCCTGGGTGCAGGGGTCAAAGTAACTCAATGGTGGCTTCTCCTGTGGTGGCTGGTATGATGCCAGAATATGTGCTGTGGGGCCTCTCTCCTCTTCCTGGGTGCAGGGGTCAAAGTAACTCAATGGTGGCTTCTCCTGTGGTGGCTGATATGATGCCAGAATATGTGCTGTGGTGCCTCTCTCCTCTTCCTGGGTGCGGGGTCAAAGTAACTCAATGGTGGCTTCTCCTGTGGTGGCTGATATGATGCCAGAATATGTGCTGTGGTGCCTCTCTCCTCTTCCTGGGTGCAGGGGTCAAAGTAACTAAATGGTGGCTTCTCCTGTGGTGGTTGATATGATGCCTGATTCTCTGCTGTGAAACCTCTCTCCTCCATCTGGGTGTAGGGGTCAAAGTCTTTCAAAGTCGCCTTCTCCTGTGCTGATTGATATAAAGCTGATGGTTGTGCCATCTGACATGGTTGCCAGGGTCTGATTCAATGGGGGCCTACTCCTGTGGTGGGTGATCTAAATGCCTGATTCTCTGCTGTGAAACCTCTCTCCTCCGTCTGGGTGTAGGGGTCAAAGTCTTTCAAAGTCGCCTTCTCCTGTGCTGATTGATATGAAGCTGATGGTTGTGCCATCTGACATGGTTGCCGGGGTCCCATTAAATTGGGGCCTGCTCCTGTGGTGGTTGATATGATGCCTGATTCTCTGATGTGGAACCTCTCTCCTCTGTTTGGGTGAAGGGGTCAAAGTAACTCAATGGTGGCTTCTCCTGTGGTGGCTGATATGATGCCAGAATATGTGCTGTGGGGCTCTCTCCTCTTCCTGGGTGCAGGGGTCAAAGTAACTCAATGGTGGCTTCTCGTGTGGTGGTTAGTATGATGCCAGAATATGTGCTGTGGGGCCTCTCTCCTCTTCCTGGGTGCAGGGGTCAAAGTAACTCAATGGTGGCTTCTCCTGTGGTGGCTGATATGATGCCAGAATATGTGCTGTGGTGCCTCTCTCCTCTTCCTGGGTGCAGGGGTCAAAGTAACTCAATGGTGGCTTCTCCTGTGGTGGCTGATATGATGCCAGAATATGTGCTGTGGGGCCTCTCTCTCTTCCTGGGTGCAGGGGTCAAAGTAACTCAATGGTGGCTTCTCCTGTGGTGGTTGAGTATGATGCCAGAATATGTGCTGTGGTGCCTCTCTCTCTTCCTGGGTGCGGGGGTCAAAGTAACTCAATGGTGGCTTCTCCTGTGGTGGCTGATATGATGCCAGAATATGTGCTGTGGTGCCTCTCTCCTCTTCCTGGGTGCGGGGTCAAAGTAACTCAATGGTGGCTTCTCCTGTGGTGGCTGATATGATGCCAGAATATGTGCTGTGGGGCCTCTCTCCTCTTCCTGGGTGCAGGGGTCAAAGTAACTCAATGGTGGCTTCTCCTGTGGTGGTTAGTATGATGCCAGAATATGTGCTGTGGGGCCTCTCTCCTCTTCCTGGGTGCAGGGGTCAAAGTAACTCAATGGTGGCTTCTCCTGTGGTGGCTGATATGATGCCAGAATATGTGCTGTGGGGCCTCTCTCCTCTTCCTGGGTGCAGGGGTCAAAGTAACTCAATGGTGGCTTCTCCTGTGGTGGCTGATATGATGCCAGAATATGTGCTGTGGTGCCTCTCTCCTCTTCCTGGAGTGCGGGGTCAAAGTAACTCAATGGTGGCTTCTCCTGTGGTGGCTGATATGATGCCAGAATATGTGCTGTGGGGCCTCTCTCCTCTTCCTGGGTGCAGGGGTCAAAGTAACTCAATGGTGGCTTCTCCTGTGGTGGTTAGTATGATGCCAGAATATGTGCTGTGGGGCCTCTCTCCTCTTCCTGGGTGCAGGGTCAAAGTAACTCAATGGTGGCTTCTCCTGTGGTGGCTGATATGATGCCAGAATATGTGCTGTGGTGCCTCTCTCCTCTTCCTGGGTGCGGGGTCAAAGTAACTCAATGGTGGCTTCTCCTGTGGTGGCTGATATGATGCCAGAATATGTGCTGTGGGCCTCTCTCCTCTTCCTGGGTGCAGGGGTCAAAGTAACTCAATGGTGGCTTCTCCTGTGGTGGTTAGTATGATGCCAGAATATGTGCTGTGGTGCCTCTCTCCTCTTCCTGGGTGCAGGGGTCAAAGTAACTAAATGGTGGCTTCTCTTGTGGTGGTTGATATGATGCCTGATTCTCTGCTGTGAAACCTCTCTCCTCCATCTGGGTGTAGGGGTCAAAGTCTTTCAAAGTCGCCTTCTCCTGTGCTGATTGATATAAAGCTGATGGTTGTGCCATCTGACATGGTTGCCAGGGTCTGATTCAATGGGGGCCTACTCCTGTGGTGGGTGATCTAAATGCCTGATTCTCTGCTGTGAAACCTCTCTCCTCCGTCTGGGTGTAGGGTAAAAGTCTTTCAAAGTCGCCTTCTCCTGTGCTGATTGATATGAAGCTGATGGTTGTGCCATCTGACATGGTTGCCGGGGTCCCATTAAATTGGGGCCTACTCCTGTGGTGGGTGATCTAAATGCCTGATTCTCTGCTTTGAAACCTCTCTCCTCCGTCCGGGTGTAGGGGTCAAAGTCTGTCAAAGTCGCCTTCTCCTGTGCTGATTGATATAAAGCTTATGCTTGTGCCATCTGACATGGTTGCCGGGGTCTGATTCAATGGTGGCCTACTCCTGTGGTGGGTGATCTAAATGCCTGATTCTCTGCTGTGTAACCTCTCTCCTCCGTCTGGGTGTAGGGGTCAAAGTAACTAAATGGTGGCCTACTCCTGTGGTGGGTGATATGATGCCTGGTTCTCTGCTGTGGGACCTCTCTCCTTTGTCTGGGTGCTGTGGTCAAAATAATAGTAAGTGACCTTCTCCATTGGTGGGTGACTTGAAGCCTGATTCTGTGCTATGGGACCTCACTCCAATTAATATTGTTTAATTTTTATTTATTTTATGTTAACTCATCATTTCCCTATCTACATTTGTTTGCAGGGGATTTAACTACATTTTGCTGCCTTTTGCAGCCCTCTAGCCCTTTCCGGGTGTGTTTTACAGCCTTTTTAGTGCCCAAAAGTTCGGGTCCCCATTGACTTCTATGGGGTTCGGATTCGGGATGAAGTTCGGGTCGAGTTCGGATCACATTTTTCCGAACATTTTTCGAAAGTTCGGCCGAACTCGTCGAACCCGAACATCCAGGTGTTCGCTCATCTCTACTCCTCTTCTGATGAATTCCTAATGAAATTTAGTGCGCTGAGAACAAAATACCTGGAATAGAAAACCAGGCACAATGCGCCGTCCAGAAGTACTCCAGACAAAACCAACACACCCCTCATCCAATCCTCTTCCCTTGTTGCAAACAGTGGCAACTACATCAGCCACCCTAATATTGAGCTAAAAATTGTCACCCCCACGCTAAAAGAATCTGATCTTCTACTTGACACCTCTCTAACCAATATAACGGTTCACCAAACATCCATACACCATACCACAGACATAACAGGCCGCACCATCATTGACAATACTATTCCTGGAGCTACCGCCCAGATTCCTTTATTTAGATCCTGCAAGAACACCATTCCCTACACACACATCATCCAGCCAACATGTTACCAGGATCTCCCCCCAAAAAACCATCCCATCTCTCATCACTCAATATTACAAACCCACCCCGGGAAAAAGAAAAATAGAACACGAGGGTACAGGGGAGGCCAACAAAAAGGGAAAGCCCACCTACATAAGACAAGATATTATACCCCCTCCAGGGGAAAAGAAATATCCCAAAAAGACGTAGTACCCACAATCACGATATTTAACCTTTCATCCCATACCCTCTCCATATCTGAAAACAGACTACTACAGAAAGGCCTCTCTTTCTGCCCATAATACCCGGTTGATCCCTTCGAACTATATCTAGACATACAGAAGTTCTGCAAAAATCTTACAATTAAAAGACATTTTGAATCTAAAAATACAGAAACCTCGGAACAAAACCCCAAAACTACTAATGATATCCCCACATACATACATCAAGATGTCTGCCCCAAGTCCAACTTTTTTCCCTTACAAAGCCAGAGTCATTTTATACCTACTTTCTTTGATCTGGTATCAACAGATATAAAAAAAGATGACAGCAAAACCTAAAAAAATCAACATATATAGAAAACCTAACTAGTCAAGAGAAAATCGCACAGAAACAACTAAAAAATAATAATGATTTGATAATCCGTCCAGCTGACAAGGGAGGTGGCATTGTCCTACAAGACTACGTGGACTATGAAGAAGAGGCCCAAAATATCCCGAAAGACCCAATCTACTACCAAACAGTCTCTGGAAACCCTTTCCCGACCCTTAATAAAGAGCTCACAAACCGACTCAAAAATGCCTATACACAACATTTTATTAATAAAAAAGAAAAACATTTTTTATTACCAAAATCCCCATGCATCCCGTATTTTTACCACCTTCCAAAAATCCACAAAAATTCTGAAAAACCACCGGCAGACCGATTGTATTCAACACTAAATCAGCCACCAGCAACCTGTCACACTATCTGGACCTATTTCTGCAAGCATATGTCCGTTCACTCCCCAGTTATTTACATGACTTTTGTCAACTAATACGAGAATTCACCATGGATTCATTGCACCATGGATGTCACTGTACTGTATTCCAATATACAACATGACCTAGGAATACTATGCATAAACACAGTGTTGTCTAATGATGTAAAACTAAAACCACCAGAGGTAACATTCCTTTTGGAAAGCCAAAAATTTATTTTAGAAAACAACTTTATTTTAGAAAACAACTATTTATAACAATACCACGTACCATCAATGCAGAGGGACCGCGATGGGGACGAAGGTGACCGTCTTTCGCTAACCTATTCATGGGCGAATTTGAAAATAAATATATTATGAACACTCACAGACCAAACAAACATATCATCTACTATAAAAGATGCATAGACAATCTCTTCATCATCTGGGATGGGAATGAAGAGCAGGCCCAAGATTTCTGCACCCAGCTGAATGCTAACAGTTTTAACAGTAAACAGATAGATTTCTTGGACATCACCATCACTAATATAGACAACCATCTCACAACCAAAACATATTTCAAAACAGTTGACACCAACATTTATATACATTTCACAAGTTTCCACCACAAAAAATGGCTCCAGAATATTCCCTACAGCCAATACAAACGCATTAGACGGAACTGTACACAAAATGAGGATTTTGTACTGCAAGCAAAAATTATACAAAAAAGATTTAGTGAAAAAGGTTACCCCAAGAAAAGAATAAAAGATGCCCACGAAAAAACTACACGCATATCGCAAAAAAACTGTCTAGACAGAGGGAAAAATAACGAAGAAAAATCCAAAATGCACCTGAGTCTAATCACCCAATACAACACATCCAACAAAACCATCCGTTCAATACTAGCCAAACACTGGCATATTTTACAACAAGATCCCTACCTCGAAGAATTTTTACCGAAGCAACCAAGAATTATCTATAGAAGGGCCCCCACTATGAAGAACATGTTAGCACCCAGCAGGCCCAAACAACACACAAAAACTCTTGAAACTGATGAACTAGTTCGGAAAGGCAGTTTCAAATGCGGTGCGAAAACCTGTTTATGCTGTAAAGTGATTACTCATAACCGCACACATTTCACCTCAAAAAGAAATGGGTCCACATTTATGATCAGACACCATATGACCTGCCAAACATGCTATGTGATATACCTCATAGAATGCAAATGTGGCCTCCAGTACGTCGGACGCACGACTCAGGCCCTACATAACCGTGTAAACCAACATAGATACAAAATACGCAGACAATACCTCAAACAAAGCCTTTCTGGACACTGCGCGTCCACAACTTAAAAAAGACAAACATCCGCTAACAATAACCCCAATTGATTTTAACAGATTCAGTACTTTGCAGAAGAGAGAGGTATATTGGATATACCAGTTGGACACCCTTACACCATACGGTCTGAATGAAATTTCAGAGACCATACTATAAATAAATTTACCGATTATTGTCAATAATTACCATTTATCCTATATATGTGCTCTCTTCCAACATGAACTAAAATATATAGACATATACTTTCTTATACACTATATACAATTTTTACCATCAATTATACATTACTATCATTTGTTTTTAAAAAAATAATTTATTTTTATCATTCCCTATTGTTTATTATTATTTTTCATCTTTTATTTATTTTATCTATTTCTTCTCTACAACCATGTGTAAGGGATCACATAATTCAGGGGGTCATGATCACCAACTTCTTTGCAGACAACAGGGGTTTTAGTGTCCAAACTGTGCTTTTAATTTAGTCCCTTTAGCACAATACAGATTAGTCCACTTATCAGGCACTGGATCAATTGCGGCTCCCACACAAACAAAATAAAATAAATGCCTGCACGGCTGGGCTTTAACTAACATATATAAATAAGTTCCTACCTCAGTTATAGGGCAAAGTTCACAACTGCAACTCAGTCCGGCTTTACTCAGCTAAATAATCCACCCAGGGAAGGTATCAGGCGTCACATAGCCTTGTGGCCCCTCAGCCCTCGTGACTGAGACCACCCAGAGCCTCCACAGGACTCTGCTTCACAAACTCTCCTTCCCCCAGACTGGCACCCTGGGTGCTTTATCTCAGGCTGATTAGAGCAGGCCTCACCTGGGAATCCCTTCCTGCTAGGGAAAAACCTGCCCCGGACTGGTGGGGGGGGGGGGGGTCCCACTGCCAAAACCTACCAACCCAATCCAAGTAAAATTCAGCCCTGAATAAATAAAGACAATAACTCCAGCAACTATGTTTGCTGAAGACAGCATTATCCTGTATTTCACCCACCTCAGCCAGTTGAGGAATCTGGGAGAGATATACCCCCCTTCCGGGACTGTATGGTTCACACTACCACACATGATAACGCCAATATAGATTTCATATTTTATATCCCTTACAATTTACACTATGTATCCCTAATAATTATAATTTTATTGTACAAATGTAGGGGTGCAACATATCCCAGATAACGAATGCATAAATAGCACCAACCGAGCTCAGAAAAACCAGCCCATATATTGCAGCAACTATACAATACGCTGTACGAGTAAAAATTTAAAAAATAGTAATTTCAAATGACCTAGCACTAAAACAAGTAAACATCGTTTGTTACCTTTCTGTTACCATGTACAAACTGACGGATGAGATGTACCTTTATATAGCTTAGCATTTGTATGACAACACCAAACATATTCTGTGACCTGTAGTGCGTATCTCCGGTCAGTGTCAGATCCGAGCACTGCAGTTTATGTGATCTCCTCTGGATCCCATTTGCAGACTCTGCTCTGTGCTGCACATCAGGAAACACAGGAAACAGTGCGATACACTGATCACCCCTTGTCCCCGGCTGCTAACAGTTCACGGAACCACAGTTGTAGATTGGGAGTGCAAGGATAAGACCGTCCACCCGCTGCTAACACACTCTGCTCCCCCCAGCCACCAACAGAATTACAACATCTAGAATTACAACATCCATGTGCAAAGATTCTATAATACGCACCCCGACCCCCCCCCCCCGCTGCCGGTCATTTACTTCTCCGAGCGCTGGTGATAATGCGATGCCCAGCAGACTCTGGGCGGGTGACAGCGCAAACAGCAGGTTACCTTTGCCCTACTGCCAGTAACCCAAGACATAGCTGGAGATCGTGAGTGCAGGGATAAGACTGGTTGTTTGTGGTGAGCCATTACTCTCCCCACACATGCAAACGATCTATACTTTATAGTATGCTTCATACCCTAATAATCTAGCAGCATTTACAAAGATCATGTACATAGATAACAGCATACGTATAGCAGTTAACCTTTGCCCCCACTGTCAGTTAAGCAAATATGGGCGGCATTTACCTGGCAGCACTATGACGTCGCGTCATATGTGCTGTCTCTCCACCCACAACAACTGGCCTGCGCGCCAAAATACAGTTTAAAAGACAATCCTTTTACATCATTCTGTATATACCATTATTGTCCTGATAAGGAGGGCTGGGCGCCCTCGAAATGCGTTGACAAAAGAATAAAAGTTTATCTCCTTTTTAAACAATACCACGTGGAATACTGCCTCCTATTTTCAGCTCCATCAAAAAAGGTTTGGGGCAAGGAAAAAGGAACCTTGGCAGCAGTACAGGATCCTGCTTGCCGGATGGGTAAATACCAGCAAAAGCATCTTACAGTTGTTGTGGCTCCACACAACAACAAATGGTAAGCGCTCCTTATTTATAGTGCCTTTAATACTGTTATACAGCCACACATACGAGGTGTGGCCTCCTGTCTCTTTCTCTCTTTTTCAGCGCAAAATTGTGCCACGTGTCCAGCTTGGACACCTAGTAGTTGTAAGGCACTGAGGGATCATTTAGGACACTGACATAGTCTGCAATTTATTCCTTCTCCATCTTCCAAAACTTTTCCCTCCTTGTAGCACTAGGCCGCGCTTCAGGGTGAGGTTGCTGGTGGGGTGTCATGAAAGTGTCCCATGCCTTGGATAGTGTTGCCCTGCCTCTGTTGGAACTGCTGTGTGTTCCCCTTGTTCCCCTTCCTCTGTTGCCTAAGGAACTACAGACTCTGGTGGCCGTACTGTCAGATGGAAAATTTTGAAGCAATCTCTCAACAAGTACCTTCTGGTATTTCAAGGTTTTAATCGTCCAATCCACCACAGGGTCGAGAAGGGTGAACACCCAGTAATCTTTGTTATATAAAATGCGTAAAACACGAGGGTCACAGGAAAGGCAGCCCAACATGAAGTCAGCCATGTGTGCCAGAGTACCAACAGGCAAGACGTCGATGTCAACATCAGGATAACTCTTCATCCCTTCATCCTCCCCCTCCTCCTCCTCTTCTGCCCATCCACGCGGAACAGATGGTATTAAAGTTCCATGGGTACAAGCCTCTGTAGCAGAGATTTATCAAATTTTTTAAAAACCTCACAGAGGTCTGACATCAATGCCCACTCTTCGCTTGTGAATAGTGGCAGTTGACTCGAAAGGCGATGACCATGTTGCAGCTGATATTCCACAACTTCCCTCTGCTGCTTACAAAGCCTGGCCAACATGTAGAAGGTAGAGTTCCAGGGCGTGCTCACGTCGCACAACAGTTAGTGAGCTGGAAGCCGCAAGCGCTGCTGCTGCGTTGACAGACCGGCTGAAGCTGCGGACGACCTTAGGAAATGGGCACACAAGCAGTGATGAACCGCTGAACCACTAAGTTTAAGACGTGGGCTAGGCATGGAATGCGTTTCAGGTTGCCGAGCTCCAAAGCCGCCACCAAATTATGGCCATTGTTAGACATAACAATGCTTGGTTGTAGGTTGAGTGACAAGAGCCACAGGTCTGTCTGGTCCCTTATACCCTGCCACAGCTCTGCGGTGGTGTGTGGTTTGTCCCCTAACCACATCAGCTTCAGCACTGCCTTTTGACACTTTCCCAAAGCAGGGCTACACTGCTTCCAGCTAACGACTGATGGTTGACTGCTATTGGAGGTGGAAGTGGAGGAGGAGGTGGCGGAGGAGGAAAAGTGGGGGTTGGAGCCAGTAACATAGCTGCTGGCAGAGACCCTGATGGACGTGGGGCCCGCTATCCTGGGCGTGGGTAGCACCTGTGCCATCCCAGGGTACGACTCACTCTCAGCCTCCACAACATTCACCCAGTGTGCGGTCAGCAAAATGTAGCGTCCGTGGCCACCAGCACTTGTCCATGTATCTGTAGTGAGGTGGACCTTCCAAGTAAGTGCATTGGTCAGGGCATGGGTGATGTTCTGTGACACATGCTGGTGTATGGCGGGCACGGCACACTGTGAAAAGTAGTGGAGGCTGGGGACTACGTATCGAGGGACGGCTGCCAACATCAGGCTGCGGAAGGCCTCAGTGTCCACAAGTCTAAATGGCAACATTTCAAGGTCCAGTTATTTTGAAAGTTGGGCATTTAGTGCTGTGGCCTGTGGGTGGGTATTTGTGCTTGCGTTCAAATGCCTGTGTTATCGACATTTGAATGCTGCACTGGGACAGGGAAATGGATGTTGTTGCTGACGGTTCATGCGGAGGTCTAGATATAGGGCGAGGGGCATCCGGGCCTCCGCCTTCGACAGGGAATTGGCCAGCAGTGCGTAACACAGGGGAAGAGGATGCAGTAGTGTGACTCACAGATCTCAATTGTGGACCCAGGTGTTTGGCCCACTTATAAGGGTGCTTGGATGCCATGTGGCGGATTATGCTGGTGGTGGTGAGGTTGCTAGTGTGAGAGTGATCAGTTGCTCCTGATTATATACACTATATAGTATTGTGTTTAAGATCCATGTTATACGTTCACTTTAAGCATAAGACGTGCACATATTCTGTTTTCATATATTCCACTGTAGCAATCATAATGTCAAGGCCACCTAGAACATTATGAAGACATGTCTCTGCAAGATAGTAGGAGTATCGGGCCAAAATAGTTCCAGGATGAGGGAGTATTGGATCAAGTAAATCTGGTATTCCAGCTGTGACTGGACAAGTTTCATAGTGTCCATCAAAGGATATATTATTTTCTGGGGGGAAATTCAGTTGCAAAAATAGATATACAGTAAATCTGGTGTTCTAGCTGTGGCTGGACAAGTTGTTTAATAGTATCCGTCAAAGGATATATTTTGTTCTGAGGTGAAATTTAATTGCCAAAATAGCAATACCCAAAATCTGGTGTTCCAGCTGTTGCAGGCCAAGTGTAAATCTGCCTGAAAAGGGGTATATTACACTCAGCATGCATCTCCAAGTGTATTTCATTCCGTTAAAGGGTATATTACAGTAAGTGATAAAATACAGCATAATCCTCTACATTTGCACACACTGCTTTGCATCTCTCAGTGTATTTCTTTCCGTTAAAGGGTATATTACACAAAGTGTTAAAATAGAAGTGCTGAATGCATAATCCTATGTATTTTTTCACACGCTACTGTGCATCTTCAAGTGTAAATCTGTCCGTAAAAGGATACGTTTCATCCAGGGCCTAAATACTAGGCCTGCAATTGATATTCCCCTAAATCTGTGGTTACTGCTGTGCCTTCATTAGTGTTATACGGTACATAAATAGATAGCCCGATAGTGTTAGGTGCCTGTAAAAAAAGGCCTGAACTTGAATTCAATACATAGGGCCAAATAATTTTTTTCTTATTGTGGTGAACGGTAACAATGAGGAAAACATCTAAAAAAGGACGCGGACGTGGACATGGTCGTGGTGTTGTTAGTGGACCCTCTGGTGCTGGGAGAGGACGTGGCCGTTCTGCCACAGCCATACGTCCTAGTGAACCAAGTAGCTCAGCTTCCAGTACCCGCCAGAATTTACAGCGATATTTGGTGGGGCCCAATGCCGTTCTAAGGATTGTAAGGCCTGAGCAGGTACAGGCGCTAGTCAATTGGGTGGCCGACAGTGGATCCAGCACGTTCACAACATTATCTCCCACCCAGTCTTCTGCAGAAAGCGCACAGGTGGAGCCTGAAAACCAAGCCCATCAGTCTGTCACATCACCCCCATGCATATCAGAGAAACTGTCTGAGCCTCAAGTTATGCAGCATTCTCTTATGCTGTTTGAAGACTCTGCTGGCAGGGTTTCCACCTAGCCCTTCCCCAGTGGTGGAAGACATAGAATGCACTGACGTGCAACCAATTATGTTTCCTGATGATGAGGACATGGGAATACCACTTCATCAGAGTCCACACATCTCTGATGATGACGAAACACAGGTGCCAACTGCTGCGTCTTTTTGCAGTGTGCAGAACGAACAGGAGGTCAGGGAGGAAGACTGTGTGGAAGACTATGCAGGGGACGATGAGGTCTTAGACCCCACATGGAATGAAGGTCATGCCACTGACTTTCCTAGTTCAGAGGAAGAGGCAGTGTTGAGACCGAGCCAACAGCATAGCAAAAGAGGGAGCAGGGGGCAAAAGCAGAACAGCCGACGCCAAGAAAGTTTGCCTGCTACTGGCCACCGCCACCAGGGTCCAGGCACCCCAAAGGCAGCTTCAAGGAGTTCCCTGGCATGGCACTTCTTCAAGCAATGTGCTGACGACAAGACCCGAGTGGTTTGCACACTGTGCCATCAGAGCCTGAAGCAAGGCATTAACGTTCTGAACCTTAGCACAACCTGCATGACCAGGCATCTACATGCAAAGCATGAACTGCAGTGGAGTAAACACCTTAAAAACAGGGAACTCATTCAGGCTCCCCCTGCTCCCTCTGCCTCGGGAGAGGATGTGCCACCAACACCACCACCTCCGTCACCAAGCATCTCCACCATGTCACACGGCAGCGTTCAGCTCTCCATCTCACAAACCTTGGAGAGAAAGCGTAAATTCCCACCTAGCCACCTCGAGCTCTGGGCCTGAATGCCAGCATTTCTAAACTACTAGCCTTTGAAATGCTGTCATTCAGGCTGGTGGACACAGACAGCTTCAAACAGCTGATGGCAATGGCTGTCCCACAGTATGTTGTTCCTAGCCGCCACTACTTCTCCAAGAGAGCCGTGCCTTCCCTGCACAACCAAGTATCCGATAAAATCAAGTGTGCACTGCGCAACGCCATCTGTGGCAAGGTCCACCTAACCACAGATACGTGGACCAGTAAGCACGGCCAGGGACGCTATATCTCCCTAACTGCACACTGGGTAAATGTAGTGGCGGCTGGGCGGAGAGTTCTTTGGTGCACGTCCTTCCACCGCCAAGGATCGCAGGGCATCATTATTTGCCTCCTGTAGCCTCCTCCTCCTACTCGGCTTCCTCCTCCTCTTCTTCCACCTGCTCATCCATTCAGCCACACACCTTACCACCAACTTCAGCACAGCCTGGGGTAAACGCCAGCAGGCCATTCTGAAACTCATATGATTGGCGGACAGGCTCCACACCGCGCAGGAGTTGTGGCGGGGTATTAAACAACAGACCGACGAGTGGTTGCTGCCGGTGGGCCTCAAGCCCGGCCTGGTGGTGTGCGATAAGGGCGAAATCTCGCCGCAGCTCTGTGACTAGCCGGTTTGACTCAAATCCCTTGCCTGTCGCATGTGCTGAATTTGGTGGTGCAGAAGTTCATTCACAACTACCCCGATATGTCAGAGCTGCTGCATAAAGTGCGGGCCGTCTGTGCGCGCTCCGGCGTTCACATCCTGCCGCTGCTCGCCTGTCTGCGCTACAGCGGAAATTCGGCTTTCACACTCACCGACTCATATGCGACGTGCCCACCAGGTGGAACTCCGCCTTGAACATGCTGGAGAGACTGTGCGAGCAGCAGCAGGCCATAGTGGAGTTTCAGCTGCAGCACGCACGCGTCAGTCGCACTGCGTGAACAGCACCACTTCCCCACCAATGATTCGGGCCTCCATGCGAGAGCTGTGTGCCCTGTTTCACTGTTTCGAGTACTCCACCAACATGGCCAGTAGCGATGACGCCGTTATCAGTGTTACAATACCACTTCTATGTCTCCTTGAGAACACACTTAGGGCGATGATGGAAGAGAAGGTGGCCCAGGAGGAGGAGGAGGAGGAAGAGGGGTCATTTTTACCATTTTCTTGCCAGTCTCTTAGAAGTGGCTCAGAGGGAGGTTTTTGCAACAGCAGAGGCCAGGTACAAACGTGGCCAGCCAGGCCCCACTACTGGAGGACGAGGAGGATGAGGAGGAGGTGGAGGAGGATGAGGATGAAGCATGTTCACAGCGGGATGGCACCCAACGCAGCTCTGGGCCCATCACTGGTGCGTGGCTGGGGGAAACGGAGGACGATGATAATATGCCTTCCACAGAGGACAGCTTGTCCTTACCTCTGGACAGCCTGGCACACATGAGCGACTACTTGCTGCAGTGCCTGCGCAACGACAGCAGAGTTGCCCACATTTTAACGTGTGTGGACTTCTGGGCTGCCACCCTCCGTTACAAAGACAATGCACTGGATCGTGATAGGAAGATGCGCGAGTACAAGCGCACATTGGTAGACACGCTACTGAGAGCATTCCCAAATGTCACAGTGTAACAAGTGGAAGCCCAAGGTGAAGGCAGAGGAGGAGCGAGAGGTCGCCAACGCAGCTGTGTCACGGCCAGCTCCTCTGATGGCAGGGCTAGCATGGCAGAGATGTGGAAATGTTTTGTCACTACGCCACAGCTAACTGCACCACCACCTGATACGGAACGTGTTAGCAGGAGGCAGCATTTCACTAACATGGTGGAACAGTACGTGTGCACACACCTTCACGTACTGACTGAGGGTTCGGCCCCATTCAACGCCTGGGTCTCCAAATTGTCCACGTTATGCATTGAGGTGCTGGCCTGCCCGGCAGCCAGCGTTTTGCCTGAACGTGTATTCAGCACAGCAGGTGGCGTCATTACTGACAAATGCAACCGCCTATCCACAGCCAACGTGGACAAGTAACATAGTAATATAGTAACATAGTATATAAGACCGAAAAAGACATTTGTCCATCCAGTTCGGCCTGTTTCCTACAAGTTGATCCAAAGGAAGGCAAAAACCCCTGTGAGGCAGAAGCAAATTTTCCACACTTAAGGGAAAAAATTCCTTCCCAACTCCAATCAGGCAATCAGAATAACTCCCTGGATCAACGACCCTCTCTAGTAGCTGTAGCCTGTAATATTATTACACTCCAGAAAAACATCCAGTCCCCTCTTGAATTCCTTTATTGTACTCACCATCACCACCTCCTCAGGCAGAGAGTTCCATAGTCTCACTGCTCTTACAGTGAAGAATCCTTTTCTATGTTTGTGTACAAACCTTCTTTCCTCCAGACGCAGAGGATGTCCTCTCGTCACAGTTACAATCCTTGGGATAAATAGATGATGGGACAGATCTCTGTACTGACCCCTGATTTTTTATACATAGTTATTTGATCTCCCTCAGTCGTCTTTTTTCTAAAGTGAATAACCCCAATTTTGATAAACTTTCAGGGTACTGTAGTTGCCCCATTCCAGTTATTACTTTAGTTGCCCTCCTCTGAACCCTCTCCAGCTCTGCTATGTCTGCCTTGTTCACAGGAGCCCAGAACTGTATACAGTATTCCATGTGTGGTCTGACTAGCGATTTGTAAAGTGGTAGGACTATGTTCTTATCACGGGCATCTATGCCCCTTTGATGCAACCCATTATTTTATTGGCCTTGGCAGTAGCTGCCTGACACAGATTTTTGCAGCTTAATTTGCTGTTTATTAAAATTCCTAGATCCTTTTCCATGTCAGTGTTACCGGGTGTTTCTCCATTTAATATGTACGGTTGACTTGCATTATTCCTTCCCATGTGCATAACTTTACATTTGTCAGTGTTAAACCTCATCTGCCACTTCTCTGCCCAAGCCTCCAATCTATCCAGATCCCTCTGGTGCAGAAAACTGTCCTCTTCAGTGTTAATTACTTTACAAAGTTTAGTGTCATCTGCAAAAATAGATATTTTACTGTGCAGGCCTTCTACAAGATCATTAATAAATATATTGAAGAGAATAGGGCCCAATACTGACCCCTGAGGTACCCCACTAGTGACAGTGATCCAATCTGAGTATCTACCGTTAATAACCACCCTCTGTTTTCTGTCACTCAGCCAGCTACTTACCCACATACAGACATTTTCTCCCAGTCCGAGTATCCTCATTTTATATACTAACCTTTTATGAGGTACTGTGTCAAATGCTTTGGAGAAGTCCAGATATACGACATCTATTGATTAGCCGCTGTCAAGTCTAGAACTTACCTCCTCATAGAAGCTGATTAAATTCGTTTGACATGACCGATCCCTCATGAAGCCATGCTGATATGGCGTTAGTTGCTTATTTTCATTGACGTACTCCAAGATAGCATCTCTTAGAAAGCCTTCAAACAGTTTACCAACAATAGATGTTAAACTTACCGGCCTATAATTTCCAGGCTCTGTTTTTGGACCCTTTTTGAATATTGGCACCACATTTGCTATGCGCCAATCCTGTGGAACATTCCCTGTCAGTATAGAGTCCGTAAATATCAGAAATAAAGGTCTGGCTATGACATCACTTAATTCCCTTAGGATACAGGGGTGTCTGCCATTCGGTCCTGGCGATTTGTCTATTTTAATCTTTTTAAGTCGCTGTTGTACTTCTTCCTGGGTCAGACAGGGCATTTTTAATGGGGAATTTACTTTTACATTCTGCATTTCATCTGACAGTTTATTTTCTTCATTGAATATAGTGGAGAAAAAAATATTTAATAGTTTTGCTTTATCCTCGTCGCTCTCTGCAACACCCCCCTCATTGCTATGTAGAGGGCCGACTCCTTCAGATTTATATTTCTTACTATTTATATAATTGAAGAACATTTTAGGGTTAGTTTTACTCTAACTTACTCCTAAGCTTACGTTCATAAAAATGAACCAGGCATGGATTCCACAGGACCTGTGCAGAATAGACATTAATAACTGCCTCCCCTTAACCATATATTCTTGTACTCCAGGGCACTTCTTTATTGAATCCTCTTTTTAATTTTACCAATATTTTGGAGGCAACCCAAAGTTGAATGAACCTCTCTTCCGTCTGGATGCCAGGGGCCTAAATATCTGAAAGTGGCCTTCTCCATTGGTGGGTGACATGAAGCCTGATTCTCTGCTTTGGGACCTCTCTCCTCTGTCTGGGTGCTGGGGCCTTTTGCTGCTATGGGACCTCTCTCCTCTGTCTGGGTGTCAGGGGCCTAACTTTCACGTTGCTGTCTTGGTGGCAGACATTTAACACCTTTACTGTCTAATGACCACCCCATTGTCTGGGTGTCAGGGGCCTATATGTCGTTTAATCATTTGTTGTCTTGGTGGGAGATATTAAACTCTTTTACTGTCTAATGACCGCCCCATTGTCTGGGTGTCAGTGGTTTATATTTCATTTAATTGCTTGCTGTCTGGGTGAGAGACATTAAACTCTTTTTACTGTCAAGTGACCTTTCCTCTGTCTGGCTGTCAGGGGCCTACATAAATGATAATGGCCTGTTCCATTGCAGGTTGACCTGAGGCCTGTGTTGCTGTTACGGGACCGCTCTCCTCTTTGTGGGTGCCATGGCCCTGAGTCTGTGAATGAGGCCTGGGGCACTGCAGGCAGACATGAATCCTTTTTGGCTGTGATGAGAACATCAACTCCCATAGCATTCCCACCTGATGCCACCCCAAACCTCCTATTCCACCTCCTCCTCCTCCAAGTTGCCAATTGATATTGATTCATTTTTATTTATTTTATTTTGTCATTTCCCTATCCACATTTGTTTGCAGGGGATTTACCTACATTTTGCTGCCTTTTGGAGCCCTCTAGCCCTTTCCTGGGCTATTTTACAGCCTTTTTACTGCCCAAACGTTTGGGTCCCCATTGACTTCAATGAGGTTCGAGGTCGAGTTCGGATCCCGAACCCAAATATTTTGGGAAGTTCAACTCTACTCATCAGCAGTAGCAGCAACATCACATCTGTCATAAAAGTGTCAGTCTCATCCCCTACCTCTTCCTGGGAAAACTTCATGCCCCCTACATCACCAATTCTTCCTTCTCCTCCGCTCATAGCTTCTCATGCTCCTCCATGTGACTTAATCTGTCTAGGACTCCACCGGCAAGCAAGATGTGGAAGCTGTTTATCTTCAACCATCCTTTGTTGCATCAATGTGAGCATCTGCTCTAATCAAAATATCAAGGGAAGATATTGTTGATGTTCTGTCGTCGCTGCTCACAAATCTGGTTGCCTCTTTGAAGGACCTGAGTATGTAACACAGGTCCCTGATGAGCTGCCACTGCCAACTCTACGCTCCTGGAACAGACTCTCCAGCATATGCAAGGTGGATTTCCAAAGAGTTGGAAAATAGCAGATCAGGCCAGGCAAACTCAGGCCGTTCTTGCTCTACAAATCTAGGCCTTCTTAGCCACATAGAAATGTCTGAAACACACTCACAGTCTTTTGAACATTGCCAGAACCTTCTGCAAGCCACAATATTAGGGATGAGCGAATCGTCTTCGGATGAAACATCCAAAGTAGATTCGCATAAAACTTGTATCCGAACCAGAGTTCAGGAAATGTTTTTACAGTATAAATCAATTTCTGAAGTTATTATGCGAAGTCTCGCAAGACTTTGTGAAGTAATAACTTCGGCTCATCAGAGCCAATACATTTTATGTGAATCGACTTTGGATGTTTCATTTGAAGTCAGTTCACTCATCCCTACACAAGATCATTGCACTCTAAGTTTATCATGTGCGTCCTGCAGGGAGCATCTGTTATTCACTCTAAATGTTCCTACCGTTGTTGCTGACAATGTTGCCCCGTTGTAGTTGGGAAAACAGGAAATGTGCTGCTTGATGCACATTAGCAACGGATCATTGTGTGGATCTCAACCAGGTTTATCAGTTCTAAGACAGCATGGAAATGCTTCATATAACATTGTAATAGGAGGGAGATGGAATGGAAGCAATGATCTGCCCTGTTTCTTTCAGGAATGCAACAATTCCAAGGAGTGGCTTATGTTCTCTGGCACATGAGAGTACAAGGCAGGGATGTTTTTTTTATAGAAATAATGACACTAGGCATCTTTCATCAAGGCTAAGTGTGTGCTATCAGTTCCCTAAAGGCAGTTGAATGCACTAAATGGTGCAGCATCAACTTGGCCAGATGGGAGTTCAGTGCACACAAATAGATTACTCAGTGTTCTTAGTTGTTTCCTGGCCAAACAATCCATGTTGGGTGATTAATGATGGCACAAAACAGGAGGAGTAGACTTAGTAGGCGAAGCAGTAACTGATGATGTTGATGATGAAACAGCACTACAATGGATTCTAAGATGATTTGGGCGGTTCCCTGAGCCTGAATCACCAGGGGCTGCCCAAACCACCCACTATCTTACTGAGTGCTTCTCAGTGGGAAGCAGGTTGTGGATAGCCTGAGGCAGACAGGCTGCTTTCACTTACCTGGCTGTTCACGCCAAAGCCTGCATGTTACCTGTAAATAGTGGAGCAGATAATGATCTGCTCCTTCTGTGATGTTAGGCAGAGGGATGGCGTTACCTCTGTATTCCGATTAGAGCCACAGCAGTGAAAACACAGGGATCTGAATGGTTGACATAGCAGGCTGGATGCCGCTGAAGCTTCCCAAGACTGCCATGTCCCTTTATTTGCTTGCACCAAACAGCGAGTGATGAGCTCATTGTGCCCTCTGCGTGCCATATATATAAAAATGAATTTCTGTCTAGACGTCTGTCTAGACATTCTTTATGCTGCGACCAAACGACTGGACCGATCTTCACCAAATTTGGCATACGGGTACATCAGGTGTCCGGGAAGGTTTTAGACCAGGTCTCAGATCTCTAGGACAGTGGTGGGCAAACCTATTAGTCAACTGAGCCAAATATCAACAAAACAGCGATTTAATTTTTCTGAGAGCCAAATTTTTTAAACGTAAACTATATAGGAAGGTACATTGTTATTAACTTAATAAGGGTATTCCTAACCATCTGAACATACCTTTCTCAATCCTCGACACTACATCTTTCACTCCACAACGTTTCACCCTATAAGACACACGTAGGTTTTAGAGGAGGACAATATGAAAAAAATATTTTTCATTACACCTCAGGTCAAACCACTAATCAGACCCCCAATGTTAATAAGACCTCCCTCAGATCAGACGTCAGCTCAAACCACAAAGTAAATGACCCCTAAATCAGACCTCAGATAAGGGCCCCATGCCTCTCATCCCCATTATCATCCATGATGCCTCTTATCAACCATGTTATTATCCATGATGCCTCTCATCATCCACTTTATTATCCATGATGCCTCTCATCATCTATGATACCTCTCATATCCCCCATTATGATTCTCATCACCCCATTGCCTCAAATCAGCCCCAAGTTTCATAAAATAAAAAGCACTTACCTCTCCTGCTCCTGGATGCCGCTGCTCCTCACCACCCTCGCTATGTGTTCCTCCTGCTGTGAGCTGTGCTGTGAACTGGCATGCAGAGCGTGACGTCACAGAGCGCCTCACACTGTGACCAGCCCTGCACAGCCTACAGCCGAGGACCAGGAAGCGGTGAGTACAGAGCCTTCACCGCTTCCTGGTCCTCCCCCTCCTGCCGATTTTTGCCACGGACCTTGAGCCCGCACCTGGAACAGCCAATATAAAGGGGCTAAAGAGCCACATGTGGCTCTAGAGCCGCAGTTTGCTGACCACTGCTCTAGGACTTACCGTTCCTGAGATATTCCCAAAAATTGGCCTGCACTATAGACAATACAAGCCTGCAAGCCCTTCAATTAAATCCTAACTGTCATTTACTGCTCCCTGGCAGTTCGTCTCCACACACACAGTTTTACTCCAGGTAGCCATAACAACTCAGCCATGTTTCCTCACTGCTCTAGATGAGGTTTAAAGGAAATCTGTCACCAGGATAATCACTATAGAAGTAAAGCCAGGGCCTAATAGCACTTAGTACCTTATTTCCTGAGGTTTCCATAACAACTCGGCCATTTCTCTTCACTGCTGCAGGTTAGCTTTAAAGGGGCAGGGCGCTGTGGATGACACTGTTAAGGGAGCGGAGTGCTATGGAGGTCACAGTTCAGGGGAAACTAGGGTGGCCATTCAAGTCACCCTTAAAACCCCGCCCCAGGTCCAGATTAGCCACACGTCTGTTTCGGTTAGGTCATGCCCCTCCCCTCCTGAGGTGGGAGGGACGATGATTTTCTCCCTACAGCTTACATTTAGACAGAACAGTGCTGTTGTCTTAGAGAGAAATGTTTAAAAGGACACGCCCCCAATCATTTTAGGCTACGCCCCTCCCACTAAGTGAACAGGGATGGAAAAATAAAGTTAAAAATCAACTTTTAGGTCCGCTAAGCCACATCCCCGATACGTTTCGGACACACCCTCCCACTCTGCAGCCAATGAGTATTGACAAAATGAAGTTAAAAATCAACTTCTGTCAGCTTCAGAGGTGGGAGGGACGGTGACTTTCTCTTTGCAGCTCACACTCAGAGAGGACAGTGCTGCTGTCTTAGATTGAGATGTTCAAAAGGACACGCCCCAATCATGTTAGGCCACGCCCCTCCCACTCAGCCAACAGGGATTGAAAAATAAAGTAAAAATCAACTACTAGGTACACAGCTCAGCAGACAGGATATGATTAGATACACAGCTCAGCAGACAGCATTACACAGGATAGAATATTAGATACACAGCTCAGCAGACAGTATCACACAGGATAGGATTAGATACACGCTCAGCAGACAGAATCACACAGGATAGGATTAGATACACAGCTCAGCAGATGATATCACCCAGTACAGGATTAGATACACAGCTCAGCAGACAGTATCACACAGGATAGGATTAGATATACAGTTTAGCAGACAGCATCATACAACATAAGATTAGAAACACAGCTTAGCAGATAGTATCACACAGGCTAGGATTAGATACACAGCTCAGCAGACAGTATCATACAGGATAGGATTAGATATACAGTTTAGCAGACAGCATCACACAACATAAGATTAGATAAACAGTTTAGCAGATAGTATCACACAGGATAGGATTAGATAAACAGCTCAACAGATAGTATCACGCAGGATAGAATATTAGATACACGCTCAGCAGACAGTATCACACAGGATAGAATATTAGATACACGCTCAGCAGACAGTATCATACAACATAGGATTAGTTCCAGTACAAGGAGGGAGGCAGCTCTCACCTGCTAGTTCACTATCTGAGCACGGAGGTCGCACCTGGAGGCGACAACAAGTACCAGGAAAGGAAGAGATGTCCAGTTCCAAAAATAGTGGTAGAAAAATCTTGTATCTTTATTCTGCGGTAATAAAGACTTCCATACAGGATGCTAAAGTCAACATGTTTCAGACCATCACATATTCAAGGTCCTTCCTCGTGACATATCAAACCCCAAATGCAGGGCTGGGACAAGGTCCACCACCAACAGAGGCTGAGCTGCCCAAGTGCGCACCCCCTCCCCCATTTAGATATGTATGTTTGTTATTAATCATCATCATCCCCCTCCCCAGCCTCTGTGTCGGGAACTGTTTATTTAAGAACTATCTATCTTCTTACTCTTACTTGATACTGTCTGACACTGCTGTGCTGCTGCCCACGCTGCCTCCTGGTCAGGCAAGACAGAGAGCAGAGACTCAGTCTCTGTGAGACCAGAGCAGCGGAGCCGGAGCGGCGGGGACGAGCCAGGAGGCAAAGAGGGGAGGGAGCATGGTAAGTCACTGCCAACAAGTGCTCACACCTCAGCAGGGACGTGCACAGACATTTTGAAGGGCAGGGGCTTAAGTAAAAAAAATAAGGGCACCCCCCCCCCATGGCACATTTCTCCCCCGCAGCAGCCCCACAAACCTCTTACATCCAGTGATGACGTCTCCTTTGATGTAGATGTTCTTTGTCCTCATCGTCTTCTTTCAGACCAGACCACTATTTTTCGTCTCTGCAGTTTGCCAAAAAAAATCTTAGTTTACTACTTTTCCATCATCCTCCTATCTTCTGGACAAATCGTCCTACTACCCCCAATACTGTGCTGCTGTTGTCACCAATACTATACTGCAGTAACAGATAAACCCCCTGATAATACTAGTACCACACAGAGCCCCCTATATAAAATACACCTTCTTTGTGGCCTCAGTAGAAGCCCCTATAGTGCCCCATAATAATGTACCAGTAACAAGTGCCGCCCCCCCCATGTGCCAGTAATAAGTGCCTCTCTCCTCTCCCCTCCCCCATCATGTCCCATTATCAAGTGCCCACCCCCTATGTGCAAGTATTGAGTGCCAACCCCCCATGTGCCAGTATCAATGCCAATGATGCCGCCCGGCCTTAATGTCACATTACTCCCCCACCTTTTTACATCACCACCTTCATGTTACATTTCTTTCTCCCCCTTCCCCCATGGCACATTTCTCCCCCTCCATGGGCCTTTGAGTGCAGAAGCACATCTTTGAACCCCCTTCCCCTCCATGGCCCAACAATGACACATTTCTCCCCTCCATGGGCCTGGGCCTGGCAGCAGCACATCTTTGAAACCCCCCACCGCAGGGCACAATAATGGCAGATTTTCCACCTCCATGGGCCTGGGCCTGGCAGCAGCATATCTTCCTACCCCCATGGCCCAACAATGGCACACTTTTCCTCTCCATGGGTCTGGGCTGGCAGCAGCCAATCCCCCTCCCCTTCATGGTACATTTTTCCCGCCACAAACCCCTCCCATGATGGCAGGGCCAGGCCTCCCTGTATATAGGCACCTCCATCATCATCATCCTCCCCTGTGTATAGTCACCTCCATCATCATCATCATCATCCTCCTCCTCCTCTCCTGTATACAGTTACCTTCATCATCCTCCTCCTACTCCCCTGTATACAGTTATCTCCATCATCCTCCCCTGTATATAGTAACCTCCATCACCCTCCTTCTCCACTGTATACAGTTATCTCCATCATCCTCCCTGTATAGAGTCACCTCCATCATCCTCCTCCTACTCCCCTGTATACATTTATCTCCATCATCCTCCTCCTATATACAGTCACCTCCATCATCCTCCGCTGTGTACAGTCACCTCCATCATCCTATGTATACAATCAGCTCCATCATCCTTCTCTCCTGTATACAGTCACCTCCATCATCCTATGTATACAGTCACCTCCATTATCTTTATCACCCCTGTATACAGTCACCTCCAGCAGGGGTGTGGAATTCCTATCGCTCGACGCCCGGGACATGCAGTTCCGGGCGCCGGGCAAGTAGTTTGAACAGTTGTTTAGCCCTGTGCGGGCAAGTAGCAGGGACATGTCGGTTGGGCAGTAATAGGAGCTGTCATATGCTAGCCGCGAGCTGACCGCTCCTACATCTATGTCAGCCTGCCCCTGCATCGTGCATATGACCCGTACATATTACTTCCTGCAGGCCGGCCCCTGCTCCTCCCGGCTCCTGTATCGAAGTCTCCTCCCACCTGCCAGCACGGAGCGCACAGTAACAGCACACAGTCTCCAGAGACAAGATGGGAGAAGAGGAGTGAGAGACCCCACGGCCCCCTGCAGATTAGCGTTCCTCCCGGAGCCTGTCCACATCGCAGCTCCTGGCCTGACCTGCAGCTGACTGGGGTCACATAGCATTATACTGATTTATGATGCTATGTAACCCTTACAGTTCTGCCATGTGTTGGATAACACTGACAGCATTATGTCAGTGTTATCCAATACATTCCAGAACTGTAAGGGTTACATAGCATCATAAATCAGTATAATGCTATGTGACCCAGTCAATGCTTGCAGGTCAGGCCGGAGCTGCGATGTGACAGACTCGGGAGGAACACTCATTTGCAGGGATGTCAGAAATAAAGGTTGTGCTGTCTGTCTTCTGAGGCTCTGGCCCTGCCTGCAATCTGCACTGCAGATGGCACTTGATAAACTATAATGTCTCCTTGTGGCCCCCATACAGTATAACGTCTCCCTCTTGCCCCCATACAGTATAACATCACCTTGGGGCTGCCCACATACAGTATAACGTCTCCTTGTGCCCCCATACAGTATAACGTCACTTTGGGGCTGCCCTAGTGCCCCATACAGTATAACGTCACCAAGCGGCTGCCCCCGCTCAGTATAACGTCACCCTGTGGCCCCTGCCCCCATACAGTATAACGTCACCCTGTGGCCCCCGCCCCATACAGTATAACGTCTCCTGTGCCCCCACCCCATACAGTATAATATCTCCCTCTGGCCCCCGCCCCATACAGCATAACATCTCCTTGTGGCCCTGCCCCCATACAGCATAACGTCTCCTTGTGGCCCCCGCCCCATACAGCATAACGTCTCCTTGTGGCCCCCACCCCCATACAGCATAACGTCTCCTTGTGGCCCCCGCCCCATACAGCATAACGTCTCCTTGTGGCCCCCGCCCCATACAGCATAACGTCTCCTTGTGGCCCCCGCCCCATACAGCATAACGTCTCCTTGTGGCCCCCATACAGCATAACGTCTCCTTGTGGCCCCGCCCATACAGCATGACATCTCCTTGTGGCCCCGCCCCATACAGCATAACGTCTCCTTGTGGCCCCCGCCCCATACAGCATAACGTCTCCTTGTGGCCCCCGCCCCATACAGAATAACGTCTCCTTGTGGCCCCCGCCCCATACAGCATAACGTCTCCTTGTGGCCCCCGCCCCATACAGCATAACGTCTCCTTGTGGCCCAGCCCCCATACAGCATAACGTCTCCTTGTGGCCCCGCCCCATACAGCATAACGTCTTCTTGTGGCCCCTGCCCCGTGACAGTATAACGTCTTCTTGTGGCCCCTGCCCCGGTACAGTATAATGTCTGCTTGTGGCCCCCGCCCCATACAGTATAACATCTCCTTGTGGCCCCCGCCCCATACAGTATAACGTTAGTATAAGTTCAGGACAAGTAGATGGTCATAAGGGACAAGTAGATTGAGCCCCCACTTTAGTCCTTCGACAAGTAGTTTTTTTTTTATTTCCACACCCCTGTCCAGTCATCCCCTGTATACAGTGACTTCTCTGCAGCAGCAGGGTCTCACCTGTCAGGTTCTTGAGGCTGTTGGTGAAGAAAGCCTTGAACTGGGAAGTCGGGACTCTTGAACTTCTAATGGCTAAATGACCTCTGATTAGGTCTTGACCATGTGATCAGTCACATGTGGGAGGAGTCAGACTCCAGTTATACTGCTGGAGAAGCTAAAAGGCCTTTCATGACGGACTCTCTGTGTTGCTGTGTGCAGCTCCCTCACATCATACACAGCAGACAACACAGACAGCAGTCAGAGCGGGCAGTGGGTGACAGGCTGCTTGCCTGGCTTAGAGACAGTAAAAAAAAAAAAAAGGGCATTAAAGGGGCAGAAGGGGGCAGGGGCTCAAGCCCCCTTTCAGCCCTATGTGTGCACGTCCCTGTGCCTCAGTCACTACTCCTTCAGTCCTCCAGCACGGCCGGCAGCAGCGAGATGGTCAGTGACCCGCCTGCCGCCCAGAGGCTGGGGAGCTGGCCTGCGCCCTGAGGCTGGAGCCTCCCCAGCCTCTGTGTCAGCCCGGCCCTGCCCAAATGGATTGCTGCTTATGTGCTGCCCACACACCTGGCTCCATAATCATGGGATCATGTGACCAGTGGGGCACACATGGAGCAATCACTGCACCAACTCATCTTACAAAAATCACCAACATGCAACATATGTCTGAAACATGTTGACTTTAGCATCCTGTATGGAAGTTTTTATTACCGCAGAATAAAAATTGATATACCATATCCATATTGATATGCCTACTCTTGATACGCCTATTGTTCATACCCACATGCTGCCTTCTAGTGGTATTACATTTATAGAGTTGGTTCACTGCAATACCTTACAGGGGATGCGAATAAGGCAAGATGATCTTGGTTCTAGCAATGCTTTTAGAACATCCAACAGGGATTTCTACCCAATACAATCCAGATCACTTGCCTTAGATCCATAGCAAGAACTGGCGAAGAGGGATCTAGTTCTCTTCCATTATAAAATTTAATGTAAAAACAGTCTAGCCACCTTTCAAAACATCATAATCTAACACACAATGAACAAAGGGCATTCTGTGACCTAAAGGACAGGGATGACATTATTATCAAGGAGGCTGACAAGGGAGGAACGGTTGTTATCCTGGATGTTGGTGTCTACAAATCACAAATACTGAATATGCTTAATGACACCAAGGTATATGCACATCTGAGTAGCAGCCCTCTCCTCCCTTTTCAGTCTGAAATGCTCAAAATACTCACGATGGGCTTTGAACTTGGCTTTCTCAGCAAGTATCTATTTTCCATGCACTTCCCAAGGTCCACAAAAATACCTTCCCTCCCCACTAAGACCTATAGTGGCAGGGATAGGCTCCTTTTCGGAACGGCTATCTGAGTGGATTGATACACTCTTGCAGCCTTTGATCCCATTCATTCCAGGTTTCTTGCAGGACACTAGGTCTGTTCTGCAAGCCTTTTCCTCCTTTGAGTGGAGAAGTGATTATGCATGGGTCACTGCGGATGTTGTGGCCCTCTATACCAATATACCACATGTAACTTGGCATTATTGTCACTACAATGGTTTCTCAATAGGTTCAGTGATTATTCTGATAAATTGCAGGAGTACATGGTTATGGTGGTTGACTTCCTCCTCCGGCACAATTTCTTCATGTTTGATACCCAGTTTTATTTACAGGTATCGAGGGTGTCGATGGGGGCCAAGTTCTCTCCCTCCATAGCTAATATATTTATGGCGTGGTGGGAGGGACACTTTCTTCTCATCGACACCCACCCTTTTTCTGGTCAGCTTCAGTGGTATGGTCGCTACATCGATGACGTGCTTTTTGTGTGGTCTGGCGAGGTGGCGGTCATACCACTGTTTTCTAACTATTTGAATTCTTGTTTGAATTCTATTTCTTTCAATTTACAATACGACCTGCATAGTATTAATTTTTTGAATTTGTGCCTGAAGGGGGACATGGCCACCTCCCGGGTTCTCACTGCCACATATAGAAAATAATTAGCCGGCAATACTATTTTACATGTGACTTCTTGCCATCCACCGCATACAATACGCAATATTCCCAAAGGTGAACTTATTAAGTCGAGACGTAACTGCTCTGATTTAACTTTTTTTCAAGAAGCTGATAACCTTACAAATAGACTTGTACGTAGATCCTATTCACACAGATGTGTTTCTGTTTTAAAAACGCAGTTGCGACTTTGGACAGGAAATCACTTGTGTTTCCTCCAAAAAGCCATCATTTGAATGTACTCGCTTGCCTGTATCCAAACAGACCTTCACCCCCTTTGTCACGCAATACAGCAAGGAATTGTCACTACCAGAGTTTTGAGGAGTTCTCACAGCTCTGTTTCTCCGCCCCTGTGATGAGGTCTTTACTTTCATTTTCACTCCTTTCCCTCTTCCCAGCTGTTCCTTCTCTGATTCCTCTTCCTTTAAATCACCCCTCTTCCTGTTTCACCTTGCGGGTTATATTTCTCATCTTGAGTTGTGTCAGCCGCTGGAGTATCTACACTGCTGTGGTCTCTTTTCACTGGACGTGTGTTTTGCTGAAGCAAGCAACATCGGATATTGTCTGCTGAGATTGGATCTGTCTTCACTGCTGCTGCAGCCCTACAGATAAGTTTGCAGACATTGTTGGTTTTGTTTATTTGCTGACTGGATCCAAGGCGACCCGGTTCCGTCCGTATTCTGAGCAGGAGTCGGTGGCCGTGCCCCCCTGTATCATAGGGGTTTCAGGTGTCACTCAGCCGTAGGTACACGGGCATGCCTCGACCCACCATCAGGGTCTGGGCATGTGCATAGCAGCACAGGGAGAGCTCTTAGGGTCTGACAGGGGTTACCTTTTATGCTCCCTAGTTTGGGTCCGCTCAGTAGCTTGTGCACTGATTGTACTCCTGTTGTTCGCATATACCCGTGACATTATAACCCGCCATAACCGTCTTTTGACATGGATCCGCTTTCTGACCTGGTTGACCGCATGCATGGTCTTTCTTTGGAAGTAGCGGCTCTCCGTCAATCTATGACTCGGCTTCAGGCATCTGGGTCTGCTAGCGTCCATGGAGTTTGTTGCAAGCCGAAGGTCTCACTTCCGGAGACGTTCTCCGGGGGCAGTGAGAATTTTGTTCGCTTCAGAGAGGCTTGCAAACTCCATTTCCGCTTGCTTCCCCATTCTTCTGGTGATGAGGAGCAGAGGGTGGGGATTGTCATATCCCTGCTCAGGGGTAATGCTCAGATTTGGGCTTTTCGCTGCCATCGGGGGACTCCCCTTCAATCGGTGGATGGATTTTTTGGGCCCTCAGGCAGATATATGATGACCCGGATCGTGTTGCTTTGGCTGAATCTAGCTTACGTTCTTTATGCCAGAACAAACTGTCTGCTGAGCTTTATTGTTCTGAATTTTGGAGATGGGCAGCTGATTCAGGTTGTTATGATGCTGCACTCCGAGTCAGTTCTGTCATGGTCTCTCAGAGAGATTAAAAGATGCATTTGCTTTCCATGAGAGACCAACGTCCTTAGAGTCTGCCATGTCACTAGCGGTACGCCTTGACAGGCGCCTTAGTGAAAGAGAGGAGACTTCTCTTCCCTGCCATTTTCAGCCTAGGGGCAGTGGGGCAGACTCATTCAATGTGCAGGGTCCCCTCTGAGGAGGAGGCTATGCAGCTGGGTCGACTTGCCCCTGATAAAAGAGGATTTAGTCCTCAGAGAATGAGGTGTTTCTGTTGTGGGGGCATTGGTCATTTGGCAAATGTTTGCCCCTCTAGGAGATTCATGAATTTTGCTGAGGGTGATAATAAAAGAAAAACCTCAAAAGGTAAAAAAAAAAAACCCTCAAGGTTTGCTCCATCTGCTACCCTGGGCAAAGTTGATGTGGGGATAGATGCTTTTCCCTTGGCCTGCACTTCCCGTTTTCTCCTATCTGCCAGGGTGGCGCTAAGGAGCAAAGTCATTTCTTGTGAAATTTTTGTTGATAGTGGGGCGGCCGTCAATCTTATTGACAATCAATTTGTAGCCATGCATGGTTTTCAGGTTTGCACATTACAAAAGGATATACCTGTTTTTGCCATTGACTCTGCTCCACTCTCGCAAAGATCCCTAAAGGACATAGTTCACAACTCCTACTACTCCTCTAGTGTTGGGGTTACCCTGGCTCACGTGACATAACCCCACTTTTGATTGGCAAGCAAGGCAAATAATTGAATGGAGTGAGTTTTGTAGAGAGAATTGTCTCACGGCGACTTTTGCAGAGGTTACTACTAAGACTGTGCCACAATTCCCACCATGGCCTGCTGTGGGCTGATAGCTGTAGGCTGTCTGGGCATGCTGGGAGTTGTAGTTTTGCAACAGCTGGAGAGCCGCAGGTTGGCCATCCCTGCTTTATAGAAACATAATGAAGGAGAAGCAATTTGCATTGCATTATATACTATAATTGACTGACCTGTTATTTCTAGCAAACAAGTATACAAAAAAAAAATTATAGTTTATAGAAAAAAGAATATGTCAGAACATAGCCAATAAGTGAAATACATTACTTAAAATATAATGGTTCGATACGGCACTTAAAATTCAAGGAATCACTCCTTGTAAGCAACAAAATTATAAATTAGATAGAAACACATAAAATTACACTGTTAGTTTTTGTTGTGAGTTCAGTTTATTGCTAAATATGTTAAAGTGTTGCAAATCTCATGTCTCCCATGACAGTTTTCTCCAACACCATTATTAATTATTTAAGACTAGAACGCAGTGTTTTGAAAGCTAATTGACTGGTAATGATAACGTGCGTTAATGATACTCATTTAAAATACAATAGAAGGAAAAGGACACCGGCAGAAAGAGTTTCTAATTGTAATGCATTAAACCTTTAATACCCGTTCATGCATAAATTACAGTATATTCCCTATTCCTGCTACATCCTTTGTGCCTGTCAATTAAAATAGTAATTATTATTATTATTACTATACCGACCTAGATCTATCATAAAAAAGAAAAAAAAAGAAAACTATAGTACTTTAATATTTGTAGAAGCATAATTATGGTTCTTTATTTCTGTTTATTCATACAGCATGAATGTGTCTGTTAACATGAATAATTGTTAGAGATTGGCAAATTTCTTGAAATTCATTTCTAGATTAATTCTAACAAATTTGTCAGAACTGACCTGAATCAAAAGTGCTCAGATTACCCTGATAAGTTGTGTATGACACTCTGAGAGCTCTTAAGACTCATTTTTATTTTCTTCTAAAAATGTCTTTCAGTGACAATGGCATATATAATTATGGGCAATTGCAAGATTACCAGAATTAACTGTTCAAAACCACACTCCACACTGTACTGTTTAATTGGTTATGGTTTTAAATGAAAAAAAAAAAAAAAACACACACACAGTGGCTTGTTCTGAACAAGCATCTAAAAATTCTAATGGAACCTGATGGATGGAAGAATGGAACCTGATGGATAGGGAATGTGTGGTTGTGTAGGGGTAAAAATAATGGCAGCTTTAGCACCACAGTATGGAACCTAACAGACAAGGCAGGACATGTGTGATTCTGTAGGGGTAGCAGTAGTTGCAAGGCAGCAGATATACAGCTGTGTACGGGTAGCCGTGTGAGGAGTAGCAGCTGCAAAAGCAGTTATACAGTATGGAACATGTTGATCAGGCAGACAGTGGCAGTGGAACTGGCACGATTGAGCCATTGAAAAATAGCCACTGTCAACAATTGTAGATCTATTTATTGGTATCAGGTGGAGGTGTGTGCAAATTCTCATGGAATCAAGCCTCATTAATTTTCACACAGATAATATTTTCTACACTTGTGGACAGGGGTGCACGTAGACTTTCTGCTGCCTGAGGAGAAAACTGAAATGGAGTCCCCTGATGCCAATAACCTAACCCATTTGCCACAATAAAAGCACTTATTGCCCATGGCCCATCCGCAGCCCCCATCTTGCCCCTACCTGGTGCTGCCTGAGGTGATCGCCTCACCTGGCCTGATTGGTGGTGCACCCCTGCTCGAGAAGGACAATTTTGTCTGCTTCAAGATGACAAAGTCATTTGAACATCCTCTCTGACACGCCAATTGCAAACTGGGCCAGTTCCATCCATTGTCCTAGTATGCCTCCCCAAATGTACATGGAGTCAAAACCCATAAAACCGTCATAAGGTAGACTTATTAGATTATGAGCGTACAAAAAAGGCAAAGAGAGAAACAGATATCAGATCTCCTGTCTCAAATCCACATCCTTGAATCTGCTCATAAACTCTCACTAGAGAAAAAGATCATGAGAGACCATGCCGCTCTGAGATCTAAACTGCTTGAACTATTAGGTCAGAAGAATCAGAAGTACTTATACCTAGCGAAGTTCAGCAAATATTTAGAAGGCAATAGATATGGAAAGAGACTGGCTAGGCTTCTCCAAAAACAGAAAAATAAATCATATATCACAAAAATTAGAGTTCAAAAGAACTCCCTAAGACATACTACTGCAGATATCACAGAGGTATTTAGGTGCTATTATGAAGAGCTATATAAACTTAGAAAAAGTTGACCTGCCTAAATAGATCTGAAATAAAAAATTTGAGATTTTTTGGATTCACTTCCTGATTTTTCACTAAAATATAAGTTAACCAGACCTTTCTCACAGGAAGAAATAGAATCAGTTGTAAAATCTCTCCCAAACGGTAAGAGCCCAGGCCCTGATGGACTGACAGCAAGCTACTATAAAAAATTTCTGAAAAACACTTATCCACATTTATGTGCCTATTTTAACGGTATAGCGAATGGAGATTCATTCCGTACTTAGTCGCTTTTGGCTCACATCACAATCATACCAAAATAAGGTCGGGACAATACCTTATGCTCTAATTACAGGCCAATATCATTATTGAATGTTGACATAAAAATTTATGCTAAAATTATTGCAGTGAGACTTCAGCATATCCTCCCTGGTATACTGCATCTGGATCAAGTTGGATTCAAGGAAGGCAGAGAGTCTAAAGATAATATCTATAGGGTTCTTCATGCCATACAACTTGCTCAATCTGAGAACTTTCCTCTGTCATTTGTCACAACTGATGCTGAAAAGGCATTTAATAGTATAAGTTGGAGTTGCTTGGAGGAGGTGCTGAACACTTTTGGCTTCCCATAACCATTTATATAAAAAATACTTGTGATGTATACCACCCCGTCAGCTGCAGTGAGAGTAAATGGTTCGGTTTCCAGCACATTTGTAATCACCAACGGTACGAGACATGGATGCCCCCTTTCTGCCATTCTTTTTATTCTGTCCCTGGAACCCCCTTTTAGTTAAAATTAGGACCAACTCTTTAATCCAAGGAATCTACACCTCAAACACCCAACATAAAATTGCTGCTTATGCAGACAATAACCTTTTTATGATCACCAACCCAAGAAGTGGAGTCTCTGCACTTATACGTGAACTACAAGACTTTAGTGTTATCTCTAACTTTAAAATAAACTGGCAGAAATCTGAAATATATAATGTAACCGTTCCTCAAAGCACTTGGCAGGAGGTGATCTCATCCTCCCCTTTAAAACCAGCTGCTATCTCCTTTAAATACTTAGGCATCAATATACAATAAACTTTTTACCCCTTCTATCTAGACTAGACACAGATCTGAAAGACTGGGAAAATCTTTTCATATACTGGTTTGGAAGAATAAATGCAATAAAGATTATATCATTACCTAAACTTTTATACAACCTTCAGGCACTGCCGATTGAGACTCCTAAACGGTTTTACACCCTTCTTAAGAAAAATATAATGAGTTTTATCTGGGGGTCAAGACGCAGTAGAATTTCTTAAGACACAATTATTAGACCCAGAGCTAGAGGAGGCTTGGTGGTTCCGGACTTTCAGAAGTATCACATGTCGGTGCATATTGCCAAATTGTTGGAATGGACAGTTAAACCAAGCAGAAAATTATGGCTGGCATTAGAGAGAGAATCTCTCCCTTCTAATCCGCAAACACTTCTATGGAAGACCAGGGAAAACACAGATAAATCTCCTCTATCAAAAACTAGAGATTTCTTAACCACACTTTCTCTGATGGTATGGCATAGGTTGAACAAACATATTTGTTTTTTTGCCAACATACTGTGCGACCACCCCAATAGGCACACTGATCCCTTCTAAACTGAAATCAATCAGGGTGAAGATTCTGGACACTGCAGAGCTGTATAATTCCCCAGTGAGTAACCTGTTTAGTGGAAATACATTTATTTCAAAACATGATTTAAATTTATACTTCCAAAATCTAAGTAAAGAGTATGTACTGTTTAAAAGATGCATTTTGGCTTCGGAGGCCTACAACTCCCTTTCTTTACCCATGATCTTTTTGGACCACGATCCAAAATGGTAAAAATATTGGCTCTCCAGTCTAGAGACCGATTTCTACTATATATAATATAATAAACACCTCTGACTCACCTCCTTCCTATCTCTCCAAATGGGCATCAGAGTTAGGGATCACTCTCAATGATACCGATAAGATAGATATCATCCTAAATGCTAGGTCGAAGTCAGTTTCCTCAAGAACTCAGGAGTTGCATTTTAAACTTGTGTCACGGTGGTACAGAACCCCAATACTAGTACATTGTATGTTCTCACATGTGTCCCCCTTGTGTTGGAGATGTGAGGAAGCACACGGTACACTATCACACATATGGTTGACCTGCAAGTGCATCAAGGTGTTTTGGAGGAATATCTCCATAATTCTGGGTCACATTTTTGACACATGAGTAGAGATTCCCCCGAGACTACTCTTCTTTAGTGTATTTGACAGCCATTCCTCAAACATCCCCTCACCCTACATATCCTCAATGGTGCCAAACTTTTAATCTGTAGATTATGGATAGAGAAAGCACCCCCTTCAATTTCAGAGTGGCTAAAGGAAATGCATACACTACACAATTTTGAGAAGTCAAGACTATTGAGAGAAGATAAGTTACATCACTACCATAAAACATGGGATCTCTGGAACTCATTTGTTAAAAGTGACTTTATCTTAAACCTTCTTTGACTAACTCTAGGTCTCAAGTCTAAATACCGATGAGTCAAGCTCATATTCTGAGCCCTGATACCCCCAGCCCTAAGTTCTCTTACCTTCCCCAGTTATTTATGTTATATATACATTAAAGGGCACGCGGCATATATCATAATAGTATAAGTTGAAGTATAGATTGCTTTATGATTTTATTTTCAGTCTTGAGTTTGTTAATAAAGACCAAGGTCCTTACTAGCTTGATAATAAAGAGTATCTCAAGATTTATTATTTCTGTAATTTGACAACACAATAGTGTGAATATTTACTTTCTAGATACTACACATGACTATTAATGCTGTGTATATTACATTGTATATTTTTCTTTATGTATACATTGAAGTAAGAATATAAACTAATATAAGTATCTTGTATGCCTTTTCCATATGAAAAAAACAAAATGTTACACCAAATGTACATGGAGTCAGGGAACATGGAATGTCACAGAGAAAGGGCAGAGACCAGGGAAAAAACATTCTAGACAGCGGGAGATTTATGACTTTTGGTCAGGCATGTAGACTGTGTATCCTATACAATAATTTTGGTATAAGGAAAAGATTCCCTTTTTTGCTTTAATAGCAAGGGTCCAAAGCATGGCTATCTAGTAGTTATCACTTTGCTTGGTGCTAATGATACAGTTGTCAGCATGTCAGCATGTAAGCAACCAAGTATGCAGTTTGCCATGTTCGCCAACATGATTAAAGAACTAGTTCTTTCAGGCTTTGCCACCACTGTGATGGTTAGTCATGACCAGAGTTATAGATATCATTATTATCATCGTCATGTGATCAGTGGGGATGAGCGAACCCGAACTGTATAGTTCGGGTTCGTACAGAATTTTGGTGTGTTCGTGACATGACCCAAATCTGAACATTTACGTAAAAGTTCGGGTTCATTGTTTGGTGATTTCTTCCCGCTTTCTGAAGGGCTGCACAGCAATACCATAAATCTGGTGTTCCAGCTGTGACTGGACAAGTTTCATAGTGTCCGTCAAATTATATATTATTTTCTGGGGTGAAATTCAGTTGCAAAAATAGAAATACAGTAAATCTGGTGTTCCAGCTGTGACTGGACAAGTTTCATAGTGTCCTTCAAAGGATATATTATTTTCTGGGGTGAAATTCAGTTGCAAAATTAGAAATACCGTAAATCTGGTGTTCAAGCTGTGACTGGACAAGTTTCATAGTGTCCGTCAAAGGATATATTATTTTCTGGGGTAAAATTCAGTTGCAAAAATAGAAATACCGTAAATCTGGTGTTCCAGCTGTGACTGGACAAGTTTCATAGTGTCCGTCAAAGGATATAATATTTTCTGGGGTGAAATTCAATTGCCAAAATAGCAATACCCAAAATCTGGTGTTCCAGCTGTTGCAGGCCAAGTGTAAATCTGTCCGTAAAAGGGTATATTACACTCAGCGTGCATCTCCAAGTGTATTTCTTTCCGTTACAGGGTAAATTACAGTCAGTGTTAAAATACAGCATAATCCTCTACATTTGCACACACTGTTTTGCATCTCTAAGTGTATTTCTTTCCGTTAAAGAGTATATTACACAGTGTTAAAATACAAGTGCTGAAAGCATAATCTTATATATTTTTTCACATGCTACTGTGCATATCCAAGTGTGAATCTGTCCGTAAAAGGATACCTTTCATCCAGGGCCAAAATACTAGGCCTACAATTGATATTCCCCTAAATCTGTGGTTACTGCTTTGCCTGGATTGGTGTAATATGGTACATAAATAGATAGCCAGATAGTGTTAGGTGCCTGTAAAAAAAAGTCTTAAAATTGAATTCAATACATTGGGCCAAATAATTTTTTTCTCATTGTGGTGAATGGTAACAATGAGGATAACATCTAGTAAGGGACGCGGACACGGACATGGTCGTGGTGTTGTTAGTGGGCCACCTGGTGCTGGGAGAGGACGTGGCCGTTCTGCCACAGCCACACGTCCTAGTGAACCAACTACCTCAGGTTCCAGTACCCGCCAGAATTTACAGCGATATTTGGTGGGGCCCAATGCCGTTCTAAGGATGGTAAGGCCTGAGCAAGTACAGGCGCTAGTCAATTGGGTGGCTGACAGTGGATCCAGCATGTTCACAACATTATCTCCCACCCAGTCTTCTGTAGAAAGCGCACAGGTGGCGCCTGAAAACCAAGCCCATCAGTCTGTCACATCACCCCCATGCATATCAGGGAAACTGTCTGAGTCTTAAGTTATGCAACAGTCTCTTATGCTGTTTGAAGACTCTGCTGGCAGGGTTTCCCAAAGGAATCCACCTAGCCCTTCTCCAGTGGTGGAAGACATAGAATGCACTTACGCACAACCACTTATGTTTTCTGATGATGAGGACATGGGAATAATAACTCATTGGAATCCGCACGTCTCTGATGATGACGAAACACAGGTGCCAACTGCTGCGTCTTTCTGCAGTGTGCAGAACGAACAGGAGGTCAGGGAGGAAGACTGTGGGGAAGGTCCTAGACCCCACATGGAATGAAGGTCATGCCACTGACATTCATAGTTCAGAGGAAGAGGCAGTGGTGAGACCGAGCCAACAGCATAGCAAAAGAGGGAGCAGGGGGCAAAAGCAGAACAGCCGCCGCCAAGAGAGTTCGCCTGCAACTGGCCACTGCCACTGTCACCAGGGACCGAGCACCCCAAAGGCAGCTTCAAGGAGTTCCCTGGCATGGCACTTCTTCAAACAATGTGCTGACGACAAGACCCGAGTGGTTTGCACGCTGTGCCATCAGAGCCTGAAGCAAGGCATTAACGTTCTGAACCTTATCACAACCTGCATGACTAGGCATCTACATGCAAAGCATGAACTGCAGTGAAGTAAACACCTTAAAAACAAGGAACTCACTCAGGCTCCCCCTGCTCCCTCTTCTGCTGCTGCCTCGGCCTCTTCCTCAGCTTCAGGAGGAATGTTGGCACCTGCCGCCCACCAAACAGAGGATTTGCCACCAACACCAACACCTCCGTCACCAAGCATTTCCACCATGTCACACAGCAGCGTTCAGCTCTCCATCTCACAAACCTTGGAGAGAAAGCGTAAATTCCCACCTAATAGCCCTGGGCCTGAATGCCAGCATTTCTAAACTACTAGCCTTTGAAATGTTGTCATTCAGGTTGGGGGACACAGACAGCTTCAAACAGCTGATGGCAATGGCTGTGCCACAGTATGTTGTTCCTAGCCGCCACTACTTCTCCAAGAGAGCCGTGCCTTCCCTGCTCAACCAAGTATCCGATAAAATCAAGTGTGCACTGCGCAAAGCCAACTGTGGCAAGGTCCACCTAACCACAGATATGTGGACCAGTAAGCACGGCCAGGGACGCAATATCTCCCTAACTGCACACTGGGTAAATGTAGTGGCGGCTGGGCGGAGAGTTCTTTGGTGCACGTCCTTCCACCGCCAAGGATCGCAGGGCATCATTATTTGCCTCCTGTAGCCTCCTCCTCCTACTCGGCTTCCTCCTCCTCTTCTTCCACCTGCTCATCCATTCAGCCACACACCTTTACCACCAACTTCAGCACAGCCTGGGGTAAACGCCAGCAGGCCTGAAACTCATATGATTGGCGGACAGGCTCCACACCGCGCAGGAGTTGTGGCGGGGTATTAAACAACAGACCGACGAGAGGTTGCTGCCGGTGGGCCTCAAGCCCGGCCTGGTGGTGTGCGATAGGGGCGAAATCTCGTCGCAGCTCTTTGACTAGCCGGTTTGACTCAAATCCCTTGCCTGTCGCATGTGCTGAATTTGGGGGTGCAGAAGTTCATTCACAACTACCCCGATATGTCAGAGCTGCTGCATAAAGTGCGGGCCGTCTGTGCGCGCTTCCGGCGTTCACATCCTGCCGCTGCTCGCCTGTCTGCGCTACAGCGGAAATTCGGCTTTCACACTCACCGACTCATATGCGACGTGCCCACCAGGTGGAACTCTGCCTTGAACATGCTGGAGAGACTGTGCGAGCAGCAGCAGGCCATAGTGGAGTTTCAGCTGCAGCACGCACGCGTCAGTCGCACTGCGGAACAGCACCACTTCCCCACCAATGATTCGGCCTCCATGCGAGAGCTGTGTGCCCTGTTTCACTGTTTCGAGTACTCCACCAACATGGCCAGTAGCGATGACGCCGTTATCAGTGTTACAATACCACTTCTATGTCTCCTTGAGAACACACTTAGGGCGATGATGGAAGAGAAGGTGGCCCAGGAGGAGGAGGAGGAGGAAGAGGGGGTCATTTTTACCATTTTCTTGCCAGTCTCTTAGAAGTGGCTCAGAGGGAGGTTTTTTGCAACAGCAGAGGCCAGGTACAAACGTGGCCAGCCAGGCCCCACTACTGGAGGACGAGGAGGATGAGGAGGAGGTGGAGGAGGATGAGGATGAAGCATGTTCACAGCGGGATGGCACCCAACGCAGCTCTGGGCCCATCACTGGTGCGTGGCTGGGGGGAAACGGAGGACGATGATAATATGCCTTCCACAGAGGACAGCTTGTCCTTACCTCTGGACAGCCTGGCACACATGAGCGACTACTTGCTGCAGTGCCTGCGCAACGACAGCAGAGTTGCCCACATTTTAACGTGTGTGGACTTCTGGGTTGCCACCCTCCGTTACAAAGACAATGCACTGGATCGTGATAGGAAGATGCGCGAGTACAAGCGCACATTGGTAGACACGCTACTGAGAGCATTCCCAAATGTCACAGTGTAACAAGTGGAAGCCCAAGGTGAAGGCAGAGGAGGAGCGAGAGGTCGCCAACGCAGCTGTGTCACGGCCAGCTCCTCTGATGGCAGGGCTAGCATGGCAGAGATGTGGAAATGTTTTGTCACTACGCCACAGCTAACTGCACCACCACCTGATACGGAACGTGTTAGCAGGAGGCAGCATTTCACTAACATGGTGGAACAGTACGTGTGCACACACCTTCACGTACTGACTGAGGGTTCGGCCCCATTCAACGTCTGGGTCTCCAAATTGTCCACGTTATGCATTGGAGGTGCTGGCCTGCCCGGCAGCCAGCGTTTTGCCTGAACGTGTATTCAGCACAGCAGGTGGCGTCATTACTGACAAATGCAACCGCCTATCCACAGCCAACGTGGACAAGTAACATAGTAATATAGTAACATAGTATATAAGACCGAAAAAAGACATTTGTCCATCCAGTTCGGCCTGTTTCCTACAAGTTGATCCAAAGGAAGGCAAAAAACCCCTGTGAGGCAGAAGCAAATTTTCCACACTTAAGGGGAAAAAAATTCCTTCCCAACTCCAATCAGGCAATCAGAATAACTCCCTGGATCAACGACCCCTCTCTAGTAGCTGTAGCCTGTAATATTATTACACTCCAGAAAAACATCCAGTCCCCTCTTGAATTCCTTTATTGTACTCACCATCACCACCTCCTCAGGCAGAGAGTTCCATAGTCTCACTGCTCTTACAGTGAAGAATCCTTTTCTATGTTTGTGTACAAACCTTCTTTCCTCCAGACGCAGAGGATGTCCTCTCGTCACAGTTACAATCCTTGGGATAAATAGATGATGGGACAGATCTCTGTACTGACCCCTGATTTTTTTATACATAGTTATTTGATCTCCCTCAGTCGTCTTTTTTCTAAAGTGAATAACCCCAATTTTGATAAACTTTCAGGGTACTGTAGTTGCCCCATTCCAGTTATTACTTTAGTTGCCCTCCTCTGAACCCTCTCCAGCTCTGCTATGTCTGCCTTGTTCACAGGAGCCCAGAACTGTATACAGTATTCCATGTGTGGTCTGACTAGCGATTTGTAAAGTGGTAGGACTATGTTCTTATCACGGGCATCTATGCCCCTTTGATGCAACCCATTATTTTATTGGCCTTGGCAGTAGCTGCCTGACACAGATTTTTGCAGCTTAATTTGCTGTTTATTAAAATTCCTAGATCCTTTTCCATGTCAGTGTTACCGGGTGTTTCTCCATTTAATATGTACGGTTGACTTGCATTATTCCTTCCCATGTGCATAACTTTACATTTGTCAGTGTTAAACCTCATCTGCCACTTCTCTGCCCAAGCCTCCAATCTATCCAGATCCCTCTGGTGCAGAAAACTGTCCTCTTCAGTGTTAATTACTTTACAAAGTTTAGTGTCATCTGCAAAAATAGATATTTTACTGTGCAGGCCTTCTACAAGATCATTAATAAATATATTGAAGAGAATAGGGCCCAATACTGACCCCTGAGGTACCCCACTAGTGACAGTGATCCAATCTGAGTATCTACCGTTAATAACCACCCTCTGTTTTCTGTCACTCAGCCAGCTACTTACCCACATACAGACATTTTCTCCCAGTCCGAGTATCCTCATTTTATATACTAACCTTTTATGAGGTACTGTGTCAAATGCTTTGGAGAAGTCCAGATATACGACATCTATTGATTAGCCGCTGTCAAGTCTAGAACTTACCTCCTCATAGAAGCTGATTAAATTCGTTTGACATGACCGATCCCTCATGAAGCCATGCTGATATGGCGTTAGTTGCTTATTTTCATTGACGTACTCCAAGATAGCATCTCTTAGAAAGCCTTCAAACAGTTTACCAACAATAGATGTTAAACTTACCGGCCTATAATTTCCAGGCTCTGTTTTTGGACCCTTTTTGAATATTGGCACCACATTTGCTATGCGCCAATCCTGTGGAACATTCCCTGTCAGTATAGAGTCCGTAAATATCAGAAATAAAGGTCTGGCTATGACATCACTTAATTCCCTTAGGATACAGGGGTGTCTGCCATTCGGTCCTGGCGATTTGTCTATTTTAATCTTTTAAGTCGCTGTTGTACTTCTTCCTGGGTCAGACAGGGCATTTTTAATGGGGAATTTACTTTTACATTCTGCATTTCATCTGACAGTTTATTTTCTTCATTGAATATAGTGGAGAAAAAAATATTTAATAGTTTTGCTTTATCCTCGTCGCTCTCTGCAACACCCCCCTCATTGCTATGTAGAGGGCCGACTCCTTCAGATTTATATTTCTTACTATTTATATAATTGAAGAACATTTTAGGGTTAGTTTTACTCTAACTTACCCTAAGCTTACGTTCATAAAAATGAACCAGGCATGGATTCCACAGGACCTGTGCAGAATAGACATTAATAACTGCCTCCCCTTAACCATATATTCTTGTACTCCAGGGCACTTCTTTATTGAATCCTCTTTTTTTAATTTTACCAATATTTTGCGGGGCAACCCAAAGTTGAATGAACCTCTCTTCCGTCTGGATGCCAGGGGCCTAAATATCTGAAAGTGGCCTTCTCCATTGGTGGGTGACATGAAGCCTGATTCTCTGCTTTGGGACCTCTCTCCTCTGTCTGGGTGCTGGGGCCTTTTTTGCTGCTATGGGACCTCTCTCCTCTGTCTGGGTGTCAGGGGCCTAACTTTCACGTTGCTGTCTTGGTGGCAGACATTTAACACCTTTTACTGTCTAATGACCACCCCATTGTCTGGGTGTCAGGGGCCTATATGTCGTTTAATCATTTGTTGTCTTGGTGGGAGATATTAAACTCTTTTTACTGTCTAATGACCGCCCCATTGTCTGGGTGTCAGTGGTTTATATTTCATTTAATTGCTTGCTGTCTGGGTGAGAGACATTAAACTCTTTTTACTGTCAAGTGACCTTTCCTCTGTCTGGCTGTCAGGGGCCTACATAAATGATAATGGCCTGTTCCATTGCAGGTTGACCTGAGGCCTGTGTTGCTGTTACGGGACCGCTCTCCTCTTTGTGGGTGCCATGGCCCTGAGTCTGTGAATGAGGCCTGGGGCACTGCAGGCAGACATGAATCCTTTTTGGCTGTGATGAGAACATCAACTCCCATAGCATTCCCACCTGATGCCACCCCAAACCTCCTATTCCACCTCCTCCTCCTCCAAGTTGCCAATTGATATTGATTCATTTTTATTTATTTTATTTTGTCATTTCCCTATCCACATTTGTTTGCAGGGGATTTACCTACATTTTGCTGCCTTTTGGAGCCCTCTAGCCCTTTCCTGGGCTATTTTACAGCCTTTTTACTGCCCAAACGTTTGGGTCCCCATTGACTTCAATGAGGTTCGAGGTCGAGTTCGGATCCCGAACCCAAATATTTTGGGAAGTTCAACTCTACTCATCAGCAGTAGCAGCAACATCACATCTGTCATAAAAGTGTCAGTCTCATCCCCTACCTCTTCCTGGGAAAACTTCATGCCCCCTACATCACCAATTCTTCCTTCTCCTCCGCTCATAGCTTCTCATGCTCCTCCATGTGACTTAATCTGTCTAGGACTCCACCGGCAAGCAAGATGTGGAAGCTGTTTATCTTCAACCATCCTTTGTTGCATCAATGTGAGCATCTGCTCTAATCAAAATATCAAGGGAAGATATTGTTGATGTTCTGTCGTCGCTGCTCACAAATCTGGTTGCCTCTTTGAAGGACCTGAGTATGTAACACAGGTCCCTGATGAGCTGCCACTGCCAACTCTACGCTCCTGGAACAGACTCTCCAGCATATGCAAGGTGGATTTCCAAAGAGTTGGAAAATAGCAGATCAGGCCAGGCAAACTCAGGCCGTTCTTGCTCTACAAATCTAGGCCTTCTTAGCCACATAGAAATGTCTGAAACACACTCACAGTCTTTTGAACATTGCCAGAACCTTCTGCAAGCCACAATATTAGGGATGAGCGAATCGTCTTCGGATGAAACATCCAAAGTAGATTCGCATAAAACTTGTATCCGAACCAGAGTTCAGGAAATGTTTTTACAGTATAAATCAATTTCTGAAGTTATTATGCGAAGTCTCGCAAGACTTTGTGAAGTAATAACTTCGGCTCATCAGAGCCAATACATTTTATGTGAATCGACTTTGGATGTTTCATTTGAAGTCAGTTCACTCATCCCTACACAAGATCATTGCACTCTAAGTTTATCATGTGCGTCCTGCAGGGAGCATCTGTTATTCACTCTAAATGTTCCTACCGTTGTTGCTGACAATGTTGCCCCGTTGTAGTTGGGAAAACAGGAAATGTGCTGCTTGATGCACATTAGCAACGGATCATTGTGTGGATCTCAACCAGGTTTATCAGTTCTAAGACAGCATGGAAATGCTTCATATAACATTGTAATAGGAGGGAGATGGAATGGAAGCAATGATCTGCCCTGTTTCTTTCAGGAATGCAACAATTCCAAGGAGTGGCTTATGTTCTCTGGCACATGAGAGTACAAGGCAGGGATGTTTTTTTTATAGAAATAATGACACTAGGCATCTTTCATCAAGGCTAAGTGTGTGCTATCAGTTCCCTAAAGGCAGTTGAATGCACTAAATGGTGCAGCATCAACTTGGCCAGATGGGAGTTCAGTGCACACAAATAGATTACTCAGTGTTCTTAGTTGTTTCCTGGCCAAACAATCCATGTTGGGTGATTAATGATGGCACAAAACAGGAGGAGTAGACTTAGTAGGCGAAGCAGTAACTGATGATGTTGATGATGAAACAGCACTACAATGGATTCTAAGATGATTTGGGCGGTTCCCTGAGCCTGAATCACCAGGGGCTGCCCAAACCACCCACTATCTTACTGAGTGCTTCTCAGTGGGAAGCAGGTTGTGGATAGCCTGAGGCAGACAGGCTGCTTTCACTTACCTGGCTGTTCACGCCAAAGCCTGCATGTTACCTGTAAATAGTGGAGCAGATAATGATCTGCTCCTTCTGTGATGTTAGGCAGAGGGATGGCGTTACCTCTGTATTCCGATTAGAGCCACAGCAGTGAAAACACAGGGATCTGAATGGTTGACATAGCAGGCTGGATGCCGCTGAAGCTTCCCAAGACTGCCATGTCCCTTTATTTGCTTGCACCAAACAGCGAGTGATGAGCTCATTGTGCCCTCTGCGTGCCATATATATAAAAATGAATTTCTGTCTAGACGTCTGTCTAGACATTCTTTATGCTGCGACCAAACGACTGGACCGATCTTCACCAAATTTGGCATACGGGTACATCAGGTGTCCGGGAAGGTTTTAGACCAGGTCTCAGATCTCTAGGACAGTGGTGGGCAAACCTATTAGTCAACTGAGCCAAATATCAACAAAACAGCGATTTAATTTTTCTGAGAGCCAAATTTTTTAAACGTAAACTATATAGGAAGGTACATTGTTATTAACTTAATAAGGGTATTCCTAACCATCTGAACATACCTTTCTCAATCCTCGACACTACATCTTTCACTCCACAACGTTTCACCCTATAAGACACACGTAGGTTTTAGAGGAGGACAATATGAAAAAAATATTTTTCATTACACCTCAGGTCAAACCACTAATCAGACCCCCAATGTTAATAAGACCTCCCTCAGATCAGACGTCAGCTCAAACCACAAAGTAAATGACCCCTAAATCAGACCTCAGATAAGGGCCCCATGCCTCTCATCCCCATTATCATCCATGATGCCTCTTATCAACCATGTTATTATCCATGATGCCTCTCATCATCCACTTTATTATCCATGATGCCTCTCATCATCTATGATACCTCTCATATCCCCCATTATGATTCTCATCACCCCATTGCCTCAAATCAGCCCCAAGTTTCATAAAATAAAAAGCACTTACCTCTCCTGCTCCTGGATGCCGCTGCTCCTCACCACCCTCGCTATGTGTTCCTCCTGCTGTGAGCTGTGCTGTGAACTGGCATGCAGAGCGTGACGTCACAGAGCGCCTCACACTGTGACCAGCCCTGCACAGCCTACAGCCGAGGACCAGGAAGCGGTGAGTACAGAGCCTTCACCGCTTCCTGGTCCTCCCCCTCCTGCCGATTTTTGCCACGGACCTTGAGCCCGCACCTGGAACAGCCAATATAAAGGGGCTAAAGAGCCACATGTGGCTCTAGAGCCGCAGTTTGCTGACCACTGCTCTAGGACTTACCGTTCCTGAGATATTCCCAAAAATTGGCCTGCACTATAGACAATACAAGCCTGCAAGCCCTTCAATTAAATCCTAACTGTCATTTACTGCTCCCTGGCAGTTCGTCTCCACACACACAGTTTTACTCCAGGTAGCCATAACAACTCAGCCATGTTTCCTCACTGCTCTAGATGAGGTTTAAAGGAAATCTGTCACCAGGATAATCACTATAGAAGTAAAGCCAGGGCCTAATAGCACTTAGTACCTTATTTCCTGAGGTTTCCATAACAACTCGGCCATTTCTCTTCACTGCTGCAGGTTAGCTTTAAAGGGGCAGGGCGCTGTGGATGACACTGTTAAGGGAGCGGAGTGCTATGGAGGTCACAGTTCAGGGGAAACTAGGGTGGCCATTCAAGTCACCCTTAAAACCCCGCCCCAGGTCCAGATTAGCCACACGTCTGTTTCGGTTAGGTCATGCCCCTCCCCTCCTGAGGTGGGAGGGACGATGATTTTCTCCCTACAGCTTACATTTAGACAGAACAGTGCTGTTGTCTTAGAGAGAAATGTTTAAAAGGACACGCCCCCAATCATTTTAGGCTACGCCCCTCCCACTAAGTGAACAGGGATGGAAAAATAAAGTTAAAAATCAACTTTTAGGTCCGCTAAGCCACATCCCCGATACGTTTCGGACACACCCTCCCACTCTGCAGCCAATGAGTATTGACAAAATGAAGTTAAAAATCAACTTCTGTCAGCTTCAGAGGTGGGAGGGACGGTGACTTTCTCTTTGCAGCTCACACTCAGAGAGGACAGTGCTGCTGTCTTAGATTGAGATGTTCAAAAGGACACGCCCCAATCATGTTAGGCCACGCCCCTCCCACTCAGCCAACAGGGATTGAAAAATAAAGTAAAAATCAACTACTAGGTACACAGCTCAGCAGACAGGATATGATTAGATACACAGCTCAGCAGACAGCATTACACAGGATAGAATATTAGATACACAGCTCAGCAGACAGTATCACACAGGATAGGATTAGATACACGCTCAGCAGACAGAATCACACAGGATAGGATTAGATACACAGCTCAGCAGATGATATCACCCAGTACAGGATTAGATACACAGCTCAGCAGACAGTATCACACAGGATAGGATTAGATATACAGTTTAGCAGACAGCATCATACAACATAAGATTAGAAACACAGCTTAGCAGATAGTATCACACAGGCTAGGATTAGATACACAGCTCAGCAGACAGTATCATACAGGATAGGATTAGATATACAGTTTAGCAGACAGCATCACACAACATAAGATTAGATAAACAGTTTAGCAGATAGTATCACACAGGATAGGATTAGATAAACAGCTCAACAGATAGTATCACGCAGGATAGAATATTAGATACACGCTCAGCAGACAGTATCACACAGGATAGAATATTAGATACACGCTCAGCAGACAGTATCATACAACATAGGATTAGTTCCAGTACAAGGAGGGAGGCAGCTCTCACCTGCTAGTTCACTATCTGAGCACGGAGGTCGCACCTGGAGGCGACAACAAGTACCAGGAAAGGAAGAGATGTCCAGTTCCAAAAATAGTGGTAGAAAAATCTTGTATCTTTATTCTGCGGTAATAAAGACTTCCATACAGGATGCTAAAGTCAACATGTTTCAGACCATCACATATTCAAGGTCCTTCCTCGTGACATATCAAACCCCAAATGCAGGGCTGGGACAAGGTCCACCACCAACAGAGGCTGAGCTGCCCAAGTGCGCACCCCCTCCCCCATTTAGATATGTATGTTTGTTATTAATCATCATCATCCCCCTCCCCAGCCTCTGTGTCGGGAACTGTTTATTTAAGAACTATCTATCTTCTTACTCTTACTTGATACTGTCTGACACTGCTGTGCTGCTGCCCACGCTGCCTCCTGGTCAGGCAAGACAGAGAGCAGAGACTCAGTCTCTGTGAGACCAGAGCAGCGGAGCCGGAGCGGCGGGGACGAGCCAGGAGGCAAAGAGGGGAGGGAGCATGGTAAGTCACTGCCAACAAGTGCTCACACCTCAGCAGGGACGTGCACAGACATTTTGAAGGGCAGGGGCTTAAGTAAAAAAATAAGGGCACCCCCATGGCACATTTCTCCCCGCAGCAGCCCCACAAACCTCTTACATCCAGTGATGACGTCTCCTTTGATGTAGATGTTCTTTGTCCTCATCGTCTTCTTTCAGACCAGACCACTATTTTTCGTCTCTGCAGTTTGACAAAAAAATCTTAGTTTACTACTTTTCCATCATCCTCCTATCTTCTGGACAAATCGTCCTACTACCCCCAATACTGTGCTGCTGTTGTCACCAATACTATACTGCAGTAACAGATAAACCCCTGATAATACTAGTACCACACAGAGCCCCTATATAAAATACACCTTCTTTGTGGCCTCAGTAGAAGCCCCTATAGTGCCCCATAATAATGTACCAGTAACAAGTGCCGCCCCCATGTGCCAGTAATAAGTGCCTCTCTCCTCTCCCTCCCCATCATGTCCCATTATCAAGTGCCCACCCCTATGTGCAAGTATTGAGTGCCAACCCCCATGTGCCAGTATCAATGCCAATGATGCCGCCCGGCCTTAATGTCACATTACTCCCCACCTTTTACATCACCACCTTCATGTTACATTTCTTTCTCCCCCTTCCCCCATGGCACATTTCTCCCCCTCCATGGGCCTTTGAGTGCAGAAGCACATCTTTGAACCCCCTTCCCCTCCATGGCCCAACAATGACACATTTCTCCCCTCCATGGGCCTGGGCCTGGCAGCAGCACATCTTTGAAACCCCCCACCGCAGGGCACAATAATGGCAGATTTTCCACCTCCATGGGCCTGGGCCTGGCAGCAGCATATCTTCCTACCCCCCATGGCCCAACAATGGCACACTTTTCCTCTCCATGGGTCTGGGCTGGCAGCAGCCAATCCCCCCTCCCCCTTCATGGTACATTTTTCCCGCCACAAACCCCTCCCATGATGGCAGGGCCAGGCCTCCCCTGTATATAGGCACCTCCATCATCATCATCCTCCCCTGTGTATAGTCACCTCCATCATCATCATCATCATCCTCCTCCTCCTCTCCTGTATACAGTTACCTTCATCATCCTCCTCCTACTCCCCTGTATACAGTTATCTCCATCATCCTCCCCTGTATATAGTAACCTCCATCACCCTCCTTCTCCACTGTATACAGTTATCTCCATCATCCTCCCCTGTATAGAGTCACCTCCATCATCCTCCTCCTACTCCCCTGTATACATTTATCTCCATCATCCTCCTCCTATATACAGTCACCTCCATCATCCTCCGCTGTGTACAGTCACCTCCATCATCCTATGTATACAATCAGCTCCATCATCCTTCTCTCCTGTATACAGTCACCTCCATCATCCTATGTATACAGTCACCTCCATTATCTTTATCACCCCCTGTATACAGTCACCTCCAGCAGGGGTGTGGAATTCCTATCGCTCGACGCCCGGGACATGCAGTTCCGGGCGCCGGGCAAGTAGTTTGAACAGTTGTTTAGCCCTGTGCGGGCAAGTAGCAGGGACATGTCGGTTGGGCAGTAATAGGAGCTGTCATATGCTAGCCGCGAGCTGACCGCTCCTACATCTATGTCAGCCTGCCCCTGCATCGTGCATATGACCCGTACATATTACTTCCTGCAGGCCGGCCCCTGCTCCTCCCGGCTCCTGTATCGAAGTCTCCTCCCACCTGCCAGCACGGAGCGCACAGTAACAGCACACAGTCTCCAGAGACAAGATGGGAGAAGAGGAGTGAGAGACCCCACGGCCCCCTGCAGATTAGCGTTCCTCCCGGAGCCTGTCCACATCGCAGCTCCTGGCCTGACCTGCAGCTGACTGGGGTCACATAGCATTATACTGATTTATGATGCTATGTAACCCTTACAGTTCTGCCATGTGTTGGATAACACTGACAGCATTATGTCAGTGTTATCCAATACATTCCAGAACTGTAAGGGTTACATAGCATCATAAATCAGTATAATGCTATGTGACCCCAGTCAATGCTTGCAGGTCAGGCCGGGAGCTGCGATGTGGACAGACTCCGGGAGGAACACTCATTTGCAGGGATGTCAGAAATAAAGGTTGTGCTGTCTGTCTTCTGAGGCTCTGGCCCTGCCTGCAATCTGCACTGCAGATGGCACTTGATAAACTATAATGTCTCCTTGTGGCCCCCATACAGTATAACGTCTCCCTCTTGCCCCCATACAGTATAACATCACCTTGGGGCTGCCCACATACAGTATAACGTCTCCTTGTGCCCCCATACAGTATAACGTCACTTTGGGGCTGCCCTAGTGCCCCATACAGTATAACGTCACCAAGCGGCTGCCCCCGCTCAGTATAACGTCACCCTGTGGCCCCTGCCCCCATACAGTATAACGTCACCCTGTGGCCCCCGCCCCCATACAGTATAACGTCTCCCTGTGCCCCCACCCCCATACAGTATAATATCTCCCTCTGGCCCCCGCCCCCATACAGCATAACATCTCCTTGTGGCCCTGCCCCCATACAGCATAACGTCTCCTTGTGGCCCCCGCCCCATACAGCATAACGTCTCCTTGTGGCCCCCACCCCCATACAGCATAACGTCTCCTTGTGGCCCCCGCCCCATACAGCATAACGTCTCCTTGTGGCCCCCGCCCCATACAGCATAACGTCTCCTTGTGGCCCCCGCCCCATACAGCATAACGTCTCCTTGTGGCCCCCATACAGCATAACGTCTCCTTGTGGCCCCGCCCCATACAGCATGACATCTCCTTGTGGCCCCGCCCCCATACAGCATAACGTCTCCTTGTGGCCCCCGCCCCATACAGCATAACGTCTCCTTGTGGCCCCCGCCCCATACAGAATAACGTCTCCTTGTGGCCCCCGCCCCCATACAGCATAACGTCTCCTTGTGGCCCCCGCCCCCATACAGCATAACGTCTCCTTGTGGCCCAGCCCCCATACAGCATAACGTCTCCTTGTGGCCCCCGCCCCATACAGCATAACGTCTTCTTGTGGCCCCTGCCCCCGTACAGTATAACGTCTTCTTGTGGCCCCTGCCCCGGTACAGTATAATGTCTGCTTGTGGCCCCCGCCCCATACAGTATAACATCTCCTTGTGGCCCCCGCCCCCATACAGTATAACGTTAGTATAAGTTCAGGACAAGTAGATGGTCATAAGGGACAAGTAGATTGAGCCCCCACTTTAGTCCTTCGACAAGTAGTTTTTTTTTTTTATTTCCACACCCCTGTCCAGTCATCCCCTGTATACAGTGACTTCTCTGCAGCAGCAGGGTCTCACCTGTCAGGTTCTTGAGGCTGTTGGTGAAGAAAGCCTTGAACTGGGAAGTCGGGACTCTTGAACTTCTAATGGCTAAATGACCTCTGATTAGGTCTTGACCATGTGATCAGTCACATGTGGGAGGAGTCAGACTCCAGTTATACTGCTGGAGAAGCTAAAAGGCCTTTCATGACGGACTCTCTGTGTTGCTGTGTGCAGCTCCCTCACATCATACACAGCAGACAACACAGACAGCAGTCAGAGCGGGCAGTGGGTGACAGGCTGCTTGCCTGGCTTAGAGACAGTAAAAAAAAAAAAAAGGGCATTAAAGGGGCAGAAGGGGGCAGGGGCTCAAGCCCCCTTTCAGCCCTATGTGTGCACGTCCCTGTGCCTCAGTCACTACTCCTTCAGTCCTCCAGCACGGCCGGCAGCAGCGAGATGGTCAGTGACCCGCCTGCCGCCCAGAGGCTGGGGAGCTGGCCTGCGCCCTGAGGCTGGAGCCTCCCCAGCCTCTGTGTCAGCCCGGCCCTGCCCAAATGGATTGCTGCTTATGTGCTGCCCACACACCTGGCTCCATAATCATGGGATCATGTGACCAGTGGGGCACACATGGAGCAATCACTGCACCAACTCATCTTACAAAAATCACCAACATGCAACATATGTCTGAAACATGTTGACTTTAGCATCCTGTATGGAAGTTTTTATTACCGCAGAATAAAAATTGATATACCATATCCATATTGATATGCCTACTCTTGATACGCCTATTGTTCATACCCACATGCTGCCTTCTAGTGGTATTACATTTATAGAGTTGGTTCACTGCAATACCTTACAGGGGATGCGAATAAGGCAAGATGATCTTGGTTCTAGCAATGCTTTTAGAACATCCAACAGGGATTTCTACCCAATACAATCCAGATCACTTGCCTTAGATCCATAGCAAGAACTGGCGAAGAGGGATCTAGTTCTCTTCCATTATAAAATTTAATGTAAAAACAGTCTAGCCACCTTTCAAAACATCATAATCTAACACACAATGAACAAAGGGCATTCTGTGACCTAAAGGACAGGGATGACATTATTATCAAGGAGGCTGACAAGGGAGGAACGGTTGTTATCCTGGATGTTGGTGTCTACAAATCACAAATACTGAATATGCTTAATGACACCAAGGTATATGCACATCTGAGTAGCAGCCCTCTCCTCCCTTTTCAGTCTGAAATGCTCAAAATACTCACGATGGGCTTTGAACTTGGCTTTCTCAGCAAGTATCTATTTTCCATGCACTTCCCAAGGTCCACAAAAATACCTTCCCTCCCCACTAAGACCTATAGTGGCAGGGATAGGCTCCTTTTCGGAACGGCTATCTGAGTGGATTGATACACTCTTGCAGCCTTTGATCCCATTCATTCCAGGTTTCTTGCAGGACACTAGGTCTGTTCTGCAAGCCTTTTCCTCCTTTGAGTGGAGAAGTGATTATGCATGGGTCACTGCGGATGTTGTGGCCCTCTATACCAATATACCACATGTAACTTGGCATTATTGTCACTACAATGGTTTCTCAATAGGTTCAGTGATTATTCTGATAAATTGCAGGAGTACATGGTTATGGTGGTTGACTTCCTCCTCCGGCACAATTTCTTCATGTTTGATACCCAGTTTTATTTACAGGTATCGAGGGTGTCGATGGGGGCCAAGTTCTCTCCCTCCATAGCTAATATATTTATGGCGTGGTGGGAGGGACACTTTCTTCTCATCGACACCCACCCTTTTTCTGGTCAGCTTCAGTGGTATGGTCGCTACATCGATGACGTGCTTTTTGTGTGGTCTGGCGAGGTGGCGGTCATACCACTGTTTTCTAACTATTTGAATTCTTGTTTGAATTCTATTTCTTTCAATTTACAATACGACCTGCATAGTATTAATTTTTTGAATTTGTGCCTGAAGGGGGACATGGCCACCTCCCGGGTTCTCACTGCCACATATAGAAAATAATTAGCCGGCAATACTATTTTACATGTGACTTCTTGCCATCCACCGCATACAATACGCAATATTCCCAAAGGTGAACTTATTAAGTCGAGACGCAACTGCTCTGATTTAACTTTTTTTCAAGAAGCTGATAACCTTACAAATAGACTTGTACGTAGATCCTATTCACACAGATGTGTTTCTGTTTTAAAAAACGCAGTTGCGACTTTGGACAGGAAATCACTTGTGTTTCCTCCAAAAAAGCCATCATTTGAATGTACTCGCTTGCCTGTATCCAAACAGACCTTCACCCCCTTTGTCACGCAATACAGCAAGGAATTGTCACTACCAGAGTTTTGAGGAGTTCTCACAGCTCTGTTTCTCCGCCCCTGTGATGAGGTCTTTACTTTCATTTTCACTCCTTTCCCTCTTCCCAGCTGTTCCTTCTCTGATTCCTCTTCCTTTAAATCACCCCTCTTCCTGTTTCACCTTGCGGGTTATATTTCTCATCTTGAGTTGTGTCAGCCGCTGGAGTATCTACACTGCTGTGGTCTCTTTTCACTGGACGTGTGTTTTGCTGAAGCAAGCAACATCGGATATTGTCTGCTGAGATTGGATCTGTCTTCACTGCTGCTGCAGCCCCTACAGATAAGTTTGCAGACATTGTTGGTTTTGTTTATTTGCTGACTGGATCCAAGGCGACCCCGGTTCCGTCCGTATTCTGAGCAGGGAGTCGGTGGCCGTGCCCCCCCCCCCTGTATCATAGGGGTTTCAGGTGTCACTCAGCCGTAGGTACACGGGCATGCCTCGACCCACCATCAGGGTCTGGGCATGTGCATAGCAGCACAGGGAGAGCTCTTAGGGTCTGACAGGGGTTACCTTTTATGCTCCCTAGTTTGGGTCCGCTCAGTAGCTTGTGCACTGATTGTACTCCTGTTGTTCGCATATACCCGTGACATTATAACCCGCCATAACCGTCTTTTGACATGGATCCGCTTTCTGACCTGGTTGACCGCATGCATGGTCTTTCTTTGGAAGTAGCGGCTCTCCGTCAATCTATGACTCGGCTTCAGGCATCTGGGTCTGCTAGCGTCCATGGAGTTTGTTGCAAGCCGAAGGTCTCACTTCCGGAGACGTTCTCCGGGGGCAGTGAGAATTTTGTTCGCTTCAGAGAGGCTTGCAAACTCCATTTCCGCTTGCTTCCCCATTCTTCTGGTGATGAGGAGCAGAGGGTGGGGATTGTCATATCCCTGCTCAGGGGTAATGCTCAGATTTGGGCTTTTTCGCTGCCATCGGGGGGACTCCCCCTTCAATCGGTGGATGGATTTTTTTGGGCCCTCAGGCAGATATATGATGACCCGGATCGTGTTGCTTTGGCTGAATCTAGCTTACGTTCTTTATGCCAGAACAAACTGTCTGCTGAGCTTTATTGTTCTGAATTTTGGAGATGGGCAGCTGATTCAGGTTGTTATGATGCTGCACTCCGGAGTCAGTTCTGTCATGGTCTCTCAGAGAGATTAAAAGATGCATTTGCTTTCCATGAGAGACCAACGTCCTTAGAGTCTGCCATGTCACTAGCGGTACGCCTTGACAGGCGCCTTAGTGAAAGAGAGGAGACTTCTCTTCCCTGCCATTTTCAGCCTAGGGGCAGTGGGGCGGACTCATTCAATGTGCAGGGTCCCCTCTGAGGAGGAGGCTATGCAGCTGGGTCGACTTGCCCCTGATAAAAGAGGATTTAGTCCTCAGAGAATGAGGTGTTTCTGTTGTGGGGGCATTGGTCATTTGGCAAATGTTTGCCCCTCTAGGAGATTCATGAATTTTGCTGAGGGTGATAATAAAGAAAAACCTCAAAAGGTAAAAAAAAAAACCCTCAAGGTTTGCTCCATCTGCTACCCTGGGCAAAGTTGATGTGGGGATAGATGCTTTTCCCTTGGCCTGCACTTCCCGTTTTCTCCTATCTGCCAGGGTGGCGCTAAGGAGCAAAGTCATTTCTTGTGAAATTTTTGTTGATAGTGGGGCGGCCGTCAATCTTATTGACAATCAATTTGTAGCCATGCATGGTTTTCAGGTTTGCACATTACAAAAGGATATACCTGTTTTTGCCATTGACTCTGCTCCACTCTCGCAAAGATCCCTAAAGGACATAGTTCACAACTCCTACTACTCCTCTAGTGTTGGGGTTACCCTGGCTCACGTGACATAACCCCACTTTTGATTGGCAAGCAAGGCAAATAATTGAATGGAGTGAGTTTTGTAGAGAGAATTGTCTCACGGCGACTTTTGCAGAGGTTACTACTAAGACTGTGCCATCATTTCTCTCTGAATTTTCGGACGTATTTTCTGAGAGTGGTGTTCAGGAGCTACCTCCTCACCGGGAGTATGACTGTCCCATTAATCTCATTCCCGGCGCCAAGCTGCCAAAGTCACGCCTGTACAATCTCTCCCAACCAGAAAGAATCGCTATGCTTACCTATATCTCTGAAAGTCTGAGTAAGGGGCATATCCGTCCCTCAAAATCACCTGTTGCCGCTGGTTTTTTTTTTTGTTAAAAAAAAGATGGCTCTTTAAGGCCTTGCGTAGATTTTAGGGAGCTGAACCGTATCACGGTTCGTGATCCCTATCCGCTTCCTCTCATCCCGGACCTCTTCAATCAAATTGTTGGGGCCAAGGTTTTTTCCAAATTGGATTTGAGAGGCGCAGACAACCTGGTGAGGGTCAGAGAGGGGGACGAATGGAAAACAGCCTTTAATACCCCTGAGGGGCATTTCGAGAATCTCGTTATGCCTTTTGGCTTGATGAATGCTCCGGCCGTCTTTCAGCATTTTGTTAACAGTATTTTCTACCATTTAATGGAGAAATTTGTGTTGGCGTATCTTGATGATATTTTGATTTTTTTCCCCTGATGTCAAGACCCATCAGGATCACCTTTGTCAGGTTTTGCGGATTCTGCGGGGAAATAAATTATACGCCAAGCTGGAGAAATGTTTTTTTTATGGTATTGGAGATTCAATTTCTGGGTTTTCTCCTCTCTGCTTCTGGTTTTTGCATGGACCCGGAGAAGGTCCGTGCTGTGCTTGAATGGGAGCTTCCTAAGAATCAGAAGGCACTGATGCGATTTCTGGGTTTTGCTAACTATTACAGAAAATTCATTTTGAATTATTCCTCTGTTGTCAAGCCGCTCACTGATATGACAAAAAAAGATTAAGATTAAAGAAAGTTTTGCGTCTGCACCCATCTTAGTGCATCCCGATGTCTCTTTACCTTTTATTGTTGAGGTGGATGCTTCCGAGGTGGGTGTGGGTGCGGTTTTGTCCCAGGGCCCCTCTCCTGCCAAATGGCGACCCTTTGCCTACTTCTCTAAGAAACTCTCTCCTGCAGAGAGAAACTATGATGTGGGAGATAGGGAGTTATTGGCAATTAAATTGGCTTTCGAGGAATGGCGCCATTGGTTAGAGGGGGCCAGGCACCCTATCACCGTTTTTACTTGGAGTCTGCCAAGCATATGAATCCGAGACAGGCCAGATGGTCTCTGTTCTTCTCCAGATTCAATTTTGTGGTCACATTCCGCCCTGGGATTAAAAATGTGAAGGTGGATGCCCTCTCTCGCTGTTTTCCGGGAGGGGGGAACTCCGAGGACCCGGGTCCCATTTTGGCCGAGGGGGTAGTCGTTTCTGCTCTGTATCCTGATTTGGAGGCTGAGGTCCAGGCTGCCCAGGCAGAGGCACCTGCTCGTTGTCCTTCTGGGAAGTTGTTTGTGCCTCTTGAGTTACGTCACAAGCTTTTTAACCACTTCAGCCCCCCTAGCTTAAACACCCTTAATGACCAGGCCACTTTTTACAATTCTGCACTACGCTACTTTCACCGTTTATTGCTCGGCCATACAACTTACCACCCAAATGAATTTTACATCCTTTTCTTCTCACTAATAGAGCTTTCATTTGGTGCTATTTCATTGTTGCTGACATTTTAACTTTTTTTGATATTTTGCCTTTTTTGACGAAATTTTTGCAAAAAATTGACATTTTTCACTTTCTGTTTGAAAATTTGTCAAATAAAACTACATTTCTCTACAATTTTTTCTCTAAATTTATTGTTCTACATGTCTTTGATAAACAAAAAATGCAATAGGTGTATATTTATTGGTTTGGGTAAAAGTTATAGCTTTTACAAACTATGGTGCAAAAAAGTGAATTTCCGCACTTTGACTTTCTGAGCACCTGTCCTGTTTCCTGACGTACTACAATGCCCAGACAGTAGAAACACCCCAGAAATGACTCCATTTCGGAAAGTAGACACCCTAAGGTATTCACTGAGGGGCATAGTAAGTTCATGGAAGTTTTTATTTTTTGTCACAAGTTAGCGGAAATGTTCTTTTTTTTTTTTTTTTTCAAAAAATTTCATTTTCCGCAAACTTGTGACAAAAAATAAAAACTTCCAAGAACACACTATGCCCATCAGAAAATACCTTAGGGTGTCTACTTTCCGAAATGGGGTCACTTGTGGGGTATTTTTACTGCCCTGGCATTTTAGGGGCCCCTAAAGCGTGAGAATCCAAATGCGTAAAAATGCCCTGTGAAATCCTAAAAGGTACTCATTGGAATTAGGGCCCCTTTGCGCATCTTGGCTGCAAAAAAGTGTCACACATGTGGTATCGCCGTACTCAGGAGAAGGAGGGCAATGTGTTTTGGGGTGTATTTTTACATATACCCATGTTGGGTGAGAGAAATATCACAGTTTTTTTTTAAAGTTGTCGTTTACAGCGATATTTCTCACACAAAGTATGGGTATATATAAAAATACACACCAAAAGTCATTGCCCTACTTCTCCTGAGTAAGGCAATACCACATGTGTGACACTTTTTTGCAGCCAAGATGCGCAAAGGGACCCTAAAACCAATGAGTACCTTTAGGATTTCACAGGGCATTTTTACGCATTTGGATTCCAAACTCCTTCTCACGCTTTAGGGGCCCCTAAAATGCCGGGACAGTAAAAATACCCCACATGTGACCCCATTCCGGAAAGTAGACACCCTAAGGTATTCTCAGATGGGCATAGTGTGTTCTTGGAAGTTTGTATTTTTTGTCACAAGTTAGCGGAAATGGAATTTTTTTTTCTTTTTTCTTACAAAGTCTCATATTCCACTAACTTGTGACAATTTTTTTTTTTTTTTACATGAACTCACTATACCCCTCACAGAATACCTTAGGGTGTCTACTTTCCGGAATGGGGTCACTTGTGGGGTATTTTTACTGCCCTGGCATATTACGGGCCCCTAAAGCGTGAGAATGTCCTGTGAAATCCTAAAGGTACTCATTGGAATTTGGGCCCCATTGCGCACCCAGGCTGCAAAAAAGTGGCACACATGCAGTATTGCCGTACTCAGGAGAAGTAGGGCAATGTGTTTGGGGGTGTATTTTTACATATATCCATACTGGGTGTGAAAAATATCTCTGTAAATGACAACTTTTTCCATTTTTTTATACAAAGTTGTCAATTTACAGAGATATTTCTCTCACCCAGCATGGATATATGTAAAAATACACCCCAAAACACATTGCCCTACTTCTCCTGAGTACGGCGATACCACATGTGTGCCAATTTTTTGCAGCCAAGATGCACAAAGGGGCCCCAATTCCAATGAGTACCTTTTAGGATGGCATTTTTACGCATTTTTCTTCTCACGCTTTAGGGCCACTAAAATGCCAGGGCAGTAAAAATACCCCAAATGTGACCTCATTTTAGAAAGAAGACACCCCAAGGTATTCTGTGAGGGGCATGGTGAGTTCATACAAGATTTATTTTTTTTTGGCACAAGTTAGAGGAATTTGATTTTTTTTGTTTTTTCTCATAAAGTCTCCCTTTCCGCTAACTTTTGACAAAAAATTCTATCTTTCATAGACTCAATATGCCCCTCAGAGACCTTGGGGTGTCTTCTTTCCAAAATGAGGTCATATGTGATGTGTTTGTACTGCCATGGCATTTGAGGGTCTCTGCAATCATTACATGTATGGCCAGCCTTAGGAGTTTCTGCTATTCTCCTTATATTGAGCATACGGGTAATGAGATTTTTTTTTCCGTTCAGCCTCTGGGCTGAAAGAAAAAATGAACGGCACAGATTTCCTCATTCGCATCGATCGATGTGGATGAAAAAATCTCTGCCAAAAAATATGCAAGAAAAAAAGAGGGGCCTGGCGATTGCCAGGACATAGGGGCTCCGCCCAAACATCCATACCCGCTCAGCTCCTATGTCCTGGCAAATGTGATTTCTCCATTCACATCGATCAATCGATCGGTGTAGAGGAAGACATCTTTGCCAGATTTTTTGATACAAAGTGTTTGCCAAAGCATATGAACTCCAACACCTCTCCTCAGCTCATATGCCTGGGCAAACGTACCTGTTCTGCAGAGGAGAAACCTCATCTTGCAGCGCCGCATACACCGACTTCACGTGTCTTCTGACAGCAGCGCAATGCTTCTCTCAGAATTCACATCAGTGCTGCGGCGTTTTCATCGGTTGGTCCGTTGATCTACCTGGAACAAAAAGGGTGGTTAGGGGGAAAAAAAAAGAAGAAAAAACAGGCAGCAGGCACATAACTTGGTCGTTACAAACTTTATAAAACATGAATAAAACCTGAACATGAAAAAAAAACGGAACTTTTAAAACCTGAACTAACTCAAGATTTTTTTTTTTCTTGCTACCTGTTTATTTTTTTATTTTTTTTTTAACCATATCACTCTTTATTTTCCTAGCAGAAACCTCTCCTTTCCCATGGGACAATGTGTAAAGTGTAAATCACACAGAGATGGTGCGAAGTACACTATACACGTTATCCCAAGTGAAAGGAGAGGTTTCTACTGTTTCACACTTCTGCTGTAGCACACCAGCACTGTCCCCTATGTGTTAGGGTCTCTCAAAACCTAGTATCCTGAGAGACCCTTGAGCCTGATTGTAAAAACTACCTGTGTCCTGCAATCCCTATGTCCCTAAGTGTACCTGAGTGTGGTACTTCTGGAAACACTCCCCTAGGCATAGGGCAGGGTGGTCAGGACAGTCAGGACAGAAATAGCGGGTGTCACGCCTTATTCCACTCCTGCTACAGACACAACATTTTTTTCAGGGTGGCGGTTAGGTTGAGGTACCGGTAACGACACTGGGGAAGTGTCGCTCGTGTAGACGGCTCACTACACTGGTCGATGGGGCCACGGAACCTCCTGGATACAGGAGTTCCGAAATGATCTCTTCCTGGAATTTGAGGAAGGATCCCGTTCTCCCAGCCTTACTGTAGAGAACGTAACTATTATAGGCAGCCAATTGAAATAAATATACAGACACCTTTTTATACCAGCGTCTGGTGCGTCGGGAAATCAAATACGGGGCCAACATCTGGTCATTGAAGTCCACCCCTCCCATGTGGAGGTTATAGTCGTGGACTGAGAGGGGCTTTTCAACGACACTGGTTGCCCGTTCAATTTGTATTGTCGTGTCTGCGTGAATGGAGGAGAGCATGTAAACGTCACGCTTGTCTCTCCATTTCACCGCGAGCAGTTCTTCGTTACACAATGCAGCCCTCTGCCCCCTTGCAAGTCGGGTGGTAAGGAGCCGTTGGGGGAAGCCCCGGTGACTAGGTCGCGCGGTGCCACAGCAGCCAATCTGTTCTAGGAACAAATGCTTGAAGAGGGCCACACTTGTGTAAAAGTTGTCCACATAAAGATGGTACCCCTTGCCGAATAAGGGTGACACCAAGTCCCAGACTATCTTCCCTCTGCTCCCCAGGTAGTCAGAGCAACCGACCAGCTCCAGGGTCTGATCTTTTCCCTCATAGATCTGAAATTTGTGCGTATAGCCTGTGGCCCTTTCACAGAGCTTATACAATTTGACCCCATAAAATGTATTAGGGACTCGTCTACGCAGATGTTTTGTGTGGGGGTATACAAATCTGCAAATTTCTGGTTGAAATGGTCTATGAGGGGCCGAATTTTGTGGAGCCGGTCAAAAGCTGGGTGGCCTCTGGGACGGGAGGTGGTGTTGTCGCTAAAGTGCAGGAAACGCATTATGGTCTCAAAACGTGTCCTGGACATGGCAGCAGAGTACATGGGCATGTGATGAATTGGGTTCGTGGACCAATATGACCGCAATTCATGCTTTTTTGTAATGCCCATGTTGAGGAGAAGGCCCAGAAAAGTTCTAAATTCGGAAACTTGAACTGGTTTCCACCGGAAAGGCTGGGCATAGAAGCTTCCCGAGTTGGCGGTTATAAATTGAGTGGCATACCGATTTGTTTCTGCCACGACTAAGTCATAGAGCTCCACAGTGAAGAACAGCTCAAAAAACCCCAGCACCGATCCGATCTGAGCTGTCTCCACCCGAACTCCTGACTGGGTGGTGAAAGGGGGAACTACTGGTGCGGCTGAAGATGGGTACTGCCAATCAGGATTTGCCAGCACCTCAGGGACTCTAGGGGCTCTACGGGCCTGTCTGCGCGGTGGCTGCGACGGGGAATTACTGCACGTGCCACCGTACCAGCTTCAACTGCCCTTCTGGTGCTCGCCACTTCACCATGTTGTACGGCAGTGCTGGTAGAAGGTCCAGGACGGGCTGCGCTGCTGGTGTATGCCTCACCACGTAATCTGGCAGTGCCAGCCCCACTCTGCTGCCCTTGAAACTGATCCTGCGCTACCTGCGGTCTAGCGACACGGGGCCGGGTACGCCTGGTGGTATCAGGGACCTCAACCTCCTCGTCCGAACTTTGGGTCAGACTGCCACTGCTCTCTACAGGTTCGTATTCTGACCCGCTGGATTCGTCAGATGAGGGTTCCCATTCCTCATCCGACTGGGTCAGAATCCTGTAGGCCTCTTCAGAGAAATACCCCTTGTTTGACATTTGGGCGACTAAATTTAGGGGGTATTCCCTGAGACTACCCAAGAAAAAAAGCAAGCCTGTCTTACAAATGGGAGTGTAGCGAAGTACAGAAGCCGCTGCGATTGATAAAAAAGATCAAAACTGATTTTTTTATCGCCGCAGCACTTATGAAGTGATTGTGCAGTGATACAAAAAAAAAAATTTTTGCCACTGCGGCGGGGTGGGCGTAGGTGAACGCAGGTGTGGGCGACCGATCAGGTCTGATCGGGCAAACACTGCGTTTGGGGTGGAGGGTGAACTAAAGTGACAGTAATACTATTATAGATCTGACCGTGATCAGTTCTGATCACTTACAGATACTATAAAAGTACAAACGCTGATTAGCGCTACGCTAATCAGCGAATCAGTAACTGCGGTGCGGTGGGCTGGGCGCTAACGCTAACTACCTACCAAAGGGACCTAAACTATACTAAGACTAACAGTCAATTGTAGTGAAAAAAAAATAGTGACAGTTCACAAAAGTGACACTGATCACTTTTTTCCCTTTCACTATGTATTGACAGGGTGATCAAGTGGTTAATTAGGGTGATGGGGGGTGATCAGGGCCTGATATGTAGTGTTTTGTGCACTTACTTGGGATCCGTGCTCTGTGCTGGGTCCAACCGATGAAAAGGACCCAGCACATGGCACAGATCCCTTATAAATACTTTATATTTACAAATAAAACCTATATCTCCATTTTCCATAGGAGATTTTGAAAATCACCAGCCTGCCAGCGCTGATCATTGGCTGGCAGGCTGGTGACACACATCTCCTGAGCCCGGCGGTGCGTTCCATTTGCGTTCCACCGGGCCCAGGAGCGCGTCATCTCGCGTCTCGCGAGATGACACTCCCGCGCGTCCAGGAGGAATGAACCGACCGCCCGCAGGACGCAATCCTGCGTACGGCGGTCGGAAAGAGGTTAAGGAGCATCACGATACTGTCCTTGCTTGTCACCCCGGGAGTAGAGCCACTGTAGATCTCATTACTCGGAGATTTTGGTGGCCGGCTCTTCGTAAGTCAGTGGAGGGTTTTGTGGCAGCTTGTAAGACTTGCGCTCGTGCTAAGGTCCCTCGTTCACGGCCTTCAGGTCCCCTTCTCCCGTTACCCATACCTTCCCGTCCTTGAACACACCTGTCCATGGACTTTATCACGGATCTTCCTCGTTCCTCAGGGAAGTCTGTGATCCTGGTGGTGGTGGACCGTTTTAGCAAGATGGCACATTTCATACCCTTCCCTGGATTGCCCAATGCTAAGACGCTGGCGCAATCTTTTGTCGACCACATTGTTAAATTGCATGGCATCCCTTCTGACATTGTTTCCGATAGAGGCACGCAGTTTGTGTCCAGATTCTGGAAGGCTTTCTGTTCTCGCCTGGGGGTTAGGCTGTCCTTCTCTTCTGCTTTTCACCCGCAGTCGAATGGTCAGACTGAACGCGTCAATCAGAATCTGGAGACATATTTGCGCTGTTTTGTGGCAGAGAATCAGGAGGATTGGTGTTCGTTTCTGTCTCTTGCCTTAAATAACCGTCGTCATGACTCTTCTGATAAGTCACCATTCTTTGGTGCATATGGGTTTTATCCGCAGTTTGGGACATTCTCGGGAGGGGGCCCTTCTGGTTTGCCTGAGGAGGCGTGATTTTCCTCCTCTTTGTCTACTATTTGGCAAAAGATTCAGAGTAATCTAAGAAAGATGAGTGAGAAATATAAGCGTGTGGCTGATAAGAGACGTGTGTCTGGTCCGGACTTGAATGTGGGCGATCTGTTGTGGTTGTCTACAAGAAATATTAAACTGAAGGTTCCCTCCTGGAAATTGGGTCCTAAGTTTATTGGGCCTTATAAGATCTTTTCCATCGTCAATCCTGTTGCCTTCCGTCTTGATCTTCCACAGGTTTGGAAGATGCATAGTGTTTTTCACAGGTCTCTCTTAAAACCATATGTCCAGCCCACGATACCCTCCCTTTGCCTCCTCCTCCGATTTTGGTTGATGGCAATCTGGAGTTTTAGGTTTCCAGAATTGTGGACTCTCGCATTGTCCCCGGTTCTCTTCAGTACCTCATTCGTTGGGAGGGTTATGGTCCTGAGGAGAGGATGTGGGTTCCAGTGTCGGACATTAAAGCCACCTGCCTCATCAGGGCTTTTCATAGGGCTCATCCTGAGAAGGTGGGTCCTGAGAGTTTTGAGGAGTTCTCACAGCTCGGTTTCTCCACCCCTGTGATGAGGTCTTTACTTTCATTTTCACTCCTTTCCCTCTTCCCAGCTGTTCCTTCTCTGATTGATTCCTCTTCCTTTAAATCACCCCTCTTCCTGTTTCACCTTGCGGGTTATATTTCTCATCTTGAGTTGTGTCAGCCGCTGGAGTATCTACACTGCTGTGGTCTCTTTTCACTGGACGTGTGTTTTGCTGAAGCAAGCAACATCGGATATTGTCTGCTGAGATTGGATCTGTCTTCACTGCTGCTGCAGCCCCTACAGATAAGTTTTCAGACATTGTTGGTTTTGTTTATTTGCTGACTGGATCCAAGGCGACCCTGGTTCCGTCCGTATTCTGAGCAGGAAGCCTGTGGCCGTGCCCCCACCCCCCCTTTATCATATCACCTGAGGTTAATTGTGGGGATCACAGCCCCCTGTAAAAGGTCCGGTGCTGCCAGGCAGCAGGGGCCGGTCTGTACACACATCTCAGTATATTCTAACTTGAGGCGTCACCATCACTATGGGAACGCCTCTGTGTTAGAATATACTGTCGGATCTGAGTTTTCAAGATCTAACTCAGAACCGACAGTATATTCTAATATAGAAGCCAGACCCCCCTCCCTCCTCAGTATTAAAATCACTGGCCAGTGTGCCAAAATCATTGTGGTAGCCAGTGACGGTTCTGTGCTATAAGCAATGCGGCACACAGACCTGACACTTACCAGCAGAAGGATCACCGGGCGGACACAGACAGCACAGGTAAGTATAAGATTGCTAAGTGACCATGGCAGCCAGGAATTCAGTAGCGTCCTGGCTGCCATGGTATTGGATCGGAGCCCCAGCGATTACACTGAGACTCCGAACGGAACTGCTGCTCCACTGCCACCAATGATGGGGGGGTGTGTTAACCTGTGGCCACTGCCACCAATGATTTTAATAGGGGGGGGGAAGCCACACACACTGGCCACCAATGATTTTAATGTGGGGGGTAGGCCGCACACTGGCCACCAATGATTTTATTAGGGGTGGGGGAGGGAGGCCGCTGACCACCAATAATTTTAATTAGGGGAAAGGGGGAGGCCGCACACACTGGCCACCAATTATTTTAATGGGGGGGGGGGAGGAAGGCCGCACACTGGCCACCAATGATTTTAATAGGGGTGGGGGAGGGGAGGCCGCACTGGCCACCAATAATTTTAATTAGGGGGGAGGAGACCGCACACACTGGCCACCAATTATTTTAATGGGGGGGGGAGGGAGGCCGCACACTGGCCACCAATGATTTTAATGGGGGGGGAAGAGGAGGCCGCACCCTGGCCACCAATGATTTTAATTGGGAGAGGGGTAAATTGTGCGGATCCCAGCCCCCTGTAAGAGGTCGGGTGCTGCCAGGCAGCAGGGGGCCGGTCTGTACACACATCTCAGTATATTCTAACTTGAAGCGTCACCATCACTATGGGAACGCCTCTGTGTTAGAATATACTGTCGGATCTGAGATTTCATGATCTAACTCAGATCCGATAGTATATTCTAACATAGAGGCGTTCCCATGGTGATGGGGACACTTGAAGTTAAAATATACCATCGGATTGGAGAAAACTCGAATTGACACTGTTATGGGGGAGAAAACTCCAATCGACACTGGTATGGGGTAATCTGTGGATGAAACATAGCATACAATGCTAAGTGTGATCTACAGATACTCCCATAACAGTGTCAGCCACAGACCCCCCCCCATAACAGTGTCAGCCACAGACCCCCCATAACAGTGTCATCCACAGACCCCCCATAACAGTGTCATCCAAGAACCCCGCATAACAGTGTCATCCACTGACCCCGCATAACAGTGTCAGCCACAAACCCCTCATAACAGTGTCAGCCACAGACCCTCATAACAGTGTCAGCCACAGACCCTCATAACAGTGTCAGCCACAGACCCTCATAACAGTGTCAACCACAGACCCCCTCATAACAGTGTCAACCACAGACCCCCTCATAACAGTGTCAACCACAGACCCCTATAACAGTGTCAGCCACAGACCCCTCTATAACAGTGTCAGCCACAGACCCCCCCATAACAGTGTCAGCCACTGACCCCCCCATAACAGTGTCAGCCACTGACCCCCCATAACAGTGTCAGCCACTGACCCCCCATAACAGTGTCAGCCACAGACCTCCGCATAACAGTGTCAGCCACATATCCCCTATAACAGTGTCAGCCACAGACCCCCCATAACAGTGTCAAACACAGACTCCCCATAACAGTGTCAGCCACATATCCCACATAACAGTGTCAGCCACATATCCCCATAACAGTGTCAGCCACAGACCCCCATAGCAGTGTCAGCCACAGATCCCCCATAACAGTGTGTCCTCCACAGATCTCCTCCATAACAGTGTCAGCCACAGATCCCCATAACAGCGCCATCCAGAGATCCCTCCCATAACAGTGTCAGCCACAGATCCCCCCATAACAGTGTCAGCCACATATACCCCATAACAGTGTAAGCCACAGACCCCCATAACAGTGTCAGCCACAGACCCTCATAACAGTGTCAGCCACAGACCCCCATAACAGTGTCAGCCACAGACCCCCCCATAACAGTGTCAGCCACATATCCCCCATAACAGTGTCATCCACAGACCACCATAACAGTGTCAGCCACAGATCCCCCCCATAACAGTGTCAGCCACATATACCCCACAACAGTGTAAGCCACAGACCCCCCATAACAGTGTCAGCCACAGACCCCCATAACAGTGTCAGCCACAGACCCCCATAACAGTGTCAGCCACATATCCCCCATAACAGTGTCATCCACAGACCACCATAACAGTGTCAGCCACAGATCCCCCATAACAATGTCAGCCACAGACCCCCCATAACAGTTTCAGCCACAGATCCATGCTGAAATTTTTTCCAATATATCATATATAATCTCTTTGTAGCCTCCACTCCTGATTTTGGCTCGAAATCACTGATGAGTTCTTGACTAGAGATGAGCGAACAGAAGTTCGGGTTCGGGAAGTTCAGCCGAACTTCCCGAAAATGTTCGGGTTCGGGATCCGAATTCGACCCGAACTTTATCCCGAACCCCATTGAAGTCAATGGGGACCCGAACTTTTAGGCACTAAAAAGGCTGTAAAATAGTCCAGGAACGGGCTAGAGGGTTGCCAAAGGCAGCAAAATGTAGGTAAATCCCCTGCAGACAAATGTGGATAGGGAAAAGAATTAAAATAAAATAAAATAAATACAATTTAACCAATATCAATTGGAGAGAGGTCCCACTGCAAGGAATCATGCGTCATATCACCCAACACTGGAGAAGGCCACCTTCAGTTATTTTGGCCCCAGCACCCAGACAGAGGAGAGAGGTCCCACAGCAAGGAATCATGCGTCATATCACCCACCACTGGATAAGGCCACTTTCAGTTATTTCGGCCCAGCACCCAGACCGAGGATACAGGTCCCACAGCAAGGAATCATGCGCAGAAGCGTAACTAACGGCTCATGGGCCCTGGTGCAAGAGTTCAGCTTGGGCCCCCTTCCCTAAGTGGTTTGTATATCTTTTATGTGGCACAAGGGTCTTTGGGCCCCCTCAGGCTCCTGGGCCCGGTAGCGACTGCTACCTCTGCACCCCTTATAGCTACGCCCATGATCATGCGTCATTTCACCCACCACTGGAGAAGGCCACTTTCAGTTATTTCGGACCTGGCACCCAGACCGAGGAGAGTGGTCCCACAGCAAGGAATCATGCGTCATTTCACCCACCACTGGAGAAGGCCACTTTCAGTTATTTCGGACCCAGCACCTAGACAGAGGAGAGAGGTCCCACAGCAAGGAATCAAGCGTCATATCACCCACCACCGGAGAAGGCCACTCTCAGTTATTTCGGCCCCACCACCCAGACAGAGGAGAGGTTCATTCAACTTTGGGTTGCACCGCATGATCATGTTAAAGTAAAAAAATGAGGATTCAATAAAGAAGTGCCCCGGAGTACAAGAATACATGGTTGAGGGGAGGCAGTTATAAATGTCTGTTCTGCACAAGGGAGGCACAGGTCCTGTGGGATCCATGCCTGGTTCATTTTTATGAACGTCAGCTTGTCCACATTGGCTGTGGACAGGCGGCTGCATTTGTCAGTAATGGCGCCCCCTGCCGCGCTGAATACACGTTCAGACAAACTCTAGCCACGTGGACAATTTGGAGACCCAGAAGTTGAATGGGGCCGAACCATCCGTCAGTACGTGGAGGGGTGTGCAGGCGTACTGTTCAACCATGTTAGTGAAATGCTGCCTCCTGCTAACACGTTCCGTATCAGGTGGTGGTGCAGTTAACTATGGCGTGGAGACAAAACTTTTCCACATTTCTGCCATGCTAACCCTGCCCTCAGAGGAGCTGGCCGTGACACAGCTGCGTTGGCGACCTCTTGCTCCTCCATTGCCTTCGCCTTGGGCTTCCACTTGTTCCCCTGTTACATTTGGGAATGCTCTCAGGAGCGCCTCTACCAGCGTGCGCTTGTACTCGCGCATCTTCCTATCACGTTCCAGTGCAGGAAGTAAGGTGGGCATATTGTCTTTGTACCGGGGATCCAGCAGGGTGGCAACCCAGTAGTCCGCACACGTTAAAATGTGGGCAACTCTGCTGTCGTTGCGCAGGCACTGCAGCATGTAGTCGCTCATGTGTGCAAGGCTGCCCAGAGGTAAGGACAAGCTGTCCTCTGTGGGAGGCGTATCGTCAGTGATGGGCCTGAGCTGTGTTGGGTGCCACCCGCTGTGAACCTGCTTCATCCTCATCCTCCTCCACCTCCTCCTCATCCTCCTCGTACTCCAGTAGTGGGCCCTGGCTAGCCACATTTGTACCTGGCCTCTGCTGTTGCAAAAACCTCCCTCTGAGCCACTTCTAACTGACTGGCCTGAAAGTGGTAAAAATGACCCCTCATCCTCCTCCTCCTCCTGGGCCACCTCCTCTTCCATCATCGCCCTAATCGTTTTCTCAAGGAGACATAGAAGTGGTATTGTAACGCTGATAACGGTGTCATCGCCACTGGCCATGTTGGTGGAGTACTCGAAACAGGGCACACAGGTCTCGCATGGAGGCCCAATCATTGGTGGTGAAGTGGTGCTGTTCCGCAGTGCGACTGACGCGTGCGTGCTGCAACTGAGACTCCACTATGGCCTGCTGCTGCTCGCACAGTATCTCCAGCATGTGCAAGGTGGAGTTCCACCTGGTGGGCACGTCGCATATGAGTCGGTGAGCGGGAAGGCCGAAGTTCCGCTGTAGCGCAGACAGGCGAGCAGCGGCAGGATGTGAACGCCGGAAGCGCACAGACGGCCCTCACTTTATGCAGCAGCTCTGACATGTCGGGGTAGTTGTGAATGAACTTCTGCACCACCAAATTCAGCACATGCGCCAGGCAAGGGATGTGCGTCAAACCGGCTAGTCCCAGAGCTGCGATGAGATTTCGCCCATTATCGCACACCACCAGCCCGGGCTTGAGGCCCACCGGCAGCAACCACTGGTCGGTCTGTTGTTCAATACCCCGCCACAACTCCTGCGCGGTGTGGGGCCTGTCCCCCAAACATATGAGTTTCAGAATGGCCTGCTGACGTTTACCCCGGGCTGTGCTGAAGTTGGTGGTGAAGGTGTGTGGCTGACTGGATGAGTTGGTGGAAGCAGAGGAGGAGGAAGCCGAGTAGGAGGAGGAGGCTACAGGAGGCAAAGAATGATGCCCTGTGATCCTTGGTGGCGGAAGGACGTGCGCCAAGGAACTCTCCGCCTGGGGCCCAGCCGCCACTAAATTTACCCAGTGTGCAGTTAGGGAGATATAGCGTCCCTGGCCGTGCTTACTGGTCCACGTATCTGTAGTAAGGTGGACCTTGCCACAGATGGCGTTGCGCAGTGCACACTTGATTTTATCGGATACTTAGTTGTGCAGGGAAGGCACGGCTGTCTTGGAGAAGTAGTGGCGGCTGGGAACAACATACTGTGGGACAGCTATGGACATCAGCTGTTTGAAGCTGTCTGTGTCCACCAGCCTGAATGACAGCAATACAAAGGCCAGTAGTTTAGAAATGCTTGCACTCAGGCCCAGTGCTCGATGGTGGCTAGGTGGGAATTTATGCTCTCTCTCCAAGGTTTGTTAGATGGAGAGCTGAACGCTGCCGTATGACATGGTGGAGATGCTTGGTGACGCAGGTGGTGGTGTCGGTGGCACATCCTCTTTTTGGTGGGCGGCAGGTGCCAACGTTCCTCCCGAGGCAGAGGAAGAGGCCGAGGCAGCAGCAGAAGAGGGAGCAGGGGGAGCCTGAGTGAGTTCCTTGCTTTTAAGGTGTTTACTCCACTACAGTTCATGCTTAGCATGTAGATGCCTGGTCATGCAGGTTGTGCTAAGGTTTAGAACGTTAATGCCTCGCTTCAGGATCTGATGGCACAGCGTGCAAACCACTCGGGTCTTGTCGTCAGCACATTGTTTAAAGAAGTGCCATGACAGGGAACTCCTTGAAGCTGCCTTTGGGGTGCTCGGTCCCTGGTGGTGGTGGCCAGTAGCAGGCGAACTCTCTTAGCGGCGGCTGTTCTGCTTTTGCCCCCTGCTCCCTCTTTTGCTACGCTGTTGGCTCGGTCTCACCATTGCCTCTTCCTCTGAACTATGAAAGTCTGTGGCACGACCTTCATTCCATGTGGGGTCTAGGACCTCATCGTCCCCTGCATCGTCTTCCACACAGTCTTCCTCCCTGACCTCCTGTTCGGTCTGCACACTGCAGAAAGACGCAGCAGTTGGCACCTGTGTTTCGTCATCATCAGAGACGTGCGGACTCCGATGAGGTGGTATTCCCATGTCCTCATCATCAGGAAACATCAGTGGTTGTGCATCAGTGCATTCTATGTCTTCCACCACTGGGGAAGGGCTAGGTGGATTCCCTTGGGAAACCCTGCCAGCAGAGTCTTCAAACAGCATAAGAGACTGCTGCATAACTTGAGGCTCAGACAGTTTCCCTGATATGCATGGGGGTGATGTGACAGACTGATGGGATTGGTTTTCAGGTGCCACCTGTGCGCTTTCTGCAGAAGACTGGGTGGGAGATAAAGTTGTAAACATGCTGGATCCACTGTCGGCCACCCAATTGACTAGCGCCTGTACCTGCTCAGGCCTTACCATCCTTAGAACGGCATTGGGCCCCACCAAATATCGCTGTAAATTCTGGCGGGTACTGGAACCTGAGGTATTTGGTTCACTAGGAAGTGTGGCTGTGGCAGAATTGCCACGTCCTCTCCCAGCACCAGAGGGTACACTAACACCACCATGACCACGTCCCTTACTAGATGTTTTCCTCATTGTTACCGTTCGCCAAGCACCACAATAAGAAAAAAAAATATTTGGCCCAATGTATTGATTTCAAATTCAGGGCTTTTTTTTACAGGCACCTAACACTATCTGCCTATTTATTTATGTAGCGTAATACACTAATCCAGGCACAGCAGTAACCACTGATTTAGGGGAATATCTCTTTTAGGGCTAGTATTTAGGCCCTGGATGAAAGGTATACTTTTATGGACAGATTTACACTTTGCCTGCAACAGCTTGAACACCAGATTCAGGGTATTGCTATTTTGGCAATTGAATTTCACCCCAGAACAAAATATATGTTTTTGCGGACACTATGAAACTTGGCCAGCCACAGCTGAAACCACTGATTTATGGTATTGCTATTTTGGCAATTGAATTTCACCCCAAAACAAAATATATGTTTTTGCGGACACTATGAAACTTGCCCAGCCACAGCGGAAACCACTGATTTATGGTATTGCTATTTTGGCAATTGAATTTCACCCCACAACAAAATATATGTTTTGGCGGACACTATGAATCTTGGCCTGCAACAACTGGGACACCCGATTCAGGGTATTGCTATTTTGGCAATTGAATTTCAACCGACAACAAAATATATGTTTTTGCAGACACTATGAATCTTGGCCAGCCACAGCTGAAACCACTGATTTATGGTATGGCTATTTTGGCAATTGAATATCCACCCAGGACAAAATATATTTTTTGGCGGACACTATGAATCTTGGCCAGCCACAGCTGAAACCACTGATTTATGGTATGGCTATTTTGGCAATTGAATATCCACCCAGGACAAAATATATGTTTTGGCGGACACTATGAATCTTGGCCAGCCACAGCTGAAACCACTGATTTATGGTATTGCTATTTTGGCAATTGAATTTCACCCCAGGACAAAATATATGTTTTTGCGGACACTATGAAACTTGGCCTGCAACAGCTGGGACACCAGATTCAGGGTATTGCTATTTTGGCAATTGAATTTCACCCCACAACAAAATATGTTTTTTCGGACACTATGAATCTTGGCCAGCCACAGCTGAAACCACTGATTTATGGTATTGCAATTTTGGCAATTGAATTTCACCCCAGGACAAAATATATGTTTTGGCGGACACTATGAATCTTGGCCAGCCACAGCTGAAACCACTGATTTATGTTATTGCTATTTTGGCAATCGAATTTCACCCCATGACAAAATATATGTTTTTTCGGACACTATGAAACTTGGCCAGCCACAGCTGAAACCACTGATTTATGGTATTGCTATTTTGGCAATTGAATTTAACCCCAGGACAAAATATATGTTTTTGCGGACACTATGAAACTTGGCCAGCCACAGCTGAAACGACTGATTTATAGTATTGCTATTTTGGCAATTGAATTTCACCCCAGAACAAAATATGTTTTTGCGGACACTATGAAACTTGGCCTGCAACAGCTGGGACACCAGATTCAGGGTATTGCTATTTTGGCAATTGAATTTCACCCCACAACAAAATATGTTTTTGCGGACACTATGAATCTTGGCCAGCAACAGCTGAAACCACTGATTTATGGTATTACTATTTTGGCAATTGAATTTAACCCCACAACAAAATATATGTTTTTGCGGACACTATGAATCTTGGCCTGCAACAGCTGGGACACCAGATTCAGGTTATTGCTATTTTGGCAATTGAATTTCACCCCAGAACAAAATATGTTTTTGCGGACACTTTGAAACTTGGCCTGCAACAGCTGGGACACCACATTCATTGTATTGCTATTTTGGCAATTGAATTTCACCCCACAACAAAATATATGTTTTTGCGGACACTATGAATCTTGGCCAGCCACAGCTGAAACCACTGATTTATGGTATTGATATTTTGGCAATTGAATTTCACTCCAGGACAAAATATATGTTTTTGCGGACACTATGAATCTTCGCCAGCCACAGCTGAAACCATCAATTTATGGTATTGCTATTTTGGCAATTGAATTTCACCCCACAACAAAGTATATGTTTTTGCGAACACTATGAAACTTGGCCAGCCACAGCTGAAACCACTGATTTATGGCATTGCTATTTTGGCAATTGAATTTTACCCCAGAACAAAATATATGTTTTTGCGGACACTATGAAACTTGGCCTGCAACAGCTGGGACCCCAGATTCAGGGTATTGCTATTTTAGCAATTGAATTTCACCCCACAACAAAATATATGTTTTTGCGGACACTATGAATCTTGGCCAGCCACAGCTGAAACCACTGATTTATCGTATTGCTATTTTGGCAATTGAATTTAACCCCAGAACAAAATATATGTTTTTGCGGACACGATGAAACTTGGCCAGCCACAGCTGAAACCACTGATTTATGGTATTGCTATTTTGGCAATTGAATTTCACCCCAGAACAAAATATATGTTTTTGCGGACACTATGAAACTTGGCCAGCCACAGCTGAAACCACTGATTTATGGTATTGCTATTTTGGCAATTGAATTTCACCACTGAAAATAATCTATCCTTTGCCTGACAGAAGACAGTATTATACTTGGCTAGCCAAAGCTGGAACACCAGATTTAGGGGATTGGTATTTGGGCAATTGTATTTGACCCCTTAATAAAATATAGAAATTGCTATCCTGAGTTTCTAGGGGTGACAATTAGCACAGCCAAGCCCCTGATGTAGGATATAGCAAAAAAAAAAACTAGTATTGATGGATTGATGGACTTGGTGGCAGCTTGTTCTGGTGCACCACAAGTCACAAAATGGCCGTTGATCACCCCAGAAAATAAGTGACAGAAAAACGCTCTGTGCAGCCTAAAAATCTGTGAGCAAGTAACTAGCAGAAGTTCAATCATTCACAGCTGTAGATCGATCAGTTCATTAGGTGCTGTTGCTGACTTTTCCCTGCCTAATCTCGCCCTCACAGAAGCTGCGTCCTCTCCCTACACTAATCAGAGCAGTGTGACGTGCGGCGCTACGTGACTCCAGCTTAAATAGAGGCTGGGTCACATGCTGCACTTGGCCAATCACAGCCATGCCATTAGTAGGCATGGCTGTGATGGGCTCTTAGGGCAAGAAGTAAAACGCTAGCTGATTGGCTGCTGTGCAGCCCTTCAGAAAGCGGGAAGTAATCGCCGAACAACGAACCCGAACCCAAACTTTTTTGAAAAGATTCGGGTTCGTGTCCCGAACACCCCAAAATTCGGTACGAACCCGAACTATGCTCAAACTGTTCGCTCAACACTATTCTTGACCAAATCCGTGAAGTGTAAAATAGTCCTAACTGTGGAATATGTTCCTTCATTAGAATATAATTGCGTTATATCATGTATTTTATGAAAAATGTCAGAATATTTATCTTTAACTCCATTTATCTATAGCTGGGGATTATATTTTTTGCTTCAATTAAAGGGGTTATCCTGGAAATATTATTGATGACTAAAGATGAGCAAAATGATGCTGACGAAGTGGAATTCATTACAAATTTCAGGAAAAATTTGATTAGCAAAGAATGGGAATTTCCTTGTGCTTCGTAGTAACGAATCACAATTTTTCCTAAAATGGCGGTTACACGTGTGAGGACATGGGGCAAGGAACTTTGGGAAGGCGGAATAACTCATAATGCCATGCATGCAGCCAATCAGCAGCCAGCCAGCCCTGTGATGTCACAGCCCTATAAATGCGGCGTCAATCTTGGATTCAGACATTTTACAGCGTTCTGAGTGCAGGGACATACATAAGTAGGCGCTAGGGACAGCAATAGGAAAAACCTCATTGTGAAAAAAATATATATGAAAAAATGATTTATAAGTGCAGGGAAAGGATAGGGAGGAATCATTAGACAGCATCTTAGTGCAGGGAGAGACGTCAAAAGGCGCCAGGGACAGTGTTAGAAAAGCTATTTACAAGTGCAGGGAAAGATTATTTGGGGATCCAAATGGCAATTATACAGCTCTGTCATTCCAGCAATTTGTTCTTGTGTTGGGGTGCAACTGCTATGTTGAAAAGCCTTTAGTGGTCTATTTCAGTATAAAAAGAAAAATAAATACGCACTTCACTGTTGCAGTTATTTGTGGTAAAATCGTTTAGTGGCCTATTCCAGTACAGAAAGAAAAATATATCTGCACTTCATTGTTGCAGTTATTTGTGGTGTAAGCCTTTAGTGGCCTATTTCAGTACAAAAAGAAAAATATATACACATTTCACTTCTGCAGTTATATGTGGTAAAAGCGTTTAGTGGCCTATTCTAGTACAGAAAGCAAAATGTATATGCACTTCACTGTTGTAGTTATTTGTGCTGTAAGCATTTAGTGGCCGAATTCAGTACAAAAAGAAAAATATATATTCAACGCTTTTAGGTTGGTTTCATTTGCTTTTAATTTATTTAGTTCAGCTAAAAGTATATCAGACAGAGAAGTGCCAGGCCATGCACTAATGAGTGGCAGAGGCCTAAATGTTTCTGGCGCAAGCAAAGGTCACAGCAGAGTAAGGGGGCGTGGCAGTAGGAGTCGCAGTGAGAGGACAGCAACCCAGCGGTACTTGATTGGTTGACTCGGTCATCCACTTCATCACAAGTGACATCAGATACACCCAGCCAACAGTCGATAGGTTCATCAGACACAACCTTTAGTTGGCATGGCGTGGGAGCAGGCCCTATGTCCTCACCTGTCCTCAACCTGCCTCTGTCCTTTGCTGTTCCCTCAGCCACAGAAGTATTGTATGCTGTGGGCTCAGCTCCACTAGACAGCAAGGACAAGCTACTAAAGGACAGTCAGCAGCTCCTGCCCAGCCAAGATCTGGAGGAGACATCCCCGCTTCCTCCGCTAGGACAGCAACTAGTGATGACGAGAGTGGTGTGGGAGGTGGTGTTTAGAAATGTTGCAAACATAAAATTTTACGGCGAACGCTAATCTATGCAATTGTTCGTGAACGGGCAAACCGCCAAATACTTCAATAGGTAGGCGAATTTTAAAACCCACAGGGACTCTTTCTGGCCACAATAGTGATGGAAAAGTTGTTTCAAGGGGACAAAAACCTGGACTATGGCATGACGGAGGGGGATCCATGGCAAAACTCCCATAGAAAATTACGTAGTTGATGCAGAGTCTGGTTTTAATCCATAAAGGCCATAAATCACCTAACATTCCTAAATTGTTTGGAATAACGTGCTTTAAAACATCCAGTGTGTGTATACGATCAGGTATGATGTTGTATCGATCAGGTAGTGTAAGGGTTATGCCCACTTCACAGTGACAGACCAAGCTCTGACAGACCAAACTCCCCATTTAACGCACTGCAAAGAATCGCAAATTGTTGTCAATAGTTGACACACTCATGACATAAATTTTATTCCTCTATGCGTCAATCTTGGTGTAGTGATGACTGTGCTCGTGCGCACGTTTGGGAGATTGCAGGCGATGGCGGTTTTACAAAGCCTATGGTCGTGCTGAGGTAGTATAGTGAAAGTTAAGTGACCCAGAAAACAATGATTCTGCAGTGTGGGCCCATTGTTAGCCTAGTAGGCTTTAATGATCACCTTAGATGATCACATAGAAAATTATAGTTTTTTCTATGAAAAATTATCCAGCCGATCGTTTTTGGTCTGTTCACAATGAAGCAACAACCATATCATTTGGGGTGTGCCAACATTGCCAACACACTCGTAGAGGTGATAGCTTCATTGTGATATGCAAGCCCCTTCACCACAACAAGGTAACGATCACGAAGGGGAATTGACACATGTATGTGCCTTTTTTTTTGTTTGTAAATCATCTGTAAATCATCCTGTCCTTGCCGGCGTGGTCGTGGTAGGAGGAGGATTGCTTTCACCTTCCACTGTTAGATTCCCGTTGTGCTGTGACATCACCCTTATACGCTGTGTAAAGCATACTTTTTAACTTGTTTTGGAACTGCTGCATCCTTTCCGACTTCCGGGAATTCGGTAACATTTCAGCCACTTTCTGCTTATACCGGGGGTCTAGTAGCGTGGCCACCCAGTACAGGTTGTTCTCCTTCAGCCTTTTTATACGAAGGTCCCTCAACAGGCTTGACAGCATGAAAGACCCCATTTGCACAAGGTTGGATGCCGAGCTACTCATCTCCCGTTCCTCGTCCTCACTGATCTCATTGAAGGTCTGTTCTTCCCCCCAGCCACGTACAACACCACGGGTCCCAGGAAAGGTGAAAACAACGAGCACCCTGGGATGCCTGCTGTGGTTGGTCTTCCTCCTCCTCAAAGCCACATTCCTCCTCTAACTTCTCTTCCTCAAACTTCTCTTCCAGCGTTGCCACAGGTCCAGCAAGCGTTGATAAGGCTGTTTAGGGTGGTGATGGTGACCACAACTCTTCTTCTTCCTCTTCACGCTTCTCTATGGCCTGATCCAGCACTCTTCGCAGGGCACACTCCAGGAAGAAAACAAATGGGATGAGGTTGCTGATGGTGCCTTCGGTGCGACTGACTAGGTTTGTCACCTACTCAAAAGGATGCATGAGCCTACAGGCATTGTGCATGAGCGTCCAGTAACATGGCAAAAAAATGCCCAGCTCCACAGAGGTTGTCCTAGCAACCCGGTCATACAAATACTCGTTGACGGCTTTTTCTGGTTGGAGCAGGCAGTCGAACATTAGGAGTGTTGAATTCCAACGCGTCGGGCTGTCGCAAATCAAGCGCCTCACTGGCATGTTGTTTCGCCGCTGAATATCGGAAAAGTGCGCCATGGCCATGTAGGAACGCCTGAAATGGCCACACACCTTCCTGGCCTGCTTGAGGACGTCCTGTAATCCTGGGTACTTACACACAAAGCGTGGTACGATGAGATTTAACAAATGTGCCATGCACGGCACATGTGTCAATTTGCCCAAATTCAATGCCGCCAACAGATTGCTGCCGTTGTCACACACCACTTTGCCGATCTCCAGTTGAAGCGCGGTCAGCCACTGATCCATCTGTGCATTCAGGACGGACAGGAGTGCTGGTCCGGTGTGACTCTCTGCTTTTAGGCAAGTCAACCCCAAGACGGCATGACACTGTCGTTTCCGGCATGTGGAATCGCCCCACGGGAGCTGGGGGGGTGCAGTTGATGTGGAACAAGATGCGGCAGCAGAAGAGGACTCAGCCGAGGAGGTTAGCGAAGAGGATTGAGGAGTAGAGGAGGTGGCAGCAGGCCTGCCTGCAAGTCGTGGTGGTGTCATTAACTCCGCTGCAGAGCCACGCATTCCATGCTTGGCAGCCGTCAGCAGGTTTACCCAATGTGCAGTGTACGTGATATACCTGCCCTGACTGTGCTTTACAGACCAGGTATCAGTGGTCAGATGGACCCTTGCCCCAACACTGTGTGCCCGACATGCCATGACTTCCTTTTCCACAATAGAGTACAGGTTGGGGATTGCCTTTTGTGAAAAAAAAAATTCGGCTGGGTACCTTCCACTGCGGTGTCCCAATAGCTACAAATTTTTTGAAGGCCTCAGACTCAACCAGCTTGTATGGTAAATTCTGGCGGGCTAAGTGTTCCGACAAACCAGCTGTCAGACGCCGGGCAAGGGGGTGACTCTGTCACATTGGCTTCTTACGGTCAAACATTTCCTTGACAGACACCTGACTGTGGGCAGATGAGCAGGAACTGCTGAAGGTGAGAGGCGGAGTGGCTATGGATGAGAGGGGGCAAGGAGGACAACAGTGGTTGACGTGGCTGAAGATGCTGGACCAGGATGAGGATGGTGGCTCTGAGTTTGTGTGCTACTTGTACTCATGTGTTGATCCCATAGGTGTTTGTGATGTGAGATCATGTGCCTTCGCAAAGCAGTTGTACCTAGGTGGGTGTTGGACTTCCCACGACTCAGTTTCTTTTGGCACAGGTTGCAAATGGCATCGCAATTATCAGAGGCAGACACACAAAAAAATGCCACACTGCTGAGCTTTGCAATGACGGCATTCTGGTGGTGGCAACAGCATGCGTTGATTGGTGTGCTGTCTGGCTTACCCTGGGTGCTGATACATGCTGTCTGACTGTGCCACTAGCTTGTTCTGACGACCTTCCCCTGCTTCCAACTCGTGTCCTCCTCTCTGTCTCCCCATCTGAACTTTCCTCCTGTTCTTCTTCTCTTCGAGCGGGCACCCACGTGACATCCACAGACACATCGTCATCAGCAACCGCTTCACTTGTATCTGATATTACAGAGGAAAAATTAAATGACTTTTTTATCTGCACGGTACTGTGCCACCCTATATGAGTGGTGGGCAGTGGGCACAGTACAGTCAGTGGGACTTACACTCACTGGCAGGCAACTGCAATTATATTACAAAGAAAAATGTAATGACTTTTTTTATCTGCAGGGTACTGTGCCACCCTATATGAGTGGTGGGCAGTGGGCACAACACAGTCTGTGGGCATGAGACTCACTGGCAGGCAATTGCAATTATATTAGAGCGGAAAAATGTAATGACTTTTTTTATCTGCAAGGTACTGTGCCACCCTATATGAGTGGTGGGCATTGGACACAGAACAGTCTGTGGGCCTGACACACACTGGCAGGAAACTGCAATTATATTGCAGAAAAAAAAAAGTATGACTTTTTTTTATCTACAAGGTACTGTGCCACCCTATATGAGTGGTGTGCACACAGTAAAGTCTGTGGGCCTGTGGCCTCTCACACACGGGCAGGAAACGGCAATATATATATATATATATATATATATATATATAAAAAATATATAAAAGCAGACTGATGTACCAGCCCTAAAAAAGGCTTTTTGGGGTGCTGTCAGTATGCTGTCCTTACAGCAGATGAGTCTTTGAGGACTGGAGTGGACATAGCTAGGCCAGTGTTCTAACGCTTTCCCTATTAATTCAGCAGCAGCAGCACTCTCCCTGCTCTAACTAACATTGCAGCTTCAGAAGATTTTTTTTTAGGAGGTGGGAGGGTCTGAGTGGGAGGGTGTGCTGATTGGCTGGAATGTGTCTGCTGACTGTGAGGAACAGGGTCAAATTTTGCTCAATGATGACATATAGGGGGCGGACCGAACATCGTATATGTTCGCCCACCGCATCAAATGAGAACAAGCCATGTTCACCGGCAATTAGTTCGGGACATCTCTAGTGGTGTTGTGAGCGGTCAGACTCCTGACCCAGAGACCGTTGAGGAGGACATCAGTGACATGCAGACACTACTTGATGATGAAGCTGATCACACTTGGGAGCCGGGTGCAGAAAGGGCTTCATCGCCATCATCAGGTGAAAAGGGTGGCAGCTTGCCCGTGAGGTGGCGGCTGAGCCAGCAAGGTGGTAGCATGGCTGAGAGTCAGCAGGGTGGCAGCAGTGGGAGGCCGGGAGCCAAACGTGCCCATGGTAGACCACCTGTTTCGCAGCAGCCTACCTACTTGGGAGGTAGTGGTGCAGGGATTCACGGAGGCAGTGGTGGTAGCAGTCAGTCAGTGCGGACTGTTGGGGGGAAAATCACCTACTCAGCGGTGTGGCAGTTTTTTGTTAAACAGCCAGAGGAGGTGAACGTGGCTATATGTAGAATCTGTGGGCAGAAGGTGAAGCGTGGCCAGGGCGCCAATTTTGGCACTACGGCCCTGCGTCAACATATGCAGCGTCACCATGCAGTGGCCTGGGAGAACCGTGGCTCCGATGTGGTGGTCCAGCCTGCTGCAGCAACCGCTGCATTACCCAGTGGCACTCACCCGATTTCAGGTAGTCAAGGCTCCATCACCTCAGCCAAAGGGAGCTGTCTGTCATTCCCATCTTCTGCTGGTCCAGATGCAGATGGTCCTGCTCCTCCTCCTCCTCGTCAGTCATTCCGTCAGCAATCGATCACCGAAGCGATTGCCAAGAGACAGCAGTATGCGTGCAATCATCCAACGGTGTAGAAGCTGAATGTGCTCTTGTCCAAGTTGCTGGTGCTGCCGTCCATCCCTTTCCAAGTGTGGAGCTGTAACTACGGTCAGGGACAATACATGTCCTTTACAGCCCACTGGGTGAATGTGGTTCCTGCACAGCCACACCAGCAACTTGGACAGGTCACACCGCTCCCGCTTCCATGTTGTCACGCCGTTGGTCCTGCGACAATGTCCGCCTCTGCCTCCTCATCCTCCACTGCAGGGACAAGTCACAGTGCCCCTTAGCACACCACATCTGCAGAGCACGGCGGTGTCACATTATTCTGCACCTGGTTTGCCTTGGAAAACAGAGTCACACAAGGGAGGAACTGCTCTGTGTGATTCATCAAGAAATTGGATCCTGGCTGCTCCGCAACAACTGAAAATTGGAACCATGGTGAGAGACAAAGGGGGGAACATGGTGTAGGCGCTGCATAAAGGAAGCCTGAGCCATGCCCCCTGCATGACACGTGTTCAATCTGGTTGTCAAGTGGTTCCTGAAGTCTTCCACCCATCTGCAAGACACCCGCTTAAATGGAGGACAAACTTAATTACTACAGAGACATCCTATGTATTCAGTTGGCCACTGCATATATGCCATTGTCCATCCTCTGGCAGGTCTGACCGGGGGGGCCCTCTGCGCTCACGTTCTACTGCCATGGCTGCTGGGGAGGGGTGTGATGGCAGGAGCAGTATCAGCTCCATCTGCAGCAGCCTGAGTCTACAGTTGCTGATGAGCAGCTTTCTTTACCCTCATAGTGAAGAAACTACTCACCAGCAGCAGCATGTAGACCTGGAGCAGGACCTGAACCAGCAGGTGGTGGCATACTTGGACAGCAACCTGCCACCCCACATTGAAGATCCGCTGGACTACTGGGCAGCCAAACTGGATTTGTGGCCGCAACTGGCCGAGTTTGCCCTGGAAAAGCTGTGCCAAGTGCTCCTTCTATCACTCACCTTCATCAGTGGGAACTGGTATTGACTCTCACCACCCCACTCTTGCACCGGGTCACTTTGTGGTCTGCTGATGCTGCTGCTGCCGCCATCTCCACACTGTCACCTTGCCACTCTGTAGTCTCCTCCTGATGCTCCTGCTGCTGACACTTCCAGACTCTGTTATTGTGCCACTCGGTGACCTCCTCATACTGCTGCCACCTCCAGACTCTGTCATTGTGCCACTCGGGGGCCTTCTCCTAATGCTGCTACTGCTGCTGCCGCCACCTCCAGACTCTGTCATTGTGCAGCTCTGTGTCCTGATGCTGCTACTGCTGCTGCCGCCACCTCTGGACTCTGTCTTTGTGTCCACTCGGTTGCCTTCTCTTGATGCTGCTGCTGCTGCTGCCGCCACCTCCAGACTCTTTCATTGTGCCACTCAGTGGCCTTCTCATACTGCTGCTAACTCCCGACTCTGTCATTTTGCTACTCGGTGGCCTCCACATACTGCTGCCCCCTCCACACTCTGCCATTGTGCCAATCGGTGGCCTCCACATACTACTACCACATCCACACTGCTGCCTACTCCAGACTCTATCATTCTGCTACTTGTTGGCCTTCTCCTGATGCTGCTACTGCTGCTGCCGTTAATTTCAGACTCCTCACACTGCTGCCAACTCCATACTCTTTCATTGTGCCACTCGGTGGCCTCCTCATACTGCTGCCAACTCCAGACTGTGTCATTGTGCCATTAGGTGGCCTCCTCATACTGCTGCCAACTCCACACTCTGTCACTGTGCCACTCGGTGGATTCCACATACTGCTACCACCTCCACACTCTGTCATTGTGTCACTCGGTGGCCTCCTCATACTGCTGCCACCTCCAGGCTATGTCATTGTGCCACTTTGTGGCCTTCTCCTGATGCTGCCACTGCTGCTGCTGCTACCTTCAGACTCTGTCATTGTGCCGCTCTGTGGCCTCCTGTTGCTGCCGCCACTTCCACACTGTCATTGTGCCACTTTGTGGCCTCCTCATGCTGCTGCCACCTCCAGAATCTGTCATTGGACCACTCTGTGGTCTTCTCATGCTGTTCCCACCCTCCCCACTTCATAACTGGGCCACTATTTTGCCTTTCAACCTGAATGACATTGTCATCTATTTGACCTTTCTTCTGATCTGTTAGAAGGAAGGAAAAATGAGATGCACAACGGATCACGTCGGTGTAGCAGCTGTAAGGCCTGTATGGTCCCATCAGAATTGGCTTATGATTTGGTAGCCAAACGCAGGAGTGGGTACAAAACACTGAAGAGATGCAAATATTCCTTTCACATGTCATCTCTGTTTTAGATCCACTCCAGTTTTTTTGGCATTAGCAATACTGATGGTTTACTGACCAAATGCTGACCGAGTGAAGGCAGATGCTCCACCGACAGGATCTGTTTTTTTGTGGGTTATTGTTCTGACGGATCAGAGGAAGGGCAAAATAATCAGTTACGTCAACACAAACTGCGGACACCCTCTACACTCTGTCGGGGACCTCTATTTGTCTAAGCATTTAATAGAACTGATTCTGTAGACATCTATATGGAATCAGCTGATGATGGTGTAAAAGGAATGTACATTTTCTTGGCGCTAACATCGACCTGTAATGATGAGTTCATACTTGAGTTACTTGGTCAGTTTTGGCCCCGTGACTGCCCAAATAAATGAAGTGTGCAGTGATTCTAAGAGCGATGCCTGTCATCTGCATGTCACATGGACTCACATTATAATTTCACTACCAAAGCAGACTCCCTATGCGTGTTACTGCAAGGTATAGTGTTCTACCCCACTGTAAAGGCTCTCTGAAGCTGGGAAATAGCCGTTTGTAAACTCGATTCACTTCGAAATAATTCTGATCAAAGCAAATTTTTCCCAAGAAATTCAGCGAACCGGCAAATCGAATTTTTAAAGAATTCGCTCATCTCTAACTGAGACCATTAGTATATAAGTGGGCAGGATCTCCTGGGTTAATATAGCCACTGAAGAAAGAGTTGGATAAACTCTGAAACGCTTTTGGTTTGAACCGTGATATCCTCTGAATAACAAAACCTACTTGGAAAAATTGATTATCCTACCAAGGAAAGACTACATATATTGAAAAGATAAGAACAAAAGTAGAGCGCTCCATGGACAACTCGGATATAATCATATGAACTTTAAGAGCTTTACAGCAGCATAATTGCGATCCGCTTCTACACCTGGGACGCCGACACTGAGCCGCGATACCACGTGTCATTCCGATCCAACTAGTGGGATTGCAGCACAGACATTGCCCGCATGTAGCAGAGAGAGGTGGAAGTTAGTGTTGGTCGAGCACCAAAGTGCTCTGGAGCTCGGATCCTCAAGCAGAACACCTCGGGATGCTCGGGTGCTCTACCGAGCACAGGAGCACAAGGGAAGTCAATAGGAGAACCCGAGCATTAAACCAGGCACCCACTGCTCTAAATAGGGGAGGGTGTCTGGTTCACAGGAAAAGGTCAGAAATTGATGGAACCACCACTGAAATGGTTCGGGAACAGCATGAGGAAAATGTCTGAATGCATCTTGGTCAGGGCACTGGTGAAGTTACGGGACACATGCTGATGTAAGGCTGGGACTGCACACCGAGACAAATCAGGCTGCGGAAAGCCTCAGTGTCCACAAGTCTAAATGGCAACATTACCAGGCCAGCATTTATTAAAGGTGCGCATTTAGTGCTATGGCCTATAGGTGGGTGGCTGTGTATTTTAACTTTCGTGTAGACATCTGTTCACTGCGCTGTGATACAGAAGTGGATGTTCTAGCTGATTGTCAATCTGGGCCTGCATCTTGGACAGGGGATTGGCCAGCAAGTAACAAAGGGAAAGAGGTGGAAGTGGTGTGACCCTCAGACACTGATTGTGGACCTAGGCATTCGGCCCACCTATTAGGGTGCTTTGATGCCATGTGGCAGATCATGCTGGTGGTGGTGAGGTTGCTAGTGTTCACTCCCCTGCTCATTATGGTACGCCACAGGTTGCAAATGACAATTCTTTATCGTCTGCACTTTCCTCAAAAAAGCGCCAGATTGTGGAACACCTACCCCTCCCCCTCTGTACTGCTGTCCTTGCTTGGCTTGCCACCTTCCCAGGTTGGGTCAGTGATTTCATTGTCCACCACCTCCTCTTCCACTGCCTACCTCTGGTCATCCGCCTGATTTGTTGACCTAACAACAACCTCAGTTATTGACAACTGTGTCTCATCCTTATTATCAACCTCTTGAGACACTATTTGAGATTGACTTATTGGCAACTGTGTCTCATCATCATCATCTACCTCGTGAAACACTAATTGCCGTTCCCCACCATCATCTTCTTCTGACTGTTGATGCTCAAGAGTTTGGGAATCAGGGCACAAGATCTCCTCATGTCCCTCCTCAAGCGAGCTTGGTGAGAGGCCCATTTTAAGGAATGGCAATGAAAAGAGGTTCTCAGAATATCCGAGTGTGTGATATCTCGTTTGCCAAGACTGGTGGGAGGAAGGAGGATCAGGGTGAGGATTCTGTTGACCAGACTCTTGGCTACAGAGACTGGACTTTGTGGAAGACAAGGTGGTGCTTAACCGACTGGAAGCATTATCTGCTGCAATCCAACCGACCACCTGGTCGCACTGGTCTGACTTCGAGAGTGGTGTCCTGAGCCTCCCTGCAAACTGGGACATGAAGCTAGGTATCATGGATGAGTGTGTTACTTGTGCTCTGGCAGCAGGCACAGTTTCATCACACCCAGGGCCACAGCCTCTGCGTGCACCATCAGCAGCACGGCCACTTCCCCGTCCCTTACTGCTCGTCATGCGCATATTAAATTGTATATATGGTTGCAAGTATGTCACACGTACAGTAGCACAGGTTTTCTAAGTGTATGCACAAATAAAGTACACAGAATGTCACAGATATTTTTAGGATGCACACACGTTATACAAGATGTATATCACAAGTAGAGTTGAGCGAACATCTGGATGTTAGGGTTCGAGAAGTTTGGCCGAACATCCCGAAAATGTTCGGGTTTGAGATCCGAACTCGACCCGAACTTCACCCTGAACCCTGACACCCAGACAATGGGGTGGTCATTAGAGAGTAAAAAGTGTTAAATGTCTGCCACCAAGACAGCAATCAAGTACGTGAAATTTAGGCCCCTGACACCCAGACAATGGGGCGGTCATTATACAGTAAAAAGACTTAAATGTCTGCCACCAAGACAGCAAGCAAGTACATGAAAGTTAGGCCCCTGACACCCAGAGGAAAGAGGTCCCATAGCAGCAAAAGAGGCATCATGTCACCCACCAATGGAGAAGGCCACTTTTAGTTATTTAGGCCCCAGCACCCAGACAGAAGAGAGAGGTCCCAAAGCAGAGAATCAGGCTTCATGTCACACACCAATGGAGAAGGCCACTTTCAGATATTTAGGCCCCTGGCACCCAGACGGAGGAGAGGTTCATTCAACTTTGGGTTGCCTCGCAAGATAATGGTAAAATTAAAAAAGAGGATTCAATAAAGAAGTGCCCTGGAGTACAAGAATATATGGTTAAGGGGAGGTAGTTATAAATGTCTATTCTGCACAAGGGATGGACAGGTCCTGTGGGATCCAAGCCTAGTTCATTTTTATGAACGTCAGCTTGTCCACGTTGGCTGTGGACAGGCAGCTGCGTTTGTCAGTAATGACGCCATCTGCCATGCTGAATACACGTTCAGACAAAACGGTAGCCAGCACCTCCAAGACATAAAAGGCTAGCTCTGGCCACGTGGACAATTTGGAGACTCAGAAGTTGAATGGGGCCGAACGATCAGTCAGTACATGGAGGGGTGTGCACACGTACTGTTCCACCATGTTAGTGAAATGCTGCCTCCTGCTAACAAGTTCCGTATCAGGTGGTGGTGCAGTTAGCTGTGGCGTGGTGACAAAACTTTTACACATCTCTGCCATGCTAATCCTGCCCTCAGAGGAGCTGGCCGTGACACAGCTGCTTTGGGGACCTCTCGCTCCTCCTCTGCCTTCGCCTTGGGCTTCCACTTGTTCCCCTGTGACATTTGGGAATGCTCTCAGTAGCGCGTCTACCAACGTGCGCTTGTACCCGCGCATCTTCCTATCACGCTCCAGTGCAGGAAGTAAGGTGGGCACATTGTCTTTGTACCGGGGATCCAGCAGGGTGGCAACCCAGTAGTCCGCACACATTAAAATGTGGGCAACTCTGCTGTCGTTGCGCAGGCACTGCAGCATGTAGTCGCTCATGTGTGCCAGGCTGCCCAGAGGTAAGGACAAGCTGTCCTCTGTGGGATGCGTATCGTCATCGTCCTCCGTTTCTCCCAAGCCACGCACCAGTGATGGGCCCGAGCAGCATTGGGTGCCATCCCGCTGTGAACATGCTTTATCCTCATCCTCCTCCACCTCCTCCTCATCCTCCTCGTCCTCCAGTAGTGGGCCCTGGCTTCCCACATTTGTACCTGGCCTCTGCTTTTGCAAAAAAAACTCCCTCTGAGCCACTTCTAAGAGACTGGCCTGAAAGTGCTAAAAATGACCCCTCATCCTCCTCCTCCTCCTGGGCCACCTCCTCTTCCATCAAGTGTTTTCTCAAGGAGACATAGAAGTGGTATTGTAACACTGATAACGGCATCATCGCCACTGGCCATGTTGGTGGAGTACTTGAAACCGCGCAACAGGGCACAAAGCTCTTGCATGAAGGCCCAGTCATTGGTGGTGAAGTGGTGCTGTTCCGCAGTGCGACTGAGCCGTGTGTGCTGCAGCTGAAACTCCACTCCAGCATGTGCAAGGTGGAGTTCCACCTGGTGGGCACGTCGCATATGAGGCAGTGAGCGGGAAGGCCGAAGCGCGCACAGGCGGTCCGCACTTTATGCAGCTGCTCTGACATGTCGGGGTAGTTGTGAATGAACTTCTGCACCACCAAATTCAGTACATGCGCCAGGCATGGGATGTGCGTCAAACCGGCTAGTCCCAGAGCTGCGGCGAGATTTCATCCATTATCACACACCACCAGGCCGGGCTTGAGGACCACCAGCAGCAACCACTCGTCGGTCTGTTGTTCAATACCCCACCACAACTCCTGCGCGGTGCGGGGCCTGTCCCCCAAACATATGAGTTTCAGAACGGCCTGCTGACATTTACCCCGGGCTGTGCTGAAGTTGGTGGTGAAGGTATGTGGCTTACTGGATGAGCAGGTGGAAGAAGAAGAGGAGGAAGCCGAGTAGGAGGAGGAGATTACAGGAGTCAAAGAATGATGCCCTGCGATCCTTGGCGGCGGAAGGACGTGCGCCAAAGAACTCTCCGCCTGGGGCCCAGCCGCCACTACATTTACCCAGTGTGCAGTTAGGGAGATATAGCGCCCCTGGCCGTGCCTACTGGTCCACGTATCTGTGGTTAGGTGGACTTTGCCACAGATGGCGTTGCACAGTGCACACTTGATTTTATCGGATACTTGGTTGTGCAGGGAAGGCACGGCTCTCTTAGAGAAGTAGTGGCGGCTGGGAACAACATACTGTGGGACAGTCATCGCCATCAGCTGTTTGAAACTGTCTGTGTCCACTAGCCTGAATGACAGCCTTTCAAAGGCCAGTAGTTTAGAATTGCTGGCATTCAGGCACAGGGCTCGAGTGTGGGTAGGTGGGAATTTATACTTTCTCTCTAAGGTTTGTGACATGGAGAGCTGAACGCTGCCGTGTGACATGGTGGAGATATTTGGTGACGGAGATGGGGGTGTTGGTTGCACATCCTGTGTTTGGTGGGCGGCATGTGCCAACATTCCTCCCGAGGAGGAGGAAGAGGCCCAGGCAGCAGCAGAAGAGGGAGCAGGGGGAGCCTGTGTGAGTTCCTTGTTTTTAAGGTGTTTACGCCACTGTAGTTCATGCTTTGCATGTAGATGCCTGGTCAAGCAGGTTGTGCTAAGGTTCAGAACGTTAATGCCTCACTTGTGGCTCTGATGGCACAGCGTGCAAACCACTCGGGTCTTGTCGTCAGCACATTGTGGTATTCCCATGTCCTCATCATCAGGAAACATAAGTGGTTGTGCGTCAGTGCATTCTATGTCTTCCACCACTGAGGAAGGTCTAGGTGGATTCCTTTGGGAAACCCTGCCAGCAGAGTCTTCAAACAGCATAAGAGACTGCTGCATAACTTAAGGCTCAGACAGTTTCCCTGATATGCATGGGGTTGATGTGACAGACTGATGGGCTTGGTTTTAAGGTGCCACCTGTGCGCTTTCTTCAGAAGACTGGGTGGGAGATAATGTTGTGAACGTGCTGGATCCACTGTCGGCCACTTAATTGACTAGCGCCTGTACTTGCTCAGGCCTTACCATCCTTAGAACGGCATAGGGCCCCACCAAATATCGCTGTAAATTCTGGCGTGTACTGGAACCTGAGGTAGTTGGTTCACTAGGACTTGTGGCTGTAGCAGAACGGCCACGTCTTCTTCCAGCACCAGAGGGTCCACTATCAAAACCACGACCATGTCTGCGTCCCTTACTAGATGTTTTCCTCATTGTTACCATTCACCACAATAAGAAAAAAATAATTTGGCACAATGTATTGAATTCAAATTCAGGCCTTTTTTTACAGGCATCTAACACTATCTGGCTATCTATTTATGTACCACAGATTTTGGGGAATATCAATTGTAGGCCTAGTATTTAGGCCCTAGATGAAAGGTATCCTTTTACGGACAGATTTACACTTGGAGATGCACATTAGCGTGTGAAAAAATTATATAGGATTATGCTTTCAGCACTTTTTTTAACACTTTGTGTAATATACCCTTTAACGGAAAGAAATACACTTGGAGATGCAAAACAGTGTGTGCAAATGTAGAGGATTATGCTGTATTTTAACACTTAAAATAATACACCCTTTAACGGAAAGAAGTACACTTGGAGATGCACACTGAGTGTAATATACCCTTTTAAGGACAGATTTACACTTGGCCTGCAACAGCTGGAACACCAGATTTTGGGTATTGCTATTTTTGCAATTGAATTTCATGGCTGTGATGGCTTCTTATGGCAAGAATAAAAACGCTAGCTGATTGGCTGCTGTGCAGCCCTTCAGAAAGCAGCAAGAAATTGCCGAACAACGGACCCCAACCCGAATTTTTTTTAAAATGTTCGGGTTCGCGTCCCGAACACCCCAAGATTCGAAATGGGCAAATGTTATACATGAAATGTAGAGCAGGTAATGTCGCTGCCACCAGCAGCAAAAAAATTAGACTTTATGTCACTGATATTTCGGATACACAAACGTTATACAGGAGATGTAGTGCAGGTCATTTAACTGTCCACAGAGGACACCGTCTACGGAAAAAGTACACTGGATGTCACAGATATTTTTAGGCTGCGCACACGTTAGACAGGAGATGTAGAGCAGATAATGTCTCTGCCTGCAAAGGCCAAACTATTGCAAGCTATTTAGTGCAGGTTGCGCTAAAAATATATATTGCTGCCATATACAACTATAGTCCTTAAAAGGACTTTTGGATCTCTAACAAGTCTTAGCAATTTAGTGCAGGTTGAGCTAAAAATATATATTGCTGCCCAGGGCTGGGTCTACGTTAAATGGGGCCCTGGGGCGAAAAATAATAAGCCCCCCCCCCTCCATGTCACGTCATCACCTCCTCCTTTTTACATCACCCCCTTTGCCTTAAATTATTCCTCCCACATGGCAACATACTTTCCACCATCCATCCTCCCCCCCCCCCGAGTGGCACATTTCTCCCCCTCCATGTCACGTCATCACACCCTCCTTTTTACATCACCCCCTTTGTGTCACATTATTTCTCCCCCCCCCTTCCATGGCAGCATACAGAAATACAGTGCCCCATACCTCTTACATCCAGTGACGTCTCCTTTGATGTAGATGTTCTCGGTCCTCATCTTCTCCTTTCAGAACTTCAGACCAGACCACTATTTTTTCGCCATTTTCCATCTCTGCAGTTTGACAGCAGAAAAAAATCTTAGTTTACTACTTTTCCATCATCCTCTCATCTTCTGGACAAATCATCCTACTATCCCTAATACTGTGCCGCCGTGCTCCCCAATACTATACTGCAGAAACAGATAATACCCATGACAATACTAGTACCACACAGGGCCCCCCCATATAAAATACCCCTTCTTTGTGGCCTCAGTAGAAGCCCCCATAGTGCCCCATAATCATGTGCCAGTAACAAGTGCCTCTCTCCCCCCATGTGCCAGTAACAAGTGCCTCTCTTCCCCCCATGTGCCAGTAACAAGTGCCTCTTTTACCCCCTCACCCCATGTGCCAGTAACAAGTACCTCTTTAACCCCCCACCCCATGTGTCAGTAACAAGTGCCTCTTTAACCCTCCCACCCCCTGTGCCAGTAACAAGTGCCTCTTTAACCCCCCCTCCCCACATGCCAGTAACAGGTGCCTCTTTAACCCCCCCACGTGCCAATAACAAGTGCCTCTTTAACCCCCCACATGCCACTAACAAGTGCCTCTTTAACCCCCCACCCCATGTGCCCGTAACAAGTGCCTCTTTAACCCCCCTACCCCATGTGCCAGTAACAAGTACCTCTTTAACCCCCACCCCATGTGCCAGTAACAAGTGCCTCTTTAACCCCCTACCCCATGTGCCCGTAACAAGTGCCTCTTTAACCCCCCTACCCCATGTGCCAGTAACAAGTACCTCTTTAACCCCCACCCCATGTGCCAGTAACAAGTGCCTCTTTAACCCCCCTACCCCATGTGCCAGTAACAAGTGCCTCTTTAACCCTCCCACCCCATGTACCAGTAACAAGTGCGCCTTTAACCCCTCCACCCATGTGCCAGTAACAAGTGCCTCTTTAACCCCCCACTCCCATGTTCCAGTAACAGATAGTCCGGTATATAAAAAGAAAAAAAAAACACTTTTACTTACCTCCATGGCAGCGATGCGATGCAGGCCTCTTCCAGCCTGTGTCCCGCACTCTAGGGCTCAGGCAGGGCAATTATGTCATTGCGCCGCCTGCACCTGCCTCTGATAGGCTGCCGGCACAAGGCCCGCAGCCTATCAGAGGAATAGGGAAGGGAGACGCCTCTCCCTCCCCTGCCTCACAGCACAGCCATCTGTATCACTGTCCTGAGGACTTACCTGCACGTTTATTGGCTGTGTAGCAGCCAACAAACGTGCAGGGAGGAGACTCGAGCATCGTGCTCAAGAATTTGCGTTATACGGCATGCCACATGGGATGCCACGGTCGGTACACCACTATCCATCAATAGTGAGTATATAAACTATATAAACTTCATGAATATTGAATATATTACCAATGAAATGATGCTAACAATTACAATAAATTCAAACTTACCTCCTCCATTTGCTCGCGTCGGGCCAACAGCCTCCATCTTGCTTGAATATCTCGGCCGAAATCCCATGCGGCGCGAGATTACATCATCGGATATGTGTGAATAACACACCCACAAACGTAGACTATTAGAACTTATTTTAATTGAGTTTTATTTTTATATTTGAAGAAATTACAACTCAATCTTGGGGTGATATTTTTGTATTTCTTTTTAGGGAATGTGCAATAAATAATATTTAAGGACAAATATTTAAGTCTCTCAGTTATTCCAGGTGAAGAGGGCTTATCTATAACTATATGAAATTATCAAAATGTTTTTTTTTTCCCAATATGTATTCTGATATGGATGAAAGTTTTTAGCTTTATTAGATTTGTCTTAATGGTACATTTCAATTTCAGCTGTATATGTCAAAAGATGACAGGAAGAGGCAGAGATATGATGGTAAAGAAGAAAAATGTGATTAAATTACTCTTGAAACGTCAAAAAGCAAGAAGTAAATTGTGATGTTGCTAATACATCTTTTCAATGCCTTGGTAAACATCAATGAGAAGATGTGGCCAGATATTCTGCCATTGTGACTTAAATTAAACTAGGAAAAAAGCCAATGCTTTTAATTAAAATAGGTTTGGAGCCTTGCAGAGACAAACAGCTTGCACAGGTGGTTGATTGACTTGAATGACAACAATCAACACAACTGTCTGATGTTTTCTAGGGTTATTATTATACTGTCACTGTTTATCCACTAGTCAGTTCCTCCGCATAATCAAACAGAAGGGAAAGGATAGCATGTCTCTCACATCAGCCAGCTAATGAATTATTATTCATCTTCTCTACGTTCTTTGAAGTGAAAGAACATTCACTCACACAGAGGCTAGGAAGTTTTATCTCATTTTTTCTGTATTGAATGTCCTTGATATTTCTATGATATGAGACTGAAAAAAATGTGATTTTATTCTATGAAAAATGTACTTCTTGTGATTCACACACCCACACTACAAGATAATTTGGGAGTGTAATGCACTCAAAAATAGGTAAAAATAAAAAGTAAAAAAATCCTGTGTAATAATACTGTGCTAGGGATTGTTACTAAAATTATTATTATTAATAATAATCTTTAGCCTATAGATTACTCTGGAATCCATGTGGCTACACAAACAATCTAAGACACTAGTTTGTTGAACACTCTTAATGAAAATTAAAGAGGTTGTCCAAGATTTTGATATTGATGACCGAACCTAAGAATACATCATGAATATCAGATTGGTGGTGTTCTGACTCTCAACACCCCTGTTGATCAGATGTTTAGAGAGGCTATGGCACTTTGGTTAGTGCAGAAGCCTCTTCCTAGGACAGTGAGGTCACGTTCATTGGTCACGTGGCCTCAGTCCCATTCAAGTGAATCAGGCTGAGCTGCGATACCAAGCACAGCAGCTATACAATGGACAGTGCTGTGCTTGGTGAGTTGCAAGGGGCACTATGGCCTCCTGAAATAGCTAATCGCCATGGGTCCCCAGTGTTGGAACCTCGCTGATTTGATATTGATGACTTATCATGAGGATACATCATTAATGTCAGAATCTTGGAAAACTCCTTTAAAGAGGAATTGTCATCAATCCTCATTTGTTTGTTTTAGTAAACACCTGTAGTCCCCACATAATAACATTTATGGAGAATCTTTTCTTATAATTTTGCTTAGTGCAATTCCTCTGTTATTCCTCCTAGAAATGTATGAATAAGTTAACAACTAGGAGGTAACAGTGTACTTGTTTCAACACCTAGAGTTTTAAAGGTATAATTTGTGTTTAATACTGATCCCCCCCCCCCCCACACACACACACACAAAACTAACTTTCAATGTGCTCTACTCCACCTGCTCTATAACATTATAACATGCTTCCCACAGATTGCACTACAATTTCATGACAAAATTAGAATCAAAGAAGATTCCATAGCTGGATTAGATAAATGCAGTTTAATGACCCTCTATATACAAGCATACTCTGGTTACTGAACATAAATGTTTTCAATCGCAAAAGAGGTGACATCTACTGGGAGAAAAAAATGATTGTCGTTGAAACTCGATGTGCCCTTCTTCTTCTTTGATATCAGTTGTCCGGGGAGAATGGGGAACTCTCCATATATATTAGATTGTCAACCCATCTTCTTTGGTTAAAGAGGGCCATAGTTCTCACATGCATGGAGGGCCACTCGTTGGTGGTGAAGTGGTGCTGCACCTGAAACCATGCTGCACCTGAAACTCCACTATCACCAGCATCTCTCCAGCATATGCAAGGTGTAGTGCCACCTTGTGGGTATATCCCATATGAGGCGATGAGCAAGAAGGCAGAAGTTACGCTGCAGCGCAGATAGGTGAGCAGCAGCAGGATGAAAATGCCGAAAGCGCGCACAGACGGCCTACACTTTCTACAGCAGTTCTGACATCTCTGGGTAATTTGTCAGGAACCAAATTCAGGACATGCGCCAGGCAAGGGATATGCGTCAAACCAGCTAGGCCCAGAGTTGCTATGAGATTTTGCCCTTTATTGCACACCACCAGGCCGGGCTTGAGGCTCAGCGGCACCAACCACGCATCTGTCCGTTCTTCGATGCCCGTCCACAGCTCCTGCGTGGTGTGGGTTTTTTCTCCCAAATAGATGAGTTTCATAACAGCCTGCTCTCTTTTACCTCTGGCTGTGCTGAAGTTGGTGGTTCAGGTGTTAAGCTAACCAGATGAGGAGGCGGTAGATGAGGAAGCCGAGTAGGAGGCAAAAGGAAGCAACAAGAAACACCCAGCAATCCTTGGTGGCGGTAGGACATGCGCCAAACAGCTTCTGCATTTTCCCAGTGGGCAGTTAAGGAAATATACCGTCCCTGCCCATGCCTACTGGTCCATGTATTGGTGGTTATGTGGACCTTACCACTGATGGCAATGCGCAGCATGCACCTGATTTTGTCCGCCACTTGTTCGTGCAGAGCAAGGGTGGCCTGCCAATGGAGCTCACAATCTAAGTTCTCTAAGACATGTCTAGGATGAAGGAAGAAACCAGAGAACCAGGATGAAACCCACACAAACATGTGGAGAACATACAAACTCCATGCAGAAGTTGTCCTTTGTCAGATTCAAAGCTAGGGCCCCAGCTCTGCAAGGCACTAGTGCTAACCACTGAGCCACCATGCTGCCCGTGCTTTAAATTCCACTAAGAATGAGGACCATGTGCTTATGTTATATTGTATATTGCTGATTGTACTGTATATTACATCTTAACCTAATCTTACCTAGTTTTTCTTTGAGTGAATATGTTGTATATTAGGTAAATGCAGGGCCGGCTCCAGGTTCATGTGGGCCCTTGGGTGATAAAGTCTTAGCGGGCCCCCTTACACAGTGATAACTCTCTGAGTACAGATAATATAGTAGATATCACCTGCAGTCCTATGTAACAGCACAGATAACACAGTCATGGCTATCTGAGTACAGAAAATGTAGTAGTGTTACCTGCAGTCCTATGCAAATCTACAGATGACACTAGTGCTAAAATTTTGGTAGTGTTACCTGCTGTCCTATGTAAAACTACAGCTAATACTTGTGTGTAGATCATGTGGTAGTCTTACCTACGTCCTTAGTGTGCCTCCCTATGTCTCTCCCACAGACTCCATGCTGGTGGTGCTGCTTCCTCTTCCATCTTATTCTTGCCCCGCACAGAATGTCCTGATGCAGCTGTGTCAAGAAATAGAAACATTGTGGGCATGGTGATACACACAGGGAGAGACACACATACAGGGAGAGACACACACACAGGGACAGACACACACACACACGGGGACAGACACACACACCCACGGGGACAGACACACGCACACACGCGGGGACAGACACACGCACACACATGGGTACAAACACATGGGGACAAACGGGGACAGACACGCACACACAGGGAAAAACACACGCAAACATGGGGACAGACATGCACACACAGGGACAGACACGCACCTGAGGACAGACAGACACACACACCAGGACAGATACACACACAGGGACATACAGATATGGAATGACACCTGTGCGATCGTTAACCAACTTCTATCTAATGTGTGGCCACCTTAAGGGGACATTAAAAGGGAATTACACCTTTAGTTATGTTCCAACCTTTTATTACCTTCTAATATGACTCCCACTGATTCCCAGTACTGAGGGGACATGGACTGGGGTTTAAAAGGGAATTAGCAACATGTACCAGAAGGCACTGGCTAGACAGTGGTATGGAGTCTAAGTAATGCCTTAGGCCTCATGCACATTGTCGTTATGCATCTGTTCCATGCATTGGGGACCGCAATTTGTGGTCACCAATGCACTGGCAACTTCCGTGTGGTGACCGGGACAGATTGAGACCCATTCAACATGTTCTATTTTTTTGCGGTGCGGAGGCACGGCCAGAAACACCACAGAAGCACTCTGTAGTGCTTACCATCCATGCCTCCGTTTCACACCGAATCTCTGTGATTGCGGACCCATTCAAGCGAATAGGTCCGCAACCATGATGCACACGGCTGGTGCCCCATGTATTGAGTACCCGCCGTATGCGGGTGCACAACGACCATGTTGGGGCACAGAAAGGGGCACACACACAGGGACAGACACACACACAGGGACAGACAAACTGACACACACACAGGTACAGACAGACACACACACATCATGGCACTCGGAATACACACGGATCTGTACTATAAAACCCCTTAATTGCACCAGATTCCACTCCACTTGAACACCACTGCCCCTGAGTGCTCCACCTGCCCCGTTATATATGAGATCAATATGCTGCCCCTCACCTGCTCCTCGTAAAGTTCTATGTACTGCAGCAGCACATCCTAGCTCACTCTGCAGCTTGCAGGCACACACAGAACCTCCTCCTTCCACAAGCTGCTGCCGTTGGGGTTTGTCATGTGACCATGAAGGAGCATGTGACCAGTGATGTCACAGACCTCCTTCTAACAACTCCATTCTAGCATAGGATTTACCAAAACTCCATCTACCCTGTTCTGAGTCCTGGGGCCACTTACCCCAGCAGTGCACATGGCAGAAATTGTCTGTATTGCTGGGGTAAGCTGCTCTAGAATTCAAAACAGGCAGAACACAGCTGCAGGAGTAAGCAGGCACACTGCCCCCCCCCCCCCACCAGGAGCAGGGGGCCCTGGCACTTGCCCGGGTTTGTCGGGTGCTGTCGCCGGCCCTGGGTAAATGTCTAAGATATGAATTTACATTCTTGGCAGCCTAATAAATTACACACATGACCAATATGCTTAAACTGTTACTTGCATATTGAACAATTATGGTCATCCCCATAGATGTAAGAATGTATCAGACCTTAACAGTGTGGTATGCTAACAACTTCTCCACAACATTTCTACTGATCATATTTTTTAATTGATAGGTCTTCAAGCTTAAAAGGGTTGTCCACTTCTTTATGTGTGATGACCTATCCTAAGGATAGGTCATCACTATCTGATCAATCTGTTCTGCAGTAGCTTCAGCACCGAAAATTATAACCAGAACTACACAGCTCTGTTTGTTTTGTAGTGAATTGAGCTGGTTACTGCAGTGCTGCTGCCATTCATATCAATGGGAGGAGAGTGGTAGTAACCAGTAAACACAAGAGATGGAGTTGTGTAATCCAGTTCCACAGCTACTGCAGAACAGTTGATTGGTGGGGGATGCTGTGTGTCGGACCCCCCACATATAAGATATTGATGGCCTATGCTGAGGATCTAAATTAGTGGACACCACCTTCAACAATATGAAAACTCTTTTGCCTCATTCACACGGCAATGTTTCACATACGTGTGTTGTACGTGTTCTCTGCTGAAAGCACACACCCCCATATATTTGAATGTGTGTATTCACACATCAGTGTTTTAGCAGGGTCAGTGAGTCCGTGTTTTCAGCACGGATGCATGTCCTATCTTGGTCAGTGTTCCGGGATCCCTCACGCCTATTATAGTCAATGAGTCAGTGAAAACCACGGATGCTATCCATGTTTCACAGATCATTGAGAAGAGATGCTTTGAAATTTATTTTCCAGCTGCTCAGTGTCAGTGAAACACGGATGGCACATGGACAGCAAAAAACAGACCCACAGACCAACACGGATCTGTCACGGGAGGAAACACGTATTGAACACGTTCCGTGTTACGACTGATCCAAAACTGACACTGACGTGTGAATGAGGCATTATGCAGGAACACATATTCTGTGTTACTTTGCTCAATGATATATTGTATATTATACCTTTTAATATGAAAAAAAAAGTATATTAATATAACCAATATCAATCAAATGAATCAATATACAATAAACAGATCTTTGTGATTTGTAATTGCTTCAAAATTATTCCTAATGTAGCCAACAGCCAAATCTTTATTTAAGGAAGCTGTAAACCCCAAACTTAGCCATGATTTGCTAATTAGAACTGCATAAAATTTACATTATTTAAACATGTATCTATCCTACAAACAAATTCTAAAGATAAAAATATAAAATATTATATTTTTATATATATTTAATTATATTTTGGTTTTACTGTGGTGGGGGTCCGCCTATTAGAGTTGATGCAAAATGCCTTGGATACGTACAGTAACATAAGAAAGAATAGGATTTAGGTAGCATCAACATATACTAGTAATAGCTAAAACAATAGGAGAAAATAAGAGGGAAATGTTTATTGTCTACAGGTAAAATTCCTTCAGCTTTGCTATCCCCCTGGCTCACCCAAATAGCAACTATAGAGATTGGACAGATGGGAAACAAGAAATGAATAAGAGCTACTCCTTCTATCTTAATTCAGCAAGACCTGCGATGACGTCACCGCGCTCACCAAGTGGTTAGCGCGATTACAACATCAAAGATCCTTTTGCAGGTCCTGAAAGAAGAAGAAAGAAGACAATGCCCAACTGCGTGATCAAATGGATGAGGTGAGTTAATTATTTTTATTTTTTAACCCCTCAATCCACAGTTTAGTAATCATTCTCTATTAAGAATGCTATTATTTTCCCTTATAACCATGTTATAAGGAAAAATAATAAAATCTACAGAATACTGAACCCAAACCTGAACTTCTGTGAAGAAATCTGGGTTCGGGTCTGGGTACCAAACATTCAGATTTTTCTCACGCCCGTGCAAAACGCATTAAAATGCATTGCACTCGCGCAAAAAAATCACGCGATTTCCCACAACGCACCCGCATCCGATCTGGGCCTCACACACGACGCCCGTGTGAAAGATGCCTTAAAGTCAGACACTGCAGATTTCTTTTGTCCAGCAATTTACTCAACTTTGCAGGATAAAAGGCTGAACTGGATGAACGTCTATTTTTTCAGCCTTGCAAACTTTGACTATGTTATTACATTATGCAGATTCTGGCAATGAGCATAATGTTACAGTCTCAGAGAATGGACAAACTTACTGGTTACACACAGTATTATGGAACACAGCATAGTAGCTACACACACAGAATTGTGAGGAACAGGACTTCTTCTAATAAAAACAGAATAGTCTCTTAGTGCAGTTTACTAAATACCACAAATGTGGTTGCCAACAGAAGCAGTGCTGTCTTAGGGTGCCTTCACATGCAGTGGAAAATGTCTGGATTTGATGGCTCTTGAAGCACCAACTCCAGCCACAGTCCACACATCTTGTGAAACTCCCCCAAATTCTTGAATGGCCTTTTCTTGACAATCCTTTTAAGGCTGCAGTTAGAAACAGGGTTCTTATGCATCTTTTTTCTACCACACTGTTCTGCCCTCACAATGTGTATGATGTACAAGGCTTGGCAGACAGATAACAACATTCCAATAAAGATCCGAAAGTAAAGGTAACCGATAAATCTTTACTGATAATTCAGTTTCTTAGTTGGATTAATTTTGTAAAACTGTAAAACAATACAAAACAGCGTGCATCAGCACATGACATTGCAATACAGTGCAATAATAACATTACATTGCTGCTAATATGCTGGCTAACTGAATTCTCTAACCAGATATACAGTAAAACATGTACTAATTACTAATGCAGTATAAGTCTCTGATAACAGCATTCCTAAACCTGTTACCATGTGCTAACATGCTAGCTGATAGAAAGTGAAACTAGCAAACTCTCTGCTCTATGCTGTAAAACACACATATAATGTCACTAAGCTAGCTAATATATGTAATTGCTTATTAATAGCTTTTCTACTTACAGACTTTTGGTTTCCAGAGCCAAACTTATAGGTGAGCAGTCATATAGTGCAGCTGAATGGTCTGCTTCCTCCTGGACTGGCACAGGAAGTGAAAGTAAAGCTACATCCTGTGTGTAATGGATGCTAACTTAAAGCAACAGTCCCTGGTAAATAATATACACAGAAATCTATTCTATGGAGACCAGAACACTCCCCACCTGGCATAATGACTATTATACCACTATGACCCTGTTTGAAGAAGTAAAACAACTTCAGAGATAGGTCTAAGGTACACCTTAGGGGTGCCCTGTCTCACAACTTTCACCTCAACCTTTCTGACTCTATTATCCTTACTAGGTACAGTACCAACAATGAGTCCAACTGGCCATTCGTTTCTGTGGACTTGAGAGTCTTTTAGTAGAACGACATCTCCGACTTGCAAGTTAGGTTTATTTACTTGCCATTTCTTGCGTGACTGGAGTGTCACCAAGTACTCATGTCTCCATCTTTTCCAGAAGATGTCTGCGAGGCTCTGTACTTGCTTCCATTGCTTGGTGTACAAGTCTTTGGGACTAAGGTCTCCTGTGGGAGTTGTCACTGATTCAATCTTCTGAGTTAAAAGCATCGCAGGTGTCAAGACTGCTGGCATTTCTGGGTCTGTAGACACTGGAACCAAAGGTCGAGCGTTCATGATGGCCATGACTTCAGCCATAAGTGTGATGAGAACTTCGTGTGTTAGGCGAGTAGAACCAATCTTCAGAAACATGGCATCCAGAATGCGACGAGCTATTCCAATCATTCTTTCCCAAGCTCCTCCCATGTGTGATGCATGGGGAGGATTGAAGGTCCAAGTGCATCTTTGGTCTTGAAGATAACCACTTGTCTCAGAGTCTGTTGCAATGATCTTCAACTCTTTACAGGCTCCAATAAAGTTTGTACCACGATCTGAGCGAATTTGCTTCACTGGTCCTCGAATAGAGAAAAATCTTCTCAAAGCATTGATAAAGCTCGAGGTAGATAGGGACTCAACCACTTCGATGTGTACTGCTCTAGTAGTCATACAAGAAAACAGGACAGCCCAACGTTTACTTTCTGCACTGCCTCCTCTAGTCCGACGAGTCGAGATGCTCCAAGGGCCAAAGACGTCCAAGCCAACATGGGTGAATGGAGGGTCTAAAGCAAGTCTGTCTGGAGGTAAATCCGACATCTTTTGCTCTTCAAGTTTTCCTCTAATTTTCCTGCATATTACACATTTGTTGATCACGCTGGAGACTAGTCGTTTGCTTCCTACGATCCATAATCCAGCTGACCGAACTGCTCCTTCAGTGAAGTGGCGACCCTGATGTGCCACTTGCTCATGATAGTGTCTTACCAAAAGAAAGGCAATGTGATGATTCTTGGGTATAACAAGGGGTGTTTTTCTTCGACTGTCGTATTAGCTGCTGATAAGCGACCTCCAATCCTTATCACTCCATCTTCATCAAAGGTAGGGTTCAGCTTTTTGAGTGGACTGTGTTTGGAGATCTCCTCCTTCTTATGAAGGCGTTGGATTTCTTCTTTAAAGACTTCTTGCTGAACACATTTGATTATGATGCTTTTGGCTTGTTCAAGATGATCACTATTACGCTGGTCAATGTTGATAGTTTTGCAGTAGGATTTAGCCAAGTAAATGAGCTTTCCTATTGCTCGAATGAGTGACTTCCAGCTGGAAAATCTTTCAAATCTGTATGTGCCAAGATTGTCTCTAGTAGTCAGAGTCCTGTACGCTGTAACTTGTGGCCGCACTTCTTTGTCAATATCTGGTTCTACAAGTTCAAAAGTCTCTAACTCAGAGGTCTCTTTGTTTTCTGATTTGGTCAAAAGGATGGGCCTGTGAACCAGTTAGTGTGCTTGAGGACAGCTGCTGGCACAAGTCTTGTCCCATGATCGGCTGGATTCTTATCCGTACTGACATGATGCCACTGTTCTGGGCGTGTGGACTTTCTGATGCGTGTTACTCTGTTTGACACGTATGTATAGAATCTTCTTGAAGCATTGTGAATATATCCCAACACAATCTTGCTGTCTGTGTAAAAGTTCAGTGCATGGATTTCAATGTCCAGTTCTGTAACGATCAAATCTGCCATCTCTACAGCTAAGACAGCAGCACAAAGTTCTAAGCGTGGGACAGTGTGAGCGGGACGTGGTGCCAGTTTGGACTTTCCCATAATAAACCCAACATAGCTTTGTCCTTCAATGTCCGTTACTTTTAGGTAAGCTACAGCTGCTATAGCCATAGTGGATGCATCTGAGAATAGGCATATTTCTCTTCGCTTTGTGGCAGACAAAGAAACAGGAACATATGACCTTTGGATGGCGAGTTGTTCAAGTTCTATCAATGAGTCTTTCCACGATTTCCACTGCATTTCTTTCTCTTCCGGCAGAGGTGTATCCCATTCACTTTGTTCATGTTCAATAGCAATTTCTCTCATGAGAGCCTTGCCTTGCATGGTAATGGGTGCAACGAACCCTAGAGGGTCATAAAGGCTGTTGACCGTTGACAGGACACCTCTTCTTGTGAACGGCTTCTCTTCTCTGGATACTCTAAATGTGAAGCTGTCGGTTTTCAGATCCCAACTGAGCCCTAAACTTCTTTGAAGGGGCAATGAATCTGTTCCTAGATCCAAGTCTTTGAGGTCTTTGGCACGGTCTTCTGTGGGAAACGCTTCCATGACCTTTCTGCTGTTGGAAGCTATCTTGTGCAATCTTACATTGGATTCTGCTAACATTTTTCTTGTTCTTTTCAGGATGTCGATAGCTTCTTCATTGGTGGAGAAAGAAGCAAGTCCATCATCCACATAAAAATTGCTCATGACGAACTGCTTGGCATCCGTGCCATGTTCTTCTTCTCCTTGCTGTGCTGCTCTTCTCAGGTTGTAGATAGCTACAGCTGGAGAGGGGCTGTTGCCGAACACATGTACCTTCATCCTGTATTCTGTGACATCTCTGTTGAAGTCATTATCTTCATACCACAGGAACCTCAGGTAGTCTCTGTGATCTTCACGGACCAGGAAACAGTAGAACATTTGCTGTACATCTGCTGTTACTGCAACACGTTCTTTCCGGAATCTGATGAGAACTCCAAGGAGTGTATTATTCAGGTCAGGTCCGCTGAGGAGGACATCGTTTAGGGAAATGCCTTCATGTTTTGCACTGGAGTCAAATACTACTCGTATCTGTCCTGGTTTCTGAGGATGATACACTCCGAATATTGGTAAGTACCAACATTCTTGCTTTTCTTCCAATGGTGGTGCTTTTTCGGCTTGATCGCTGTTGAACATCTTCTGCATGAAATCATGGAAGTGTTCTTTCATTTCAGGCTTTCTGTCCAGAGTGCGTTGCAATGAAGTAAGGCGTTTCTCTGCTTGTACCTTGTTGTTAGGTAGGTGATGCCGGGGTGAACGAAAGGGTAGGGGAGCTACCCAGCTGTTCGACTCGTCAATGAAGACTTCTCTGTCCATGATCTCAAGGAAAAGGTTATCTTCAACAGATGGTGCTGGTTTGTCATCATCTCGCGTTCTTTCAAACACCTTGCGTCCTAGCTCATCTGTATCTTCAGTTGAGGCTACATTTTCCATGCATCTCTGAACTCTCTGGTGTTGTATTGAGTTGACTAGTCTCTCTTTAATCTGTATGGTATTGGTACAGGGGCTAAGACATGATGTGCGGCCATTCTGCAACATGTTTGTCCTGTAGACATTCACCTTTGCTGGCTTGTGAACTCCGTCCAGACATACATCACCAACGATAACCCATCCAAGGTCAAGACGTTGTGCAAATGGTGCATTGTGTGGCCCATTGTACTGTTCTCTGGCCTTGTGTACTCTCAGTATGTCTCTTCCAAGTAGAAGGATAATTGCCGCTTCTGGGTCGAGTGCTGGAATCTTGTCTGCTATTTTTGCCAGATGAGGGTGATGACGTGCAACTTCAGGTGTGGGAATCTCTGATCGATCGTCTGGTATCATATCACATTCTATGAGGGTAGGAAGAGTCAGTTGTGTTTCTCCATCTAATGACTCAATGGTGTAGTTGTTTGCTCTTCTTCCTGCTGTCTCCATGACTCCTGAACATGTCTTCAAAGTATATGGAGTTGGACTTCCTTTATCACCGAAGAGGTCAAAGAACTCTGTTTTTGCTAGAGACCTGTTGCTTTGTTCGTCTAACACCGCATACATTCTTACTGCTCTCTCTTTGAGACCTGCAGGGTACACCTTGACTAAGCATATCTTGGAGCATGATCTAGAGCTGAATGTCTCTGTGCAGATTTCAGTGCACTTTGAGGTTATTGCTTGTGTTGCACTCTCCTTTTGCTCCCCACCATGATCTTCTTGAGTTATCGGAACTTCTGTCTTCCATGGTGCTGGCCCTGGGTGCAGTGCTGACAGATGTTTATCATTATTGCATTCTGTGCATCGTATTGCTTTCACACAGTCCTTTGCAAGATGTTGCGTTGAAGCACAGCATCTGTAACAAATGCGTTTGTCTTTAAGATAGGCCTTGCGCTCTTCTAGTGTCTTGCTTCTGAAACCACGACATTTTCTTAGTGGGTGAGGCTTGTTATGTATTGGGCACTGATTGTCTGGGTCCTCAACTTTCATCCTTGTGTTCTCGTCCCGATTGGCTGCAGACTCAGACGGCACTTCTGTTTTCCGTACAGACACTGTTGCTCTGCGTTCTTTATAGTGTGTTGATGGTTGTTTCTCTGTCCTTAAGAAGCTTGAGGCTCCCATGTTCAAGAAGGCGAAGCTTGGGTCATTGCGTTTTTAGCTTCGTTTACGATGAATCTGGCGAGGAAGGAGAATGGTGGAAATGAAACTTGATGATCTTCCTTGTATTTGGACGCTTGGGATACCCATCTTTCTTGTAAGTTGTAAGGAAGCTTCTCGATTATAGGATTGACTCCACGTGATGTATCCAAATACGAGAGACCTGGCAGATATCCACTAGTCTTCGCTGCCTCTAGTTCTAGAAGTAGGTCTCCTAGCTCTCTCAGCTTCTGATTGTCCTTGTTTGTTATTTTTGGACAATTTTCTATTTTCTTCAGAAGTGCATCTTCAATTACTTCAGGTGATCCATAGCAATCTTCCAGTCTTTGCCATACCATTGTAAGCCCTGCTGTTGCATTATGAATATGTACTGACCTGATTCTTTTGGCTTGCTCAGAGGACTCTGGTCCGAGCCATTTGGAGAGTAGGTCGAGCTTTTCTCTGTCTGTCAAATCTAAGCCTTGGGTGCTGCTTAGGAAAGATGACTTCCAGGCCCAATAGTTTTTCTGGACGGTCGTCAAACTTCAAGAGACCAGAGCTCACCATCTCACGGCGTATCAGGTATTTCGTCACGTCTGTAGCTCCTGCTGCATCCAGTGAGCACTTTCTGGGCATAAACACAGGGTATGCTTGTGGCTGGTAAGGCTGTTGGGGTGCTTGGCTTAGTCCGCTTCGGTCAAGTGGTTGTTCTCCTCTACTGTAAGTATTTGGGCTATAGTCCAGATTTATATTTGCTTGAGGAGGTATTGTGTCACCATTTGTATGGTTTCTTAAAGGACCAATATTTTGGTCTCTGTGTTCGTTATCAATTGGTTTGTCATGTTGAAGTTCTGGTTCAGTCTTAAGGTGTTGAGTGTTGTCAAAGTTGTCTGCTGCTAGCGGGATCTTTGACGATTTTAATGTATCACTAGGATGTTGGTCAGTGTACGTGGTCACGTGTGATTGTACGTACTCACAAGTGCGTTGGATTGCACTGAGAGGTGTCATCTGAGCTCCTATCACAGAGTGTTCTTTGAACTGTTCTTCTGCAGCTCTCATGAGAACTTCTGCTTCAGCTATGGCTGCCGCAGCAGTTTTTTGTTGCTGTAGAATGTGTAAAGATGCTTTAACCTCTGCTTTTCTTCTAAGCGCTTCTGCTTCACTTTTAAGTGTTTCAGCCTTACTTTTCTGATTTTCTTCATCTATGTAACCTTGTTCTCTTATCAATTCAGCTTCGCGTGTTGCATAGGAAGCCATTGCACATGCAGCTTTTGCTTTTGCTTGTGCCCTGGTTGCTGCAGCACTGGCCGATGACCGATTAGAGACGCTTGAATGTCTAGAGCTAGTGCGCTTAAACCTGGCAGCTTCAGCACTAGCTGATGTCAGATCTGATCGACTAGAGGCTCTAGAGCTTGAGCATCTTGACCTAGTCTTTGGCATGCTGTAGGTGTCTTCCTCGGTGTGTGAATGCTGAGGGATGGCTTGTGCAGTGTCTGTGTGCTGCATGGTGAGACAGGCTAGCTGCTGCTGATAATGATGATGACGATTTCACTCTAAGATTAGGCTTGCTGTGCTTTAAAGTCTTTTTACTGTTCTGCCCTCACAATGTGTATGATGTACAAGGCTTGGCAGACAGATAACAACATTCCAATAAAGATCCGAAAGTAAAGGTAACCGATAAATCTTTACTGATAATTCAGTTTCTTAGTTGGATTAATTTTGTAAAACTGTAAAACAATACAAAACAGCGTGCATCAGCACATGACATTGCAATACAGTGCAATAATAACATTACATTGCTGCTAATATGCTGGCTAACTGAATTCTCTAACCAGATATACAGTAAAACATGTACTAATTACTAATGCAGTATAAGTCTCTGATAACAGCATTCCTAAACCTGTTACCATGTGCTAACATGCTAGCTGATAGAAAGTGAAACTAGCAAACTCTCTGCTCTATGCTGTAAAACACACATATAATGTCACTAAGCTAGCTAATATATGTAATTGCTTATTAATAGCTTTTCTACTTACAGACTTTTGGTTTCCAGAGCCAAACTTATAGGTGAGCAGTCATATAGTGCAGCTGAATGGTCTGCTTCCTCCTGGACTGGCACAGGAAGTGAAAGTAAAGCTACATCCTGTGTGTAATGGATGCTAACTTAAAGCAACAGTCCCTGGTAAATAATATACACAGAAATCTATTCTATGGAGACCAGAACACTCCCCACCTGGCATAATGACTATTATACCACTATGACCCTGTTTGAAGAAGTAAAACAACTTCAGAGATAGGTCTAAGGTACACCTTAGGGGTGCCCTGTCTCACAACTTTCACCTCAACCTTTCTGACTCTATTATCCTTACTAGGTACAGTACCAACAATGAGTCCAACTGGCCATTCGTTTCTGTGGACTTGAGAGTCTTTTAGTAGAACGACATCTCCGACTTGCAAGTTAGGTTTATTTACTTGCCATTTCTTGCGTGACTGGAGTGTCACCAAGTACTCATGTCTCCATCTTTTCCAGAAGATGTCTGCGAGGCTCTGTACTTGCTTCCATTGCTTGGTGTACAAGTCTTTGGGACTAAGGTCTCCTGTGGGAGTTGTCACTGATTCAATCTTCTGAGTTAAAAGCATCGCAGGTGTCAAGACTGCTGGCATTTCTGGGTCTGTAGACACTGGAACCAAAGGTCGAGCGTTCATGATGGCCATGACTTCAGCCATAAGTGTGATGAGAACTTCGTGTGTTAGGCGAGTAGAACCAATCTTCAGAAACATGGCATCCAGAATGCGACGAGCTATTCCAATCATTCTTTCCCAAGCTCCTCCCATGTGTGATGCATGGGGAGGATTGAAGGTCCAAGTGCATCTTTGGTCTTGAAGATAACCACTTGTCTCAGAGTCTGTTGCAATGATCTTCAACTCTTTACAGGCTCCAATAAAGTTTGTACCACGATCTGAGCGAATTTGCTTCACTGGTCCTCGAATAGAGAAAAATCTTCTCAAAGCATTGATAAAGCTCGAGGTAGATAGGGACTCAACCACTTCGATGTGTACTGCTCTAGTAGTCATACAAGAAAACAGGACAGCCCAACGTTTACTTTCTGCACTGCCTCCTCTAGTCCGACGAGTCGAGATGCTCCAAGGGCCAAAGACGTCCAAGCCAACATGGGTGAATGGAGGGTCTAAAGCAAGTCTGTCTGGAGGTAAATCCGACATCTTTTGCTCTTCAAGTTTTCCTCTAATTTTCCTGCATATTACACATTTGTTGATCACGCTGGAGACTAGTCGTTTGCTTCCTACGATCCATAATCCAGCTGACCGAACTGCTCCTTCAGTGAAGTGGCGACCCTGATGTGCCACTTGCTCATGATAGTGTCTTACCAAAAGAAAGGCAATGTGATGATTCTTGGGTATAACAAGGGGTGTTTTTCTTCGACTGTCGTATTAGCTGCTGATAAGCGACCTCCAATCCTTATCACTCCATCTTCATCAAAGGTAGGGTTCAGCTTTTTGAGTGGACTGTGTTTGGAGATCTCCTCCTTCTTATGAAGGCGTTGGATTTCTTCTTTAAAGACTTCTTGCTGAACACATTTGATTATGATGCTTTTGGCTTGTTCAAGATGATCACTATTACGCTGGTCAATGTTGATAGTTTTGCAGTAGGATTTAGCCAAGTAAATGAGCTTTCCTATTGCTCGAATGAGTGACTTCCAGCTGGAAAATCTTTCAAATCTGTATGTGCCAAGATTGTCTCTAGTAGTCAGAGTCCTGTACGCTGTAACTTGTGGCCGCACTTCTTTGTCAATATCTGGTTCTACAAGTTCAAAAGTCTCTAACTCAGAGGTCTCTTTGTTTTCTGATTTGGTCAAAAGGATGGGCCTGTGAACCAGTTAGTGTGCTTGAGGACAGCTGCTGGCACAAGTCTTGTCCCATGATCGGCTGGATTCTTATCCGTACTGACATGATGCCACTGTTCTGGGCGTGTGGACTTTCTGATGCGTGTTACTCTGTTTGACACGTATGTATAGAATCTTCTTGAAGCATTGTGAATATATCCCAACACAATCTTGCTGTCTGTGTAAAAGTTCAGTGCATGGATTTCAATGTCCAGTTCTGTAACGATCAAATCTGCCATCTCTACAGCTAAGACAGCAGCACAAAGTTCTAAGCGTGGGACAGTGTGAGCGGGACGTGGTGCCAGTTTGGACTTTCCCATAATAAACCCAACATAGCTTTGTCCTTCAATGTCCGTTACTTTTAGGTAAGCTACAGCTGCTATAGCCATAGTGGATGCATCTGAGAATAGGCATATTTCTCTTCGCTTTGTGGCAGACAAAGAAACAGGAACATATGACCTTTGGATGGCGAGTTGTTCAAGTTCTATCAATGAGTCTTTCCACGATTTCCACTGCATTTCTTTCTCTTCCGGCAGAGGTGTATCCCATTCACTTTGTTCATGTTCAATAGCAATTTCTCTCATGAGAGCCTTGCCTTGCATGGTAATGGGTGCAACGAACCCTAGAGGGTCATAAAGGCTGTTGACCGTTGACAGGACACCTCTTCTTGTGAACGGCTTCTCTTCTCTGGATACTCTAAATGTGAAGCTGTCGGTTTTCAGATCCCAACTGAGCCCTAAACTTCTTTGAAGGGGCAATGAATCTGTTCCTAGATCCAAGTCTTTGAGGTCTTTGGCACGGTCTTCTGTGGGAAACGCTTCCATGACCTTTCTGCTGTTGGAAGCTATCTTGTGCAATCTTACATTGGATTCTGCTAACATTTTTCTTGTTCTTTTCAGGATGTCGATAGCTTCTTCATTGGTGGAGAAAGAAGCAAGTCCATCATCCACATAAAAATTGCTCATGACGAACTGCTTGGCATCCGTGCCATGTTCTTCTTCTCCTTGCTGTGCTGCTCTTCTCAGGTTGTAGATAGCTACAGCTGGAGAGGGGCTGTTGCCGAACACATGTACCTTCATCCTGTATTCTGTGACATCTCTGTTGAAGTCATTATCTTCATACCACAGGAACCTCAGGTAGTCTCTGTGATCTTCACGGACCAGGAAACAGTAGAACATTTGCTGTACATCTGCTGTTACTGCAACACGTTCTTTCCGGAATCTGATGAGAACTCCAAGGAGTGTATTATTCAGGTCAGGTCCGCTGAGGAGGACATCGTTTAGGGAAATGCCTTCATGTTTTGCACTGGAGTCAAATACTACTCGTATCTGTCCTGGTTTCTGAGGATGATACACTCCGAATATTGGTAAGTACCAACATTCTTGCTTTTCTTCCAATGGTGGTGCTTTTTCGGCTTGATCGCTGTTGAACATCTTCTGCATGAAATCATGGAAGTGTTCTTTCATTTCAGGCTTTCTGTCCAGAGTGCGTTGCAATGAAGTAAGGCGTTTCTCTGCTTGTACCTTGTTGTTAGGTAGGTGATGCCGGGGTGAACGAAAGGGTAGGGGAGCTACCCAGCTGTTCGACTCGTCAATGAAGACTTCTCTGTCCATGATCTCAAGGAAAAGGTTATCTTCAACAGATGGTGCTGGTTTGTCATCATCTCGCGTTCTTTCAAACACCTTGCGTCCTAGCTCATCTGTATCTTCAGTTGAGGCTACATTTTCCATGCATCTCTGAACTCTCTGGTGTTGTATTGAGTTGACTAGTCTCTCTTTAATCTGTATGGTATTGGTACAGGGGCTAAGACATGATGTGCGGCCATTCTGCAACATGTTTGTCCTGTAGACATTCACCTTTGCTGGCTTGTGAACTCCGTCCAGACATACATCACCAACGATAACCCATCCAAGGTCAAGACGTTGTGCAAATGGTGCATTGTGTGGCCCATTGTACTGTTCTCTGGCCTTGTGTACTCTCAGTATGTCTCTTCCAAGTAGAAGGATAATTGCCGCTTCTGGGTCGAGTGCTGGAATCTTGTCTGCTATTTTTGCCAGATGAGGGTGATGACGTGCAACTTCAGGTGTGGGAATCTCTGATCGATCGTCTGGTATCATATCACATTCTATGAGGGTAGGAAGAGTCAGTTGTGTTTCTCCATCTAATGACTCAATGGTGTAGTTGTTTGCTCTTCTTCCTGCTGTCTCCATGACTCCTGAACATGTCTTCAAAGTATATGGAGTTGGACTTCCTTTATCACCGAAGAGGTCAAAGAACTCTGTTTTTGCTAGAGACCTGTTGCTTTGTTCGTCTAACACCGCATACATTCTTACTGCTCTCTCTTTGAGACCTGCAGGGTACACCTTGACTAAGCATATCTTGGAGCATGATCTAGAGCTGAATGTCTCTGTGCAGATTTCAGTGCACTTTGAGGTTATTGCTTGTGTTGCACTCTCCTTTTGCTCCCCACCATGATCTTCTTGAGTTATCGGAACTTCTGTCTTCCATGGTGCTGGCCCTGGGTGCAGTGCTGACAGATGTTTATCATTATTGCATTCTGTGCATCGTATTGCTTTCACACAGTCCTTTGCAAGATGTTGCGTTGAAGCACAGCATCTGTAACAAATGCGTTTGTCTTTAAGATAGGCCTTGCGCTCTTCTAGTGTCTTGCTTCTGAAACCACGACATTTTCTTAGTGGGTGAGGCTTGTTATGTATTGGGCACTGATTGTCTGGGTCCTCAACTTTCATCCTTGTGTTCTCGTCCCGATTGGCTGCAGACTCAGACGGCACTTCTGTTTTCCGTACAGACACTGTTGCTCTGCGTTCTTTATAGTGTGTTGATGGTTGTTTCTCTGTCCTTAAGAAGCTTGAGGCTCCCATGTTCAAGAAGGCGAAGCTTGGGTCATTGCGTTTTTAGCTTCGTTTACGATGAATCTGGCGAGGAAGGAGAATGGTGGAAATGAAACTTGATGATCTTCCTTGTATTTGGACGCTTGGGATACCCATCTTTCTTGTAAGTTGTAAGGAAGCTTCTCGATTATAGGATTGACTCCACGTGATGTATCCAAATACGAGAGACCTGGCAGATATCCACTAGTCTTCGCTGCCTCTAGTTCTAGAAGTAGGTCTCCTAGCTCTCTCAGCTTCTGATTGTCCTTGTTTGTTATTTTTGGACAATTTTCTATTTTCTTCAGAAGTGCATCTTCAATTACTTCAGGTGATCCATAGCAATCTTCCAGTCTTTGCCATACCATTGTAAGCCCTGCTGTTGCATTATGAATATGTACTGACCTGATTCTTTTGGCTTGCTCAGAGGACTCTGGTCCGAGCCATTTGGAGAGTAGGTCGAGCTTTTCTCTGTCTGTCAAATCTAAGCCTTGGGTGCTGCTTAGGAAAGATGACTTCCAGGCCCAATAGTTTTCTGGACGGTCGTCAAACTTCAAGAGACCAGAGCTCACCATCTCACGGCGTATCAGGTATTTCGTCACGTCTGTAGCTCCTGCTGCATCCAGTGAGCACTTTCTGGGCATAAACACAGGGTATGCTTGTGGCTGGTAAGGCTGTTGGGGTGCTTGGCTTAGTCCGCTTCGGTCAAGTGGTTGTTCTCCTCTACTGTAAGTATTTGGGCTATAGTCCAGATTTATATTTGCTTGAGGAGGTATTGTGTCACCATTTGTATGGTTTCTTAAAGGACCAATATTTTGGTCTCTGTGTTCGTTATCAATTGGTTTGTCATGTTGAAGTTCTGGTTCAGTCTTAAGGTGTTGAGTGTTGTCAAAGTTGTCTGCTGCTAGCGGGATCTTTGACGATTTTAATGTATCACTAGGATGTTGGTCAGTGTACGTGGTCACGTGTGATTGTACGTACTCACAAGTGCGTTGGATTGCACTGAGAGGTGTCATCTGAGCTCCTATCACAGAGTGTTCTTTGAACTGTTCTTCTGCAGCTCTCATGAGAACTTCTGCTTCAGCTATGGCTGCCGCAGCAGTTTTTTGTTGCTGTAGAATGTGTAAAGATGCTTTAACCTCTGCTTTTCTTCTAAGCGCTTCTGCTTCACTTTTAAGTGTTTCAGCCTTACTTTTCTGATTTTCTTCATCTATGTAACCTTGTTCTCTTATCAATTCAGCTTCGCGTGTTGCATAGGAAGCCATTGCACATGCAGCTTTTGCTTTTGCTTGTGCCCTGGTTGCTGCAGCACTGGCCGATGACCGATTAGAGACGCTTGAATGTCTAGAGCTAGTGCGCTTAAACCTGGCAGCTTCAGCACTAGCTGATGTCAGATCTGATCGACTAGAGGCTCTAGAGCTTGAGCATCTTGACCTAGTCTTTGGCATGCTGTAGGTGTCTTCCTCGGTGTGTGAATGCTGAGGGATGGCTTGTGCAGTGTCTGTGTGCTGCATGGTGAGACAGGCTAGCTGCTGCTGATAATGATGATGACGATTTCACTCTAAGATTAGGCTTGCTGTGCTTTAAAGTCTTTTTACTGTTCTGCCCTCACAATGTGTATGATGTACAAGGCTTGGCAGACAGATAACAACATTCCAATAAAGATCCGAAAGTAAAGGTAACCGATAAATCTTTACTGATAATTCAGTTTCTTAGTTGGATTAATTTTGTAAAACTGTAAAACAATACAAAACAGCGTGCATCAGCACATGACATTGCAATACAGTGCAATAATAACATTACATTGCTGCTAATATGCTGGCTAACTGAATTCTCTAACCAGATATACAGTAAAACATGTACTAATTACTAATGCAGTATAAGTCTCTGATAACAGCATTCCTAAACCTGTTACCATGTGCTAACATGCTAGCTGATAGAAAGTGAAACTAGCAAACTCTCTGCTCTATGCTGTAAAACACACATATAATGTCACTAAGCTAGCTAATATATGTAATTGCTTATTAATAGCTTTTCTACTTACAGACTTTTGGTTTCCAGAGCCAAACTTATAGGTGAGCAGTCATATAGTGCAGCTGAATGGTCTGCTTCCTCCTGGACTGGCACAGGAAGTGAAAGTAAAGCTACATCCTGTGTGTAATGGATGCTAACTTAAAGCAACAGTCCCTGGTAAATAATATACACAGAAATCTATTCTATGGAGACCAGAACACACACTTTTTCTTTCCACTCAACTGTCTAATAATATCCTTGGATACAGCACTCTGTGAACAGCCAGCTTCTTTAGAAATTACCTTTTGTGGCTTACCTACTTGTGGAGGGTGTCAATGACTGTTTTCTGGACAACTGTCAAGGCAGCAGTCATACCCCAGGATTGTGTTGCCTAATGAACCATACTGAGGCACCACTTAAAGACTTAAAGGCTTAGGAAACCTTTACAAGTAATTAGTGCTCATTAGCTGATTAGAGATTGACACCATAGTCTAGAATATTGACATTTTTCACAATATTCTAACTTTATGAAATACTGAGTTTTTTTGTTTAAACCCCTTAAGGACTCAGCCCTATTTCACCCTAAGGACTCAGCCATTTTTTGCAAATCTGACCAGTGTCACTTTATGTGGTGATAACTTTAAAACGCTTTTTCTCATCCAGGCCATTCTGAGATTGTTTTTTCGTCACATATTGTACTTCATGACAGTGGTAAAATGAAGTCGAAAAATTTCATTTTTATTTATAAAAAAATACAAAATTTACCAAACATTTTGAAAAATTTGCAATTGTCCAAGTTTCAATTTCTCTACTTCTATAATACATAGTAATACCACCAAAAAAAGTTATTGATTTACATTACCCATATGTCTACTTCATGTATCGATCATTTTGGGAATGCCATTTCATTTTTTGGGGACGTTACAAGGCTTAGAAGTTTAGAAGCAAATTTTGAAATTTTTCAGAAATTTTCAAAAACCCACTTTTAAGGGACCAGTTCAGGTCTGAAGTCACTTTGTGTGGCTTACATAATAGAAACCACCCAAAAATTACCCCATTCTAGAAACTACACCCCTCAAGGGATTTTACAAACATAATTAACCCTTTTGGTTTTCCACAAGAGTTAATAGCAAATGGAGATAAAATTTGAAAATTTCAAATTTTTTGCAAATTTTCCATTTTAATCAATTTTTTCCAGTAACAACGCAAGGGTTAACAGCCAAACAAAACTTAATATTTATTCCCCCGATTCTGTAGTTTGCAATAACACCCAATATGTGGTCGTAAACTGCTGTATGGGCAAACTGCAGGGCGCAGAAGGAAAGGAACGCCATATGGTTTTTGGAAGGTGGATTTTGCTGGACTGGTTTTTTGACACCATGTCCCATTTGAAGCCCCCCAATGCACCCCTAGAGTAGAAACTCCATAAAAGTGACTTCATCTAAGAAACTACACCCCTCAAGGTATTCAAAACCAGTTTTACAAACTTTGTTAACTTAGGTGTTCCTCAAGAGTTATTGGCAAATGGAGATGAAATTTCAGAATTTCTATTTTTTGTTACCTTGTCTCAAAAAAAGTGTAATATAAAGCAACCAAAAATCATATTTACCCTAAAATAGTACAAACAAAACTGACACCTTATCCCGTAGTTTCCAAAATGGGGTCACTTTTTTGGAGTTTCTACTGTAGGGGTGCATCAGGGGGGCTTCAAATGGGACATAGTGTCAAAAAACCAGTCCAGCAAAATCTGCCTTCCAAAAACCATATGGCGTTCCCTTCCTTCTGTGCCCTGCCGTTTGGCCATACAGCAGTTTACGACCACATATGGGGTGTTTGTGCAAACAAGAGAATCGGGGCAATAAATATTGAGTTAAGTTTGGCTGTTAACCCTTGCTTTGTTACTGGAAAAATTGATTAAAATAGAAAATTTGCAAAAAAAATAGATGTTTTGGGACCGTTTTTATTTTCTGTTATTTACATCGTTGAACTGACAGGTTAGATTGTGTGCTATTTCTAAAGAGCAGGTTGTTACGGACGTGACAATACCAAATATGACTACTTTTTGGGGGTTTTTGTTTCAGTTTTACATAATAAAGCATTTTTGAAAAAAAATATTTTTTAGTGTCTCGACATTATGAAAGCCATAGTTAATTTTTCATTTTTTGGGCGACTGTCTTATGTAGGGGCTCATTTTTTGCGGAATGAGATGGCGGTTAGATTGGCACTAACTTGGGGTGCATATTACATTTTGGTCGCTTGCTATTACACTTTTAGTGATGTAAGGTGACAAAAATGGCTTTTGACACCGTATTTTTTTTTTTGCTGTGTTCAGCTGAGGGGTTAGGTCATGTGTTATTTTTATAGAGCAGGTTGTGACTGACACGGCAATACCTAATATGTATACTTTTTAATTATTTATATAAGTTTTACACAATAATATAATTTTTTTTAAAAATCATGTTTTAGTGTCTCCATAGTTTGAGAGCCATATATATATTTTTTTTGGGCGATTGTCCTCTGTAGGGGCTCATTTTTTGCGGGATGAAGTGATGGTCAGATTGGCTTTATTTGGGGGGTCATATGACTTTTTAATCGCTTGCTATTACACTTTTTGTGATGTAAGGTGACAAAAAATAGCTTTTTGACAAAGTTCTATTTTATTTTTTTTACAGTTTTTACTTGAGGAGTTAGATCAGGTGATATTTTTATAGAGCACATTCCGACGGAGGTGGAGATACCCAATATCTACTTTTTAGTTTTTGTTTTTTTACATTTAACACTAAAAAGCATTTTTGAAACCAAAAAAAATTATGTTTTAGTCTGAGAAGCATAGTTTTTTTTATTTTTTGGCCAATTGTTTTAGGTAGGGGCTCATTTTTTGCGGGATGAGATGGCGGTTTGATTGGTACTATTTTGGGAGGCATGCGCCTTTTTGATCGCTTTGTATTGCACTTTTAGTGATGTAAAGTGCCAAAAAATGGCTTATTAACACCATTTTTTTTTTTATGGCCTTCACCTGAGGAGTTCAGTCATGTGATATTTTTATAGAGTAGATTTTTATGGAAGCGGCGATACCTAATATGTGTAGTGTATTTAGTTTTTTTTAATTTTTATTCAGTGATATGTCTTTTTTTTTCACTTTTTTACATTTTTTTGGACACAGACCCACTTGGTTCTGGTAGATCCAGTGGATCTGGTGTCTGTATAATACAGTACAGTACACTATATAGTGCTTTGTGCTGTATTTTTTACTTTACAAAGTCTAAATAGACCTTTAGCAGGTCTATTCAGAATTTCAGCACCATGGAGAGCAGGACGCTTCTGAAAGAGTCCTGCTGCCATGGCAACCATCACCCGCTGTGATCCCATCCTGTCGGGGGGCTGCAAAGGTACAGCAGCCCCCCAATGGGAGAGGGAGGGAGCTCCCTCCCTGTGAACCCTTCCATACCGCGGTCTGTACGGACCGTGATATGGAAGGTGTTAAACGGCTGGCATCTGATCAAGCACAGATGCCAGCCGTTTCTATCAGAGTGTCAGCAATGTGCTGACACTCTGATAGATCCACTAGACATCAGGGAATAGACAGAGATTGCAATCCCGCCTGCCGCACCGCCTGCCTCCCGCACCTCCTCCTGCCGTCCGCAACCACCCCCCCTGCACCCCCGCAGCCAAAATATGATTGGGGGCTGCAGGGGGGTTACAAATGAACACTTTTGGTTAAAAGTGCTGCAAACCGCAGGTCTGAATTGACCTGCGGTTTGCAGCGATCGCCGATATGGGGGGGGTCACAGGACCCTCCTGGGCATTGTAACAAGGTACCTGCTGAATAATTTCAGCAGGTACCTTGTTCCGATCACTGCCGGCTGAGCAGCAGTGATCGGAACTACTCATGATGTATCTATACGTCATGGGTCCTTAAGAACTCGGAAACCATGATGTACAGGTATGTCATGCGTCCTTAAGGGGTTAATTAGCTGCAAGTCATAATTATCAACATTAAAATAAACACTTGAAATAGATCACTTTGTATGAAATGAATCTATATGAGTTTCACTTTTTGAATTGAGTTACTGAAATAAATTAACTTTTTGATGATATTCTAATATTGAGATGCAACTGTAACTGCACATCTGTCTTTCAATTACAAAGAAAAATACGTACAATGTTGCTAGTACCTTTAATAATATGTGCATACTAAACCAGTGACTTTTCATTTATAGGCGGCATAATAAAATGTCTGGAAAATGGAAGAGAACAAAATGAAAGACCCATCCTCCCATCACCAACAGCAGCAGGGCAGAGCATGTCTCTTACTCCCCCTCCCTCTTATTATATGTGTAAAGTGAAGGGATGCCATAACGTGTTAGAGCTACACAGCTAATTACTTTAAACACATGGATAAACATATGGTAGCCAGTGGTCACAAACAACCAGTTTTAAAAACTTGTTGCTTGTTGTATTTTTGTCCAAAATATGGTCCAAGTGGAATAAACAGAGCTACCACCAGCAAGAATATTTCCACCACCACCACACCTGTCCAAGCTTACCCTAGGTTTCATAGCTTTTGAGGCTGCACCAACAGCATAAACGGCATACATTGTCCTGGAAAAATAAACATACCCCATTGAATTTTTACACATCTTTTCATGTTACACCTACAAACTTAAATGTATTGTTTTGAGATTTTATGTGATATACCAATGCAAAGTAGCATGTATGTGTGAAGTGAAAAGAAAATGATACTTGGTCATAAATAAAATCTGCAAAGTCTGGGGTACATTTGTATTCAGCTACCTGTACCCTGACACAAGGAATAATAATCCATGTGACTGATTGCCTTCAGAGGTCACCTAGTTAGTAAATAGAGTCCACCCGTGTGTCATTTATTCTCAGTATAACTACAGCTGTTCTGTCTAGGCTTTAGAACATTAGTGATCAAACAGAATCATGAAAACTAAGGAACACACCAGACAGATCAGTGATAAAGTTGCAAAGAAGTATAAAGCAGTGTTAGGTTATAAAAAAAAAAATATATCCATGCTCTGAACATCTTACAGAGCACTGTTCAATTCATCATCTAAAAATGGAAGCAGTATGACACAACTGCAAAGTAACCTACCCGTACACTGCCATCCACTTAAACTGACAGCCCAGGCAAAGAGAGTACTAATTAGAGAAGCAGTCAAGAGGTCACTCTGGAGAAGCTGTGGAGATCCACAGCACAGGTGGGAGAATCTGTGGCAGAAAACTAACTCTGCACATCATCCTGAATACCCCATCCCCACCGTGAAACATGATGGTGGCAGCATCATGCTGTGGGGATGCTTTTCTTCAGCAGGAATAGGGAAGCTTGTCAGAGTTGATGGGAAGATGAGGGGAGCTAAATGCAGGGCAATTCTGGAGGAAAACCCATTAGAGGCTACAAAAGACTTGAGAATAGGATGGAGGTTCTCCTTCCAGCAGGACAATGACAGTAAGCATAAAGTCAGAGCTACATTGAAATGGTTTAGATCAAAGCATATTTATTTGTTGTAATGGTTCAATCAAAGTCCAGCCCTATATCTGTGGCAGGACTTAAAAATTGCTGTTCACAGATGCTCTCCATCCAATCTAACTGAGCTTGAGCTATTTTGCAAAGAAGAATGAGCAAACATTTCAGCCACTATATGTGTAGAGCTGGTAGACAAAAGACTTGAAGCCCTAATTGCTGTGAAAGGTGGGCCAACAAAGAATTGACTCAGATGGGCTGAGTAGAAATGCACACAACACTTTCCAGATTTGTATTTATTAGTGATGAGCAAGCAACAAAGTGTTCGGGTGTTGGGGTACTCGGTCCGAAAACATAGCGATATTCGTGCGCTCGGCTGAGCACCCAAGTATAATGGAAGTCAATGGGAGACAACCAGGCAACCCCTGCTTGGATGAGGGGAGGGTGCCTGGTCCATTGGAAAGGGTCAGAAAGTGACAGAAACACCACCGAAATGGATCTGGAACAGCAGGGGGACCATGTCTGGGTGCATATTGGACTCCAATGGAACCATGCCGGGAACCATATTGTCCCAGTTGTCAATTTTACATAGCGACAAAATCCCGCCAAAATTCCATCCCCCTCAAAAAAGAAAAATACATTTTTAGAGGTAAAATTGTTAGGAAACATTCTTTCCTGTATATTCAATTGTATATACAGTGCAAATGCTGCCAAAAATAACAAGAAAGAAGCACTCCGATACAGCCTTTATATCACATAAAGGAGAGCCTCATTCACATGGTGCTACAATTGTTCAGGTACACTGCTGCACTCATAAAGCCTATGCACTAAGTGAAAGTGCTGGAAAAAATTACAAGGAACCGGCACTCCAATACACCCTTTATTACACATAAAGAAGGGCATCATACACACAATTGAAAATTATCATTGATGGCCTACTGTGACCCTCAAAAATAATTGGAGCAAGGGCATGCTGGTTACCCTCTAAATCATTATAGTTGAGGGCCTGAAGGTGAGCGGACCCTAAAAAAAAAATTGTAGTAAGGGCCTGAAGGTGAGAGAACCCCATAAAACATTGCAGTGATGGCCAACAGGTAAGCCGACGGTATAAAGCATTGTAAGTGAGGGCCTGAAGCCTAGTTAACCCCATAAAATATTACAATAATGGCCTACAGGTGAGCAGACTGTATAAAGCATTGGAGGTTATGGCCTAAAGCCTAGTGAAGCTCACAAAACATTGCAGTGATGGCCTACAGGTAAGCAGATGGTATAAAGCATTGGAGGTGAGGGCCTGAAGCCTAGTGAACCCCATAAAATATTGCAATAATGGCCTACAGGTGAGCAGACGGTATAAAGCATTGGAGGTGAGGCCCTGAAGCCTAGTGAATCTCATAAAACATTGCAGTGATGGGCTAAAGGTGAGCAGACGGTATAAAGCATTGGAGGTGTGGGCCTGAAGCCTACTGAATCTCATAAAACATTGCAGTAATGGCCTACAGGTGAGCAGACGGTATAAAGCATTGGAGGTGAGGGCTGAAGCCTAGAGAACCCCACAAAACATTGCGGTGACGGGCTACAGGGGAGCAGGCGGTATAAAGCATTGGAGGTGAGAGCCTGAAGCCTAGTGAACCCCATAAAAGATTGAAGTAATGGCCTACAGGTGAGCAGACAGTATTAAGCATTGGAGGTGAGGGCCTGAAACTTAGCAAACCCCATAAAACATTGCAGTGATGGGCTACAGGTGAGCAGATGGTATAAAGCTCTAGAGGTGAGTGCCTGAAGCCGAGCGAACCCTACAAAACTTTGTAGTGAGGGCATATACATTCTGTATGGAAGAGGAGGCGGAGGATGAGATGGATAAGAAAACAAGATTCAAACATATACCGTATTTTTCGCCCTATAAGACGCACTTTTCCCCCCTGGGTGTGGGGGGAAAGGCAGTGCGTCTTATGGGGCGAATTGTGGGTGTTCACACTTATATATAAGTATAATCAGCGGGCAGGGAGGAGAAGCCGGCATCTTGCTATGCATTACAGCGGGCCCGGTGCAGTCACTCCCGCTAACTGCCGGAATCCTAACTGTGGGCACATGTATTGGTGCAATAAATCTTCTATATCCACTTTACTTACTACTTTACTAATGTCCCAGGCAAGAGGCAAGAGGCAAAAAGCAGGAGGCTGGGCCGGCGGGCGGGCACTGGCAGCATAACTCTTTATGTCACGCGCCAGCTCCGCCCACTTCATGATGCAAGGCGGCGGAGCAGGCGCATTACATGGCGAGTTATGTTGTCAGTACCCGCCCACCGGCCCAGCCTCCTGCTTCTTGCCTGGGACATTAGTAGAGTAGTAAGTGAAGTGGATATAGAAGATTTGTTAAACCAATACATGTGCCCACAGTTAGGATTCTGGCAGTTAGCAGGCCCGGTGTAGCAGAACAGAGTGACTGCACCGGGCCCGCTGTAATGCATAGCAAGATGCAGGCTTCTCCTGCCTCCTCCCTGCCCGCTGATAATACCCACCGACTGCGCCATTGTGGGGGGTCATTTAGTGAATGACACTGTTCTGGAGGTCTATGGATGACACATAGTATAAAATGCTATTCATGTGTCATCCATAGATCCCCCCCATAGCAGTGTCATCCACAGATCTCCAGAACAGTGTCATCCACAGATGCCCCCACTATAGTGCCATCCACCAACCCCCATAACTGTGCCATCCACATATCCCCCATAACTGTGCCATCCACAGATCCCCCATAACTGTGCCATCCACAGATCCCCCATAACTGTGCCATCCACAGATCCCCTATAACTGTGCCTTCCACAGATCCCCCATAACACCATTAGTTCAAAACCCACCAAAAGGCACACCTTTTTGTTTAAAATATTTTTTTTCTTATTTTCCCCCTCAAAAACCTAGGTGCATCTTATGGGCCGGTGCATCTTTTAGGGCGAAAAATATGGTACCCTTTTTTTGTGGTGAGAAGGGTGCATCTGAATCTTGTGGATTGAGTACATTATAAAGCATTCATTTAAATTGTGATTTTGTTCCTCATTAGCTCAGCTTTCCTCTAGTAGAGCGGAGAAGTCAGGGGCAATCCAGGCCTTGTTTATTTTTATCTGAGTCAACCTGTCAGCATTGTCAGTGGACAAGCGGATACGCTTATCTGTTATAATGCCACGAGCAGCACTAAATACACGCTCAGATAATATGCTAGTGGCAGGGGAGGCAAGCACCTCCAAGGCGTAGGGCGCAAGTTTGTGCTACATGTCCAGCTTGGACACCCAGTAGTTGTAAGGCACTGAGGGATCATTTAGGATGCTGACACGGTCTGCAATATATTCCTTCACCAGCTTCCAAAACTTTTCCCTCTTTGTAGCACTAGGCAGCGATTCAGGGTGAGGTTGCTGGTGGGGTGTCATGAAAGTGTCCCATGCCTTTGAAAGTGTTGCCCTGCCTCTGTTGGAACTACTGTGTGTTCCCCTTGTCTCCCTTTCTCGGTTGCCTACGGAAGTACGGACTCTGACCGGCCGTATTGTCAGATGGAAAAATTTTGAGCAATCCGTAAACAAGTACCTTCTGGTATTTCACGGTTTTACTCATCCGCTCCACCACAGGAATGAGAGATGAGAAGTAGTGTTGAGCGAACAGTTCGGAAATCGTTCGGGTCCGTACCGAATTTTGGGGTGTCCGTGACACGGACCCGAACCCGGACATTTTCAAAAAAGTTTGGGTTCGGGTCCGGTGTTCGTCGATTACTTCCCGCTTTCTGAAGGGCTGCACAGCAGCCAATCAGCTAGCGTTTTACTTCTTGCCCTAAGAGCCCATCACAGCCATGCCTACTAATTGCATGGCTGTGATTGGCCAAGTGCAGCATGTGACCCAGCCTCTATTTAAGCTGGAGTGACGTAGCGCCGCACGTCACACTGCTCTGACTAGTGTAGGGAGAGGATGCAGCTTCTGTGAGGGCGAGATAGGCAGGGATAAAGAAGTGATTGAATGATCTACCTTTCTACACCTGTGCATCAGAACAACTCAGCTGAGCTGTTCACTGAAAGTCACTATTTTGTTGAGACTGGCCAGAGCGATTTTTACTGGCACATGTAACTGGGCTGACCGGCGGTGGCCATTTTGGGACTTGTGGTGCGCCAGCACTTTCTGCCACAGAGTGTAAACCAAAGCTCCAAAGAAGTTAAAAATCTACACCTGTGAATCAGAACAACAGCGATTCAGCTGCTCAGTCAAAGTCAATTTTTTTTCTGGCTGGGCAGACTGTTTTCTGGCACATGTTACTGGGCTGATAGGCGGCGGCCATTTTGGGACTTGTGGTGCTACAGCAAAAGCTGCCACAACGTCCATTAATCTAATGTAATAGTCGATTTTTTCATAGATATACTACATCAGGGGTTTGGCTGTGCTTGTGTCACCCATAATAACTGCAAAGATATTAAATATATCAGTGGTGAAACTGAAAGTAACCCACTTGGATAGCAAATCCCATGAATGTGCTGTTCCAGCTAGGCTAGCCAGTGCCACTACTTTGTCCAATACTGTCAGCCAGAAATATATTTTTTTTTTATGTGCCAGAAATATAAATTAGAAAAAGCTTTCACCGTAATAATAAAATTATTCTGGTGTTAGACCAGAAGAAGCACTCCTGTTGTAATTAATACTGTAAAAAGGCTTAGGCAATATTTCTCCCAGTGTGGGAAATTTATCTAGCAAAATTAGCATTTTAACAATTCCGGTGTTCTGAAATACCAGCAGTCCTCTTGTAATTAATACCGCCAAAAGGCATTATATCGTCCAGTGTTGTAATTTTGGTGAAAAAAAGGCCAATTTAATCAATCTGGCGTTTGTTAGACCAGAAAAACTAGGCCTCACGATTTCACTCCTGTAAAAAGGAATTATATTTCCCCGTGTGGGAATCTATGTACCAAAACTAGCATTATAAAAAATCTGGTGTCCAATTAGCAGCAGTGTTCTGGTAATTAATACCGCCATAAGGCATTATTGTCCAGTGTTGTAATTTTGGTGAAAAAAGGCCAATTTAATCAATCTGGTGTTCGTTAGACCAGAAAAACTAGGCCTCACGTTTTCACTCCTGTAAAAAGGAATTATATTTCCCCGTGTGTGAATCTATGTACCAAAACTAGCATTATAAAAAATCTGGTGTCCAATTAGCAGCAGTGTTCTGGTAATTAATACCGCCAAAAGGCATTATTGTCCAGTGTTGTAATTTTGGTGAAAAAAAGGCCAATTTAATCAATCTGGTGTTTGTTAGACCAGCAAAAACTAGGCCTCACGTTTTCACTCCTGTAAAAAGGAATTCTATTTCCCCGTGTGGGAATCTATGTACCAAAACTAGCATTATAAAAAATCTGGTGTCCAATTAGCAGCAGTGTTCTGGTAATTAATACCGCCAAAAGGCATTATTGTCCAGTGTTGTAATTTTGGTGAAAAAAAGGCCAATTTAATCAATCTGGTGTTTGTTAGACCAGAAAAACTAGGCCTCACGTTTTCACTCCTCTAAAAAGGAATTCTATTTCCCCGTGTGGGAATCTATGTACCAAAACTAGCATTATAAAAAATCTGGTGTCCAATTAGCAGCAGTGTTCTTGTAATTAATACCGGAAAAAGGAATTATATTTTCCAGTGTGGGAATTTTGGGGCTAAAAAATAATATATTTTATTGTGGTGCGAGTTGAATCGCAACAATGAGGAAACATTCTATTAAGGGACGAGGACGCGGTCATGGTGGTGTCCGTGGAGCCTCTGTTGCTGGCAGAGGACGTGGCCGTTCGGCCTCAGGCGCACAAAGTAGTGAAACAACTCCCTCAAGTAGCCGGCAGAATTTACAGCGATATTTGGTGGGGCCCAATGCCGTTATGAGGATGATAAGGCCTGAGCAGGTACAGGCATTAGTCGACATGGGAATACCACCACAGCAGAGTGACCGAGTGTCTGATGATGACGAAACACAGGTGCCCACTGCCGCGTCTTATTGCAGTGTGCAGACTGAACAGGAGGAGGTCAGGGAGGAAGACTGGGTGGAAGACGATGCAGAGGACGATGAGGTCTTCGACCCCACATGGACTGAAGGCCGTGCCGCTGACTTAAATAGTTCAGAGGAAGAGGCAGTGGTGAGACCGAGACAACAGCGAAGCCAAAGAGGGAGCAGGGGGCAAAAGCAGAACAGCCGCCGTCCAGAGAGTTCGCCTGCTATTGGCCAGCGCCAACAGGGACCCAGCACCCCAAAGGCATCTTCAAGGAGTTCCCTGGCATGGCACTTCTTCAAACAATGTGCTGAGGACAAGACCAGAGTGGTTTGCACGCTGTGCCATCAGACCCTGAGGTGAGGCATTAACGTTCTTAACCTGAGCACCACCTGCATGATCAGGCATCTACATGCAAAGCATGAACTGCAGTGGAGTACACACCTTAAAAATAAGGAACCCGCTCAGGCTCCCCCTGCTCCCTCTAGCGCTGCTGCCTCGGCTTCCGCCTCGAGAGGAATGTTGCCACCTGCCGAGCAGCAAACAGAGGATGTGCCACCGACACCACCACCACCACCACCGCCACCGTCACCTAGTGTCTCCACTATTTCACACAGCAGCGTTCAGCTCTCCATCTCTCAAACCTTTGAGAGGAAGCGCAAATTCCCACCTAGTCACCATCGAGCCCTTGGCCTGAATGCCAGCATTTCTAAACTACTGGCCTTTGTCTGTGTCCACCGGCTGGTGGACACAGACAGCTTCAAACAGCTGATGGCCATGGCTGTCCCCCAGTATGTGGTTCCCAGCCGCCACTACTTCTCCAAGACAGCCGTGCCTTCCCTGCACATGCAAGTGTCCGATAAAATCAAGTGTGCACTGCGCAACGCCATTTGTGGCAAGGTCCACCTAACCACAGATACGTGGACCAGTAAGCACGGCCAGGGACGCTATATCTCCCTAACTGCACACTGGGTAAATGTAGTGGCGGCTGGGCCCCAGGCGGAGGGGTTCCTTGGCGCACGTCCTTCCGCCGCCAAGGATCACAGGGCATCATTCTTTGCCTCCTGTAGCCTCCTCCTCCTCTGCTTCCACCAGCTCATCCAGTCAGCCACACACCTTCCCCACCAACTTCAGCACAGCCCGGGGTAAACGTCAGCAGGCCATTCTGAAACTCATATGTTTGGGGGACAGGCCCCACACCGCGCAGGAGTTGTGGCGGGGTATTGAACAACAGACCGACCAGTGGTTGCTGCCGGTGGGCCTCAAGCTCGGCCTGGTGGTGTGCGATAATGGGCGAAATCTTGTGGCAGCTCTGGGACTAGCCGGTTTGACGCACATCCCTTGCCTGGCGCATGTGCTGAATTTGGTGGTGCAAAAGTTCATTCACAACTACCCAGACATGTCAGAGCTGCTGCATAAAGTGCGGGCCATCTGTGCGCGCTTCCGGCGTTCACATCCTGCCGCTGCTCGCCTGTCAGCGCTACAGCGGAACTTCGGCCTTCCCGCTCACCGCCTAATATGCGACGTGCCCACCCGGTGGAACTCCACCTTGCACAGGCTGGAGAGACTGTGCGAGCAGCAGCAGGCCATAGTGGAGTTTCAGCTGCAGCACGCACGGGTCAGTCGCAGTGCGGAACAGCACCACCAATGATTGGGCCTCCATGCGAGATTTGTGTGCCCTGTTGCGCTTTTTAGAGTACACCACCAACATGGCCAGTGGCGATGCCACAGTTATCAGCGTGACGATACCAATTCTATGTCTCCTAGAGAAAACGCTTAGGGCGATGATGGAAGAGGAGGTGGGCCAGGGCCAGGAGGAGGAGGATGACGGGTCGTTTTTAGCACTTTCAGGCCAGTCTGTTAGAAGTGGCTCAGAGGGAGGTTTTTTGCAACAGCAGAGGGCAGGTACAAATGTGGCCAGCCAGGGACCACTACTGGAGGATAAGGAGGATGAGGAGGAGGTGGAGGAGGATGAGAATGAAGCAGGTTCACAGCGGGGTGGCACCCAGCACAGCGCAGGCACATCCCTGGTGCGTGGCTGGGGGGATATAGAGGATGATGACGATACGCATACCACAGAGGACAGCTTGTCTTTACCTCTGGGGAGCCTGGCACACATGAGCGATTACATGCTGCAGTGCCTGCGCAACGACAGCAGAGTTGCACACATTTTAACGTGTGCTGACTACTTGGTGGCCACCCTGCTGGATCCACGGTACAAAGACAATGTGCCCACTTTACTTCCTGCACTGGAGCGTGATAGGAAGATGCGCGAGTACAAGCGCACACTGGTAGACGCGCTCCTGAGAGCATTCCCAACTGTCACAGGGGAACAGGTGGAAGGCCAAGGCCAAGGCAGAGGAGGAGCTAGAGGTCACCCACGCAGCAGTGTCACGGCCAGCTCCTCTGAGGGCAGGGTTAGCATGGCAGAAATGTGGAAAAGTTTTGTCTCCACGCCACAGCTAACTGCCCCACCACCTGATACGGAACGTGTTAGCAGGAGGCAACATTTCACTAACATGGTTGAACAGTACATCTGCACACAACTCCACGTACTGACGGATGGTTCGGCCCCATTCAACTTCTGGGTTTCCAAATTGTCCACGTGGCCAGAATTAGCATGTTATGCCTTGGAGGTGCTGGCCTGCCCGGCGGCCAGCGTTTTATCTGAACGTGTATTCAGCACGGCAGGGGGCGTCATTACTGAGAAACGCAGCCGCCTGTCCGCAGCCAACGTGGACATGCTGACGTTTATAAAAATGAACCAGGCATGGATCCCACAAGACCTGACCCTCCCTTGTGCATAGTAGTTCTTAATAACTGCCTTAAACCATGTTGTCTTGTACTCCTGGCCACTTCTTCATTGAAAAATCTATTTTTGAAATTAAGTAGGATCTTGGGGTGCAACCCAGAGTTGAATGAACCTTCCGTCTGTCTGGGTGCCGGGGCCAAAGTACATGAAAGTGTCCTTCTCCTGTGCTGGGTGATATGAATGTTATACTTGTGCTGTCTGACATGTCTCCTTTGTGTGGGTGCAGGGGGCCAAAGTCACTGAAAGCGGCCTTCTCCTGTGGTGGCTGATATAAATGCCTGAATCTCTGCTGTGGGACCTCTTTCCTCTTTCTGGGTGCAGGGGTCAAAGAAACAAAAGGTGGCCTACTCCTGTTTTGGTTGACATGATGCCTGATTCTCTGCTATGGGACCTCTCTCCTCTTTCTGGGTGCAGGGGTCAAAGTCTCTAAAAGTGCCCTTCTCCTGTGGTGGTTGATGTGAAACTGATGCTTGTGCTATGTGACCTGTCTCCTCTGTGTCGGTGCTAAGGCCTAAGTCACTGAAAGTGGCCTTCTCCTGTTCTGGCTGATATAAATGCCTGATTCTCTGCTGTGGGACCTCTCTCCTCTTTCTGGGTGCAGGGGTCAAAGTCTCTAAAAGTGCCCTTCTCCTGTGGTGGTTGATGTGAAACTGATGCTTGTGCTATGTGACCTGTCTCCTCTGTGTCGGTGCTAAGGCCTAAGTCACTGAAAGCGGCCTTCTCCTGTTCTGGCTGATATAAATGCCTGATTCTCTGCTGTGGGACCTCTCTCCTCCGTGTGGCTGCAGGGGTCAAAGTCTCTAAAAGTGCCATTCTCCTGTGGTGGTTGATGTTAAACTGATGCTTGTGCTATCTGACCTGTCTCCTCTGTGTCGGTGCTAAGGCCTAAGTCACTGAAAGCGGCCTACTCCTGTTCTGGCTGATATAAATGCCTGATTCTCTGCTGTGGGACCTCTCTCCTCCGTGTGGCTGCATGGGTCAAAGTATCTAAAAGTGCCATTCTCCTGTGGTGGTTGATGTAAATCTGATGACCTGTCTCCTCTGTGTCGGTGCTAAGGCCTAAGTCACTGAAAGCGGCCTTCTCCTGTTCTGGCTGATATAAATGCCTGATTCTCTGCTGTGGGACCTCTCTCCTCCGTGTGGCTGCAGGGGTCAAAGTCTCTAAAAGTGCCATTCTCCTGTGGTGGTTGATGTAAATCTGATGCTTGTGCTATCTGACCTGTCTCCTCTGTGTCGGTGCTAAGGCCTAAGTCACTGAAAGCGGCCTTCTCCTGTGCTGGCTGATATAAATGCCTGAATCTCTGCTGTGGGACCTCTCTCCTCTTTCTGGGTGCAGGGGTCAAAGAAACAAAAAGTGGCCTACTCCTGTGGTGGTTGACATGATGCCTGATTCTCTGCTGTGGGACCTCTCTCCTCTTTCTGGGTGCAGGGGTCAAAGTCTCTAAAAGTGCCCTTCTCCTGTGGTGGTTGATGTGAAACTGATGCTTGTGCTATCTGACCTGTCTCCTCTGTGTCGGTGCTAAGGCCTATGTCACTGAAAGCGGCCTTCTCCTGTTCTGGCTGATATAAATGCCTGATTCTCTGCTGTGGGACCTCTCTCCTCCGTGTGGCTGCAGGGGTCAAAATCTCTGAAAGTGCCATTCTCCTGTGGTGGTTGATGTGAAACTGATGCTTGTGCTATCTGACCTGTCTCCTCTGTGTCGGTGCTAAGGCCTAAGTCACTGAAAGCGGCCATCTCCTGTGCTGGCTGATATAAATGCCTGAATCTCTGCTGTGGGACCTCTCTCCTCTTTCTGGGTGCAGGGGTCAAAGTCTCTAAAAGTGCCCTTCTCCTGTGGTGGTTGATGTGAAACTGATGCTTGTGCTATGTGACCTGTCTCGTCTGTGTCGGTGCTAAAGCCTAAGTCACTGAAAGCGGCCTTCTCCTGTTCTGGCTGATATAAATGCCTGAATCTCTGCTGTGGGACCTCTCTCCTCCGTCTGGGTGCAGGGGTCAAAGTCTCTCAAAGTGGCCTTCTCTTGTGCTGGGTTATGTGAAGCTGATGTTTGTGCCATCTGACATGGTTGCCGGGGTCCCATTAAATGGTGGCCTACTCCTGTGGTGGGTGATCTAAATGCATGATTCTCTGCTGTGAAAACCTCTCTCCTCCGTCTGGGTGCAGGGGTCAAAGTCTCTCAAAGAGGACTTCTCTTGTGCTGGGTGATGTGAAGCTGATGTTTGTGCCATCTGACATGGTTGCCGGGGTCCCATTAAATGGTGGCCTACTCCTGTGGTGGGTGATGTGAAACTGATGCTTGTGCTATGTGACCTGTCTCGTCTGTGTCGGTGCTAAGGCCTAAGTCACTGAAAGCGGCCTTCTCCTGTTCTGGCTGATATAAATGCCTGAATCTCTGCTGTGGGACCTCTCTCCTCCGTCTGGGTGCAGGGGTCAAAGTCTCTCAAAGAGGACTTCTCTTGTGCTGGGTGATGTGAAGCTGATGTTTGTGCCATCTGACATGGTTGCTGGGGTCCCATTAAATGGTGGCCTACTCCTGTGGTGGGTGATCTAAATGCATGATTCTCTGCTGTGAAAACCTCTCTCCTCCGTCTGGGTGCAGGGGTCAAAGTTTCTCAAAGTGGCCTTCTCTTGTGCTGGGTGATGTGAAGCTGATGTTTGTGCCATCTGACATGGTTGCTGGGGTCCCATTAAATGGTGGCCTACTCCTGTGGTGGGTGATCTAAATGCATGATTCTCTGCTGTGAAAACCTCTCTCCTCCGTCTGGGTGCAGGGGTCAAAGTCTCTCAAAGTGGCCTTCTCTTGTGCTGGGTGATGTGAAGCTGATGTTTGTGCCATCTGACATGGTTGTCGGGGTCCCATTAAATGGTGGCCTACTCCTGTGGTGGGTGATCTAAATGCATGATTCTCTGCTGTGAAAACCTCTCTCCTCCGTCTGGGTGCAGGGGTCAAAGTCTCTCAAAGTGGCCTTCTCTTGTGCTGGGTGATGTGAAGCTGATGTTTGTGCCATCTGACATGGTTGTCGGGGTCCCATTAAATGGTGGCCTACTCCTGTGGTGGGTGATCTAAATGCATGATTCTCTGCTGTGAAAACCTCTCTCCTCCGTCTGGGTGCAGGGGTCAAAGTCTCTCAAAGTGGCCTTCTCTTGTGCTGGGTGATGTGAAGCTGATGTTTGTGCCATCTGACATGGTTGCCGGGGTCCCATTAAATGGTGGCCTACTCCTGTGGTGGGTGATCTAAATGCATGATTCTCTGCTGTGAAAACCTCTCTCCTCCGTCTGGGTGCAGGGGTCAAAGTCTCTCAAAGTGGCCTTCTCTTGTGCTGGGTGATGTGAAGCTGATGTTTGTGCCATCTGACATGGTTGCCGGGGTCCCATTAAATGGTGGCCTACTCCTGTGGTGGGTGATCTAAATGCATGATTCTCTGCTGTGAAAACCTCTCTCCTCCGTCTGGGTGCAGGGGTCAAAGTCTCTCAAAGTGGCCTTCTCTTGTGCTGGGTGATGTGAAGCTGATGTTTGTGCCATCTGACATGGTTGCCGGGGTCCCATTAAATGGTTGCCTACTCCTGTGGTGGGTGATCTAAATGCATGATTCTCTGCTGTGAAAACCTCTCTCCTCCGTCTGGGTGCAGGGGTCAAAGTCTCTCAAAGTGGCCTTCTCTTGTGCTGGGTGATGTGAAGCTGATGTTTGTGCCATCTGACATGGTTGCCGGGGTCCCATTAAATGGTGGCCTACTCCTGTGGTGGGTGATCTAAATGCATGATTCTCTGCTGTGAAAACCTCTCCCTTTGTCTGGGTGCTGGTCCAAAATACATGAGAGTGGCCTTCTCCGGTGGTGGTTGATATGAAGCATGATTCCTTGCTGTGGGACCTGTATCCTCTGTCTGGGTGCTGGTCCCAAATAAATGAGAGTGGCCTTCTCCAGTGGTGGATGATATGACTCATGATTCCTTGCTGTGGGACCTCTCTCCAATTGATATTGGTTAATTTTTATTTATTTTATTTTATTTTAATTCATTTCCCTATCTACATTTGTTTGCAGGGGATTTACCTACATTTTGCTGCCTTTTGCAGCCCTCTAGCCCTTTCCGGGAGTCTTTTACAGGCTTTTTAGTGCCCAAAAGTTCGGGTCCCCATTGACTTCTATGGGGTTCGGGTTCGGGATGAAGTTCGGGTTGAGTTCGGATCACGAACCCGGACATTTTCCGGAAGTTCGGCCGAACCTCTCGAACCCGAACATCCAGGTGTTCGCTCATCTCTAGTCACGTACCAAATGCATATTAAACCTCCAGCCTTACCTTACAGATATCTTAATTTTGGTTCTAAAGCTGCTTCTAAAGTTATTTCTGCGCTTTAAAAAAATGAGAGAAAGATAAATCATTTCAGAACTTTTTCCACCTTTAATGTGACCTATAAACTGCACCCTCAATTGAAAAAACAAACTGAAATCTTTTAGGTGGAGGGAAGAAAACAAAACAAAAAACTAAAATAACGTGGTTACATAGGTGTGCACACAACCTCTTAGTTGGTCTTTCCTGAAATTTTCTTAGTCGCATGCCACAGCAAAAGCCATGGTCCACAGAGAGCTTCCAAAGCATCAGAGGGACCTCATTGTTAAAAGGTATCAGTCAGAGAAGGGTACAAAAGAATTTCCAAGCCATTAGATATACCATGGAACACAGTGAAGACAGTCATCATCAAGTGGAGAAAATATGGTACAATAGTGACATTACCAATAACTGGACGTCCCTCCAAATCTGAAGAAAAGACGAGAAGAGAACTGGTCTGGGGGCCTACCAAGAGGCCTACAGCAACATTAAAGGAGCTGCAGGAATATCTGGCAAGTACTGGCTGTGTGGTACATGTGACAACAATCTCCCGTACTCTTCATATGTCTGGGCTATGGGGTAGAGACAAAAGACTTTTCTTGTGAAGAAAAACATCCAAGCGGGCTATATTTTGCAAAAACACATCTAAAGTCTCCCAAAAGCATGCGGGAAAAGGTGTTATGGTCTGATGAAACCAAGGTTGCACTTTTTGCCTATAATTCCAAAAGATATGTTTGATGCATAAACAACACTGCACATGACCAAAAGAACACCATCCCCACAGTGAAGCATGGTGGTGGCAACATCATGCTTTGGGGCTGTTCTTCAGCTGGAACTGGGGCCTTAGTTAAGATAGATGGAATTATGTACAGTTCCAAATACCAGTCAATATTGGCACAAAACCTTCAGGCTTCTGCTAGAAAGCTCAACATGAAGAGGAACTTAATCTTTCAGCATGACAACGACCCAAAGCATACATCCAAATCAACAAAGGAATGGCTTCACCAGAAGAAGATTAACTTATTGAAAGTAAAGAAGATTGGAATGGCCCAACCAAAGCCCAGACCTGAATCCAATTGAAAATCTGTGGGATGATCTGAAGAGGGCTGTGCACAGGAGATGCCCTCGCAATCTGACAGATTTTTGCAAAGAAAAGTCAAAATGTGCCATGCTGATACACTCATACCCCAAAAGACTGAGTGCTGTGATAAAATCAAAAGATGCTTCAACAAATTATTAGTTTAAAGGTGTGCACACTTATGCAACCATATTATTTTATTTTTATATTTTTTCTTCTCTTTACCTAAAAGATTTCAGTTTGTTTTTCAATTGAGTTGTACAATTTATAGGTCACATTCAAGGTGGAAAAAGTTCTGAAATTATTTATCTTTGTTTCATTTTTTTTTTACAGCACAGAAACCTGACATTTTAACAGGGGTGTGTAGACTTTTTATATCCACTGTACTTATGACCATAGTGTACATGCATGCATGTTCAGGAATGAACTTTATCCTCTCTCTAATGGTGGCTACAGTAGCAGAGCAAGCACAAAGAGCAAAGTATTCACTGCTCTCTGGTCCTACCGTAATAATGAGCCCTCTAACCCTCTCCTTCCCCCTCCAATTAACACCGATTTGGAAGTTCATAAATTTATAGGAATAATAGGGTAATGGCACAACCTGTAACGTAAGTCATGCCATGCAGTAGTTAAGGTGGGTCTCTGCAGTGATAGATTCTATTTAAGTCTGAATTGAAAAAAAATAATTTAATGCAGAGCTGGTTTCAAGATAAATTTGCATGTGAAATTCATCACCTTTATAGGTTTATTATTTTGTCAAAGGTATCAAATAGCAAAGAAGCACCTATGGAGTGTATTTTCAATATCAGCTTATAAAATGCTTCAGAGAAGTGACATACCACTTGTTGAAACGTTATTGAAAACAGAGGTATGACCATATGGGTCCATATGAGCTATGGTGTATTATGGTTCGAAAGGGGCATTTTATCCACCAAAGTGCACTGCAAATTTTGTCAAGTGAACCTGGCCTACCTTAAGATAGAGCCTTTGTACCTGTATTTTTAGTGAAGGGGCAAAAACAAATAGGACAGTAATAGAGAGCATAGAGACAAATTTTGGATGTAATTATTTTAAGTTTGTGATAATGTACATTCTGTATGACAGAAATGTATAAATGTACAATGCAAAATGTGTTTTTGTCTTGCAGGTTGTATAAAACTGGTGCTTGTGAGTTTGGGGCAGAGGGGTACATTTTCATTTGTTTACTTATTCTATTTTTTGTTATTATTAGTATTAATATATATATATATATATATATATATATATATATATATATATATATAATTATTTTTATATATATTTACATGAGGCATTACAAGTTAGGATCCCCATACTCATTCAAACTCTGTTAGAAAAAGGATTGTCCAGCCAACAAAAAGTTTGAATTCAGCTTATAACTAGGGATGAGCGAACCCGAACTGTATAGTACGGGATCGTACCGAATTTTGGGGTGTTCGTGACACGGACCCGAACCCGAACATATGCATATAAGTTCCGGTTCGTTGTTCGGCGATTTCAATGGCGCATTTTGGAAGCTTGCAAAGCAGCCAATCAACAAGCGTCATACTACTTGCCCCAAGAGGCCATCACAGCCATGCCTACTATTGGCATGCCTGTGATTGGCCAAGTGCAGCATATGACCCAGCCTCTATTTAAGCTGGAGTCGCGTAGCGCCGCATGTCACTCTGCTCTGATTGATGTAGGAATAGGACACAGCTGCTGTGAGGGCGAGATTAGGCAGGCATTAACTCAGCAAAAACCCTTTATGAAGTGATCGATCTACAGGTGTGAATCATTCAACTTATGCTAGTTAATTGCTCACTGTTTTCAGGCTGCCCAGAGCATTTTTTGGGGTGATCTTCGGCCATTTTCTGTCTTGTGGTGCGCCAGCACAAGCTGCCACCAAGTCCATTAATCCATCAATAGTAGTTTTTTTTTTTTTTTTTTGCTACATCCTACATCAAGGGCTTTTATTGAGAGGTGAAATTCACTTAAAAAAATAGCAATCCCCTAAATCTGGTGTTCCAGCTGTGGCTAGCCAAGTGTAATACTGTCTGGCAAAGAATATATTTTTTTTTCTGGGGTGAAATTCAATTACCAAAATAGCAATACCATAAATTTGGTGTTCCAGCTGTGACTGGACAAGTTTCATAATGTCCGTCAAAGGATATATTATTTTCTGGGGTGAAATTCAGTTGCAAAAATAGAAATACAGTAAATTTGGTGTTCTAGCTGTGGCTGTACAAGTACCCGTCAAAGGAAATATTTTGTTCTGGGGTGAAATTCACTTGCCAAAATAGCAATACCCAAAATGTGGTGTTCCAGCTGTTGCAGGCCAAGTGTAAATCTGTCCGTAAAAGGGTATATTACACTCAGCGTGCATCTCCAAGTGTATTTCTTTCCGTTAAAGGGTATATTACACAAAGTGTTAAAATACAAGTGCTGAAAGCATAATACCATATATTTTTTCACACGCTACTGTGCATCTCCAAGTGTAAATCTGTGTATTCCCCTAAATCTGTGGTTACTGCTGTGCCTGGATTAGTGTAATACGGTACATAAATAGATAGCCAGATAGTGTTAGGTGCCTGTAAAAAAAAAAAAGGCATGAATTTGAATTCAATACATTGGGCCAAATAATTTTTTTCTTATTGTGGTGAACGGTAACAATGAGAAAAACATCTAGTAAGGGCCCATCACTGGTGCGAGGCTGGGGGGAAAAGGAGGACAATGACTATACGCCTCCGACAGAGGACAGCTTGTCCTTACCTCTGGGCAGCCTGGCACACATGAGCGACTACATGCTGCAGTGCCTGCGCAATGACAGCAGAGTTGCCCACATTTTAACGTGTGCGGACTACTGGGTTGCCACCCTACTGGATCCCCGTTACAAAGACAATGTACCCACCTTACCTCCTGCACTGGAGCGTGATAGGAAGATGCGCGAGTACAAGCGCACGTTGGTAGACGTGCTACTGAGAGCATTCCCAAATGTCACAGGGGAACAAGTGGAAGCCCAAGGCGAAGGCAGAGGAGGAGCGAGAGGTCGCCAACGCAGCTGTGTCATGGCCAGCTCCTCTGAGGGCAGGATTAGCATGGCAGAGATGTGGAAAAGTTTTGTCACCACGCCACAGCTAACTGCACCACCACCTGATACGGAACGTGTTAGCAGGAGGCAGCATTTCACTAACATGGTGGAACAGTATGTGTGCACACCCCTCCACGTACTGACTGATAGTTCAGCCCCATTAAACTTCTGGGTCTCCAAATTGTCCACCTAGCCAGAGTTAGCCTTTTATGCCTTGGAGGTGCTGGCCTGCCCGACGGCCAGCGTTTTGTCTGAACCTGTATTCAGCACGTCAGGGGGCGTCATTACAGACAAACACAGCCGCCTGTCCACAGCCAATGTGGACAAGCTGACGTTCATAAAAATGAACCAGGCATGGATCCCACAGGACCTGTCCATCCCTTGTGCAGATTAGACATTTATAACTACCTCCCCTTAACCATATATTCTTGGACTCCAGGGAACTTCTTCATTCAATCCTCTTTTTTTAATTTTACCATTATATTGCGGGGCAACTCAAAGTTGAATTATCCTCTCCTCCGTCTGGGTGCCAGGGGCCTAAATATCTGAAAGTGGCCTGTTCCAATGGTGGGTGACATGAAGCCTGATTTTCTGCTATGGGACCTCTCTCCTCTGTCTGGGAGCTGGGGCCTAAACAAGTAAAAGTGGCCTTCTCCATTGGTGGGTGACTTGAAGCCTGATTTTCTGCTATGGGACCTCCCTCCAAATGATATTGGTTCATTTTTATTTATTTTATTTTAATTCATTTCCCTATCCACATTTGTTTTCAGGGGATTTACCTACATTTTGCTGCCTTTTGCTGCCGAACTTCTCGAACCCGAATATCCAGGTGTTCGCTCAACTCTACTTTAAACACATTAGTAGTGTATAAGGTGGCATTTAACCTGGAACACTTTATCTATGTATTCTCTGCTAATAACAGTGTTCAAATGTTAACAGTCTGTTAAATCAATGTTACTAGTTATTGATATGCAGAGAAGATGTAGACCGTACATTTTTTGCATGCCCCCTTTAGACAAGGAATTCCTTGTACATCTATATCATTATAGATGTTACATGGCTCCCTAACAACTTGCAGCTGCTCTACATTCAAGAACACAAAGCTCAAAATGAATACTGTTTTCAGGGTTTTTAGTGACTGTACTGTAACAGGAAACAGTTTTTCTATCAATAGCACCGTGCAAAGCAGTGTGTGGTATCATCAGCGAAAAGATGTTAATGGGTTTCCAGCACAAGGACTGTGCTCTTAGGGATCATGCACTTAAACGTATTTTCTTTCCATGTCCATTCCGTTATTTTTGCGGACCGTATGCAGAACCATTCATTTAATTGGGTCCGCAAAAAAGCGGAAGTTACTCCGTGTGCATTCTGTTTCCATATGTCTGTCCTGCCAAAAATAGAACATGTCTTATTATTGTCCGCATCAAGCACAAGGATATTACTTTTTTATTAGGGGCCAGCAGTTCTGTTCCGCAAAATACAGAATGCACATGGACGTCATCCCTATTTTTTGTGGACCGCCAAATATATATGGTCTAGTGATGAGCGAGCACCAAAGTGTTCGGCCCGAACATAATGCTATATCGGCCGAGCACCCGAGTATAATGGAAGTCAATGGGAGACCACCAGGCACCCCCTGCTCTAAAGAGGTAAGGGTGCCTGGTCCATCGGAAAAGGTCAGAAAGTGACAGAAACACCCCCGAAATGGATCGGGAAAAGCATTGGGACGATGTCTGGATGCATCTTGGACTCCCAGGTCGCTGCTAGGAACCATGTTGTCTGAGTTGTACGCCACCTATAAAGACTGACAAAAAACACACAAACCCCCCACCCCCAAAAAAATAAAAAATAAAAAATCAATTTCACAGGGAAAATTGTTAGGAAACATTCTTTCCTGTATATTTAATTGTATATAAAGTGCAATTGCTGCCAAAAATTACAAGCAAGAGGCACTCAGAAACAGCCTGTTTATCACATAAAGGAGGGTCTAATTCACATTGTGGTACAATTGTTTAGGTAGTGGGACTCCTACACTCATAAAGCCTATGCACTAAGTGAAAGGGCTGCCAAAATTACAAGGAATCGGCACTACAATACACCCATTATTACAGATAAAGGAGGGTATCATACACACCCATGAACAATTATGATTGGTGGCCTGCTGGTGACCCTCAAAAACATTAGGGGCGAGGGCCTGCTGGTGACCCTCTAAAACATTAGGGGAGAGTGCCTGCTGCAGAACTGAGCCTCTAAAACATTAGGGGCGAGGGCCTGCTGGTAAGCTGACACTCTAAAACATTATATGCGAGTGCTTGCTGGTGAGCTGATGCTCTAAAACATTTTATGCAAGTGGATGTTGTTCAGCTGACGCTCTAAAACATTATATGCGAGTGCATGCTGTTCAGCTGACGCTCTCAAACATTATATGCAAGTGCATGCTGTTCAGCTGACCATATAAAAAAATTAGAGAGGAGGGATTATATACAATCTGGAGGAGGAGGAAAAAAAAGATTCAACCATATAGTCTATTTTTTGTGGTGGAAAAGCTGCATGGGAATGCACTATAGTAGATTTATTACATTATAAATGATAGATTGAAATTGCAATTGCCTTTATCTTCATCATCAGCTCAGCTCTCCTCTGGTGGAGTTGAGAAGTCGGGGGCAATCCAGGCTTTGTTCATTTTTATCTGAGTCAACCTGTCAGCATTACCAGTGGACAAGCGGATGCGCTTATCTCTTATAATGCCACCAGCAGTACTAAATACACGCTCAGATAAAACGCTTGTGGCAGGGCAGACCATCTGTGTTGATTCATGAAAGTTTTTTAAAACCTCACAGAAGTCTGACATCAATGGCCAATCCTCGCTTGTGAATAGCGGCAGTTTTGTTCAGGGCTACATGACACGTAACCACCTACCTGCCTAACTAACTAAACTAAGCGGCTTGAATTGTGCCTTAACCGGTGCAAAGGAGGAATGCCTGAAAGGGGGCATACCCTGCAAGGTGTTTATGAAAAAGAAGGGCGGGTTGGGAGGGTACGCAGGGGAGGCGCCTGCCTGGTATAAATGTGCTACTTATGCCCCTCCCACAAATACAGGCCAATAAATCGGCCTTCACACTTGTGGTCGGGGCTGCATGACACGTAACCGTCTACCTGCCTAACTAAACTAAGCGGCTTGAATTGTACCATAACCGCTGCGTAGGAGGAATGCTTGAAAGGGGGCAAAAACCCACCTCTAAATAATACATAATAGTTCATACCTATAACACTAACATGACCAACCTCTGGAATGCGAGAACATCTCTCGACCAGGTTGAGGTATGAACCTATTGGACCCCGGCATACGGACATGCCACACAACTGAGAGGTGGTGAGTGGTGCCGTGAGGACCGCAAAAGAGTACTCTCAAGGTCTTGGTCTGTTACTGCTGCCAGTAATTGCTGAAAGACATGAACCGGGCACCCAGAATGGAATGTCGGAGAGATAATGATTATATTGGGGGCCAAAAAAACGGCAACAAAAACCAGTGCCAACAACAACACTAACATGACCAACCTCTGGAATGCAAGAACATCTCTCGACTAGATTGAGGTATGAACCTATTGAACATGCAGAGCGCCACTGACCTAGCTTCTGGATAATATGGGCCAGAACTTTCGTACCTAGGGGCAGCATATGCCGCACCTCACCTGAAGAAAAGACGCGATAGCTGTCGGTTTCAACCCTAAATTGGACACCGGCATAAGGACATGCCGCACGACGGTGTTGAGCAGTGATAAGCGCAAACACCCACATTCGACAAGCAACCCGCATCACATTCGTCGCACATTCGCGATTTTGCAATATTCGTTATTTTGCATTCAATATTATGACTTCGATTAATTTTTCTAAGTTATATTTACGTGCGCATGGAACCTGTACGTTATTAATAATGTTTAAACAGCTCTGCACGTGTTGAAAGCTTTAAATTGTGGGAGTCGTGGGAGTCGTGGGAATGGAAGGGCGTGAAACGACATATGAATTATCGCAATACATGCAGCGTACTGGAGTCTGACACAACCTATTAACGCTAGGTAGGTAAGGGAATACCAACCGTGAATAGAATAATGCGAATTTTCAAGTGACGAACATTCGCAGAACAGTTAAACCTATTAAATCTTTACTCTGACAGGAACAGTGGAAATTGTTAAAGAAGCAGCTAAGGTGGGGGAAATTATGTCTGAAATTATTATTATTTTAAAATTATTTTTTTTCTTCCTCTTTAACCACTTCAGCCCCCCTAGCTTAAACACCCTTAATGACCAGGCCACTTTTTACAATTCTGCACTACACTACTTTCACCATTTATTGCTCCGTCATATAACTTACCACCCAAATGAATTTTACCTCCTTTTCTTCTCACTAATAGAGCTTTCATTTGGTGGTATTTCATTGTTGCTGACATTTTTACTTTTTTTGCCATTAATAAAAATTTTACGACATTTTTGCAAAAAAATGACATTTTTCACTTTCTGTTGTAAAATAAAATAAAAAAAACTACATTTCTATATAAAATTTTCTCTAAATTTATTGTTCTACATGTCTTTGATAAAAAAAGATCCAATAAGTGTATATTTATTGGTTTGGGTAAAAGTTATAGCGTTTACAAACTATGGTGCAAAAAAGTGAATTTCCGCATTTTGAAGCAGCTCTGACTTTCTGAGCACCTGTCATGTTTCTTCAGGTGCTAGAATGTCAGGATAGTATAAATACCCCCCAAATGACACCATTTTAGAAAGAAGAATCCTCAAAGTATTCGCGGAGGGGCATGGTGAGTTCATGTATCATTTCATTTTTTTTCACAAGTTAGCAGAAAATTACACTTTCTGAGGAAAAAAAATATAATAAAGTTTCCATTTCTGCTAACTTCTGGCAAAAAAAATAAAAAATCTCAGACCGACTCACTATGCCCCTCAGTGAATACCTTGGGGTGTCTACTTTCCGAAATGGGGTCATTTGTGGGGTGTGTTTACTGTTCTGGCATTTTGGGCGGGGCTAAATTGTGAGCAGCCCTGTAAAAGCTAAAGGAACTCGTTGGAATTTGGGCCCCTTTGCGCACCCAGGCTGCAAAAAAGTGTTACTGATGTGGTATCACCTTACTCAGGAGAAGTAGGGCAATGGGTTTTGGGGTGTATTTTTACATATACCCATGTTGGGTGAGAGAAATATCTCTGTAAACTTACAACTTTGTATAAATTTTTTTTAAAAGTTGTCGTTTACAGAGATATTTCTCTTACCCAACATTGGTATATATAAAAATACACCCCAAAACACATTGCCCTACTTCTCCCGAGCACGGGGATACCACATGTGTGACACTTTTTTTGCAGCCTGGGTGCACAAAGGGGCCCTAATTCCAATGAGTACCTTTAGGATTTCACAGGGCATTTTTACGCATTTGGATTCCAGACTTCTTCTCACGCTTTAGTGGCCCCTAAAATGCCAGGGCAGTATAAATATCCCACATGTGACCCCATTTTGGAAAGAAGACACCCCAAGGTATTCAGTGAGGGGTATGGTGAGTTCATGTAAAATTTTATTTTTTGTCACAAGTAAGTTTTTTTTTTTTTTTTTATAAAAAACAAAATAAAAAAAATATATATATCAATTTCCGCTAACTTGCCCTGGCATTTTAGGGGCCCTAAAGCTTGATAATCCAAATGCGTAAAAATGCCTTGTGAAATCCTAAAGGTACTCATTGGTTTAGGGCCCCTTTGCGCATATTGGCTGCAAAAAAGTGTCACACATGTGGTATCGCCGTACTCAGGAGAAGTAGGGAAATGTGTTTTGGGCTGTATTTTTACATATACCCATGCTGGGTGAGAGAAATATCGCTGTAAACGACAACTTTTTACATTTTTTTATTCAAAGTTGTCAATTTACAGAGATATTTCTCTCACCCAGCAAGGGTATATGTAAAAATACACCCCAAAACACATTGCCCTACTTCTCTTGAGTACGGCGATACCACATGTGTGACACTTTATTGCAGCCTAGATGCGCAAAGGGGCCGAAAGTCCAACAAGTACCTTTAGGCTTAACAGGGCTGCTTACAATTTTGCCCCGCCCAAAATGCCAGACCAGTAAACACACCCCACAAATGACACCATTTCAGAAAGTAGACAACCCAAGGTATTCGCTGAGGGGCATATTCAGTCCATGAAAAATTTAACTTTTTGTCCCAAGTTAGCGGAACGGGAGAATTTGTGAGGAAAAAAAAATAAAATGATCAATCTCTGCTAACTTGTGCCAAAAAAAAAAATCTTCTATGAACTCGCCATGCCCCTCACGGAACACCTTGTGGTGTCATCTTTCCAAAATGGGGTCACATGTGTGGTATTTATACTGCCCTGGCATTTTAGGGGCCCTAAAGTGTGTGAAGAAGTCTGAAATCCAAATGGGTAAAAATGCCCTCCTAAAAGGTACTCGTTGGAATTTGGGCCCCTTTGCGCATCTTGGCTGCAAAAAAGTTTCACACATGTGGTATTGCCGTACTTAGGAGAAGTGGGGCAATGTGTTAAGGGGTGTATTTTTACATATACCCATGCTGGGTGAGAGAAATATCTCTGTAAATTGACAATTTTTTGGTGAGATATTTCTCACACACAGTATGGGTATATATAAAAATACACCCCAAAACTAGTGTTGAGCGAACAGTTCGAGCATTTTCAAAAAAGTTCGGGTTCGTCGTTCGGCATGTATTTAGGCGCATTTTGAAAGGCTGCAAAGCAGCCAATCAACATGCATCATACTACTTGCCCTAAGATGCCATCGCAGCCATGCCTACTATTGGCAAGGCTGTGATTGGCCGAGTGCAGCATGTGACTCAGCCTCTTTATAAGCTTGTGCGCACGTCGGGACGTGCTCACTCCCGATGTGAATAGAAAAGGGATAGACGCAGCTGATGCTAGGGCGAGAATAGGCAGGGATAATTGAATAACCGGAAGCAAATTTCTCTCCTCCACCTGTGATTCATCTGAACAACTGCAGCTGAGCTGCTTTTTTGATAGGGATTGGCTATTTTTAGAGTGGCCAGAGTGATTTTTCCATCCACATGTACCTGGGCTGACCGCCGGCCGCCATTTTGCGACTTGTAGTGCTGCAGCAGAAGCTGCCACAGTGTGCATTCCAAAGCTCCAAACAAGTCAGACATCTACACCTGGGATTCAGACCAATAGCGATTTAGCAGCACAGTCCAAGGCTATTTTTTTAAAGGTTGTGCAGACCATTTTGTGGCACATGTTACTGGGCTGATAGGCGGCGGCCATCTTGGGACTAGTGCTGCAGCACAATCTCTCCCAACGTCCATTAATCACTTGTAATAGTGGTCTGTGCCATAGAAATCCTACATCAGGGACTTGGGTGTGCTTGTGTCACCCCTACTAATACCAGTCCACCTGTAATCCATACAGTCAAAAGACTGAAAGTATTCCAGTGAGGGAATTTTTTTATTTAAAAAGGCCAAGTTAGTTTATCTGGCGTTCAATATACTAGATACAGTTAGGCCTGCGTTTCATACATCTGGAATTGGCAAACTAATGTGCTGGGGTTGGGAAAACATATATGTACCCATACTAGAATCTGTCAAAGAAAGCGGTACTCACATATAACAGTCATTCCATCTGTAATCCATACAGTCAAAAGACTGAAAGTATTCCAGTGAGGGAATTTTTTTATTTAAAAAGGCCAAGTTAGTTTATCTGGCGTTCAATATACTAGATACAGTTAGGCCTGCGTTTCATACATCTGGAATTAGCAAACTAATGTGCTGGGGTTGGGAAAACATATATGTACCCATACTAGAATCTGTCAAAGAAAGCGGTACTCACATATAACAGTCATTCCATCTGTAATCCATACAGTCAAAAGACTGAAAGTATTCCAGTGAGGGAATTTTTTTATTTAAAAAAGGCCAAGTTAGTTTATCTGGCGTTCAATATACTAGATACAGTTAGGCCTGCGTTTCATACATCTGGAATTAGCAAACTAATGTGCTGGGGTTGGGAAAACATATATGTACCCATACTAGAATCTGTCAAAGAAAGCGGTACTCACATATAACAGTCATTCCATCTGTAATCCATACAGTCAAAAGACTGAAAGTATTCCAGTGAGGGAATTTTTTTATTTAAAAAGGCCAAGTTAGTTTATCTGGCGTTCAATATACTAGATACAGTTAGGCCTGCGTTTCATACATCTGGAATTAGCAAACTAATGTGCTGGGGTTGGGAAAACATATATGTACCCATACTAGAATCTGTCAAAGAAAGCGGTACTCACATATAACAGTCATTCCATCTGTAATCCATACAGTCAAAAGACTGAAAGTATTCCAGTGAGGGAATTTTTTTTTTATTTAAAAAAGGCCAAGTTAGTTTATCTGGCGTTCAATATACTAGATACAGGTAGGCCTGCGTTTCATACATCTGGAATTAGCAAACTAATGTGCTGGGGTTGGGAAAACATATATGTACCCATACTAGAACCTGTCAAAGAAAGCGGTACTCACATATAACAGTCATTCCATCTGTATTCCATACAGTTAAAAGACTGAAAGTATTCCAGTGAGGGGATTTTGCTTATAAAAAATAATATATTTCATTGTGGTGCGAGTTGAATCGCAACAATGAAGAAAAATACTATTAAGGGACGAGGACGCGGTCGTGGTGGTGTCCGTGGAGCCTCTGTTGCTGGTAGAGGACGTGGCCGTTCGGCCCCAGGCGCACACAGTAGGGAACGAACTCCCTCAACTAGCCGGCAGAATGTACCGCAATATCTCGTGGGGCCCAATGCCGCTCTTAGGATGGTAAGGCCTGAGCAGGTACAGGCATTAATCGATTGGGTGGCCGACAGTGCTTCCAGCACGTTCACCACATGGTCTTCCACCCAGTCTTCTGCGGAAAGCGCACAGGTGGCACCTGAAAACCAAGCCCATCAGTCTGTCACATCACCCCCAAGCATATCAGGGAAACGGTCTGAGCCACAAGTTATGCAGCAGTCTCTTCTTCTGTTTGAAGACTCTGCTTCCAGGGTTTCCCAGGGGCGTCCACCTAGCCCTTCCCCAGTGGAGGAAGACATACCATGCACTGACGCACAACCACTTATGTCTCCAGATGAAGAGGACATGGGAATACCACCACAGCAGAGTCACCGACTCTCTGATGATGACGAAACACAGGTGCCCACTGCCGCGTCTTTTGCAGTGTGCAGACTGAACAGGAGGAGGTCAGGGAGGGAGACTGGGTGGAAGACGATGCAGAGGACGATGAGGTCTTAGACCCCACATGGACTGAAGGTCGTGGCGATGACTTTCACAGTTCAGAGGAAGAGGTAGTGGTGAGACCGAGACAACAGCGAAGCCAAAGAGGGAGCAGGGGGCCAAAGCAGACGAGCCGCCGCCCCAGAGTTCGCCTGCTACTGGACATCGCCAACAGGGACCCAGCCCCACAAAGGCAGCTTCAAAGAGTTCCCTGGCATGGCACTTCTTTAAACAATGTCCTACCGACAAGACCCGAGTGACTTGCACGCTCTGCCATCAGAGCCTGAGGCGAGGCATTAACGTTCTGAACCTCAGCACAACCTGCATGACCAGGCATCTACATGCAAAGCATGAACTGCAGTGGGGTACACACCTTAAAAACCAGGCACTCGCTGAGGCTCCCCTGCTCCCTCTACCGCTGCTGCCTCGGCTTCCGCCTCGAGAGGAATGTTGCCACCTGCCGAGCAGCAAACAGAGGATGTGCCACCGACACCACCACCACCGCCACCGTCAACTAGCGTCTCCACTATATCACACAGCAGCGTTCAGCTCTCAATATCTCAAACCTTAGAGAGGAAGCGCAAATTCCCCCGAGTCACCCTCGAGCCCTTGGCCTGAACGCCAGCATTTCTAAACTGCTGGCCTTTGAAATGCTGTCATTCCGGCTGGTGGACACAGACAGCTTCAAACAGCTGATGGCCATGGCTGTCCCGCAGTATGTGGTTCCCAGCCGCCACTACTTCTCCAAGACAGCCGTGCCTTCCCTGCACATGCAAGTGTCCGATAAAATCAAGTGTGCACTGCGCAACGCCATTTGTGGCAAGGTCCACCTAACCACAGATACGTGGACCAGTAAGCACGGCCAGGGACGCTATATCTCACTAACTGCACACTGGATGAATGTAGTGGCGGCTGGGCCCCGGCGGACAGTTCCTTGGCGCACGTCCTTCCGCCCCTAGGATCGCAGGGCATCATTCTCTGCCTCCTGTAGCCTCCTCCTCCTACTCGGCTTCCTCCTCCACTGCTTCCACCAGCTCATCCGGTCAGCCACACACCTTCACCACCAACTTCAGCACAGCCCGGGTAAACGTCAGCAGGCCATTCTGAAACTCATATGTTTGGGGGACAGGCCCCACACCGCGCAGGAGTTGTGGCGGGGTATTGAACAACAGACCGACGAGTGGTTTCTGCCGGTGGGCCTCAAGCCAGGCCTGGTGGTATGCGATAATGGGCGAAATCTCGTGGCAGCTCTGGGACTAGCCGGTTTGACGCACATCCCTTGCCTGGCGCATGTGCTGAACTTGGTGGTGCAGAGGTTCATTCACCACTACCCCAACATGTCAGAGCTGCTGCATAAAGTGCGGGCCGTCTGTGCGCGCTTCCGCCGTTCACATCCTGCCGCTGCTCGCCTGTCTGCGCTACAGCGGAACTTCGGCCTTCCCGCTCACCGCCTCATATGCGACGTGCCCACCCGGTGGAACTCCACCTTGCACATGCTGGAGAGACTGTGCGAGCAGCAGCAGGCCATAGTGGAGTTTCAGCTGCAGCACGCTCGCGTCAGTCGTACTGCCGAACAGCACCACTTCACCACCAATGATTGGGCCTCCATGCGAGACCTGTGTGCCCTGCTGCGCTGTTTCGAGTACTCCACCAACATGGCCAGTGGCGATGACACTGTTATCAGCGTTACAATACCACTTCTATGTCTCCTTGAGAAAACACTTAGGGCAATGATGTTAGAGGAGGTGGCCCAGGTGGAGGAGGAGGAGGAGGATGAGGGCTCGTTTCTAACACTTTCGGGCCAGTCTGTTCGAATTGGCTCAGAGGGAGGTTTGTTTAAGCAGCAGAGGACAGGTTCACAAGTCGCCAGCCAAGGCACTGTACTGGAGGACGAGGAGGATGAGGAGGAGGAGGTGGAGGGGACGAGGATGACGCAAGTTCACAGCGGGGTGGCAGCCCAGGCCCATCACTGGTGCGTGGCTGGGGGATACGGTGGACGATGACGATACGCCTCCCACAGAGGACAGCTTGTCCTTACCCATGGGTAGCCTGGCCCACATGAGCGAATATATGCTCCAATGCCTGCGCAACGACAGCAGAGTTGCCCACGTTTTAACGTGTGCAGACTACTGGGTGGCCACCCTGCTGGATCCCCGGTATAAAGACAATGTGCCCACTTTAATTCCTGAACTGGAGCGCGACCGTAAGATGCGCGAGTACAAGCGCACGCTGATAGAGGCGCTCTTGAGAGCATTCCCACATGTCACAGGGGAACAGGTGGAAGGTGAAGGCAGAGGAGTGGCAAGAGGTCGCCAACGCAGCTGTGTCACGGCCAGCTCATCTGAGGGCAGGGTTAGCATGGCAGAAATGTGGAAAAGTTTTGTCTCCACGCCACAGCTATCTGCACCGACACCTGATACGGAACGTGTTAGCAGGAGGCAGCATTTCACTAACATGGTTGAACAGTATGTCTGCACACCCTCCACATCCTGACGGATGGTTCGGCCCCATTCAACTACTGGGTTTCGAAATTGTCCACGTGGCCAGAGTTAGCATGTTATGCCTTGGAGGTGCTTTCCTGCCCGGCGGCCAGCGCTTTATCTGAACGCGTATTCAGCACGGCAGGGGCGTCATTACTGACAAGCGCAGCCGCCTGTCCACAGCCAACGTGGACAAGCTGACCTTCATAAAGATGAACCAGGCATGGATCCCACAGGACCTGTCCCTCCCTTGTGCAGAGTAGTCCTTATTAACTGCCTAAAACATGTCTTGTTGTGCTACGGGCCACTTCTTTATTTGATACAAATTTTATGAAACCCACAGTTGAATGAAACTCTTCTCTGTCTGGGCGCCGGGCCTAACCAGATGAAAGTGGCCGGTTAAACTAACGGGTGACATGAAGCCATAACCTCTGCCATGCTACCTCTGTCTTCTGTCTGGGTGCTGAGGCCTAAGTCAAATAAAGCGGTCTTCTGCTGTGCTGGGGGATATGAAGCTAATCTCTGACCTCTCTCCTCTGTCTGGGTCCAAAGGCCTAAATCACTGAAAGAGGCCTTCTCCTGTGGTGTGTGATATGATGCCAGAATATGTGCTGTGGTGCCTCTCTCCTCTGTCTGGGTCCAAAGGCCTAAATCACTGAAAGAGGCCTTCTACTGTGGTGTGTGATATGATGCCTGAATATGTGCTGTGGTGCCTCTCTCCTCTTCCTGGGTGCGGGGTCAAAGTAACTCAATGGTGGCTTCTCCTGTGGTGGCTGATATGATGCCAGAATATGTGCTGTGGGGCCTCTCTCCTCTTCCTGGGTGCAGGGGTCAAAGTAACTCAATGGTGGCTTCTCCTGTGGTGGCTGATATGATGCCTGATTCTCTGCTGTGAAACCTCTCTCCTCCATCTGGGTGTAGGGGTCAAAGTCTTTCAAAGTCGCCTTCTCTTGTGCTGATTGATATAAAGCTGATGGTTGTGCCATCTGACATGGTTGCCAGGGTCTGATTCAATGGGGGCCTACTCCTGTGGTGGGTGATCTAAATGCCTGATTCTCTGCTGTGAAACCTCTCTCCTCCGTCTGGGTGTAGGGGTCAAAGTCTTTCAAAGTCGCCTTCTCCTGTGCTGATTGATATGAAGCTGATGGTTGTGCCATCTGACATGGTTGCCGGGGTCCCATTAAATTGGGGCCTACTCCTGTGGTGGGTGATCTAAATGCCTGATTCTCTGCTTTGAAACCTCTCTCCTCCGTCTGGGTGTAGGGGTCAAAGTAATTAAATGGTGGCCTACTCCTGTGGTGGGTGATATGATGCCAGAATATGTGCTGTGGGGCCTCTCTCCTCTTCCTGGGTGCAGGGGTCAAAGTAACTCAATGGTGGCTTCTCCTGTGGTGGCTGATATGATGCCAGAATATGTGCTGTGGTGCCTCTCTCCTCTGTCTGGGTCCAAAGGCCTAAATCACTGAAAGAGGCCTTCTCCTGTGGTGTGTGATATGATGCCAGAATATGTGCTGTGGTGCCTCTCTCCTCTTCCTGGGTGCGGGGGTCAAAGTAACTCAATGGTGGCTTCTCCTGTGGTGGCTGATATGATGCCAGAATATGTGCTGTGGGGCCTCTCTCCTCTTCCTGGGTGCAGGGTCAAAGTAACTCAATGGTGGCTTCTCCTGTGGTGGCTGATATGATGCCAGAATATGTGCTGTGGGGCCTCTCTCTCTTCCTGGGTGCAGGGGTCAAAGTAACTCAATGGTGGCTTCTCCTGTGGTGGCTGATATGATGCCAGAATATGTGCTGTGGTGCCTCTCTCCTCTTCCTGGGTGCGGGGTCAAAGTAACTCAATGGTGGCTTCTCCTGTGGTGGTTAGTATGATGCCAGAATATGTGCTGTGGTGCCTCTCTCCTCTTCCTGTGTGCGGGGTCAAAGTAACTCAATGGTGGCTTCTCCTGTGGTGGTTAGTATGATGCCAGAATATGTGCTGTGGGGCCTCTCTCCTCTTCCTGGGTGCAGGGGTCAAAGTAACTCAATGGTGGCTTCTCCTGTGGTGGTTAGTATGATGCCAGAATATGTGCTGTGGGGCCTCTCTCCTCTTCCTGGGTGCAGGGGTCAAAGTAACTCAATGGTGGCTTCTCCTGTGGTGGCTGATATGATGCCAGAATATGTGCTGTGGGGCCTCTCTCCTCTTCCTGGGTGCAGGGGTCAAAGTAACTCAATGGTGGCTTCTCCTGTGGTGGCTGATATGATGCCAGAATATGTGCTGTGGTGCCTCTCTCCTCTGTCTGGGTCCAAAGGCCTAAATCACTGAAAGAGGCCTTCTCCTGTGGTGTGTGATATGATGCCTGAATATGTGCTGTGGTGCCTCTCTCCTCTTCCTGGGTGCGGGGTCAAAGTAACTAAATGGTGGCTTCTCCTGTGGTGGCTGATATGATGCCAGAATATGTGCTGTGGGGCCTCTCTCCTCTTCCTGGGTGCAGGGGTCAAAGTAACTCAATGGTGGCTTCTCCTGTGGTGGCTGATATGATGCCAGAATATGTGCTGTGGGGCCTCTCTCCTCTTCCTGGGTGCAGGGGTCAAAGTAACTCAATGGTGGCTTCTCCTGTGGTGGCTGATATGATGCCAGAATATGTGCTGTGGTGCCTCTCTCCTCTGTCTGGGTCCAAAGGCCTAAATCACTGAAAGAGGCCTTCTCCTGTGGTGTGTGATATGATGCCTGAATATGTGCTGTGGTGCCTCTCTCCTCTTCCTGGGTGCGGGGTCAAAGTAACTAAATGGTGGCTTCTCCTGTGGTGGCTGATATGATGCCAGAATATGTGCTGTGGGGCCTCTCTCTCTTCCTGGGTGCAGGGGTCAAAGTAACTCAATGGTGGCTTCTCCTGTGGTGGCTGATATGATGCCAGAATATGTGCTGTGGTGCCTCTCTCCTCTTCCTGGGTGCGGGGTCAAAGTAACTCAATGGTGGCTTCTCCTGTGGTGGTTAGTATGATGCCAGAATATGTGCTGTGGGGCCTCTCTCCTCTTCCTGGGTGCAGGGGTCAAAGTAACTCAATGGTGGCTTCTCCTGTGGTGGCTGATATGATGCCAGAATATGTGCTGTGGGGCCTCCTCCTCTTCCTGGGTGCAGGGTCAAAGTAACTCAATGGTGGCTTCTCCTGTGGTGGCTGATATGATGCCAGAATATGTGCTGTGGTGCCTCTCTCCTCTGTCTGGGTCCAAAGGCCTAAATCACTGAAAGAGGCCTTCTCCTGTGGTGTGTGATATGATGCCAGAATATGTGTTGTGGTGCCTCTCTCCTCTTCCTGGGTGCGGGGTCAAAGTAACTCAATGGTGGCTTCTCCTGTGGTGGCTGATATGATGCCAGAATATGTGCTGTGGGGCCTTCTCCTCTTCCTGGGTGCAGGGTCAAAGTAACTCAATGGTGGCTTCTCCTGTGGTGGTTAGTATGATGCCAGAATATGTGCTGTGGGGCCTCTCTCCTCTTCCTGGGTGCAGGGGTCAAAGTAACTCAATGGTGGCTTCTCCTGTGGTGGCTGATATGATGCCAGAATATGTGCTGTGGGGCCTCTCTCCTCTTCCTGGGTGCAGGGGTCAAAGTAACTAAATGGTGGCTTCTCCTGTGGTGGTTGATATGATGCCTGATTCTCTGCTGTGTAACCTCTCTCCTCCGTCTGGGTGTAGGGGTCAAAGTAACTAAATGGTGGCCTACTCCTGTGGTGGGTGATATGATGCCTGGTTCTCTGCTGTGGGACCTCTCCTTTGTCTGGGTGCTGTGGTCAAAATAATAGTAAGTGACCTTCTCCATTGGTGGGTGACTTGAAGCCTGATTCTGTGCTATGGGACCTCACTCCAATTAATATTGTTTAATTTTTATTTATTTTATGTTAACTCATCATTTCCCTATCTACATTTGTTTGCAGGGGATTTAACTACATTTTGCTGCCTTTTGCAGCCCTCTAGCCCTTTCCGGGTGTGTTTTACAGCCTTTTTAGTGCCCAAAAGTTCGGGTCCCCATTGACTTCTATGGGGTTCGGGTTCGGGATGAAGTTCGGGTCGAGTTCGGATCACGAACCCGAACATTTTTCGAAAGTTCGGCCGAACTCGTCGAACCCGAACATCCAGGTGTTCGCTCAACTCTACCCAAAACACATTGCCCTACTTCTACTGAGTACGGCAATACCACATGTGTGACACTTTTTTGCAGCCAAGATGCGCAAAGGGGCCCAAATTCCAATGAGTACCTTTAGGATTTCAGAGGGCATTTTTACGCATTTGGATTCTCACGCTTTAGGGCCCCTAAAATGCCAGGGCAGTATAAATACCCCACATGTGACCCCATTTTGGAAAGAAGACACCCCAAGGTATTCCGTGAGGGGCATAGCGAGTTCACAGAAATTTATTTTTTTTGCACAAGTTAGGGGAAATTGATATATATATATATATATATATTTTTTTCTTACAAAGTCTCATATTCCACTAACTTGTGACAAAAAATACAATTTTACATGAACTCACCATACCCCTCACAGAATACCTTGGGGTGTCTACTTTCTAAAATGGGGATACTTGTGGGGTATTTATACTGCCTTGGCATTTTAGGGGTCTCTAAAGCGCCAGAAGAAGTCTGGAATCCAAATGCGTAAAATTGCCCTGTTTAATCCTAAACTCATTGTAATTTGGGCCCCTTTGCGCATCTTGGCTGCAAAAAAGTGTTACTCATATGGTATTGCTGTACTCACGAGAAGGAGGGCAATGTGTTTTGGGGTGTATTTTTACATATAACCATGCTGGGTGTGAGAAATATCTCTGTAAATGACAACTTTTTAATTTTTTTTATACAAAGTTGTCAGTTTACAGAGATATTTCTCTCACCCAGCATGGGTATATGTACAAATACACCCAAAAACACATTGCCCTACTTCTTCTGAGTATGGCGATATCACATGTGTGCCACTTTTTTGCAGCCTAGGTGCGTAAAGGGGCAGGTAGCGAGAGAGGTTAACTGGGAAGATACCTCAACACAGAGGAGCTTACCGTCTACTCAATATACATATCACAAAATAGCATTTATACTAAAGAAACAATAACACTTTGTAAACAGCAACTCTGCTCCACCTGGATTAATCAGCTGCCTCACCCTCTATAATGTAAGTAAAGGGATAATGCTGGATGTCAGTGTGAACAAGGCTTTAGTCTGTCTGCAGAAATAATAGCGGATAGCGAGAGAGGTTTGCTGGCGAGCAGTGAAGTGAAAGCAGACAAGAAAGACATACAGATATACACACACAAACTAAGCAAGGTGGCCTATGCAAGACATAAAAATGTGCGAGAAAATGAGACGGAGTCACGCTGACCCCTGCTGCCTAACCGTACTGCCGCATTGGCTACCAGGCAGAATCGCTATGGTGCAGTGCTGCTCCTCCTCACCAAAGGAGCCGACACACCACCGGCCGGACTAACCGTGCTGCCGCGTGGGCGACAAGCGTAGGTTGCCAGGCAGAATCGCTCTGGTGCAGTGCTGCTCCTCCTCACCAAAGGAGCCAACACATCGCAAGCCAGACTGTAACAGGACAATGCTGCATGAGTAAGCAGCAAACCCTCACCTGACCGTAACGACCTCAACTGGGATACTGAACGCTGACTGGGTATGGAAGCTGCTGATTCAGCCCATGTGCTGCAACAGGTGGCTCAGACTGCACACCTGTCATCACACCCAAGGGAGGTGCCTGCCTGGTATAAATGTGCTACTAACGCCCCTCCCACAACTACAGGACAATAAATCGGCCTTCAAACACACATATATATATATATATATATATATATATAAGTTCCATCCAGGCACTGGATGATTTATTAAAAAGATGATGATGAAAGTCCCTTCAGGGTTATATCACTTATCAACAATATGGCATTAGTGTTGAGCGAACAGTTCAAAAATGTTTGTGTTCGGGTTCGTTGTTCGGCAATTTCTTCCCACTTTCTGAAGGGCCGCACAGCAGCCAATCAGCTAGCGTTTTACTTCTTGCCCTAAGAGCCCATCACAGCCATACCTACTAATGGCAGGGACAGATGTGAGAAGGCGCTAGGGACAGCAATAGGAAAATCCTCATTGTGAAAAAAACCCTGAAAAAAACGATTTATAGGTGCAGGGTAAGGATAGGGAGGAATCATTTCACAGCATCTTAGTGCAGGGAGAGACGTCAGAACGTGCTAGAGAAAGTGCAAGTAAAGCAATTTACAAGTGCAGTGAAAGATTATTTGGGGATCAAAATAGCCATTATACATGTCACGGAACACAGAGAGGGAGGAGGGAAGTGACTACTAAACTCCACCCTCACCCCTGCCTCTGCCTGCTTGCCTTGCAAGTCCTAGCGACAGGGGACAACTGGACGGCAAACCCTAACTTAAATACGTGCAGGGAGGACATAAACAGACAACAGAATAGTCAGACAAGCCAGGTCAAATACCAGGAGAGCAACACGGTACCAAATGGGAAGAGAAGTCATAAGTAGTTTTGAGCGAACAGTTGGAGCATAGTTCGTATAGAATTTTGGGGTGTTCGGGACACAGACCCGGACCTTTTTAAAAATGTTAGAGGTCGGGTTCGGGTCCGTTGTTCAGCGATTTCTTCCCGCTTTCTGAAGGGCTGCACAGCAGCCAATCAGCTAGCTTTTTACTTCTTGCTCTAAGAAGCCATCACAGCCATGTCTACTAATGGCATGGCTGTGATTGGCCAAGTGCAGCATGTGACCCAGCCTCTATTTAAGCTGGAGTCACGTAGCGCCGCACGTCACACTGCTCTGATTAGTGTAGGGAGAGGACGCAGCTGCTGTGAGGGCGAGATTAGGCAGGGAAAAGTCAGCAAAAGCACCTAATGAAGTGATCGATCTACAGCTGTTAATCATTCAACTTCTGCTAGTTACTTGCTCACTGGTTTTTAGGCTGCACAGAGCGTTTTTCTGTCATTTATTTTCTGTGGTGATCGGCGGCCATTTTGTGACTTGTGGTGCACCAGAACAAGCTGTCACCAAGTCCGTCAATCCATCAATACTAGTTTTTTTTGCTATATTCTACATCAGGGGCTTGGCTGTGCTAATTGTCACCCCTAGAAAATCAGGAGAGCAATTTCTTTATTTTTTTAAGCGGTTAAATACAATTGCCAAAATACGAATCTCCTAAATCTTGTGTTCCAGCTTTGGCTAGCCAAGTATAATACTGTCTGCTGTCTGGCAAAGGATGGATTATTTTCTTCGGTAAAATTCAATTGTCAAAATAGCAATCCCCTAAATCTGGTGTCCCAGCACTGGTTGGCAAACTATAATAGTGTCCGCCAAAACATATATTTTGTTCTGGAGTGAAATTCAATTGCCAAAATAGCAATACAATAAATCAGTGGTTTCAGCTGTGGCTGGCCAAGTTTCATAGTGTCCTGCAAAGGATATATTTTGTTCTGGGGTGAATTTCAATTGCCAAAATAGCAATACCATAAATCAGTGGTTTCAGCTGTGGCTGGCCAAGTTTCATAGTGTCCTGCAAATGATATATTTTGTTCTGGGGTGAAATTCAATTGCCAAAATAGCAATCCCCTGAATCTGGTGTTCCAGCTGTTGCAGGCCTAGTTTAAATCTGTCCGTAACAGGGTATATTTTGTTCTGGGGTGAAATTCAATTGCCAAAATAGCAATACCATAAATCAGTGGTTTCAGTTGTGGCTGGCCAAGTTTCATAGTGTCCTGCAAATTATATATTTTGTTCTGGGGTGAAATTCAATTGACAAAATTGCAATCCCCTAAATATGGTGTCCCAGCACTGGTTGGCAAACAATAATAGTGTCCAACAAAACATACATTTTGTTCTGGGGTGAAATTCAATTGCCAAAATAGCAATACCCTTAATCTGGTGTTCCAACTGTTGCAGGCCAAGTGTAAATCTGTCCATAAAAGTATACCTTTCATCCAGGGCCTAAATACTAGCCCTAAAAGAGATATTCCGCTAAATCAGTGGTTACTGCTGTGCCTGGATTAGTGTGATACGCTACATAAATAAATAGGCAGATAGTGTTAGGTGCCTGTAAAAAAAAGGACCTGAATTTGAAATCAATACATTGGGCCAAATATGTTTTTTTCTTATTGTGGTGCTTGGTGAATGGTAACAATGAGGAAAACGTCTAGTAAGGGACGCTGACGTGGTTGTGGTGGTGTTAGTGTACCCTCTGGTTCTGGGAGAGGACATGGCCGTTCTGCCACAGTCACATGTCCTAGTGAACCAACTACCTCAGGTTCCAGTACCCGCCAGAATTTACAGCGATATTTGGTGGGGCCTAATTCCATTCTAAGGATGGTAAGGCCAGAGCAGGTGCAGGCGCTAGTCAATTGGGTGGCCGACAGTGGATCCAGCATGTTCACAACATTATCTCCCACCCAGTATTCTGCAGAAAACGCACAGGTGGCGCCTGAAAACCAAGCCCATCAGTCTGTCACATCACCCCCATGCATATCAGGGAAACTGTCAGAGCCTCAAGTTATGCAGCAGTCTCCTATGCTGTTTGAAGACTCTGCTGGCAGGGTTTCCCAAGGGAATCCACCTAGCCCTTCCCCAGTGGTGGAAGACACTGATGCACAACCACTGATGTTTGCTGATGATGAGGACATGGGAATACCACCTCATCGCAGTCCGCACGTCTCTGATGATGATGAAACACAGGTGCCAACTGCTGCGTCTTTCTGCAGTGTGCAGACCAAACAGGAGGTCAGGGAGGAAGACTGTGTGGAAGATTATGCAGGGAACGATGAGGTCCTAGACCCCACATGGAATGAAGGTTGTGCCACTGACTTTCATAGTTCAGAGGAAGAGGCAGTGGTGAGACCGAGCCAACAGCGTAGCAAAAGAGGGAGCAGGGGGCAAAAGCAGACCAGCCGCCACCAAAAAAGTTTGGCTGCAACTGGCCACCGCCACCAGGGACCGAGCACCCCAAAGGCAGCTTCAAGGAGTTTCCTGGCATGGCACTTCTTTAAACAATGTGCTGACGACAAGACCCAAGTGGTTTGCACGCTGTACCATCAGAGCCTGAAGCGAGGCATTAACGTTCTGAACCTTAGCACAACCTGCATGACCAGGCATCTACATGCAAAGCATGAACTGCAGTGGAGTAAACACCTTAAAAGCAAGAAACTCACTCTGGCACCCCCTGCTCCCTCTTCTGCTGCTGTCTCGGCCTCTTCCTCCGCCTCGGGAGGAATATTGGCACCTGCCGCCCACCAAACAGAGGATGTGCCACTGACAACACCACCTGTGTCACCAAGCATCTCCACCATGTCACACGACAGCGTTCAGCTCTCCATCTCACAAACCTTGGAGAGAAAGCGTAAATTCCCACCTAGCCACCCTCGAGCCCTGGGTCTGAATGCCAGCATTTCTAAACTACTGGCCTTTGAAATGCTGTCATTCAGGCTGGTGGATACAGACAGCTTCAAACAGCTGATGTCCATGGCTGTCCCACAGTATGTTGTTCCCAGCCGCCACTACTTCTCCAAGACAGCCGTGAGCTCCCTGCACAACCAAGTATCCGATAAAATCAAGTGTGCACTGCGCAACGCCATCTGTGGCAAGGTCCACCTAACCACAGATACGTGGACCAGTAAGCACGGCCAGGGACGCTATATCTAACTAACTGCACACTGGGTAAATGTAGTGGCGGCAGGGCCCCAGGCGGAGAGTTCCTTGGCGCACGTCCTTTCGCCGCCAAGGATCGCAGGGCATCATTCTTTGTCTCCTGTAGCCTCCTCCTTCTACTCGGCTTCCTCCTCCTCTGCTTCCACCAGCTCATCCAGTCAGCCACACACCTTCACCACCAACTTCAGCACAGCCCGGGGTAAACGTTAGCAGGCCATTCTGAAACTCATATGTTTGGGGGACAGGCCCCACACCGCGCAGGAGTTGTGGCGGGGTATTGAACAACAGACCGACGAGTGGTTTCTGCCGGTGGGCCTCAAGCCCGGCCTGGTGGTGTGCGATAATGGGCGAAATCTCGTCGCAGCTCTGGGACTAGCCGGTTTGACGCACATCCCTTGCCTGGCGCATGTGCTGAATTTGGTGGTGCAGAAGTTCATTCACAACTACCCCGACATGTCAGAGCTGCTGCATAAAGTGCGGGCAGTCTGTGTGCGCTTCCGTCGTTCACATCCTGTCGCTGCTCGCCTGTCTGCGCTACAGCGTAACTTCGGCCTTCCCGCTCAACGCCTCATATGCGACGTGCCCACCAGGTGGAACTCCACCTTGCACATGCTGGAGAGACTGTGAGAGCAGCAGCAGGGCATAGTGGAGTTTCAGCAGCAGCACGCACTCGTCAGTCGAACTGCGGAACAGCACCACTTCACCACCAATGATTTAGCCTCCATGCGAGACCTGTGTGCCCTGTTGAGCTGTTTCGAGTACTCCACCAACATGGCCAGTGGCGATGACACCGTTATCAGCGTTACAATACCACTTCCATGTCTCCTTGAGAAAACGCTTAGGGCGATGATGGAAGAGGAGGTGGCCCAGGAGGAGGAGGAGGATGAGGGGTCATTTTTAGCACTTTCATGCCAGTCTGTTAGAAGTGGCTCAGAGGGAGGTTTTTTTGCAACAGCAGAGGCCAGGTACAAATGTGGCAAGCCAGGGCCCACTTCTGGAGGATGAGGAGGAGGTGGAGGAGGATGAGGATTAAGCAGGTTCACAGCGGGGTGGCACCCGACACAGCTCAGGCCCATCACTGGTGCATGGCTGGGGGGATACGAGGATGATGACGATACGCCTCCCACAGAGGACAGCTTGTCCTTACCTCTGGGGAGCCTAGCACACATGAGCGACTACATGCTGCAGTGCCTGCGAAATGACAGCAGAGTTGCTCACATTTTAACGTGTGCAGACTACTTGGTTGCCACCCTGATAGATCCCCGGTACAAAGACAATGTGCCCACCTTACTTCCTGCACTGGAGCGTGATAGGAAGATGTGCGAGTACAAGTGCACGCTGGTAGACGCGCTCCTGAGAGCATTTCCAAATGTCACAGGGGAACAGGTGGAAGCCCAAGGCGAAGGCAGAGGAGGAGCAAGAGGTTGCCAACGCAGCTGTGTCACGGCCAGCTCCTCTGAGGGCAGGGTTAGCATGGCAGAAATGTGGAAAAGTTTTGTCTCCATGCCACAGCTAACTGCACCACCACCTGATACGGAACGTGTTAGCAGGAGGCAGCATTTCACTAACATGGTTGAACAGTACGTCTGCACACCCCTCCACGTACTGACTGATGGTTCGGCCCCATTCAACTTCTGGGTCTCCAAATTGGCCACGTGGCCAGAGTTAGCATTTTATGCCTTGGAGGTGCTGGCCTGCCTGGCGGCCAGCGTTTTGTCTGAACGAGTATTAAGCACAGCAGGGGGCGTCATTACTGAAAAACGCAGCTGTCTGTCCACAGCCAACGTGGACAAGCTGACGTTCATGAAAATAAACCAGGCATGGATCCCACAGGAACTGTGCCTCCCTTGTGCAGAATAGACATTTATAACTGCCTCCCCCTCAACCATGTATTCTTGTACTCCGGGGCACTTCTTTATTGAATCCTCATTTTTTTAACTTTACCATGACCTTGCGTTCAACCCAAAGTTGAATGAACATCTCCTCTGTCTGGGTGCTGGGGCCGAAATAACTGAAAGTGGCCTTCTCCAGTGGTGGGTGATATGACGCATAATTTCTTGCTGTGGGTCCTCTCTCCTCGGTCTGGGTGCTGGGCCGAAATAACTGAAAGTGACCTTCTCCAGTGGTGGGTGATATGACGCATGATTCCTTGCTGTGGGACCTCTCTCCTCTGTCTGGGTGCTGGGGCCGAAATAACTGAAATTGGCCTTCTCCAGTGGTGGGTGATATGACGCATGATTCCTTGCTGTGGGACCTCTCTCCTCTGTCTGGGTTCTGGGGCCGAAATAACTGAAAGTGCCCTTCTCCAGTGGTGGGTGATATGATGCATGATTCCTTGCTGTGGTACCTCTCTCCTCTGTCTGGGTGCTGGGCCAGCCCTCTAGCCCTTTCCTGTACTATTTTACAGCCTTTTTAGTGCCCAAAAGTTCAGGTCCCCATTGACTTCAATGGGGTTCGGGTTCGGGATGAAGTTCGGGTCGAGTTCGGATCCCGAACCCGAACATTTTCGGGAAGTTCGCCCGAACTTCCCGAACCCGAACTTCCAGTTGTTCGCTCATCTCTATATGGCATAAATCAAAAGCCTCAGTGTAGTATAAAACTCTTGAATCCACTTTTACAGGCTTTCACTGCAGTAGATAAATATGCTCAATACCTACTGAAACATCATTAGGTGTGCAGACAAAATATTTTGAATGTCATTCATTATCATCAAAAGCTGCATACTACTGATTCTAATGATACAGATGTGTCTGTTACCTTTTGTAATGCCTATAGGTAGGGTAAGGCATGGAGAGTGAGCCCTAACCTAGAACCCAGCCCACTTTCCCTACCTGCTTGCAGTGTAAGCCCTAGGTAGCAAGATCACAACTAGTCAACAGTCCCTATGCTACTAAGGTGCAGAGAAAAACACCAAGAGACAAAACAACACAAAAACAGGGTTGTACATAAATGGGTCAGAACCAGACAAACTGTGCAGTACCAAATTAGAGACAGAGAGTAGTCAGAAGACAAGCCACGGTCAGAGGAACAAGCAATCTAATATGCATAGGAACACAGCTAGTGAGTCAGAGACTATCATTGGCACTGGTATTTGGTCAGGAAGGTGTTTAAATAGATCACCAAGTCCCAGAATTAGAACCTGATAGGTCAAGACTAGAGATGAGCGAATTTATGAAAAGTTTGATTTGGCTGATTAGCCGAATTTTACAAAAAAATTTGCTTTGTCACAAATTACTTTGCCACGAAGCGCGTTTTTTTGTAAGTAGCGGGTGCAATGACAGGGAGCCGCGATAGAGGCGCTCCCCGTCATTGTACCCCTCAGATAACGCATTTATACTTGATCGTGGCATCTCAGTGTAAAAACAGTGTGAAGTTACCATGAAACAAACCTAAATCTAACTTCCATTTGCTCAGGACGAGACGACCGCCGCCATCTTGCTTGAAGATCCGTAGCGAAATTTCGCACTGCGCGAGATTACGTCACCACGCACAGGATTTTGGCCGAGATCTTCAATCTAGATGGTGGCTGGCGGCCCGTTGTGAGCAAATAGACGAGATAAGTATGTATTTTTTTGCTTTTTACACTATTTCAGGTTAAAGTGATTTGCTAACATGAAATACAAGGAAATTGGTTTAGAGGCGAATCGAATTTATCCTAAAATTCAGATTGAATTCTACTACATGGGATTCAATTCGCTCATCTCTATCGTGACTCGGCACTCCATTAGTCAGAACACTATTAGTCAGATAAGCAATCAGCCCACTGCTAGTCACCTCCAGCACACTCCCGCTGCTGAGAGAAAGAGCATTGCATCCTGTTAAACAGGATGTTGTCAGATTACCGGGGGCGTGGCTTAGCAATATGTTAAAGGTGGAGATCTTGCCGCTTGAACCCAGACAGGTAATTTTGTGACACCTTTCCTGTTTTCTCAACATGTGTCCTTCCTTAGCCAACCACTTGCCTCCCGGGAAGAATGGAGCGAGATGATCAGACTTATAGACAAATAAATAAATAAAATAAATAAATATTTATGTTTTGATATAATTGATTGCACTGCTCTACAGGGTAGCACATTTTTTTTCAAATAGGTCTTCGTGTGTCACTCATCTTATGATAACTTGCACCGAAAGTAAAGTAAGTAAGGACACATCTATATATTAATTAAAATAAACATAAAGGGGTTATCCCATGACTAATGTAAAAAAGGAAAATCTCTTTCTAACAAAGCTAGAACCAGCTCTCTACAGCTGCAGACTAGCTGCATAAAGAGATTATATACCTTCAATTGCAGTTGTTCGAATGTTCATTCAGCTGATGGCTATCTCTTCAGATTCCACATACAGTTGCAAAAAAAAGTACGTGAACTCTTTTGAATGATATGGATTTCTGCACAAATTTGTCATAAAATGTGATCTGATCTTCATCTAAGTCACAACAATAGACAATCACAGTCTGCTTAAACTAATAGCACACAATTAAATTAAATGTTTTTATTGAACACACCATGTAAACATTCACAGAGCAGGTGGAAAAAGTATGTGAACCCTTGGATTTAATAACTGGTTGAACCTCCTTTGGCAGCAATAACTTCAACCAAACGTTTCCTGTAGTTGCAGATCTTGTCTTGATAAACTTGGGAATTCATTTTTCCTTTGATGATAGCAATCTTTCCAGGCCCTGATGCAGCAAAGCTGCCCCAAACCATAATTATGGCCCCCACCACCATACTCCACAGTTGGGATAAGGATTTGATGTTGGTGTGCTGTGCCTCTTTTTCTCCACACATAGGTGTTGTGTGTTTCTTTCAAACAACTCAACTTTGATTTCATCTGTCCACAAAATATTTTGCCAGTACTGATGTGGAACATCCAGGTGCTCTTGTGCAAACTGTAAACGTGCAGCAATTTTTTTTTGGACAGCAGTGGCTTCCTTTGTGGTATCCTTAAATGAAATCCATTCTTGTTTAGTGTTTTGCGTATTGTAGATTCCCTAACAGGGATGTTAGCATATGCCAGAGACAAAGTCTTTAGCTGACACTGTAGGATTCTTCTTCACTTCATTGAGCAGTTTGTGCTGTGCTCTTGCAGTCCTCTTTACAGGACAGTCACTCCTAGAGAGTAGCAGCAGTGCTGAACTTTCTCCATTCATAGACAATTTCTCTTACCATGGACTAATAAACAGCAAGGCTTTTGGAGATACTTTTATAACCCTTTCCAGCTTTATGCAAGTCAAAAATTATTGTATGGTATTATCGTAGGTCTTCTGAGAGCTCTTTTGTTTGAGGCATCATTCACATCAGGCAATGCTTCTTGGGAAAAGTAAACCCAGAACTGGTGTGTGTTTTTTATATGGCAGGGCAGCTGTAACCAACACCTCCAATCTCACCTCATTGATTGGACTCCAGTTGACTGACACCTCAGCTCTTGGAGATGTCATTAGTCTAGGGGTTCACATACTTTTTCCACCTGCACTGTGAATGTTTACATGGTTTGTTCAATAAAAACATGGTAACATTTAATTATTTGTGTGTTATTAGTGGTGATGTCGTGAACATAAAATTTTCCATTCGAGAACGGCGAACGCAAACTTCCGCAAATGTTCGCGAACTGGCGAACCGGGCGAACCGCCATAGACTTCAATAGGCCGGCAAATTTTAAAACCCACAGGGACTCTTTCTGGCCACAATAGTGATGGAAAAGTTGTTTCAAGGGGACTAACACCTGGACTGTGGCATGCAGGAGGGGGATCCATAGCAAAACTCCCATGGAAAATTACGTAGTGGACGCAGAGTCGGGTTTTAATCCATAAAGGGCATAAATCAACTAACATTCCTAAATTGTTTGGAATAACATGCTTTAAAACATCCAGTGTGTGTATACGATCAGGTATGATTTGTATCGATCAGGTAGTGTAAGGGTTACGCCCGCTTCACAGACATCGACAGACCAAACTCCCCTTTTAATGCACCGCAAACAACCGCAAACAGACCATTTGCATAACCGCAAACTCCCCATTTGCACAAGGTTGGATACCAAGCTAGCCATGTCCCGGTGAAGTCATTGAAGGTTTCTTCCTCCACCCAGCCACGTACAATACCAAGGGTCTCCGAAAGGTGAATTGAATAGATTTTTCGAACCTGGAGATGGTTAAAAAAACGATGGCTCCCTCCCCTTTGTTTTAATCCACGGTCACTGCGTCTTCGCCGTGCAATTTACTGTCACACCCGATATGAGTGGTGTCTTAACTAGTACTATTCCTATCAGTTTAATCCCTGTTACGTCCCATATCAGGGATTGCCTTTAGTGAAAAAAAATTTAGGCCGGGTACCTTCGACTGCCTTCACAGTGACACATCAAACTCTCATACACCAAATACACCAAACTGAATTGATTTTAGGAACCGGGAGATGGAAAAAGCAGCTTTGTCGGTCCTCTTACTCCCAAATTGGGGCATTGCGCGTGCACAGAGCAATGTGCTGTGACACCCTATATGAGTGGTGTCTTAACTAGTACTATTCCTATCAGTTTAATCCCTGTTACGTACCCTATCCAGGGACGTGTGTCGAATTGATTAACCATTGTCAAATTAACAAACCATTACGACATCATGAAATAATTTAGTTCTGAGCTCTGTACTTGCTTTGTATTGGAATTCATGGGGATTTTTTTAATTGTCTGCATTATTTCTAATAAACTTTTAAGAGACTTTTTATGATTTTTTATTTTATGTATTAAAAACCCATCCAACTTAAAAAAAAAAAAGGTAAATTAATGTTTTTTCTATGAAATATTATCCAGCCGATAGCTTTTGGTCTGACCATAATGAAGCAACGGCGTTATCATCTGGGGTGTGGCAACATTACCAACACACTCATAGGTGATGATTGCTTCATTGTGATACGCAAGCCCCTTCACCACAACAAGGTAACGATCACAAAGGGGAATTGACACTTGTATGTGCCTTTTTGTTTTGTTTTGTTTTTGCAGCCACAGTGCTGCACCATAGGACAGAAAAATTAGGCATGTACACATGCCTGAAAAATAGTGGCATTGTTGCAGCTGCTGTTGTAGCAGCGGCCGGAAAAATTGATGTTTTCCAGGCAGAAAAGTGACTAAATCATTGCGGCTTGAACCCTAGTTGGTGGCGGAGAATTCACGAAAGTCATCCGGTATGCAGACATTAAAAACAGCAGCGTGGGGACCATTGTGAGGCCAAGGCTTGTCATCAGGCCTTTTGTTAGTCAAACGTATCCCCCTTTATCAGTCCCTTTGGGATCCATGCCTCCTTCATCATGAAGGTGAGGTAATCAACACTTTTTTGACCGAGGCGACTACTCTTGTCAGTGACAATGCCTCCTGCTGCACTGAAGGTCATTTCTGACAGGACACTTGAAGCAGGGCAGGCCAGAAGTTCTATCGCAAACTGGGATAGCTCAGGCCACAGGTCAAGCCTGCACACCCAGTAGTGAAGGGGTTCATTGCTCCTCAGAGTGTCGATATCTGCTGTTAAGGCGAGGTAGTCTGCTACCTGTCGGTTGAGTCGTTCTCTAAGGCTGGATCCCGAAATGCTGTGGCGATGTGTAGGAGTGAAAAAGCTCTGCATGTCCTCCATCAACAACACATCTGTAAATCGTCCAGTCCTTGCCGCCATGGTAGGAGGAGGATTACATTTACCTCTTCCCCTGTTAGATTCCCGTTGTGCTGTGACATCCCCCTTATAAGCTGTGTAAAGCATATCTTTTAGTTTGGTTTTGAACCTTTCCGACTTTCGGTAATTTGGTAACATTTCTGCCACTTTCTGCTTATACCGGGGGTCTAGTAGCGTGGCCACCCAGTACAGGTCGTTCTCCTTCATCCTTTTTATACGAGGGTCCCTCAACAGACATGACAGCATGAAAGACCCCATTTGCACAAGGTTGGATGCAGAGCTACTTATTTCCTGTTCCTCGTCCTCACTGATGTCATTGACGGTCTGTTCTTCCCCCCAGCCACGTACAACACCATGGGTCCCAGATAGGTGACAACAATGAGCACCCTGGGGTGCCTGCTGTGGTTGGTCTTCCTCCTTCTCAAAGCCACATTCCTCCTCTGACTCCTCTTTCTCATACTCCTCTTCCAGCATTGCCGCAGGTCCGGCAAGTGATGATGACAAGGCTGCTTCTGGTGGTGATGGTGACCACAACTCTTCCTCTTCACGCTCATCTACAGCCTGATCCAGCACTCTTCGCAGGGCACGCTCCAGGAAGAAAACAAATGGGATATGGTCGCTGATGGTGCCTTCGGTGCAACTGACTAGGTTTGTCACCTCCTCAAAAGGACGCATGAGCCTACAGGCATTGCGCATCAGCGTCCAGTAACGTGGCAAAAAAATTCCCAGCTCCGCAGAGGCTGTCCTAGCACCCCGGTCATACAAATACTTGTTGTCGGCTTTATATTGTTGGAGCAGGTGGTCGAACATTAGTGTGTCGGGTTGTCGCAAATCAAGTGCCTCACTGGCATGTTGTTTTGCCGCTGAATATCGGAAAAGTGCGCAATGGCCGTGTAGGAATGCCTGAAATGGCTACACACCTTTCTGGCCTGCTTCAGGATGTCCTGTAAGCCTGGGTACTTAGACACAAAGCGTTGTATGATGAGATTCAACACATGTGCCATCCAAGGCACATGTGACAACTTGCCCAGATTCAATGCCGACAACAAATTTGTTCCATTGTCACACACCACTTTGCCGATCTCCAGTTGGTGCGGGATCAGCCATTCATGCTTGTCAGCCGTCAGCAGGTTGACCCAGTGTGCAGTGTACGTGATATTCCTGCCCTGACCGTGCTTTGCAGACCAGGTATCAGTGGTCAGATGGACCCTTGCCCCAACACTGTATGCCAGAGATGCCACTATTTCCTTTTCAATAAAATAGTAGAGGTTTGGGATTGCCTTTTTTGAAAAAAAAATTGTCCGGGTACCTTCCACTGTGGTGTCCCAATAGCGAATTTTTTTTTTAAGGCCTCAGACTCCACCAGCTGGTATGGTAAAAGCTGGCGGGCTAAGAGTTCCGTCAAGCCAGCTGTCAGTCGCCAGGCAAGGGGGTGACTCTGTGACATTGGCTTCTTACGCTCAAACATTTCCTTAACAGACACCTGACTGTGGGCAGATGAGATGGAACTGCTGAAGGTGAGAGATGGAGTGGCGGGTGGTTGAGAGGGGGCAAGGAGGACAGCAGTGGTTGACGTGGCTGAAGATGCTGGACCAGGAGGAGGATGTTGGCTTTGAGTTTGTGTGCTGCTTGTACGCATGTGTTGATCCCATTAGTGTTTGTGATGTGAGATCATGTGCCTTCGCAAAGGAGTTGTACCGAGGTGGGTGTTGGACTTCCCACGACTCAGTTTCTTTTGGCACAGGTTGCAAATGGCATTGCTGTTATCAGAGGCAGACACACAAAAAAATACCACACTGCTGAGCTTTGCAATGACGGCATTCTGGTGGTGGCAACAGCATGCGTTGACTGGCGTGCTGTCTGTCTGACCCGGATGCTGATAAATGCTGTCTGAATGTGCCACTAACTCCTTGCGACGACCTCCCCCTGCTTCCAACTCGTCTCCTCCTTCTCTTTGTCTCACTTTCTGAACTTTCCACCTATTCTTCTTTTCGAGCAGGCACCCACGTGGCATCCGTGGACACATCGTCATCATCAACAGCTTCACTTGTATCTGACACCTCAGCAAAGGAAGCAGCAGCGGGTACAACATCATCATCATCATCATCATCACACTGTACGTCCATATGTGTAATCCTGCCTGACTGAGACATATCCCTGTAATCTACATCATCTGGCAATAATGGTTGCGCATCACTAATTGCATCCAACTGATGTGTAAATAACTCCTCTGATTGATCAAGTGAAGCGGCTGTGGTGGCTGTGGTGGTAGTGGTGATAGTGGCGGCGGGAGGGAGGGTGGTAACTTGAGAGAAGGTGACCAGAGCTGAGCTGGAGGAGGTTGGTGCGTCAAGGTTCTTAGCGGAAGCTGTTGAAGATTGGGTGTCCTGTCTAAGCCAGTCAACTGTGTCCTCAGAATTTTTCGGGTTCAGGGTATGTGGCCTCTGAACACTGTGCATTATTCCAGGGCCAGTGGAAATCACAGCACCATGACTACGACAGCCCATGTGGGGTGGCCTGCCTCTGCCTGTCATTTTTTTTTAGATAAGTGGTACTACGCATGCTAGGTACTGTGCCACCCGGTATGAATGGTGGGCACTGGCAGTGGGCACACTACAGTCTGTGGAAGTCGGCCTGACACACAATGGCAGCAGGCAAGCAACTGAAATTAGACTAAAATGTAAAAATGAAATGCCTTTTTTTGATGCAAAGTCCTGTGCCACATGGTATGAGTGGTGGGCACTGGCAGTGGGCACACTACAGTCTGTGGGCCTGCAGCTCATCACACACGGGCAGGCCAGGCAACTGCAATATATATATGGAGAGAAAAAAAAGCAGACTAATATAGTAGCCCTAAAAAGGGCTTTTTGGGGTGCTGCCAGGACGCTGTCCTTACAGCAGAGATCAGATGAGTCTTTAAGGACTGGAGTGGACTCTGAATACACTAGCCTAGCTATCGATTTCCCAATTAAATCAGCATCAGCTACACTGTCCCTCCTCTCACTAAGACTGCAGCTTCCGAATGAATCTAAAATGGATGCTGTCCAGGAGATGGGAGGGACTGGGAGGGAGGGTATGCTGCTGATTGGCTGGAATATGTCTGCTGACTGTGAGGTACAGGTTCCAAGTTTGCTCAATGATGATGTATAGTGGGTGGACCGAACATCTCATATGTTCGCCCACCGCGGCGAACGCAAACAAGCTATGTTCGCCGGCGGATAGTTTGCGCCATCTCTAGTTATTAGTTTAAGCAGACTGTGATTGTATATTGTTGTGACTTAGTAGAAGATCAGATCACATTTTATGACCAATTTGTGCAGAAATCCATATCATTCCAAAGCATTTCACATACTTTTTCTTGCAACTGTACATGCTTGGTTTGGTCAAGTGTATACCTCTTTTCCATCGCAAGAGAGGAGACTGTGTCAGACACCTAAAAGGTGTCCAATCCTTCGCTTCCCCAAGTATGACCTGTTTGGTGAGAGTTTGGAGCTCCACAAACAAATTAGATTGTCTTCATATCATAATGGCTGTTTTAAGAGTTAAATGCAAATTATAATCCAAAAACCTGCATAAATGCTAAGAGTAGGAAATCATTATTGCAACTGTAATTTTCAGTACTGTGTTCCTAAAGCGTAGGGAGAATGATACTATTTAAACTGAATTAGGAGTGAATAGCTCACCTGTACACAAAAGATGCTAGAGGGTGCTCTAGCTGTACTGATACACCCCAAACAGCTAAATAATATCAAATTGTACAAACTACCAGCTGGCACTCCTAGACGTGAGGTTTTGTATAAATTTATTGGATAAATGTTACTAAAATCACGTATACGTTACAATCAGGTAGAATTTGCCTTTTATTAAAAAATTAAAAATAAAAAATTAATAATAAGTCCTAGATCAAGTGGATCTTCCTTTCTGAATAATATGGTATCTCCTATCACAGTCCCACTAAGTTTTTGGTATCGCTATAATTCATATGGTTCAGTTCATGGATCACTGTGGTGCAAAAAATTGTGCAAAATGAGCAATGTGCAAATGCTGCAAATATAGAACAGTCTGTAGTGGTTCCTGAAAAGAAAAATATATAGTCTTTGGTGATTCCTGAAAAGAAAAATATATGAAGTCCGTACAAAAAATGATTGTTGTGCAGTGAGGATTAGTATAAACAGTGGCAGTACAATTGCTTGATTTGGCAAACCTGTAAAGAAACAAGAAGAAAGTCTCTGGCAATTCCTGTAAGAAAACTACGTGCCCAAAAAAATGTCCTGTGCAATAAAGAATCCCTTGTCTTTATAGTGATGTGAATACTCTCCGTTTATTGGGAGAAATAATACTGTGCAGTGACCGTCTCCGTTTGTTGGGAGAAATATGTGCGGTAATCCTGTAAAAAAATTAGCATTCGGCTCTGTACTTAGTGCGGAAACTCAGTGTAGTTGCTTTGTTTGTTATTGATACTTGCAAACTTTGTAATACACTGGTTTATTTTCCTGTTGGGAAAGAAGAGGTACCTCTACTCCTATTGTGGCTTGCGGTGGCTCCTTGCTGCTGCGGGCGCTTGTCTCTGCAGTCCGCCTGTATCTTCTTCCTCAGCGTCCGCGCGCCGGCCCGTGCACGTGGAGGGCTCGGCGTCCGCGGGAGAGGATTCCCTCGGAGGTTTAAAAGAAGAAGTTGGAGCGCTCCTGTTTCTTTGTTAATTTCTATATTGATCCTCTATTTCAAATCCTGCTTGAGACGTCTTTTTGGGGGGGCAGCTTCTCAAACGCGTTTCGGGGGAACTCTGCCCCCTTCCTCAGTGAGTGCCCCCTCATTGTCACGATGTTCTTTAAATACAAATGGGATCCCAGGTCTCCAAAAGATCTCAGGTTTTCTGCAAAACCCGGATTGGATTCAAATGGGATCCGGTATCATATAGTGGTTCCTTCTCTCCGGTTGCTATTGGCAACCCACTTATATCTCAGGACCTATTTTTCCAGGGGTAAAAAATTACAGAAAATATTTTGTGTAACAATAAAACATATAAAAGAGAATATATAAAAAGAGAGTATATAAAAAGAGGAATCTATGGCTTCAGCATGGTTGCTGGTAGTAACCTGCACTACATCACATTTATTTATAAAATAGTATATATATTTATTTGTATAGGAGGAGAGTCCCAATCATGGGATAAGGGATTATAGTTCCTTCCCAAGAGTATATGGTTTCAGCACGGTTGCCGATAGTAGCATGTTTCCAAAATATCACATTTATTCATTATTATGAAATAGTAAGATAGCAAAAGATATATATATATATGTTTATAAAGAGAAGAAGGAACCCAATAATGATATAAGGGATTGAAATCTACTATGGGTATATAGTTTCTTCCCTCATCTATTTGTTTATACGTTTATATGTTTATTTGTTTTCCACTACTATATTGGTCTTCCTTGATCTGGGTTCATAGGGGATGTTTGTAGGCTGAGATTTTTTAAATATCTTTTATCTCCTATATCTCCTATCTTTTTTTTTTATCTCCTATATCTCCTATCTTTTACCTCCTATACAAATAAATATATATACTATTTTATAAATAAATGTGATGTAGTGCAGGTTACTACCAGCAACCATGCTGAAGCCATAGATTCCTCTTTTTATATACTCTCTTTTTATATATTCTCTTTTATATGTTTTATTGTTACACAAAATATTTTCTGTAATTTTTTACCCCTGGAAAAATAGGTCCTGAGATATAAGTGGGTTGCCAATAGCAACCGGAGAGAAGGAACCACTATATGATACCGGATCCCATTTGAATCCAATCCGGGTTTTGCAGAAAACCTGAGATCTTTTGGAGACCTGGGATCCCATTTGTATTTAAAGAACATCGTGACAATGAGGGGGCACTCACTGAGGAAGGGGGCAGAGTTCCCCCGAAACGCGTTTGAGAAGCTGCCCCCCCAAAAAGACGTCTCAAGCAGGATTTGAAATAGAGGATCAATATAGAAATTAACAAAGAAACAGGAGCGCTCCAACTTCTTCTTTTAAACCTCCGAGGGAATCCTCTCCCGCGGACGCCGAGCCCTCCACGTGCACGGGCCGGCGCGCGGACGCTGAGGAAGAAGATACAGGCGGACTGCAGAGACAAGCGCCCGCAGCAGCAAGGAGCCACCGCAAGCCACAATAGGAGTAGAGGTACCTCTTCTTTCCTAACAGGAAAATAAACCAGTGCATTACAAAGTTTGCAAGTATCAATAACAAACAAAGCAACTACACTGAGTTTCCGCACTAAGTACAGAGCCGAATGCTAATTTTTTTACAGGATTACCGCACATATTTCTCCCAACAAACGGAGATGGTCACTGCACAGTATTATTTCTCCCAATAAACGGAGAGTATTCACATCACTATAAAGACAAGGGATTCTTTATTGCACAGGACATTTTTTTGGGCACGTAGTTTTCTTACAGGAATTGCCAGAGACTTTCTTCTTGTTTCTTTACAGGTTTGCCAAATCAAGCAATTGTACTGCCACTGTTTATACTAATCCTCACTGCACAACAATCCATTTTTTGTACGGACTTCATATATTTTTCTTTTCAGGAATCACCAAAGACTATATATTTTTCTTTTCAGGAACCACTACAGACTGTTCTATATTTGCAGCATTTGCACATTGCTCATTTTGCACAATTTTTTGCACCACAGTGATCCATGAACTGAACCATATGAATTATAGCGATACCAAAAACTTAGTGGGACTGTGATAGGAGATACCATATTATTCAGAAAGGAAGATCCACTTGATCTAGGACTTATTATTAATTTTTTATTTTTAATTTTTAAAAGGCAAATTCTACCTGATTGTAACGTATACGTGATTTTAGTAACATTTATCCAATAAATTTATACAAAACCTCACGTCTAGGCGTGCCAGCTGGTAGTTTGTACTATTTAAACTGAAGCAGAAAAAACAAGTTACCTCAGTGTGGTATGACAAAGGGTTTTTGTGGGTCAGTCCAATTAACAAAATACAAGTCCATTTTATCCACTCGGCAAGATTGAATGCTATTTTCAGGATATGGTCTTTACACCAGTTCAAAAATATGATATTGTATGTGAGCCACTGTTTACTTCTCCCGTTCTAGTGCTATAAAAGAAATTGAGTTATATACACCTTGTATTGGCTTCAGATAGCCATCTTCTATGGGAAATTACTTCCATTTTCTCATCTATTAAATGAATAGAAAGTGGAAACTGTAGTTTTAGTTTTTTTTGTATTATCTGCACACTAATGTATATAGTGTGGACTCAACATTCATTGAAAATAATGGCACTAGATCATTCACACCATTATGCTTGATGCATTGGAACTATTATCTTCACTCTGTGATCCTCATGCTCAGCTTTCTGAGCCTTTTTCTTAATGTTGCAGCCTGATAGTTTTCCTTGAGTAAAGTGAGAAACAACATGCTTTTTATAAAAGATTTGCTGATCTCATCTAAACAAAGCAGGCAGTCTCTTTACTCTCAGTGATAGCAATCTTGACACCAAAATGTATTTATTGCTAATTTTGAAAGCAATTGATTCTCCTACTTTAAAAAGATGGTATTTTCAAATATATGTCTACAGTTTTTCCAAGGCAAATATAAGATGTGATTTCCAATTTCAGATTAGTTTCTTTTTTCCCTATATTCTAAGATTTATGTATATTTTCACTTTCTGAACTTTTACATTTCATACCAAATATCACATTTGTCATGCATAAAGTGTAAATGTCTATAATAAAGTTAGATTTTTATTTAGCAATTGGAGAACAATAAATATCATCTAACATTAATGACATAATGTATAAAATGTACTTACAATTAAAACAAATTTATTGATGGAACCCAAAATGCTGCCAACTTAATATTTGCGAATAGGCTGACACACAATAAAAAATGAACTTGGAATCTAAAAAAAAAAAAAATTGTTTAAAGTGGTTATCCAACAACTTTTAATTGACAACATTAGTGTCAATTTGATCAGTGCCTTTATGTTCAGCCACTTTCCTCTGGTGGAGAAGATAAGTCAGGACGCAATCCATGCCTTGTTCATTTTGATAAGAGTCAACCTGTCAGCATTTTCAGTTGACAGGCGGATGCGCTAATCAGTTATTATGCCCCCAGTAGCACTAAATACCTGCTCTGACAAAACGCTGGCGGCAGGGAAGGTCAGCACCTCCAAGGAGTAGAGCGCCAATTTGTGCCTTGTGTCCAGCATGAACACCCAAAAGTAGTAAGGCACAGAGGGATCATTGAGGATGCTGACACGGTCTGCTACGTACTCCTTCACCATCTTCCAAAATTTTTCCCTCCTTGTGACACAAGGCCGCATATCAGGGTGAGAGTGCTGGCGGGGTGTCATGAAACTGTCCCAGGTCTTGGAAAGTGTTGCCCTGCCTCTGTTGAAACTGCTGTGTGTTCCCCTCATCTCCCCTCCTCGGTTGCCCAAGGAACTATGAACTCTGCCGCCAGTGTTGTCAGCTAGAAATTTTTGGAGAAATTTTTCCACAAGGACCTTCTGCAATTGCACCATTTTGCTAGTCCTCTCCACCACAGGAATGAGATATGAGATGTTCTCTTTGTAGTGGGGGTCAAGAAGGGTGAACAACCAGTAATCATTGTTGGCAATAATGCGTACAATGCGAGGGTCACAAGAAAGCAGCATGAAATAAAGTCAGCCATGTGTGCCAGAGTCCGAACAGACAAGACTTCGCTGTCCTCATCAGTAGGATGACTCTTAATTTCCTCATCCTCTTCCTCCTCTTCTGCCCATCCACGCTGAACAGATGGAATAAACCTGCTATGGGTACTACCCTCTGTAGCGGAAGCAACTGTCTCCTGCTCCTCCTCCTCCGCCTCATCATTATACAATTTGGATTGAGAAGACAAACCGACAGTGGTCTGACCATCACCCTGTGTACTGTCTTCCCCCATTTCCACCTCTTCCACATGCAAAGCGTCTGCCTTCATTGTGAGCAGTGAACATTTCAGTAGACACAAAAGTGGGGTGGCTACGGTGATAATAGCAGCATCACTGCTCACCTTCTGTGTTGATTCCTCACAGTTGCATAAAACCTCACAGAGATCAAACATCTATGCCCACTCGTCGCTTGTGAAGAGTGGAAGCAGACTGGAAAGGCGACAACAATGTTCCAGCTGGTAATCCACTACTGCCCTCTGTTGCTCACAAAGCCTGACCAACATGTGGAATGTGGAGTTCAAGTGCATGCTCACGACGCACAACAGTCGGTGATCTGGAAATTGCAAGCGCTGCTGCAGCATTGCCAGACCGGCAGCAGCTGTAGATGACTTTCGGAAATGAGCCCACACGCGACGCACCTTCACCAATAGCTCAGGAAAATTGGGGTAGGTTTTGAGAAACCGCTGAACCACTAAGTTGAACTTGTGGGCTATGCATGGTATGTGTGTGAGCTTGCCGAGCTCCAAAGCCGCCACCAAGTTACGGCCATTATCAGACACAACCATGCCTGGTTAAAGATTTAATGGCGAGAGCCACAGCTCAGTCTGGTCCCTTATACCCTGCCATAGCTCTACAGTGGTGTGCTGCACCTAAGCAATAAAGTTTTAGCACGGCCTGTTGCCGCTTCCCCACTGCAGTGCTATACTGCTTCCAGCTACTTACTGATGGCTAACTGGTGCTGCAAGATTAGAGTTCAGAGGTGGAAGAGGAGGAGGAGAAAGGTGGGTTGGAGCCACTAATGTAGGTCGTGGCATAAATCCTGATGGAAGTAGGGCCCGCAATCCTTGGCATCTTTAGAACCTGTGCCATCCCAGTTTACTTCTCGCTCCCGGCTTCCACAAGGTTCACCCAGTGTGCCATCAGGGAAATGTAGCGTCCCTGGCCACAAGCACTTGTCCATGTGTCAGTCGTTCAGTGGACCTTCCCAATAACTGCGTTGGTCAGGGCACATGTGATGCTGGGACACATGCTGGTGTAAGGTGGGGATGGCACATCGGGAAAAATAGTGGCGGCTGGGGACTGAGTAGTGAGGGATGGCCACTGCCATCAGGCTGTGGAAATCCTCTGTGTCCACAAGCCTAAATGGCAACATTTCCAGTGCCAGCAATTTTGAAAGGTGCGCATTTAGTGCTGTGGTCTGTGGCTGGGTGGCCGGATATATGTGCTTTTGTCCAAAGGCCTGGGGTATGGACATCTTTACGCTGCACTGGGACACAGAAGTGGATGTGCTAGCTGATGGTGCTTGCACAGGTGCAGGGTGGGAGGCATACGGGCCTGCGTCTTGGACAGGGGATTGGCCAGCACATAACAAAGGGGAAGAAAAGGCATTGGTGTGACCCGCAGACACTGATTATGGACATATGTGCAAAAGTCCAGCTCACCCGTCCAGGACAGCCATATCCCCGGTGCTCGGAATCTGAAGAGAAGTGCTTGCCGCAATCAGGAAAAGAAAGGAATGGTTCCGGCACCTGATTGTGCAGTAAAAGCTTCCTTTATTCGGGGTTCAGTATACAATCGTGTTCACACAATGGCTGGTAGTTTACGCGTTTCGGACAGTCTTGTCCTTAGTCGTATGATTATGGACCCTGATTATGGACCCATGTGTTCGGCCTACTTATTAGAGTGCTTTGATGCCATGTGGCGGATCATGCGGGCGGTAGTGAGGTTGCTAGTGTTCACGTCACTGTTCATTTTGATACAGCACAGGTTACAAATGACAATTCTTTTATCGTCCGCACTTTCCTCAAAAAAGACGTCAGACTGCGAAACACCTACCCCTTGGCAACAGTTGCGGGCCTGTTTGGTGTGGCCCGCCTTCTCCCTTTTGCCACCCCACTGCCTCTTCCAGCCTGTTGCTGTCCTGCGGATCCCTCCCCCTCTGTACTGCTGTCCTCGCTCGGCTTGCCACCTTCCAAGGTTGGGTCAGTGATTTCATCGTCCACCACCTCCTCTTCCTCACTCTGGTCATCCTCCTGACTTATTGACCTAACAAGAAACTCACTGATTGACAACTGTGTCTCATCCTCATCATGAACCTCTTGAGACACAAATTGTGGTTGACTTATTGGCAACTTTGTCTCATCATCATCCACCTCGTGAAACACTAATTGCCGTTCCCCGCCGTCATCTTCTTCTAACTGTAAATGCTCAAGAGTTTGGGAATCAGTGCACAAGATCTTCTCATGTCCCTCTTCAAGCAGGCTTGGCAAGTGGGCCAAATCAAGGTGTGGTGATGAAAAGAGCTCCTCGGAATATCCGAGTGTGGGATCACTTGTTTGCCAAGACTCTCCATGGTGGGTTGAAGGAGGATCAGGGTGAAGATTCTGTTGACCAGACTCTTTGCTACAGAGACTGGACTTTGTGGAAGACAGGGTGGAGCTTAACCGACTGGAAGCATTATCTGCTGCAATCCAACAACCACCTGGTCGCACTGATGTGACTTTGAGAGGGGTGTCCTATGCCACCCTGCAAACTGGGACATGAAGCTAGGTATCGTGGATGAGTGTGTTTATTTTGCTCTGGTAGCAGGCACAGTTTCACCCCCCCAGGGCCATGGCCTCTACGTGCACCATCAGCAGCAGGGCCACTTCCCCGTCCCTTACTGCTGGCCTTGAGCATATTAAATGGTATATATGCTTGCAAGTATGTCACACATACAGTATTGCAGGTTTTGTAAGTGTATGCACAAATAAATGTAACTGAATGTCAATGATATTTATGATACGCAAATGTTATACAGGAGATGGAGAGCAGGTAATTCGCTGTCACTAGCAGCTAATAAAAAATTACAGTGATTATCACAGCTATTTGGGATGCGTACACATTATACTGGAGATGTAGCGCAGGTAATGTCGCTGCTGTCACCAGAGGCTAACGTTATACAGGAGATGTAGCTCAGGTAATGTCGCTGCTGTTACCAGCGGCTAACTTTACAGGAGATGTAGTTCATGTAATGTTGCTGCTGTCACCAGCGGCTAACTTTACAGGAGATGTAGCTCAGGTAATGTCGCTGCTCTCACCAGCAGCCAACCAATTGTATGCAATTTAGTGTACGTTGCACTAATATATTTGGCAGTCAGATAAAACAATAGTCCTTAAAAGGACTGTTGGGTCTCTAACAAAGTTTCAACACTCAAAACTCCCTAAAAAAAACCACAATGCCTCTCCCTACACTGTCTGTCCCTGCTGCTGCAGCTCTCCCTGACTAAGTCTGAGCCGAACCACATGTCATTGGTGCTATATAGCACCCGATGATGCGTTCCGGCCAGCCAATCACTGTAATGCCAGTAACCAACATGGCTTCGTCATTACAGTGAGTGGCAGTACCTCGCCACACGTTTATTGGCTGCTCAGCAACCAACAAACATGCGGGGAGGAGACTCGAGCATTGAGCTCGAGCACACACAGTATTCGGCCGAACACCGTGTTGTGCTGATCATCGCGATGCTCAAGATAAACACCAGTTTGGCCGAGCATGCTCGCTCAACACTAATGTTCAGTTAAAAGAAGTGGAGACTTCTACTCCAGACAAACGGTCCATGTCTTGGGCTGTCTAGTGAGGCAAACATAATTAGCTGAAACAGCTCCTTAAAGTGAACTTGTCATTATTTTTCTCTCTCATTTTTCTCATTCATATTTTTTTTTCGCATTTTTTTCTTTTAATGCTAATGAAAACCCAAGTCAGTACCTCAGAAAATTAGAATGTAGGACCAATTAAAAGAATGTTTTTTATTACAGAAATGTTGGCCTACTGAAAAGTATGTACAGTATATGCACGCAATACTTGATCGGGGCTTCTTTTGTATGAATTACTGCATCAATGTGGTGTAGCATTGAGGCGATCAGCCAATTTATTGAGATTAACCTCTATTAATAGCCTATATGTAAATATTCTATGTCATTTTTAATTTTTTTACTAAAATAATTTCTCCATGTATTCCACCTTCAGGTCTGGCTATTTGACCTACCCCTTTGATTGGCAAACAGCCTTGCTTAATCATTCACTCAAACCAAAGTGTGCATTGCTCTTTCATGGGAATCTTTTATTTAGGCCTAACAAAAGAACAACACAGCTGCTGTACTCTTGCCTACATTCTACTCTTACCATTATAATAAGGATTACCCTTCAGATAGCATCTTACCTTCACAGCAGCAGTAAACTTACAACGGATTGCCTGTTGGTATAGAAGTTTATTTCTGTCATATCTGCTACAGAATGAAAATACTTTGCATTTAATTTTCAGTTATATAGTTCTGCAAAACTGAAAAACAAAAACAACAGCAAAACATTATAAAAAAAGTTTTCTATAAATATTGAGTTAAAAATTATCTTTTTTCCCTCGAAATAAAATATGAGATACTCGTACAGTGCTTGCAACCTGCAGAAAAAATAGTCTGGGAGCTATGTCCATTAGCTTGGAGTAATATGTGCTTGAGGTACTTAGCAGTAGGCCAAGATTCTGATAGCTGGTTAGCTATTGTGTTTATTTAGTGATTAGAGACCAGACGGCAAAGATTTCTTTTTGAAAAGTGTGATGTAAAAATTACTTTATCTCTTAGGCCCCTTTCACACGAATGATACGGATTGGTTCCAGATGCCTTCAGGGTGCATTCAGTGAAACTCGCACCATTTTGCAAGCAATTTTGGCGCGCGTGGTAAAAAACTGAAAGTTTACAAACAACATCTCTTAGCAACCATCAGTGGAAAACGCTGCATCCGGACTTGTGGATGCAATGCGTTTTTCACTGAAGCCCCATTCACTTCTATGGGGCTAGGGCTGCATGAAAAATGCAGGTATATAGAACATGTTGCATTTTTCAAGCAACGCTGAACTGATGCATGAGAAATAACGCTCATGTACACAGACCCATTGAAATGAATGGGTCAGGATTCAGAGCAGATGCTATGTGTTCACTTCCCACAGTGCACCTGAGCGAGGAAAACTCGCTCATGTGAAAGGGGCCTTAGTCTCTGTGAGAATTAAGAAAATAGAAATTTGGTCCAAAGTTTTGAAAAATTTAGATTTTCAATGAATCTGAATATTTTCACGCTTTGTGAAAACGAATCAGTTTTTCCTAAAATGGAGGCTACTTATATTACATAGTGAAATAAGAAACTGTCATAATCCATCTCATATCCACACTGCTGGGCAGGCCCGGGCAGTTACATTTAACTTTTGATGTTCATTTTTTAATAGCTTCTTTTATTTGGTACTTCTGTATGACTCTATCTATACTCTACAATGATCATGTAACACACCCTGTCATTTCTGTTCATCACAATGTGCAATACTCAATTAAAGTATTCTATTTTAATATGTATCGAACCTAATAGCTGACTGTAAATTAAATGTGATTTCATCATCTAATATAATGACATACTAATTTTCTGTATGTTAAAATTAATAAAAAATCTTATCACACATAAAATACAAAGGAGGCTGTGGGAAAGTTTTTATTGTGTAACACCTCCCCCTTAAATAGGCCCTTGATATAGCAAACTATCGCTAGAAGAGGGTTTTGTGCTGAACCATTTAGCTTCAGGAGGATTGCCTAGACTAGACAAACTTCTATCCATCTCACTTGTCTGCAGAACTAAAACTAGAATTTTGCCAGTCTCTGAATGTAAATAAGAATATATTTTTATAAAACTAGCCAATCTATTGGTTACCATAAATTCCGCAACCATGGCAGATATGCACCCACATATGATGTTTTCTGAAAATGTATAAAAGTTAACTTTCTAGTTTATTTACAGTTAGATTTAGCCAAAATTTCTAAACCCTGAGTGTGATAAACATGTCTTGATGTACAAATTGTTGGATAATTATTTTGATGCCTACTTCATGATGAAGAACTTAAGGTTTTGATTTGCACTGAATGAATTCTACCTAAAGAGAGTCAGGTTCCCCCCTTTTCAAATGGAAGGCATGATTTTTGGTTGAAAGGGAATTTTAAATTCTGTTGTACCATTAACTTCTTCAATCTTTGATTAGGCATGCACACTTCTAGAATAACAGAGCTAACATTTTTCTCTACCTACAAATAAATCAGGCTCAGATACAGTCAAGATATTTTAGAAAATAATTGAAAACATATTCACATATATTTGTATGTTTATTTATATATTAAATCAGATTTTATTTTTATTTTTTCATTTCAGCTATACAGTATGATCTATTTTCAAGTACAAATAATTTGGGAAGATACTTTGTATATTACATACTAGTAAATAAAATTTGAAAAAAAGGAGAAAAAAATTATAATAAAAATATTTATCTTCTGTCCAAAATAAAATCATTTCAATTTATTTCATATTGATATGTGGGTGTGTGTTTCAAGTTTTTACTTGAAATCTACTGTAGGAGGCTTTACTAGCGAAAGAGTTATCCGCAATTAAAATGAAAAGCTTGCTCCACTCCCCCCTCCCCAGAAGTAGTGAAACTCTTATCCATTGATTGTCTGGAATTGTAGTGCATGAACAAAAGTGATGCTGTTATATTCTACAGAAGGGGACATTAAAATTAAATATAAACTTTACTTGCTTTAGGCACATTTAGATGCTACAAGGAACAGTTGATTGTCGTTAAGTGGAGGGGAAGCTCTTCGTTCACATGCAGCGATCCCCTCCACAGTATGAGGTCAAGCAATGGCTGCTGCTTTACCCATACAAAATCATCAACCTATTAAATAAATCATCTTGATTAGCCAATCTTACAAAATTTACTATTTAACAATGGTCCTATGTTGTTAACTGAAATGGTGCAGTTACTGGGTAACAAGCAGACCCTTTATTTAAATTGTGTTAAATACTTCCATCAGCAATTCTGTAATGATTTATTTAATAAAGAAATGGCATGCTAATGCATATTTGTTTAATTAGACTGTCTATATTTATATTATTATGATTCATTGTAGGTGAGAACATCATTTTTTATGAGTCATTCATGTAGAAATCTTGATAATTCGTAAACATTTTCTCATGATTGTATATAATGGGGGTAAAGAACTTGCGCATATTGAATGACTATGAAAAACAGAGTTCATGGTAATTATGTTTTTTCTGTATGCACATGTAACCTTAGGTCAATGGAAATGTTAATACCACATAAATCAGTACTACTCACAAGCATAAGGGCTGTGGGGCAAACATGTCCTTATTAAGATCCTCATTTATCATCCAGGCAGCTAATCCTTTAGTAATTCCAGATGCCAAATTAATTTTCCATTTTAATTATCTTAAACTGTTTTCACCCAGAAAAGATCATAAGAACAAATCATGGACTATTAATTAGAGGAGTTTGTTGGGATTTGTTTTATATTTCAATAAATAAGTTGAAACAAATTATATTAAGTTGATGATAAAAGTCCAAAGCTTATTTTTTTTTTATATAAGAACTTTTAAAAGCATAAGTTCTTAAATGTCTAATATATCTAAAATACTTCAATATTATATAATACTAGCAAAAGCACCCTGCATCGCACAGATATATCTCATCTATTTTATGTAATGTTTCTATGTGTCGTTAAAAGATATCAACAGTATTCCCCCCCCCATAACAGTGACCTCTACAGCACCCTGCCCCTTTAACAGTGAACTCCACAGTCCCCCACCCCATAACGCTGCCCCCCCCCCCACAGTGTCCTGCCACTTTAAAATGGGACCTCCACAGCAGCCCATCCCTTTAACTTTGACCTTCACAGCACCCCACTCCCTTGACAGTGACCTCCTCAGGGGCCTGCCTCCTTAACAGTTATCTTCACAGTACCCTGCTGTCTTAACAGTGACCTCCACAGCAGTTTCTCTTTTAATAGTGGCCCCTGCCCCCTTAACAGTGACCTGCACAGTGTCCGCCCCTTTAACAGTTACCTCCACAGCGGCTTGCCCCTTTAACAGTAACATCCACTGTGCCCACCCCTTTAACAGTGACCTCCACAGCACCCTTCCCCTTTAATGCTAGGGCTAAATGACGACATGTGTCATGCGAAATTTTGTCTCAACAATTTTTATAATGATAGACAATGGTGTCGCACTGCAACATGTGTGATACTGTCTGCTGAGCTGTGTATCTAATCCTATCCTGTGTGATACTGTCTGCTGAGCTGTGTATCTAATCTTATCCTATGTGATACTGTCTGCTGAGCTGTGTATCTAATCCCATCCTGTCTGATACTGTCTGCTGAGCTGTGTATCTAATCCTATCCTGTGAGATACTGTCTGCTGAGCTGCGTATCTAATACTATCCTGTGTGATACTGTCTGCTGAGCTGTGTATCTAATCCTATCATGTGTGATACTGTCTTTTGATCTGTGTATTTAATCAAATCATGTGTGATATTGTCTGCTGTTTATCTAAGTCTATTGTGTGATACTGTCTGCTCAGCTGTGTAGCAGTCACAGCATGTCACATGTCGTAGTGCAAAACCGTAGACTATTATTATAAAAATTGTCGCGCAACACATGTCGTCGTGTAGCCCTAGCCTAAAGCTGACGAAAAATAGCTGGGTTGTTATGGAAACCTGGAGTAAAACTGTGTATATGTGTAGACTAAGAGCCTGCGAGCTTCTATTGGCTGATAAGGAACATGTGACCGTGTGTATGGAAGTTGGAATTTGAAAAGAAAGACTTGCAGGCTTTTGTATTGGCTAATGCAGGTCATTTTTTGGGTATATCTCAGGAATGGTACGTCCTAGAGAGCTGAGACCCAGTCTAAAACCTTCCCGAACACCTGATGTACCTCTGTGTCAAATTTGGTGAAGATTGGTCCAGTCATTTGGTCGCACATAAAGAACAGACAGACGTCCAGACAGACAGAAACTAATTTTTATAAATATAAGAGATTTATCCACAATTATTGCTTATAGTCTTTTACAGTAGTTAAAAGGGAACAAAAGGTTTGTTAAACTGGGAAACCATTTGTTAGTTTACCTTACATGTAAAACAATTGAGATGGCACCGCTTTCATCTGAGTTTCAGATGTATGACTCAGATGTATGACTCCGATCTTCTGGCAAGTGAAGTCTTAGTATCAGAGGTGCTCAGCAGTTCCCCACATAACTCCACGGCCTATAAACATGACAACTGCTGTGGCACCCACCATAAGACTCTTCTTTATGAGAACTCTCAGTAAAACATACAAAATATGGATATGCCTACATATGGGCAATGGCTGTCTGTGCTTCCCTTGGCCTTCCACAAGGCCAGATGAAGGTTATTATTGTTACACTGTCAGTTCCTTGTTAGCCACTGTTTCTGCTTGGGTTGGTTGGTGGATACTTCTGGGTGTGTATATAAGGTGTTTGCACATTTGCCACTGTTCTATGTGTTCTGGCTGCACTCGGGGGCTGTATATTGCACCACTGTGACTTGTATCTCTCATCAGTTTGGTTCTTGTGGAGTGGGGAGTACAGGTATAATGATGGTTCGCTGTTCGCCGTTGTTTCCTTAATACTTTACAGTATGGCAGTGACCATTCTCTTTTGTCCATGCTTACTGGTAGCGGTTGCTTGTGGTTGTAAGTTGCACCAAGATGATGTGTACGGTATTTCTTTAGTTTGGTCATTGTGGGGTTAATTCCCCTGTCTGATTATGCACCTGTTGCGAGTTTGTTAAGTCTGCTATATGTTTTTCAGAGTTCTGTGTCAATGGTATGTTCCTAGTTACAGTTGTGTTCAAAATTATTCAACCCCCACTGAAATTGAGTGTTTTGGCCAGTTTGACATTGATTTTGATCATTTCAGTCATCTTGTTTACAATTAAATCAAAGAGGCACTTGTAAGTAAGACAAATATAACATAACATTTATAATGAAATAACCACAAATGTCTTTTCTGTGCTCACATCATTATCAGTTTTATTCAACCCCCAAGTGACATTCAATCTTAGTAATTAGTACAACATCCTTTTCCAGTTATAACAGCTTTTAAACGTGAAGCATAGCTTGACACAAGTGTCTTGCAGCGATCTACAGGTATCTTCGCCCATTTTTCATGGGCAAAAGCCTCCAGTTCAGTCACATTCTTAGGCTTGCGCGCTGCAACTGCTTTCTTTAAGTCCCACCAGAGGTTCTCAATCGGATTTAAGTCTGGTGACTGCGATTGCCACTTCAAAATGTTCCAGCCTTTAATCTGCTCTAGTGCAGTGTTTCCCAACCAGTGTGCCTCCAGCTGTTGCAAAACTACAACTCCCAGCATGCCCGTACAGCCAAAGGCTGTCCGGGCATGCTGGAGTCTAGTTTGCAACAGCTGGAGGCACACTGGTTGGGAAACACTGCTCTAGTGGACTTGGAGGTATGCTTGGGATCATTGTCCTGTTGAAAGGTCCAACGTCTCCCAAGCCTCAGGTTTGTGACGGACTGTATCACATTTTCATCCAATATCTCCTGGTACTGAAGAGAATTCATGGTACCTTGCACACGCTGAAGCTTCCCTGTACCTGTAGAAGCAAAACAGCCCCAAAGCATGATTGACCCCCCGCCATGCTTTACAGTAGGCAAGGTGTTCTTTTCTTCATAGGCCTTGTTCTTCCTCCTCCAAACATAGCGTTGATCCATGGGCCCAAACAGTTCTAATTTTGTTTCATCAGTCCACAGAACACTATCCCAAAACTTTTGTGGTTTGTCCACATGACTTTTGGCATACTGCAGTCGACTCTTCTAATTCTTTGGAGACAGCAAGGGGTTGTGCCTGGGAGTTCTGGCATGGAGGCCTTCATTACGCAGTGTGCGCCTTATTGTCGGAGCTGAAACTTCAGTACCCGCATCTGACAAATCTTTTTTCAGTTCCTCAGCAGTCACACGGGGACTTTTCAACACTTTGCGCTTCAGGTAGCACACAGCAGTCGAAGTCAGCATCTTCTTTCTGCCACGACCAGGTAGCGTTTCAACAGTGCCCTTTGCCTTGAATTTGCGAATGATGCTTTCTATGGTGTCTCTTGGTATGTTTAACATCTTTGCAATCTTCTTATAGCCATTGCCCTTCCTGTGAAGAGAAATCACCTCTTCTCTTGTCTTCCTGGACCATTCTCTTGACTTCACCATGTTTGTAAACTGTGAGGCAGTGACAGGCCTCATGGCTGATAGAAGAGAGGAATGGCAGGATTATCCATCTCTTTCCCATCAGTGGGCAGGCCTGAGGCAGCAACAGGTGCCACAATCAACAGAGCATAAAGCTGTCCTCACAGTGAGATGGGTGTGTCTTGTGTGGTACAGAAGCCTGGAGTGGTTCTATGTGTGGTCTGAGCTGGGAGCACTGAGAGACCATGAGGCTGGGAGTAGCCTGAAGTTTGGGGGGGTCCCGCGACGCCTAAGGATAAGGGTCGCATGGTCAGCGTCGTGCGGACGACTGGACCACAACCCCTAAAAGTCACCGGTGAGGTAACAGCCAGGAGGCTGATGGACATTGGGCTGGGAAAGCCGCATGGGTTCCGTGTGTGTGAACAGTGACTTAGGTGAGTCAGGAACACACTGTGTTAAGTTAGAGCCCAGCCGGGCAGGTGTTTGTTTTGATTTAATTATGTTGATTCTGGGACAATAAAGCGATGTTTGGCCCCTAAAGCTGCGGTGGACGACAATCTGTGTGTGAACGATCCTCGAGACCAGAGCTAACTCCCCACATTTGGTGTCGGATGCGGGCAGTCGTCCCTGCTGAAAAAAGGCAGTGTTGCTGGGGGCAACGACCTGACTGAGAAGAGCAGGTGCTGTGAATGTTGCCAAGGAATTGCTGTTTTGCTGTGCAGTGATTTAAAGGGCCAGAAGCACAATAAAAGAAGCTGACCTGTCAAAATGGCTGCAACATGGTGGAGCCCGTGGGAAAAGTCCTGCGAGATGGTGATCGGGGGGATCCCTTTGGGGGTTATACTAGACTCCCGCCAGCAAGTGTCTCGGGTCCTGCCCGAAATTCTGGACTTTGTAACAAGAGGTCCAGAGACAAAAACTAAGGTGTCACTGACCTTTGTGATGGACTTGATGTTGCAAATAGGCTCATGCGTGACATAATGTGGGGCAATGGAAACACTTCTGTAGAAAGTGGTGAAGCTCCTACAGAACCTGTACCCATCCCTTTAAATGAAGGTGTAAGGGAAATGCAGATAGAAAGCAATGGTTTAAGTGAAATGACCATTAGAAACAATGGTGCAGACACGGTGCCAAGTGAAGGTGCAGAGTTTGTTGAAACGTATAATAATAATGTGGATGGTATACAAATGCTAATTGATGTTGAGAGCTCACAATTGAGGGAAACCACTGTGAAAAATGTGCAAATACATGGGGCAGTCCTAGAGGGTGTACCACACGTACTAGAAGTGGATATGCAGTCTCCACAGGTTTCTATGGTTAATAAAATGTCCCAGGTGGGGATTAGCTCATCGGTGCCCCTAGAGGACAGGATTGAGAATGACACGAGCGGTATATATTACGCTTGTTCTGTGACCGATAGCATTTCAGAGAGAGAGGCTGCCATGTCGAGGACTTGCGAAACTAAAGTGGTTACTAGTAGCCACCAGATGACAGTTATATCTGACGACACGAGAGTTCGGTCGGGTGACGTCAGCCTAGTGTCTGAAGCTCATATGCAGACAGTCTTACATGACCTGACAGGACAGTACAGCTGCAAACAGGAGGCTGATCTCACTCTCGCCACACGGTCCCTAGATACAATAGAGAAGGGACAAGCTGTCGTCACAGAGTCACCGAAGAAGGCTGCAGAAGGGTCAAAAGAGGAGACCCCGGAAAAGATGAGTGAACTGAAGGGTCTACCGCCTGGTGTCCTGGGGAAGGGAAAAGACTCCAGAAAGACACAAAAGTCTATAGTAGACCTCAACAATGGGCTTGAAGAGTCCCTGGGTGGAAATCCCACAGAGTGTCTAAGGAAGAATGGTGCTACTCCTACAACTGCTGTTACACCAGAACAGAGTGAAGAGCAGCTGGAACAGAAGGCCCAGGAGTGGGGCGCTGCTAACAAGCTGGTGCGAAAAATTAAGACGGCCAAGGCCCTCTCCTTGGCTAGAGCCCTTGAAAAAGCGCTTAAGGAGCGAGATGAATTGGAGAGGCTGAACAAGCAACTCAGAGCAGAGATGGAAGATCTCAGGAGCACAAAAGATGAAGTCAATGAGTTGGAGAAGTCTCTGCATGCTCCTTCGCAGCAGGTGGAAGAAAATGAGATGCCTGAGGAGGAAGATCCTCTAAAAGATGCCAAGAAGTCAGAGCCCGTTAAGAATGGGTCTGGAGGTGGTGGCGTTGTGGTGCCAGCCGAGGCAGAGAAGAAGATGGAAGATGTATCTGCTGAACCAGTTGATGGTGCTGAGGTGGATGCAGAAGCCAAGATACCCGTGGCGGTGTGTAGCCAAGACTTGGTTATGCAAGACGTTACTTCAGCCAGCATTCTGCTGGGGAAGAAATACGAGGGGACTGATGCCCACCATACAGATGCTGTCTACTGCTGTGAGGTGGCTATCGTAGAGCCTGCACGAGTGGAGAACAGTTTCCAGAGTGAACCTCTGGAGGGATTGCCAGAAGATGATGAGTCTGATACGGACTCTAATGTCCCAAGTACCTCTAACCTTGATGAGAAAGAGGAGGAGGAGCTAAGAATGCAAGTATGCGATGCTGTGTCCGAGAAGGATGAAAAGGCTATCAAAGTGACTGAAGACTCCAAAAGAGACTCAAATGCTGAAGAAGCTGAGGCTGATGAGTTGGAGTGGGAGAAATCCTCGGATGTTCCCAAGACCAAAGATAAGGCTGAAGAAGAGTCAGCCGCAGAGGGGGAACAGTTCAGTCGGGAGTTGCAGCAGTCCAAGTAAGGACATGAGGAGCATGTGCTGATGCCAGATGTGGAGAGAAGAAGAAAAACGAAAAGAGAGAGGCCACGGGTGCGAAAGTGCATCATCCTCACTCGTGAAAGAGAGTACCGGGTCATGAGATGGGCAAGAAAATCCCATAGGCCTTATCTGCACCATACTAAACTCATGCGGGTGACAAACCAAGCGCTATTGGCCTGGGTCTGGCAGAATAAGGGGAAGACTGTAGGCCAGGTCGATGCCCTCTCACGAGCATCTTGGTTGGATGCTAGTGTTCACCCCTACGGGGTTGAACAAAGGGGGGGGATATGTGAGGCAGTGACAGGCCTCATGGCTGATAGAAGAGAGGAATGGCAGGATTATCCATCTCTTTCCCATCAGTGGGCAGGCCTGAGGCAGCAACAGGTGCCACAATCAACAGAGCATAAAGCTGTCCTCACAGTGAGATGGGTGTGTCTTGTGTGGTACAGAAGCCTGGAGTGGTTCTATGTGTGGTCTGAGCTGGGAGCACTGAGAGACCACGATCTGTGTAGAAACGATCCTCGAGACCAGAGCTAACCCCCCACAAAACACACCAGTAAATGTCTAGAAGGAGCTGAGTATCACAGTCATTTTAAATCTGCCTAATTGGTGCTTATTATGCTTGATTGCTGCTCCTTGACATCCACAAGTGTTTTCAATACCTGATCGAAAACACTTGAATGAACCTCTGTTCTTAAGAGTGGTAGTCTTTAAGGGGTTGAATAATTGTGTCAATGAAGAAATCACAAAAAAAAACATGTAATACTGTATTACAAAAACAATTGATGTCATTTTAGTTGCATTTGGTTCTTTAAAAAGTCCTTGTAAGATTTCATTCTGAACACGATTACAAATGTACACTAAATTCCCTAAAACCCATTACAGCATTGGGGGTTGAATAATTTTTAACACAACTGTATGTGTGAGACTCCTGTACGTTGCTGAGCTGTGTGCCTTAGATCTATAAACTGCCCTATTAATGAAACTATAATGTCTACAGTTTTTGCTTCTGTACTTGCTTGGGCTCTCTAGTTTGGCACACACAGACAGACAAGGCTCAATTTAGACTCAGTTTTTGTCAATATTTCTATAACCGCTGTGCTTGTATTGTGTCCTGTAATGTTAGTATGATTGTATTGTGTATCTTTCTGCTCAGTTGTCTTAACCACTGCTGTATAGTATCCATCAAGTGTGAATGGGTTTCTACAGCTCTTGCTGAGCATGAATGGATTCCTGCTAGTGATGAGCGAGCATGCTCGGTCGAGTATTGGTTAGGCTCGAGCATCGCTATGCTCGGCGCACGGCTTTACTCGGCCGAACACCACGTGTATTCGCCGCATTGCTCGAGTCTCCACCTCGCACGTTTGGTGCCTTCTAAGCAGCCAATCAAGGCCCAGGTAAGTAATTCCCCTCAGTGTAAGGCCATAACAATGTTAGCGTTACGCTTTACACTGATTGGCTGGCCGGAACACGTGATACCTTTTCATATAGGAGCTGAGGTCCAGCGCTAGGCTCATTCAGCTTCAGGGAGTGCAGACAGTAGGCAGGGACATATAGTGTTTTGCTATAAACTTACTGATTTTACTCCAAAAACCCTATTGAAAGACCTAACAGTCCTTTTAAGGACTACAGTGTGTAACAGCAGTGCAACACTTTTTTTTTTTTTTTTTAAGAAGCGGTTTGCTTCAGCACTATCAGGGACAAGCGTCACCAGGAAGGGACAGATAGTGATGGGCTTGAAAATCGCTTTTTTAACTACCCAAACTTCTAAAAGAAAGAAAGATTTCAGATTAGTGACACCTACAATACGCCATCATAAAGCGGTGTGTTGGGCAGATATTATAAAAAGGGGCTTATACACTACAGTGTGCCTGGTACTGCGATATCCACTGCACCATCATAAAGCAGTGTGTTGGGCAGACATTATAAAATGGGGCTTATTCACTACGGTGTGCCTGGTACTGAGATATACACTGCACCATGATAAAGCAATGTGTTGGGTAGATATTATAAAAAGGGGCTTATTCACTACAGTGTGCCTGGTGCTGAGATATACACTGCACCATCATAAATCAGTGTGTTGGGCAGACATTATAAAAAGAGGTTTATTCACCAGGGTGTACCTTTCTGGCCTAGTGTAGTGGCCAAAATCTGTATTTATCTGTATCCAGTACCTTACTGCAAGTCAATACAGTGTGTATAATAAAAATTACATTATCTCTGGCTAGTGTAGTGGCCAAAATCTGTATTTTTCTGTATCCAGTACCTTACTGAAAGTCAATACAGTGTGTATTGTAAAAATGTCATTATCGCTGGCCTAGTGTAGTGGACAAAATCAGTATTTTTCTGTATCCAGTACCTTACTGCAAGTCAATACAGTGAGTATCATAAAAATTACATTATCTCTGGCCTAGTGTAGTGGCCAAAATCTGTATTTTTTCTGTATCCAGTACCTTACTGCATGTCAATACAGTGTGTATCGTAAAAATTTCATTATCTCCGTCCTAGTGAAGTGGCCAAAATCAGTTTTTCTTTCTGTATCCAGTACTGTCCTTTATCAGAAAACTGTATCTTTAGCAGAGAGTAAAACAATCTGCGCCACATCTACAGACAAAACCATTAATATGAAGAAGGTGATCATCAAGGGAACGGGGAAGTGGACGTGATGCTGATGGTGGAAGCAGAGGCCGTGGCCCTGGGTGTGATGCTGATGGTGCAAGCAGAGGCCGTGGCCCTGTGCGCAATGAAACTGCCTGCTGACAGTGCACCAGAAAAAACTAAAAAAATCTACCTCACCCGTCTCCATGTCCAACTGAGCATGGCGGCGCAGGACAACACTGTCCAAGTCGGACCAGTGCGAACAGGTGGTGGGTTGGATTGCAAAAGATAATGCTTCCAGTCAGTTAAGCATCACCCTCTCTTCCACTAAGTCCAGTCTCTGTAGCAAATAGTCTGGTCAACCGAATCCTCATTCTTATCCTCCTTCCTCCCACAATGTCGCATTTGGCCAAACAAGTAATCCCACATTCGGATATTCACATGACCTCTTTTCATCGACAGTACTTGGTTTGGCTCTCTCGTCAAGCATGCTTAAAGAGGTACCTGAGATATTGTGCCCTTATTCCCAACCTCTTGAGCCTTCACAGTCTCAAGAGGATAGCAGTGGTGAACGGCAATCATTTGTTCACGAGGTGGATGATGATGAGTCACAGTTGGCAATCACTGAGGTTGTGGTTAGGTCAAGTCAGGAGGATGAGCAAAGTAAGGACGTGGTAGTGGAGGTGGTGGGCGATGACGTCACTGACCCAACATGGGAAGGTGAAAAGCCGAGCAAGGACAACAGTACAGAGGGGGAGGGATCCACAGCACCGCAACAGTCTGGAAGATGCAGTGGGGTTGCAAAAGGGAGACGTCGGCCCACACCAAACAGGCCTGCAACCATTACATCAAGCACCCCCATGCGTAAATCTACCTTGCCAAGGGGTAGGTGTCCTGCAGTATGACCCTTTTTTGAGGAAAGTGAACATGACAAAAGAGTGGTAGTTTGAAACCTGTGCCACACCAAAATAAGCCAGGGCATGAACACTAGCAACCTCACCACCACCAGCATGATCCGCCACATGGCATCCAAGCACCCTATTAAGTGTGCCGAAGGCCTGGGTCTTAACTTAACAGACACTCTGGGTCTGCTGCTCCCACCACTGCCTCCTCTTCCCCTGTGTTACACATTGCTGGCCAATCCCCTGTCGAAGGCGCAGGCCCGGATGCCCCTCGCTTTGCACCTGGACCTTCGCATGAACCATCAGCAACAACATCCACTTCCCTGTCCCAGTGCAGCATCCAATTGTAGATAACACAGGCATTTGAATGCAAGCGCAAATCACCAAGCAACCACCCACAAGCCATAGCACTAAATGCACAACTTTCGAAATTACTGGCCCTTGAAATGTTGCCATTTAGGCTTGTGGACACTGAGGCCATCTGCAGCCTAATGTCAGTGGCCATCCCTCTGTACGCAGTCCCCAGCCACCACAATTTTTATGGTATGCTGTGCCCGCCTTACACCAGCATATGTCCCAGAACATCACCTGTGCCCTGACCAATGCACTTACTGGGAAGGTCCACCTCACCACGGACACATGGACAAGTGCTGGTGGCCAGGGACACTACATTTCTATCACCACACACTGGGTGAATGTTGTAGAGGCCGGGAGTGAGTCGTACCCTGGGATGGCACAGGTGCTACCCACGCCCAGGATTGCGGACCCTACGTCCATCAGGGTCTCCGCCAGCAGCTATGTTGCTGGCTCCAACCCCCACTTCTCCTCCTCCTCCACTTCCACCTCCAACAGCAGTAAGCCATCAGTCGCTAGCTGGAAGCAGTGTAGCACTGCTGTGGGTAAGTGTCAACAGGCTGTGCTGAAGCTGATCTGCTTAGGGAACAAACAGCACAACGCCGCAGAGCTGTGGCAGGGTATAAGGGACCAGACTGAGCTGTGGCTCTCGCCACTCAACCTACAAACAGTCATGGTTTTGTCTGAGAATGGCCATAACTTGGTGGTGGCTTTGGAGCTCGGCAACCTGACACACATTCCACGCCTAGCCCAAGTCTTAAACTTAGTGGTTCAGAGGTTTATTAAAACCTACCCCAATTTGCAGGAGCTATTAATGAAGGCGCACAGCTTGTGTGCCCATTTCCGAAAGTCGACTAAAGCTTCAGCCGGTCTGTCAACGCTGCAGCAGCGCTTGCGGCTTCCAGCTCACTGACTGTTGTGCGACATGAGTACGCAGTGGAACTCTACGTTCTACATGTTGGCCAGGCTTTGTGAGCAGCAGAGGGCATTTGTGGAATATCAGCTGCAACATGGTTGTCGCCTTTCCAGTCAACTGCCACTATTCACAACTGAGAAGTGGACATTGATGTCAGACCTATGTGAAGTTTTAAAAAACTTTGATGAATCCACACAGATGGTTAATGGCGATAACGCTATTATCAGCGTAACCATCCCACTGCTGTGTCTACTCCAACAATCTCTACTCACAATTAAGGCCTCTTGCACCGTATAGCGACCGTATAGCTTTTTCAGTATTGATCGGTTCCGTTTTGTGTCTCTGTTGTGTTTCTGTTTCTGTTTCATTTCCGTTCCATTTCCATGCCATATGTAATTTGAAACATATCTGTTTTGCTTCCGTATCTGATCCGTTTTTACCATTATTTTTGGTCACATCTCCTTTTCACTCCCCCTATTTAAATTGGTCATGTGATACTAGTGATTTCATTTTCTTCAGCTTATTGCAGCATTGAGAGCGTACTTTGAATCCAGTGTTTGGCACACATTGGTTTGGGAGTACAATTTTCTGTTGGATCATGGCTGAGGAGGAAGTGGTTCTCTTGTGCTTGCTGCTTTCTCAGGGACCTTAACAGCAGCCAATTATGCTGAGCATGGAACCGAGGAGGAGGAGGCATTGGGTTCACCCTATTGTCTCTCAGCGGCGCTTGACGGGTCATTTTCACACGCTGTACCTGGATCTGCAACAGCATCCTGAAAAATTTCATGGGTATTGTCGTATGTCTGTGAACAGCTTTGACTTGTTGTTAGCTACTCTGCGCCCTGGCCTCACCTACCAGGACACAAATATGAGGCGCTGCATTTCTCCTGAGGAACGGCTAATCCTTACGTTAAGGTATGTAATGTATTTTTATACTATATATCTTGATGAATGTGCCTAGTATAACGTGCTTTAGCAATGGCGTATATTTGTATGAAATGTTGGATGCTACTGCATATATGTTCTAGAAATGACAGTGTTTTCTCTCTGTTTTGTTTTGCAGATTTTTCGCAACAGGGAATTCATATGCATCTCTGCATTTTGAGTTCCTGCTGGGAGTCTCGACTATTTCTCAAAGCATTCGTCAAACATGTGATGTGATTTGGCAGCGACTCCGGGGAGCGGTGATGCCGGAGCCCAAGGCTGAGGATTGAATTCAAATTGCAGAGGGTTTTCACGAACATGCACAGTTTCCAAACTGTATTGGGTCGCTGGATGGCAAACACATACGTGTGAAAAAGCCGCCTCACTGTATTTTAATTCTAAACAGTATTTTTCTGTCGTGCTAATGGCCTTGGCTGACAGTACTTACAAGTTTATAATTGTGGATATTGGGGCATATGGGAGCACTGCGGATGCGCGCATTTTCAGTTCTTCTAGAATGGGTGAGAGACTTTGGGCCAACCAGCTTGCCCTCCCAGAGCCCAGAATGCTGCCCGGTTCTGCCGGACCACCGGCTCCATTTATTATTGTGGCTGATGAAGGGTTTGCTTTGACACCCCATGTCATGCGGCCCTTCCCCAGATGCAACCTGGATGACAGTAGATGTATGTTTAACTATCGGCTTAGTTGAGCCCGTCGGTATGTTGAATGTGTGTTTGGGATACTCTCACACAAGTGGAGGGTATTACTGTCATCCTTACAGATGTCTTCGGATAATTCCACCCTAGTTATTCAAGCATGTGTGATCCTGCACAACTTTGTTAGGATTAAAGATGCTCCAACAGAAGTTGATGATATTGCATCTGGAACCTCTTCTTCATCTGTAGGATTGGACCAGAGCCTTCATGGACGACCTGGAACTGCTGGACTTGCAGTTCAGGCCCTCTATGAGCAATATTTTTCCTCTCCTGAGGGTGCATTGCCGTGGTAGATGGACGTAGTTCCTGGCAGACTCGGAAGTGTCTGGTCATCTTAGTATTCGTTATTTTCCAGTTAGTTATATTATATTGGTGTGGGCGTGGGTTATATGTAGATTGTGTAGGGACTTACAAGACAAAGAGGACCCTTGACGTGGGCTTGTGGGCTGGGGTGAACATGTAGGCACCAAAAACATACTTAAATCATGTAGTGTGTGACTACAATCACCCTCTAATACCTCGCATGTCTAGAGTGTGTTTTTTACAAAATATTCGCTGGCATACATGGCCTCGAATAATGTCTTACCATTGTTAATATTTTTCTTGTATTCGTTTACACTTGCAGATTACTTCATTGACGCTGTCCCAGGTCCTGGATTTTCGGATGTTAACAGCACCTACAACCAATCGCCTAGTAGTTCCGGAGCCTTTTTTCTGTTTGGATAGGAGCTGCCTTTAATGACTAACCTGTGCCACTGAAGTCCTTTTTTAAAAACGCTATAAATGCATTGCAATAAAAGCCAAAAATAATATTTGATGCGTAATAATTAAATGACATTTAGTTCTGGTTCAGTCAGTTCAGCATAGTTGTCGTTCCACATTGTTTACCAAACTTTGCCTCTACAGCTGTTTCCGAGCTGAAACTCCCACCATGCCCATAGTAACTACAGTTATCAGCCTCCAACAGGCCACAGTGGTAGTTATACTTTTACAACAGCTAGAGAGGCAAAGCTTGACCATCACATACCTAAAGTTTATACCCAGGCATATGTGTATGTATGTATAATCCTATTTCTTGGCACAAAAAGTTATGAGAAATTGTATATTTAACTGGACATAAAAATAAAAATGTCTGTAAATTGTTTATTCCCAAATCAAATGTGAGGCTTTTCTTTTGTTAAATAATTTTTTTTGAAACAAAAACAATATAAAAGTAATAGATGGCTTCATCTTCAGCCAACATACATACAGTTATGTATGAAAATAACATCAATATTAGAGGTTTAATAGGTCCCGGCTATAAGGACCTGGACCCTGTGGATGAGAGGCAAAGCCTTGACTTTGGTGTGGGTAATTATATGTGGGGCCAGGAACATTTTGGTGGGGCATGAATTGTGGCTACGGGGAAAACAGTGGCTGAGACCCTGAGCTTGGCCTAGTATGTGGAGGGACCATGCTGGTCACAGGTTGTGCTTGGGCATGTACCCGAAATGCTTGTTTTTTTAAATTGTTGACACAGCACACCAGCTCATTTGGATCTATATTGGTCTTCAAAATTGTGGCCACTGAAGTCAATATATCAGCAAAAATGGTTTGCTTATATAATGGTAGGTCTTTGATTAAATGTGCAAGGCCACTCAGCATTCGTTCCTCACTGCCTTCATTATGGCGCTTCCTCAAATAATCAAGGACCTCCATCTGAATGAGTTGCTGATTGGTAGGGGCCGCCTCGGGTGGTGGATTGGCCTGCCTTCTCCCCCGTGGCGGTCTCCTTCTGGTCTCTGGGCTGGAGACTTGCGGTGCCAAAGGTCCCTCCAGAGCCGCGGACTCCTCCCTTACTTGCTGGTCCAGCTGTTGCTGATGTTCCAACTCTGGATCCCTAGGACGAGGGGAGTCCGGCCCAGCTGCATCTGGCTCAGATTCCGTGCTTCTGGGGCCAGGATCCCTTGGTAGGTCCAGGCTATCAACGGTCCTGTTGTGAAAAAGATAGATATTGTCCATGTCTGAAAATCGCAAGATTCTTACAAATTGACTTGGTCCATGTTTACAAATATAGCCACACTATAGTACACATTACACACTGACTGACGCCTAGCAATGTGGGTGCCCTGTCTATAAAGGGAGCGACACAGATGGCTGTTTGATAAATCAGGATCAGTTCGGTAGGTCTAGTCTGTACCAACAATGCCATACTGCCACAAGTCCGGTATATAACATAAACCACAAATCAACAACAAGGCCTGGGAAATAAAGGCCAACTTACACGCTACACTGGAAAAATGACATCCATGCTATAAATCCAAACAACAGATAAGCCAAGAAATATAAGTCAGACTGCCTGAATGCCTAGTTTTAATGCGGGTCCTTGAGGAGCGTAAAGGCACAAAATTGTGGGTCATGAAGATTTGATGTGCCTCGCTCCAAGGGGATCTCCAGAGAGTTAAATAATTATATCATGTGGAGACTGTGAATGTGGTACCTCACTATCTTGCGACCCTTTCTTTATATCTGATTGGTTTTCGGAGGAGTGAAAGAGATGAACCGGTGTCATTTATGTACTTTACAAGGTTTGGAAAGAGGGAAGGTACCTTTCTGTTCATGTGATTGGAAGAACGGTTTCAAGCAGCACTATCCCTTCTATATTCATACAAAGAACAAGTTTTTAACCTGTCCAGTATAATCACAAACATACAGTAAAATACATTTCATACTCACTGCCTTAGATCCAGCACAGGTCTGAGGAAGCTCAGTTGGCGCGTATACAAGAACGGCTTTTTGCGCTGGCCACCATCGTCACTATGTAGTGTTGACTGCACCATTTCCCGGCGATACTGATCTCTGCAGGACTGCCATCGGGTTTTCACACGTTGGACTGCATAAAAATATAAGCACACAGGCATTTAGGGGGGCTATATTATTACGTACTTTATAAATGCACATTTGTGAACATAAGGACAATACTACCACTACATCCATCTGCAGTCACCACACTTGCATTGTACTTGATACCTGACAAACATTTCCTCTAGTTCACGTGCTCACAGGCAAAATATAGCCAGACCGATTTGTACCAATACCCACAATGCAAAGACATTCCCGGGAAATAAAGATTAGTATACAACTACAAAAATGCAGTCGGCAGCAGTGTTTGATAATACTAATCCAGTGGCATAGCAGTGTTGGTGTAACTATGGCAAAGTGAAAGGGGAAGAGATTTATGCCAAATACGTATATTTATATATCATAACATATGCCTGATCAGTAAGGGAGACAAACATATACAATGCAGTTGATGTATTGATCTCCCCGAAAAAAGGCACATTCAAAATTTATTGTACTGGTCTTTAACTACAACCAAACAAGCACACTTCCCTTCAATTAGTACACATACACACCACTGCATCATAGTTCTTATATGGAATAAACCCAAATTGACTGCAGCCAATATCCAGACACATGGCTTTGCTTACCTAATTTTTTTAGTTTGGCTGCATTCGCCCTCTCCCAGTGTCTGGACAGCATCTGCTGGGTAACCTCCTTCAAGCCACACTCCTTCAGAAATTTGTCATGATATGCTTCTTGACGGGTGTCCCATAGCTGGGGATGCTCTTGGATCAAGTTTAATAGCTTCTCTACATCCATGGTGGGGCTTTCCAGACAAGACAGACTGGTTTGAGCTGGTTTCTGCACATGCACATGTGCTTGGCTACAAGTTTGGCAACACCAAACACATGGCTAAAGTGGGCTGGCCCTATCATTATGAAAAAACGGATCCGCAAAAAACGGAACACAAACTGAAGGTGTTTCGTATGCATTCCGTTTTTAAACAGACCCATTGACTTCAATGGAGCCACGGAATGTGAGTTGCGGCCAAAGATAGGACATGTTCTATATTCAAACGGAGGAGCGACGGAAGCGGAATGCAGACGGAACACATTCCGTTCTTTATGCGGACCTGATAGCTCTTTCCAATCCGAGGTGGTTATGAGATGGTCATACAATGAGGCATCAGACCTCCACCTGTAAATTATCCCCTTCAGTGAATACTCTCTCCTCCAGCTGGGAGATAATAGCAGTCCAGAACTTAATCTTGGATAGTTAAGATCTGAAGTCTTTATTCCATAGTACATGTATTTATAGGACATTGGGGGTGGGAATACCAATTTTAGTTCAGCAGATGTTAATTTAGGGAAGTCGGTAAACAATACTGGTATCTGCCATATACAATACATGAAAGGGTATTTTACATATTACAATGGTAGTCTAGATGCTATCAAGTTAAACTCGTTACAGCTTGCTGTCATGTACCTGAGGATCCAACTATCCATTGTATTTCAAAGTGATAACTGTGTGTCATCTATTGTAGTGTCAATGTCTGGTGGGGTGGGCTTGCATACTTTAATCAAGAGCCCTCTGGGGGATGTGTCTTCTGAGGAAGTGACCTGTCTTGTAACCGTTTCTAATCCATACAAGTGGCAGTGCCTGATATAATATATATCTAATAGCAAGGTTAAAAATCCCTTTCAACCCAACCATTGATCCCAACTTTTTATACAAAAAAAGGAACGGGATCATTTTCTATTCTGAGAGTTGCACAGTGTGTCCTCCTCCAGCTAAAGACCTTGTGTGTATATGTACATAACATATGAAACAAAAGTAGAAATCATAAAGGAGATAAAAAAAAACCTTGTTGTGCAATTGGCGCACAGTAGGAAAAAAAATCTCCTGCATGGTGGACAAGGGGAAAAAGAGAAAGGAAAGTTGAAATAACTATGAAGGAGATTTGAAAAAACCTCCTTGGTAATTGGCGCACAGTAAGAAAAAAAAATCCCCTGCATAGTGGAAAAAAAAGAAGAAAAAAAAGTAAGAAAGAACACAAAACATAAAATAATCAGTGTTGTTCTAAGAGTAGCACCATGTGTCCTTTGTGTCTACTAGGCTTGGCATGAATTGCAGAGTGGAAACGTGAATGTCTCTTGCTTCCTGGGGTGATGAGGGGCATATCGAGGGTAGCTTCTCAGAGTGGTGGGCACACATTGCCACTAGCCGAACAGTGGCTGCTAGCGTTGTGTCTGCTACAAAGAATGCCATTGCGGCACGGATGTGAGGTCTTGGAGGGGTAGGGGTGTACATTGGCATTGTACAGAGCACTGAAGCTTGCTTCTTCCTAATGACTGGATCCAACTGGGACTCATCTGGTTCTCGTCACTCAGGTAGAGGTGAGGCTTCCTTCAATTGGGATGCATGAATCCAAGTAGGATAGTTGTCTGTTGACACTTTAGTTCTGGTCATGGCCTGGACTGTCACAGGGGTTCCATAGGGTGGGTCCAGCGACTTCAACTTATGGAGAGACTTCATCAGTATCACCATAACCACTGTTTAATTTTCCACTCAGTCCCAAACCATGTATTTGGGGGGGCTGCTATTTTGGGAATTCCTACTACTATACTCCTCCCTTTGACCATAGACCGTTAGTGTCTCTGGTCAACCCTTGAAGCTCCCAATAAACGATGTCTGCTGATGTTGCAAATGTTTGGAGCTGGGACAACATTATGTTGTTTTCAGGCGTGAGAGGTACTAGCGGGAATTTACAAAAACCTTAGTTGCGCAATTTTGTGTGACACAGGAGGCTGCTTTTGCTTGCCTGTCTGCTAACCTGTTCCCCTGGGCAACTAGTGTCATTGAAGTTGTGTGTATCTGACACTTAATGACTGCAATGGCCTCTGGGAGTTGAATTGCTGCAATGAGATTTGAAATGAGTTGTGTATGTGCTACTGGCTTGCCTATCGCTGTAGTGAACCCTCTATCCTGCCTTATTACTCCAAAATGAATGCAAATTTAGAGTCTGTGTACACATTCACTCGTCTGCCAGACATAATTTTGCAAGCTCTAGCAAGGGCGGTTAACTCTGCAGCTTGTGCTGATGAGACAGCGGCTGGCATGGCCTCAAGAACTCTATCGGGCAATTGTACAACCGCATAACCAGCATGTGATCATCTGGTCGGGTGCAGGAGCCATCTACAAAAACATCCTCTGCATCAGGAAAAGGAACACTTTGTAGGGTGAGGTGGGGGCTGGTAGCTATGTGAATTTGTTCTGCACATTCATGTTGTTCTGAGATCTCGTCTTGTGGGCAGTCAATCATGTGTTGTGTGGACAGATTTTTTCCTATAAGGTGTAGGACAGAGTGTGACGCATGTGGTATCATGTCCCAGGGTGATCGAGCTTGTCAATTCTACAGCCATTGCACATGCTGCCAAGGTCCTGAGACATGGTGGCATGCCCTGTACAGTGACTGGGAGTAGCTTGAATATATATGTCACAGTCCTCAACTGTCCTCCATGGTCTTGAGCTAACACAGCAGCTATGGTTTTGCAATTTTCACGTGCATACATGTGAAATGGTATATTGTATTGTGGAATGCCCAATGCAGGGGCTGAAACAACGTGGAACCATGCTGCGGATGCCAGTTTACAAGGACTTTCTGGAGAGCGGTGGAGTAAACTGCAGGTGTATCAATTAGACCTTGTGGCAATCTGCACCAGGTCATTTGATGGCCTTTGAAGACAATATATAGTAGGTCTCTATATATAAGAAACAAACAAAATACTTATAACAAAAAAATAAATAAAAATCATATAAAAATATTCTGCTGGCCATTAACACATCACACACAGACAGACAGATAGACAGACACATACTAACACCACCTGCCAACACAACTTTTGTTGTGGTGTGTGAACAAAGACCTCTTCCTGTGAGTTTCATAAAAAAAGCACATGCCTGACTGTTATTTAATTGTTTGCAAACAATTACTAGTTATTGAGCTCATGATACCAAGTGGTGACTATGAAGACCTTTTTAAACTGATATAAAACCTGTGAAAACAACACAAAAACATTAGTGTTTAGCCAGCTTGACTAAGCCGCCTTTAGTGGCTCCTGAAAAGAAACACAGAGACAATTTTATTTCAAGACACGGAGGCTCCTATTGCTATATCTCTCTTTACTGACAAACCACAGCAGCAAAGAAAAAACTTAAGAGATTAGCATATCTCCATGGCAACAACCCCTCCCACATGCTCCCCTATATATAGTCTCTGTAATAGGAAACCTTCCTCTTTCTTTGCTGCTGCCACAGTTAAGTACTTCACTGTGTCCCTCACTATCTGCTGTTTTAACATATTATGTATATTTTTATGTATATTTTCCCTTACAGGGCGTGGAATTTATCCCATTAATTCATTAGGTGACTTCTGTATTTTCTGTTGTGGGTTATCATTCCATTTAGCTTGTGTTTTTCCCTACAGGTCGCGTTTTTTGTGCCCAGGTTCCACCTTCTCCTTTTCTTTGTTCCCCCTTTTACCCCTTCCTTTCTTATCCTTTTCCATCCCCCCGTTTCTTACTCCCTTACCATCTTCTTGCCACCCCTGCAATCTCGCGTGTCTTCGTTCCGGTCGCGAGATTCTGGCGGCCATTTTGGTTTTTCCTCATCGCGCTGCCGAGATCTCGCTCGGTCTCCGTTCGGTCGCGAGATTCTCCGCGGCCATTTTAGATCGCTGTATTGCCGCGCCGAGATCTCGCTCTACTTCTAGCACGAGATTCTCCGCGGCCATTTTGCCGGCGCCTATTTCTGCTCTTTCTTTGCCCATTTCCAGCCCCTGTTGTGCGGTTTCGCTGGCCTCACCTCTCTCTCCTTGCCTGCATCGCTTCCGATCGCGCTGCTCTGCGTCTCGTCGGGTAACTCACCTCAATCAGGTTGTACCCTTTCCCCTTCTGCCATCCAGCTACCCCATTTGTGGTGCTAGTGTCCCCTCAGTCGTTCACTACTGTTTCCCAGCATAATCAGTGCTCTGTCTCTGAGTCATGTCACATCTACCATCCAGGGGGATCATAGGAGAAAAATGGAGATAAGAACCTTATTTCCGGCGCTGCCAAGGATGACGGAATGATGCAATGTCTTTTAAAAGGTACTTTATTCGTCTACGCGTTTCAGGGGTGAAAGTCCCCCCCGTCTTCAGGACAGGTCTTTACTGTCCTGAAGACGGGGGGACTTTCACCCTGAAACGCGTAGACGAATAAAGTACCTTTAAAAGACATCGCATCATTCCGTCATCCTTGGCAGCACCGGAAATAAGGTTCTTATCTCCATTTTTCTCCTATGATCTACCTCCACTCCAGCACTCACACTCTCTGAGTACAGGAAGGAACCCAGGCTGCAGCCAAGCCCCCGTGTGCTGGTCGGGATAATATACCAGCAGGAGCTCATATAGCTGTTGTGACTCATTCACAACAGCCTCTGGTAAGCAGATTTTATTATATCTCTTGCGTCACCATTCGTAACAACACCACACATGAGGCGCGGTCCTCTCTCTCTGTTTTTATCTTACACATCTACCATCCAGGCATTCACTGGCTGAGGAACCTGAGGAGGAGTCTCACTCCCCTCCTGCAGCACCTGCTTTTAGTGGAGCTCCCTCCACTATGGACCCTTCCCACGTAGATGTTCTACAGCGCTCTGTTTCAGAGGCTATTATGACGGCAATGGGATCCATGTCCCATTCCCTATCCAAGTCAATTGCTGATGCACTTAAAGCTCAGCCCCCTCCACCCAGGGTTGCTACCCAATCAGGTCCTGCTTCCCATCCAACCTCCAGAACTGATTTGACTGGTGTGTCCATAGCCATTCATGATAGCACGCCAGGATCGCGCAAAAGAGCCTTTTCCCGCCAGGCAGAAAAGGCGAGGAGTTGGAAATGTGCCAGAGCACCACCAGAGTCAGATTCAGGATCCGAATTTGGTTCCGACTACGAGGAGGCTAGGTTTGAGGATGAGGAATTCCCAGATGCAGACCTGTCTGACTCTCCATCTGTTAGGCCCATTGACAGTTCCGCTACTGCGGCAGGGCCGTCTACATCTCTTGCTACATTCGGTTCATCTGGCCCTTTGACCGACCCCTCTGGGGAGCCATTATTTTACCCCGATTCACTCCACTACCCTAGGTCGGCTGAGTGGCTACCTCTGGATCACATAGCCCAATACCTAGAATCCAGAGTCCGCTGCCCCCTCAGTAAGGAGTCACGTAACAAACTCAAAGCCAAAAGCCCTCGGCCCTTGATAGAAAAGTTTGCGATACGCCAGCGGTGGACCCTAAGATGGTCCAATTTCGGTCCAAATCTGGCTGGAACCCTAGGAGAGGCTTGGATTCTGCTCTCAGGGCGTGCCAGGACACAGGACCTGGACGTCTTTGGGCCCCTAGCCAAGATCTTCGAGTTGGCTGAGACCGCTAGAGCGGCTGATGAAGCTGTGGACCCTGAGGTCCTCCGAGGTTGGGCCCAACGTTCCATTTGCATAGCCGGGAACGTTAACACTTCCCTTTCAAGTGAGAGACGCAAGGCGATCTTATTTAAGATCGAGCCTAAATTGTCTAATCTGGCTCTGTCCGAGTCCGGTAGTGAGGCGCAAGGCCTCCTCTTTGGCGACTCATTCATCAAAGACATGAGCAAATTCGTTGGAGCAACTGAGAAAGCTGCGACCCCTATAGCTACGCCACTGCCCCCAACTGGTACCACTCATAAATACCTTTATACATGACCTTCTAGTAAGAATACGAGAATAATGGCACAACATAGAATCATAATAAATTATTCTCCAGAAATATTACACAGAAATGTAAGCAGCTACTAATACAGACATATCAGGAGAGGTAACAGGTAACATCTAAGTTAGTGTGCACTTATATTATTTTGCTTTTTTAAGATAATTATTTATTCCAGGCATGACTAAAGGGAACCTGTCATTAGGTTAATGCTACCTGAACTGCAGGCAGCATTAAATTCTAAAATGGCCTTTCAAGAAATAGAGCTAGCTGTGGCATTTGTTTAAAAATGAGCCAGGAACATGGAGAAGAGTCCACTGCACTGCTTCTTCCTGCCCTGCTTGGCTTGATAGACAGGACTCTCGCTATGCACAAGCCGGGTAAGTACAGGAAGAAGCTGCATAATGAACACTTCTCCCTATGCCTAGTTAGTGTTTGAAACAATGCTTTCTCTGAAACACATGCATAACAGACAAGGATAGTACTGTTCTATCAGGGGACAGCTGTTCCGTTCTGCAAAAACGGAATGCACAGGGACGTCATGCATATTTTTGGTGGATCCATTTTTTGTGGACCGCAAAATACTTAAAAAGCCATACGGTCGTGTGCATGAGGCCTACGGCTTGTTCACACGACCATATGTGTTTTGCGGTCCGTTTTTCACTGATCAGTTGTTCCATTTTTTTGTATCCGTAGTGTTTCCGTTCTGTTTCCCTTACGTATTTCCGCAAAAAATCTCTGTATGGTTTCTGTATGCGTTCAGTTTTTTGCGGATCGCAAACAGAAATAGAAAATTTGTAATTATTTTTGTAATGTAATGTTTGTAAACAGTAAACACATGGGCAAAGTGGGCATGGATCCGCAAAATACAGATGACAGACGGATGTTTGTGGACCCATTGACTTGAATGGAGCCACGGAATGTGATTTGCGGACAATAATAGGACAAGAATCAAAATGTTCAGGAATGGAAATACGGAAACAGAATAAACACAGAGTACCTTTCCTTTTTTTGCAGACCCATTGAAATGAATAGTTCCGGATTCGGTCCCTGAAAAAAATGGAACGGAAACGGAAAAAAAAATACGTTCGTGTGCATGAGCCGTGAGGCTTCTTGCACACGACTGTATGGCTTTTTCAGTACTTTGCGGTCCGTTTTTAAAGGATCCGATGTTCCTTTTTTTGTTTCCGTTGTGTTTCCGTTCCGTAGTTCCGCAAAAAATCTCTGTATGCTTTTCGTAAGCGATCCGTTGTATTTCTAATCATTAATGTCATTTACAGTAATGTGTTTTAACAGGAGTAAAAACATGGGCAAAGTGGCATGGATCTGCTAAAAGCGGAAGACATACGGATGTGTTCCGTATGCATTCTGTATTTTTTGCGGATCCATTGAATTGAATGGAGCCACAAATCATTATTTGTGGGCAATAATAGGACAAGTTCTATTTTTCAATGGAACGGATATACGGAAATATGGAAACGGAATGCATATGGAGTACATTACGTTTTTTTGCAGGTTCTCCTTAAAAAAAAATTATTGTTGATTTTCCTACCATATCTGCTGGAAGATGTCTTCAGACATTACTTCTGCTCTTCCCCAAGTGATTTCAATTTTATCCTCAAGCCTTTGTGCTTTCTTACAGAAACTCTACTTAAAATGAATCTTATTAACCGGTTAGTTTTTTACTCCTTAACGCAAAATAACATTATATATTGGCGGGGCTACTCACATATTTATTCTTACGGGTGCCACAATCAGAGGACGGCTGACGTTTTCCTGCCTTTCCTTCACTTCGGGGTCATTCATGTGGCGCGTGGAGGCTGTGTGTGCTCGTTTGAGCTCATTCAAGCTTGTCTATTGAGTAGGGTATCGGCTGCTCAGGGTAGCACTGGGGCCGCTTCTACAGGACTGTTGCTGCGGGTGAGCGTATCTATTGTTTGGGTAAAGTGTCTGGTGGTGGGGGAGGTTGGTGGTAGACAGTTTTAAGGTGCCGGACTCGTGCAGTAGCAGAGGCGCTGTTACGGACGGTCTCGAATATCCCCTTACTCGGTGCACGCCGTCTGTTGCTATGAGGTTTGGCCACCATCTGCTGGACGTCAGTAATATTTTCTTTGCATGGTCAGCATCGTTCTTATGAGCAAAGCAATATGGTAATACAATTCACTTAACTTACGCAAGAGACCCTCGGTTTAGTGTTTTCACCTATTGTTGCATTAGGGTTCAAAGAAGGGGCATACTATTAGTTCAGCCTTAAGAGTAATAAAAAAAAATGTGGTTAAATTATTTTATATTTGCGGTGTCATTAACTGATATAACTGTTATAAATACAAGTTGGTAGCGAAGGTTTGTTAGTTAGCGGGGGCGGGAAGGGGTGTGTGGAGGATGCAGCAGAGGAATAGTTGCTGTGTATAGCTTATTGCAAAAAAAAAAAAAAAAATTATATATCTTAAAACAGGTAAATTGAACCTATCGTCATAAGCATTGGTGGCTGGTACTTATCACATTCTACATTTAGTAAATATTACTTTTTTCCATAGTTCGGTTAGTTGTGCCGGTTGAGAGCTGCAGGTTCCACTTAGTCGGGCAGGTACAAGGTAGGTATGGTCCAGCTGCCTGTGGCAGGGTATTGTCAGTTTACTTAAGGGCATTATCTACCACAATCATGTTACTGATGCCGCTGGTCTGGGGGTAGAGCAGGGTTTTTATGGATTTGCGATATCCACCTGATCTAGACTCCCCAGGCTTCCTGGCGCTACACTGGGTAGTTTAATACATTTACCAACCTGGGTTGAGGCCTACAGTCTTGGCCCACTATATTGCATAACTAATTGTTTCATACTATTAAGCAAGGCCTAACGGTAAGCTGCCCATCTAGAAAGAATACAAAAAAATGGTTCTATTGTGTCATCAGTATCGTTGGCACATATGTTGATATCCGTCACCATTACGGGTACGATTTCACGAGCACTGCAAGCACAAGCATATTGTCCTGGAACGTTTTCAGGACCAGGAGTATGCTCATACCAAGGGTGCAGTATTTTTGGCCTGTCACGATTATAGGCAGGGTGTTGCTATGTCTGTCACGACTACAGACTCGATTTGAAGTCCTGTCACGATTACAGGCGCAGTATCGCTATGTCTGTCACGACCACAGACTCTGTGTGAAGTCCTCTCACGACTACAGGCGCCGCTTTATTATGTCTGTCACGACTACAGACTCGATTTCAAGTCCTGTCTCATCTACAGGAGCAATTCAAAATCTACCACGACTGTAGATAAAACTTAAGTCCTGTCACGACTACAGGCTCGGCTTTGCGAGGTCTACCACACCTATAGACTATCTTTAAGCTTGTAAATACTGTCACGACTACAGGCTCGGTGTAGATGGTGGTTCATGACTGTGGGATCGTACGAATCCAGTCACAGGTGTAGGTGGCGGTTGTCTTATATATTCTCCATACCAGAAGTTGGTTGCTAGTTGTTCAGTGTTTGCACGGTGATCATTAGTTGGTGGTGGGCTCTATAGTATTGATGGTTTATTAGATTTGGTGTTGGGGATTGTCATAGTTGGGGTCAGGGTGCGCGGTTTATTCGGTTATTGAGGAACCGGTCTGTTTAAAAAAAATCATTTATATCTGTTATAGGGAGATGTCTCAAGAGTTTGTCGCTGAGGGATCATCCTTGTCACGTGACAGTGGGGATCTGCAATCAGAATGAGGGGCTGTGCCGTCATTGACATCTTGGACTGTCTCAAATTTAACTGCTGAGTTATTGAAAAGAAGCATCCCATTTCCAGCCTAAGCAAGGAAGGCAGAACTTTACCGTCCTCTCTCTGCAGATTTGGCGGCAACAAGCCAAGAGGTAGTGTCCATGAATACCATATAGACTTCACTTACTCAGTTGCATGCTGTCATTAATACAATGGTCTCTTAAATGTCAGTCCTTTAGGCTAGGCTAGAGACAAGCGAAGCTAGCACTGCTGCATCAGGTTTGGTGGCACCGACGCCAACTGTGGCTGCTTCTTCTCAGTCTAGTACTCCTGGTGGGTTGAGTCTTATTCCCGCTATTGCACCTTACCATTTCATACCTGTGAATATACCGCAGGACATCCTTGAGGGAAAATATGTCAATCTACACATGAGGTCCCAGATAACAAGACCATAGCAATGTTTATGATGTTTTTTAATTATTTATGTATTTTTATTTTAATTTTGGAGAAAAGGGGGTGATTTGGATTTTACTTTACTTTTTTTTTTACTTTTTTTATATTATTTAAAAATAATGTTTTTCAACTTTTTAATAGTTCCTCTAGGGAACTTGAAAAAGCAATTGCTAGCATTGGAGTCTATGATAATTGTTCCTATGGAGCCCTTGGCCCCATGGAACAATACTGTTAGGGCTGCATTACACCAACAGGTTATTTGACAGATTTTCTGAACAATCATTTGTCAGATGTAATTTTACACGCACAGATCTTTTGTTATACACACCAATATTGGTATAATTGGACAGATATTGGTCAGATAATCTGTTTGTGTAATACAGCCCTTTGTTATACAGTATTGGTGTAAATGACATGATAGACTCCCTTTAACCAGCTCCGGACCGCTGTACGCACGGATGCGTCCAGGCGGTGGCTGGTTTTCTTCTTCTGGATGTATCCGCGCGTCATCTCGCGAGATGCGAGATTTCCTGTGAACGAGCGCGCACGCGCTCACAGGATCGCGTCGGAGAGAACTTTAACTACAGCCTGCCAGCGCTGATCGTGTGCTGGCAGGCTGTAGAAGTTAAAAAAAAATTGCATATCAGACGCTGTTTTGTTAACAGCGTCTGATATGCTTTCTGCTCGTTCCTCTGGTGGTCCCTTTTGCTTGGGACCACCAAAGGAAACTTATATAAGTGCAACAATCACCACAAAGACCCCCCCCCATCCAACCCCCCCAGTCACTGATTAACCCCTGATTACCCCATGTCACCCCGTCACCCCCCCTGTCACTAATCACCCCCCTGTAAGGCTCATTCAGACGTCCGTATGTGTTTTGCGGATCCATGGATCCGCAAAACACGGACACTGGCAATGTGCTTTCCGCATTTTGCGGATCCACAAATTGCCAGAACTATATAGAAAATGCCTTTTCTTGTCCGCAATTGCGGACAAGAATAGGACATGCTCTGTCTTTTGCGGAGCTGCGGCCGGATGTGCTGATGCGGCGAGCACATAGTGTGCTCTCCGCATCACCGCAGGCCCCATTCACAGTGAATGGGTCCACATCTATTCCTCAGAATTGCGGAATAGATGCGGACATTTTTGCGGACGTGTGAATGGGGCCTTACTTTTTTTTTTTTTGCACATTTTTTGGCAGAGATTTTTTCATCCACATTGATTGAATGAAAAAATCTGTGCCGTTCATTTTTTTATTTTTTTCAGCCCAGAGGCTGAACGGAAAAAATAAATCTCATTACCCGTATGCTCAATATAAGGAGAATCGCAGAAACTCCTAATGCTGGCCATACATGTAATGATTGCGGAGACCCTCAAATGCCAGGGCAGTACAAACACCCCACATGTGACCCCATTTTAGAAAAAAGACACCCCAAGGTATTCCGTGAGGGGTATGGTGAGTTCATGTAAAATTTTATTTTTTGTCACAAGTTAGTGGAATATGAGACTTTGTAAAAAAAAAAAAAAAAAAAATATCAATGTACGCTAACTTGTGCCAAAAAAATATAAATTTCTGTGAACTAGCCATGCCCCTCACAGAATACCTTGGGGTGTCTTCTTTCCAAAATGGGGTCACATGTGGGGTATTTATACTCACCTGGCATTTTAGGGGCCCCTAAAGCGTGAGAATCCAAATTCGTAAAAATGCCCTGTGAAATCCTAAAGGTACTCATTGGAATTTGGGCCCCTTTGCGCACCCAGGCTGCAAAAAAGTGTCACTCATGTGTTATCGCCGTAATCAGGAGAAGTAGAGCAATGTGTTTTGGTGTGTATTTTTACATATAACCATGCTGGGTGTGAGAAATATCTCTGTAAATGGCAACTTTTTATTTTTTTTTATACAAAGTTGTCAGTTTACAGAGATATTTCTCTCACCCAGCATGGGTATATGTAAAAATACACCCCAAAACACATTGCCCTACTTCTCCTGAGTACGGCAATACCACATGAGTGACACTTTTTGCAGCCTGGGTGCGTAAAGGGGCCGAAAGTCCAAAGAGTACCTTTAGGCTTTACAGGGCTGCTAACAATTTAGCCCCCCCCAAAATGCCAGAACAGTAAACACACCCCACAAATGACCCCATTTCAGAAAGTAGACACCCCAAGGTATTCACTGAGGGGCATAGTGAATCCGTGGGAGATTTTTATTTTTTTTGCCAGAAGTTAGCAGAAATGGAAACTTTATTATTATTATTTTTTTCCTCAGAAAGTGTAATTTTCTGCTAACTTGTGAAAAAAAAATGAAATGATACATGAACTCAACATGCCCTTCCGCGAATATTTTGGGGTGTCTTCTTTCTAAAATGGTGTCATTTGGGGGGTATTTATACTATCCTGACATTCTAACACCTGAAGAAACATGACAGGTGCTCAGAAAGTCAGAGCTGCTTCAAAATGCGGAAATTCACTTTTTTGCACCATAGTTTGTAAACGCTATAACTTTTACCCAAACCAATAAATATACACTTATTGGAATTTTTTTTTATCAAAGACATGTAGAACAATACATTTTGTGAAAAATGTATATAGAAATGTCGTTTTTTAAAAAAAAATTACAACAGAAAGTGAAAAATGTCATTTTTTTGCAAAAATTTCGGTCATTTTTGATTAATAGCAAAAAAAGTTAAAATGTCAGCAGCAATGAAATACCACCCAATTGAAAGCTCTATTAGTGAGAAGAAAAGGAGGCAAAATTCATTTGGGTGGTAAGTTGTATGACAGAGCAATAAACGGTGAAAGTAGTGTAGTGCAGAATTGTAAAAAGTGGCCTGGTCATTAAGGGTGTTTAAGCTAGGGGGGCTGAAATGGTTAAGTGCTAAACTAGACTGTGTCCTCAATGGGTTAATACATTTATTAACTATGTTTCTAAAAAAGATATTGAGGTTATGACTATAATTATTCAGTATCTACTGTAAGAAAAATGTGGTACTGTGTATATGTCCATTCTAATTTTAGTGAGTGAAGGGCTGTCATCAACCATTATTATGCAGACATTATATTACCCTTTTTTGATTGAGAGCCAATTGCAAGTTATGGGCAAAAGTTGATAAGGTGATGAATTGAGACCTGCAAAGGCAAAAGCAATTTTATCTTCTACTCCACATAATGCTATGTCAAAATATAGCCTGATTCTTTAGCATTTTAATGCAAAGTCCATAAATGAGAAACTATTCCTGAGTGAAATTTGAAATGCTCATCTCAGACAGATCAGAAAACATAAATATCTAAACCAACTAAAAATAAAGGCTTTACATATTAGAAATTCCCACCTACTATTATCTTCTTTTCATTTTAAACTTATTCAAATATTAAAAACCATTGGATTCATTTTTTTGCCAATTTATATGTATCGTTTTACACTTGTAGCATACTTTTAGTGTTTTCTTGAAATTGCATTTCGCATAATGTGACACTTAAATTGCTCTCAATTGCTAAAATGATCCGTCTGCAGGAATGGAATAATTTCAGTCTGAAGAGTTTTTATTATGTTTGCCAATATATTGAAATAAAGTCATTTCATTTTGCTTAGCTTGACATTTATAGGAAAGTCATTTTGCTGTCACTGAAATCCAGGAAGATAAGATCAAGCCAAATTGTTGGGTCTATTTGTGTATGCCACCCTTAGAGCAGCAGGCAAGACAAAAGCTGGAGAATGAAAGGTCTAAATACTTTCATATGTCATGCGTTGGTTGACCCTAATGCTTTTTCCTCCAGCCCGTTTAAGTGAGACTAAATATCATTAAAAGAGTACCTTTTTATATAGCTTTATTCACCATCATCCCCTCAATAACATCATCAATGTAGATTAGTATTTTAGTATCCCTTAAGGTGTATCTCTGAATTTAAACATTTGTTAGGTGCAGCATTCTGTGCTAATTCCATATGTCTTTGCAGGATTTAAATTTACATTTGCAGATACAGATGAATCCTATAAGATGTAGGCTTTACATTTTTATATCAATCATGGCATAACATAACCTTGACTCAATATGTCCTGATTTGTGTTACACAATTAATGCCATAAGCTTTAGATGTGAGCTGCAGCCTGTTAAGGGTTTTTCTAACATGTTGAATTATTGTACTGATTTTGTTGGAAATTATATTGTGGTTTAAGTCCTCTTTAAAGTGTAACTGTCATGTTCTCATCAAAAAATCTATTTTAACATATGTTATTGCTGCTGCAGAATTATGCATAAAGCAATCTTTAGTTTCATCATTGTTTAGTTTCATCAAAACCACTGTTTTCCTTGAGCCGTTCTCTTAGTTACAGCTGTTTTGAACCCTACAATATATGAGGATCTTCTCAAGATGGCTCCTCTGCCAGTTCTCTGAGGCCAAAACTGCCTTCCCTAACTTCACATACACACTTGATTTAGCCAGCAGCTTCCTGTCAGTCAATCAGATTATTGAGAGATAAACCTCCTCACTATGATGCCTATGCAGCTATGCAGTGTAAAGGACGGCCCCTCTGTCTTCTGTTTACACTTATGGGAAGACAGACAAGCCCTAGCAATGTTTTTTTTTATTGGACCAGTGGAAAGGGACAGGGGACATTAATTAAAGCTGTTATTATAAGGTGATTACAGATCTTTTGGCAATCATTGAAAGACTAATATATAGATGCCTAGCTCTAAAAAAAACTAGCAAATAAAAAAATATGACAGTTACACTTTAACCCCTTCCCGACCAGTGCTGTAATAATACAGTGCTGGCCGGGTCTTTAAAGATGGTGCCCGCTCCTGCCCGATGCGGGCACCATAGTTGCGTGGTCAATCGTGACCATGGCATCTGAAAGTGCTAAAAATCGAAATGAAACCATTTGGTGGTGCTCCGGCTGCCCCATGTGACAATCGGAGGAGCCGGAGCGTATATGCAGCAGCCCGTGTCTTTATGAATGACACGAGGCTGCTGCATAATATTTCCTATGGAGCCCTTGCCTGTAATAGGGCTCCATAGGAAACTAGTAAAATGATCATTGATTCCAATGCAAGTGCATTGGAGTTTATGAGAATAACAATCTAATGATTGCATGTTATAGTTCCCTATAGGAATTATAAAAAAGTGTAAAAAAAAAAAAGATTAAAAAATAAATAAATAAAAAAATATAAAAATTCAAATCACCCCCCTTTTCCCCCAAAAAAAATAAAAAATACACATCATACACATAATATATTCCCCATACGGCAAACAGCAAAACGGAAAAAAGCATCCAAATGGCCCATTCACCGTTGTTGGTCGCTTCATCTTCTACAAAAAATTAAATACAAAGTGATCAAAAAGTCATACACACCCCAAAATGATATCAATGAAAAGTTTACAACGCCCCGCAAAAAATAAGCCCCCATACTGCTCCATAAACATAATTACAAAAAAGTTATAGGGGTCAAAATATGGCGACATAAAAATAAAACTGATTTTTTTTCCCACATTTAATTTTTTTTATCACTATTAAAACGCAAGAAAAACTATACATATAAGGTATCATCATATTTGTACTGACCTGTAAAATTAAAGTAACCAGTTAGTTTTATTGTACATTGAACGTTGTTGTAATTAAAAAAAAAAACATAAACCTGTGGTGGAATTGCTTTTTTTTTGCAATTTCACTCCATTTGGAATTTTTTTTCCTGCTTTCCACTACATCATATACAATATTAAATAGTGGCGTTGGAAAGTACAACTTGTTCTGCAAAAAACAAGCCCCATATGGCTATGTGAACAGACAAATAAAAAAGTCATGGCTCTGGGAAGACAAGGAGCGCAAAACGAAAGCTCAAAAAAAAAAAAAAAAAAAAAAAAAGAACAGGCAAAATATACCAACCTCCTTTTTTTCTTGCATATCTATTGCCTATATCATAAATGCAGACCACATAAATTTGAAAATCTGTGTATTGTCTCAAGCTGTAGCCATGTCTTCTCTACTGTTATGCTAGGGCACATGAGCCAGAAAGTTTAGGAGGAGGTGGCTGCTTTTACGCATCATACTTTGTTTTCACAGTGAGCATATAACTAAAGTGGAAGTCCATAGTACCAATATTATCAGTAGTAGTACATACAGCAGCACCAGCCAGCTGCACCTACTGTATCTGACTCATAGTGACAACAGTACAAGGAGTTTATGTGGCAAAAGCAATGTGGCCTTCATTGCAGTTCTAAAGTCTTAAAAAGCTCCTGAAAGGCAAATCTGCCTAATTATACCAATATAATTCCTGCTCCCTATATTACTGTATAATTAGGCACTTTTGCCTTTTAGGAACTTTTGTAAGCTGTGCAATGATAAATATGAAGGTATTGTGGTGGCCAACCTGGGCATGAAGCATATTAACTGTTGCCCTGACACTATATGAATTAATACACTATATACTAAATAAGGTAGCTGTGTGTACTGTATGTACCAAGTGTTACAGTTGCTACCCAGATTTCCCAGTCTGTTGGATTCAACTTTTTCCTAGTTATTTTGTGATAAAACCACTATAGAAAAAACTTTTGTTTGGGGTGCTGGGAGAGCTGAGAGCAGCTGTGTACACTGTCTTGATGGTTATATATGATAGATTGTAGCAATATGTTCTCCATCACAGCCCAGCAAAAGTTGTTACCCAGCTTTCTTAGACAGGGAGACTTGTCATCTAGTTAGCTATCTAGCCTGGTTTGCTATGCAAGAGCCTGGAAAAGCTGGGTAATAATCTCTGTGAAACTGTAATGGACAAATAACAATTCCTAAATATTGTAGCATAGCTAGGTGGAATTGTTTGAGTCCCTGGAAAGTTGGGTACTATAGCATTGGGATTCCTAAATACAAAATGTACCTAAATAAAACCCCATTCTCGCTCTAGAATAGTGTGCCGTAGTCTCCTATACTTGCCTTTCAGGGTCCTGGGACATCTGAAATCTGAGTAATATATCATAGGGATTAATAAATACAAAATCTACCTAAAGAATTCCCACTCCAAACTTGTGTGCCATAGTTTCCTGTATTTTCCTTTCAAGACCCCAGGAAAGTTGAAAGGAGCTGTAATGGGGACTGCTGGATACTAAATGCACCTAAATACTGTAAGTCTCCCCCCCCCCCCCAGCTGCCAAGTTATGTCACGAGTATTTATATTTGCCTATAAGGGTCTTGGGAAAGCTGGGTAGTTTACACAAAGTAAAGGTAATACTAAGAGAGGCTCAGCAATTTTACTGTAGGTTTTTTTTCCAAGCAATTTTCACACTAAAGTTTTGAAAGATCTGACCATAAAGTAAATGCATACAACAAACATTCAATACTCACCTATCTCTGTTGTAATTGTTGCCTTGGCGCAGATAAACTATAAAGGCTATAAAGGGCTCCTCTCTGCCTGCAAGATGTTAGCAAACTTGCTTGTTATTGCAGTCTGACTGCAATGCGGATGTGTCAACCATACATGTTATTTTAATATTATTCAGCATGAAAAAATTTGGTTCAATCCAAATTTATTTGCATCAAATTGCTTTAAAAAAAACTATTTCCTGGCTTCAGAGAGCCTTTATAGTGGTGTTGAACACTGTGTCTTGTAGTAACACGCATAGGGAGTCTGCTGTGGTAGTGAAATAATACTGTGAGTCAGTATGGCATGCAGATGACAGGCATCGCTCTTAGAATCACTGCACACTTCACGTATTTGGGCAGTCACTGGGCCAAAACTGACCAAAACACTCAAGTATGAACTCAGCCTTACAGGTCGATGTTAGCGCCAAGAAGAAGTGCACTCCTTTTACACAGTCATCAGCTGATTCCACATACATGTCTACAGAACCTGTTCTATTAAACGCTTATACAAGTAGAGCCGCCCGACAGAGTGGAGAGGGTGTCAGCAGTAAGTTTGTATTGATATCACTGATTATTTTGCCCTTCCTCTGATCCGTCAGAACAATAACCCCCAAAAAACGGATCCTGTCTGTTGAGTATCTACCTTCACTCGGTCAGCATTTGGTCAGTAATCCATTAGTTTTGCTAATGCAAAAATAAACAAGAGTGGATCCAAAACAGAGATGACACATGGATGAGGAGACCACAGAGTGGCCTAATGACAGAGTGTGGAGGTGGCGACAGCATCAGAAGGAGGCCTCAGAGTGGCCCAATGACAGAGTTTGGAGAGTGTGGAGGTGGCAGCAGCATCAGGAGGAGGCCTCAGCGTGGCACAACGACAGAGTGTGGAGGTTGCAGCAGCATCATCAGAAGGCCACAGAGTGTCACAATGACAGAGTGTGGAGGTGGCGGCAGCATCAGGAGGACACAGAGCGGCACAATGACAGAGTGTGGAGGTGGCAGCAGCATCATCAGGAGGCCACATAGTGACACAATGACAGAGTGTGGAGGTGGCAGCAGCAGTATCAGGAGAAGGAGGCCACAGAGTGGCAAGGTGACATAGTATTGAGGTAGCAGCAGTATCAGGAGACCACAGAGTGAACCGGTGACAGAGTGGGGAGGTGCCAGCAGCATTAGGAGACCACAGAGTGGCAGGGTTACATAGTGAGCAGGTGGCAGCAGCAGGAGACCACAGAGTGACCCGGTGACAGAGTGGGGAGGTGGTTGGCAAAACAAGTACCAGCTTAAGATGGTGGGCGAAAGAAGGAGCACTTGGTATCAGATGTGTGGCATAAGGCGGGTGGCAGCATCAGAATAGTAGCTGAGGCAGGTAGCCAGAAGATACCGGTCTCTTTTGTCAAAGTGTTGATGTGGCACCAAGGATGATCTAATCTGATGCATCAGGCATTAGTGGGTGGAAATCCTGACTGATTTACGCCTTACTCATCTTAACAAAGGTCAGTCTCTCCACATTTTGAGTGGACAGGCGAGTTCTTCTTGGGGTAACTATGTCCTCCGCTGCACTAAGCACCCACTCTGATGCCACACTACTGGCTGGGCAGGACAGATTTTCCAGGACAAACTCTGCTAGTTGCTAATACACTAATACACACCAAAAAGGGCTGTAATTTTCTCACTTCAACACACAACAGCTAATAAGCCCTTTTCAGCTACAGAGCTGCATAATGGCAATTTGGGTCCCCAATCGGTGCATCAAGGTGTAATAGGATTGTTCCTATTACCCAGGCTATAACCTCCCCTACTGAATCCCGTTCAACATAAATGCTGTGGAATGATTCCTCCCTATCCTTTCCCTACACCTTGAATAATCTTTCCTGCACTTGTAAATAATTTTTTTAGCAAAATTAAGTGTTTTCTAACACTGTCCCTAGAGCCTGCTGACGTCTCTTCCTGCACTAAGTACACTGGTAAATGTCAGAATCTAAGATGGCTGAGGCTATTTATATGGCTGTCTGTCTGCTGATTGGCTGCATGCATGGCATTATGGGTGATCCCTCCTTCCCAGAATTCAATTTCAGAAAAATGTGATTTGTTACCACGAATCGTGAGGAAATTCAGATTCGGTGCAAATCTAATTTTTCCTGAAATTTGGATGCTGGTGCAATATATCACTGCACTGCAGAACGTCAATTAGGCCCAAATTTTTTCTACTTTTAGACAACAGGCTTTTCAACAGAGAAGTACAATGCTGGACGGGGAATATATTTTATTTTGCCAGTAATACACTGAAAAAAAGGGCTTCAGAATATATCACTGCACCGCAGAACGTCAATTAGGTCAAAATTTTTTTCTACTTTTACACAACAGGCTTTTTTTTTTATGCACAGTTCTAGGGGAACTTCTGATCTTAAGAAACTGTACTTGAACTCCAAAGCACGGCTGTCCTGTCGTGTGCTGTGGAGATTGAATGCAGACGGAGCAGATAAAAACACATGAATGTTTTCAACTGAAGCTGCTTGATTTACTTGCGCATAGATGGTAAAGGCAAAGTATTCTGGTATGTTGTCATCTGCATCTTCATTATGATTAATGCGGGACCCACGACTATGTAATTCGGTCCATACCGCAAAAGAAGGTCTACAAACACCCATCAATTTTGGCAAAGAAAACATGGTTGAAATAAAAAATTTCACCAATGAAAAGGATAATGGAATTCGGTTCAGACAGAAGAAAGTGTACATTCACCCACACATTTTCCAAAAAAAAGTCAGTGTCACATAAAGAATTTCACCACTAAGTAAGTCGTTCCATACCGCAAAAGAAGGTGTACATTCACCAATACATTTTCCAGAAAAGAGCCTGTTTTATATTACAAATTTCACCATTACGTAATTCGGCCCGTACCGCAAAAGGAGGTGTCCAATCAAATTTGACGTAAAAAAGCCAGTTTCATATAACAAATTTCACCACTACGTAATTCAGTCCATACAGAAAAAGGAGGTGTACAGTCATCCATGATTTTTCCCCAAAAAAGCCTGCTTCACAGAAAAAAAGGAAGGCCTTTACCACATATAACTGCACCGCTGAACGGCAAATTGGCCTTTATTTTTTTAAACTTTTACACTACACAAGGCTTATCAACAGATAAATGCAAAGATGAACGGTGAATATAATTTTTTTTCTTTTTTCTTCCACTAACACACGGCAAACTGGGCTTCACAATATATCAATAAACAGCAGAACATCAATTAGGCCCAAATTTTGTTCTACCTTTACAGAACAGGCTTTTCAACAGAGAAGTACAATGCTGGACAGCGAATATATTTTTATTTCGCCAGTGATACACTGAAAACAGGGCTTCAGAATATATCACTGCACCGCAAAATGTCAATTAGGCCCAAATTATTTTCTAGTTTAACACAACAGGCTTTTCAATAGATATATGCAACACTGGGCGGCGAATATATTTTTATTTCGCCACTAATACACTGAAAACAGGCCTTCAGAATAAATCACTGCACCGCAGAATGTCAATTAGGCTAAAAAAAAATTCTAGTTTAACACAACAGGCTTTTTGACAGATATATGCAACGCTGGATGGCGAATATATTTCTATTTTGCCACTAATGCACGGCAAACTGAGCTTCACAATATATCACTGCACCGCAGAACGTCAATTAGGCCCAAATTTTGTTCTACTTTTAGACAATAGGCTTTTCAACAGAGAAGTACGATGCTGGATGGAGAATATATTTTTATTTTGCCACTAATACACTGAAAACAGGGTTTCAGATTATATCACTGCACCGTATAACGTCAATTAGGCCGAATTTTTTTTCTACTTTTACACAACTGGCTTTTCAACAGAGAAGTACAAGACAGGATGGCGAATATATTTTTATTTTGCCAGTAATACACTAAAAACAGGGCTTCACAATATATCACTGCACTGCAAAACGTCAATTAGGCCCAAATTATTTTCTACTTTTACACAACAGGCTTTTCAATAGATATATGCAATGCTGGACGGTGAATATATATATTTTTTTGCCACTAATACACGGCAAACTGGGCTTCACAATGTATCACTGCACCGCAGAATGTTAATTGGGCCCAAATTTTGTTCTACTTTTGCACAACAGGCTTTTAAACAGAGAAGTACAACGCTGGAAGGCGAATATATTTTTATTTTGCCACTAATACATGGCAAACAGAGCTTCCGAATACATCACTGCACCGCAGAACGTCAATTAGGCTCAAATTTTGTTCTACTTTTACTCAACAGGCTTTTCAACAGAGAAGTACAACGCTGGATGGCGAATATATTTTTATTTTGCCACTAATACACTGAAAACAGGGCTTTAGAATATATCACTGCACCACAGAATGTCAATTAGGCCAATTTTTTTCTAGTTCTACACAACAGGCTTTTAAACAGATATACAGTATGCAACACTGGACAGTGAATATATTTTTATTTCGCCACTAATACACTGAAAACAGTGCTTCAGGATATATCACTACACTGCAGAACGACAATTAGGCCCACATTTTATTATACTTTTACACAACAGGCTTTTCAACAGAGAAGTACAATGCTGGACAGCGAATATATTTTTATTTTGCCAGTAATACACTGAAAACAGGGCTTCACAATATATCACTGCACTGCAGAACGTCAGTTAGGTCCAAATCAATTTCTACTTTTACACAACAGGCTTTTCAACAGATATGTAGCAACGCTTGACGCCGAATATATATTTTTTTTGCCACTAATACACGGCAAACTGGGCTTCACAATATATCACTGCACCGCAGAAGGTCAGTTAGGCAGAAATGTTGTTCTACTTTTACACAACAGGCTTTTCAACAGAGAAGTACAACGCTGTACAGCAAATATATTTTTATTTTGCCACTAATACATGGCAAACAAGGCTTCTGAATATATCACTGCACCGCAGAGCGGCAAAAATATATTTTTCTTTTCCCACTAATACAAGCAAAAAAGGGCTTTAAAACATATAACTGCACCGCTGAACGGCAAATATAGTTTTATTTTGCCACTATTACACGACAAAAACTGCACTGCTGAACAGCAAATATAAAACTGCACCCATGAACTGCAAATATATTTTTATTTTGCCACTATTACATGACAAAAAGAGCTTTATAACATATAACTGCACCGATGAATGGCAAATATATTTTTCTTTTGCCACTAATACGCGAATAAAAGGGCTTTAGAATATATATCTGCACCGCTGAACAGCAAATATATTTTTCTTTTGACACTAATGGACGACAAAAAGGGCTGTAATTTTAGCACTTCACCACACAACGGCTAATAAGCCCTTTTTTCCCGCTAGCAGAAGCCAAAAGATGCTGTAGAACATATAACTGCACCGCACAAGGGCAAATAAAACTGAAATATTTCCTTGTAATAAACCCTGTTAATGCCTGTATCAAACAGCACTTGAGCCCTAATAAGACAGGTTTGCTGGAATTACAGAGCTGTATAATGGCATTTTAGATCCCCATGTAAGTGCAGCAAGGTGTAATCAAATTGTTCCTATTACCCAGGCTGTCACCTCCCCGACTGAACCCTGTTCAACACAAAAGCTAGTGGAATGATTTCTCCCTATCCTTTCCCTACACCTTTAGAAATCTTTCCCTGCACTTGTAAATCATTTTGTTTTTCACCACAATCAAGTCTTTCCTATCACTATCCCTAGCGCCTACAGACACGTCTCTCCCTGCACTAAGCACGATGGTGAATGGCAGAATCTAAGATGGCCTCCGTATTTATAGGGCTGTGACATCACAGTGCTGGCTGCTGATTGGCTGCATGTATGTCAGTATGGGTGATCCCGCCTTCCCAGAGTTCCTTGCCCCATGTCCTCACATGTGTAGCAGCCATTATAGGAAAAAATGTGATTCATTACCATGAAGCGCGAGAAAATTTGCTTTCGGTGCAAATCTAGTTTTTCCTGAAATTCGGATCTAATTCCACTTCTTCAGCTTCAATTCACTCATCTCTAGTTGTAGTTGTATACAATGGTTTTAATTTTTTGGGCTTTGTGTCACTAAATAAACTATGGATTTTAATAATAAGATGTGCAGCATTTGTATGCAGTGTTACTTTTTCTTATAAGTCATTTTCCTTGGTCACATGGCCGAGGCTCAGCTCAGTGACATTGAAGTGAAAGGGGCTGAGCTGCGATACTAAGCATTGCAGCTATACAATGTATTGTTCTGTTCTTGGTTTGCTGAGAAAAGGCCAGAGCGCTACTCTGGTTGCTTCATAAACAGCTGATTGGTAGTGGTCCTGTGTGTTGGACCCCCACAGATCAGATACTGATGACCTAGCCATAGGATAGGTCATCATTATAAAACTCATAGAAGACCAAATATGTTTTTTTTCTACGCTGTCATTTACTAGACTTTTTATTATGAGGCCTATTTCAACAATGCAAAGTCACAAGTTTGGTACACTGATTATTAATTGATAGCAAAATTGTAAGTGTTTAGTCCATTATTACCAGATAGAGTTATTACAGTAAATGTCCCTCCCCTTCTATGCACACATTGCACATTGGTATTGACAATTTACATTAGTATATTGACATAGTCCAATGTATTGCATTTAACAGGTATGTTAATGCTGCAGTATAATGTAACTAACTAGTATATTAATATAAAGTGGTAAATTTAATCTGTTAATGATTAATGTAGCAGTGTAATCTGTTAAATTTTCAGGTAGTTCAAGGCATTAATAACTAGTATATTAATGCAGCAGTATACTGCATTTAATTTAACTGGTAAACTAACATAGCAGTATAATGTGTTGAATTTAACTGCCATTTTAACATAACAGTATAATGTAACTAACTGATAATTTAACACAGTAGTGTTAAGATGGCTCAATATTGCTTAACAGTTCCTATATTAGAAGATCACTGAAGTAATCCCAGCCATTGAGGCTCTGATATTGAGTTCCACTGTTGAATGGCCTTTAACAACAAGTCAATGAGCAGCCTCGGTTGGTAGCCACTCACTCTATATTATGCCTCTGCAACAGTCACATGTGACTTCACACTCCTATGAAGTCTTGCAAGGTTGAAACTTCTCCTACATGTTTGGGAATTCCCCTATTCCTTTTTCATAAATTTTCTTAACATGTGTGTTAAGTAGGATTGCAAAATTGGATCTTTGTGGTACTCCCTGGAGTGATATATTGCAGACATTCAACGGTGGGACTTAATATCGGAGCTGTGATCTCATTATACAAGTACTGTTTAGCAATATTGAACCATCCTAATACCAGGGAAACAGCTAATCTTGGTGCTTTTATCTGTTTTTTAATCAGGTTCAAGAGTTGTTAGACCTTACAGACTAAGGGCTCATTCACACGAACGTATGTGTTCCGTTCCGTGCATTGGGGCCACAATTTGCTGTCCCTAATGCACAGAGAATGTTTGTTAGGCCTCCGGGACAGATCCAGACCCATTCAACTTGAATGGGTCCGCATCCCTTCGTTCTTCAAAAAGATAGAACATGTTCAATGTTTTTGCGGTACGGAAATACCTAACTGAACCCTAAAGAAGCACTCCGTAGTGCTTCCGTAAGGTTCTGTTCCGATTATCTTGATTTGCGGACCCATTGAAGTGAATAGGTCCGCATCCGTGATGCGGAATGCACACGGAACGTTGTCCATTTCTTGCAGATCCGCATATGGGGTCCGCAATATGGAAATGGAACGCATACGTCCGTGTGAATGAACCCTAACTGTGAGTATTTGTTCATTATTGTGGTTTTATGGGAATGATAAAAGAATGACACAATACATAATTCTAAGAAAAAGTGCTTGTATTTACTCACATATTCAAACAGACATGTCAGGAATGCTGAATGTTCCATATTAAATGTTGCCAGTCATCATGATATGCCTATGATAACACCTATTAAATCTGATGTTATGAACATACATTGCAGTCTTTCTTAGCCATGAAACCGTGCTCCATTAGTTAGCTTTTAAAATGAGCCAAAATGAACAAAACAGAATTCTTTGTTTTTGACCCACAAAGTCAGTAGTACCCATTCCATTTTTCTATGCGAAATACAGATTTATCATAGATTTCAAAGCTTTATGCTTTAAAATTGGTGAAGTTTGAGAAATTTCTTTCCATTCTTGTAGTGTTCCATTAAAGCATAACTCCAAGCACAGTGTGTACATGATTACATTTTTAGGTCTGAAATTCTGTCTTAATTTCATAATGTCTCAGGAGTCTGAAACTTTGCTACTCTTGACCTTTACACAATTAAGGAATTAGACTACTTTCACACTACCAGACACTATAGACCAAATTACTTAGTGATGAAATTCTTTATGTGACACAGGCTTTTTTGTTAAAATTTTGGGGTGATTGTACACCTCCTTTTGCGGAACGGGCCGAATTACGTAGTGGTGAAATTTGTAATGCGAAACAGGCTTTTTTTGGAAAATGTATGGGTGAATGTACACCTCCTTTTGCGGTATGGAACAACCTACTTAGTAGTGAAATTCTTTATGTTACACTGGCTTTTTTTGGAAAATGTATGTGTGAATGTAGACTTTCTTCTGTATGAACCGAATTACATTATCCTTTCATTGGTGAAATTATTTTTCGGGAAAATTGATGGGTGTTTGTAGACCTTCTTTTGCAGTATGGACCGAATTACATAGTTGTGGGTCCAGCAGTAAACATAATGAAGATGCAGATGACAACACACCAGAAGACTATGCCTTTACCATCTATGCGCAAGTAAATGAAGCAGCTTCAGTAAGTTGAAAACATTCATGTGTTTTTTTCTGCTCCGTCTGCATTCGATCTCCACAGCACACATGACAGGAGAGCCTCTGTTTTGGAGTCCAAGTACAGTTTCTTAAGATCAGGAGTTCCATCAGAACGGTGAGTAACATTCTTGCTCCCTGTGCAAAGCCATAAGAAAAGGACTCCATAGGCATACACATCAGAGGAAGCTGAACCCACATGTTGCTTACGGTAGTACATGTTTCTTGCTCTGAAGGAAGCTGGGAAGGTTCAGCCCGAACTTCCGGCAGGAAGACAGGGCCATCGCAAAGACCTTCTGGGGTCTCACATAGGCCATAGGCAGGGAGGTCGGTGGTCTGGTGTTCCTTCCATCTCTCAGGTGGAGTAGACAACCCTGGGATGAGCGGCTCCGTCTCTGGCTGAGGGCGCTCTTGGAAGAGGAGCACATCGTCTGCTGACTCTTGCAGACACCGCACTTTGCTTATTGCAGCTGGGTCATCCAGCCATACCTCCAGTGCTGACAACGGAATCAGAGGTTTCTCGAGGGAGATTAACGCTACAGAAAATGTCCCTGAAAGGACACCGTGGGGGTGTATTATACTGTGTCCCCCTTATATAGGCTGTGGCGGGCCTGAGGTAGGTAACGGCGCTTCACAGAGCTCCTGTTAACATACAGCTCCATCCAGGTCTTGTCATCTTGGATGAAGCCAGATCCTCAAAAATTGGGTCCCTGGGCTGGGGTCGATCCCATACTATGACTGCTCAGTCCTCAATAGCTTTTCGATATTGCCACATATTTCCCCCATGGGCCGTAATCTCTCCGGGGACCATGAGATTTAGTCCTTCTTCCGCAATGTCAGCCGGCATAGGGAAAGGCACCTTTTTAGCTTTCAGCAGCCACTGCACTTGAAAGACACGTAGCTCTTTGGGTGCTGCCTACACCTCGGGCACTTTATCACCCCAACACATGCCGCCCCAGTTTGGCTGATGAGGACGTGCCATCTTGTTTTCTCTCTGGCTAGCACACACTGGTGATGAAGAAGGGGCTTCAAGGGAGAAGCTTCCACTTCCTCTCCTTGCACTGTAATATCATTCCCTTATTTGTGGTCGGATCAGCTACCAGAAAGGTGTACCTAACCTATCTAAACCTATCTACAACAAGCAGTAGAATTATGCCATAACTGTTGCGGTAGGGCAGCTTAAAGAGGCCAAAAAGAGCAGACCTTAGTTTAGAGCAAAATATATACATACCATTACAACACCCGCTTTGAACGCAAAAGACACTTCACGATAAAGGTGCGGAATATACCGTACATATCACAGTGACTTATATGTACCTTACCTCTTTGTCACGTGTGCCGGCACGTCGTTCTTGGAGGTAGCTAATGTTGATGCGTTTGAAAGAGTGGCCAGTAATCAGAAACAATTTACTCCTATGTCGACCAACATATGAACTTATTACGAGAAGGTCTGAATCCTGAAAGCTGCAGACTGAGACAACTATGGTGAATCTGATGGAAGGGCCTAAATGAACTCTAACCATTCGCCAAGGGCCCTGCTCGGACACCAAGTGTTACGGATAGCAAAATACTTCACCTATACTTATTCCCCAGGCCACAGCTATTATAATTTTTTTTATTTTTTTTTTATAAAGACCCAAAAAGTTAGAAGATGGCGTATGCCATCTAACTCTAGTGGTAGATTAAGTGAAATGTGTAAACTCACCAGGCCTGGGGAACCATAAACACGAATACATGGCTGTTCCAATTAACAAGCTAATGTTGCCTGTAATGAGGACAGAAAACGTACCCACCATACTAGCAGTTGTGACAGGAAATAAGCTTAAGGTCGTGATAAACTATATATGCTGCGCCTGTAATGGTTATAGGACTTGTCGTGTCCGTAGACGTGACAGACTACGTATATTGTGCCTTATTATTGTACCTCCTACTGGAAGATGGATCGGTACCCAGGAACTAGGCACAACACCAACACCCTCAGCCCGAGTTTCTAGATGAAGTAAGCATACCTGTAATGAAGACATAATGTACACACAATGCCTGCCGCTATGACAGGAAAAGCTTAAGGTCATGATAGACCACGTATGCTGCTCCTGTAGTCGTGCTAGGACTTATCATGTCAGTAAACGCGACAGACTTCGTAAATCGCCTGTAGTCATGATAGGACTTATTAGTCTGTAGTCGTGATAGACTTCGTAAATCGCCTGTAGTGGTGAGACAGGACTTGTTCTGCCTCTCCAGTCTAAACACTACAATGTGATCTCTGAACTTACAGTTGTGATGAGATGGCAATAACTGCAGTCTTAGGTGAATTGGCTGACAGTGACTCGATCCAAAGGACACCTTGTAGATCCTGAAGAAGTTTATTCCAAACTGTGCAGATCATACACCGATGAACAAATGGATAGGTCAAAAAATCATGCTGTGAGCAGCTAACAGGAGCATGTAGCTGAGATGAGGGTAGAAGCCAGAATAAAGAAGAAGGGAGGAGGAAAGAAAGAGAGCAAAAGCTAGGGGAAGAGAAAAGGGACATACATAATGAAAAAGCAAACCATGCATGTGTAACAGGACACTCCCCGTCAAAATCTATGATTTCAAATACATTTATCAATAATAACTTTGTTCAAGTCCATGACTAATAGATCTTTTTTGTTGCAGGTGTTCCAGTAGAAAAACAACAATAAAAAAGAGCATCGACAAAAAAAAAAAACATTACAATACTTGTAGATGTGCCTTTTTGAAGAGTAGACAACAGTAGGAAGGATAAAGTTCCATGCTTCATCTTCAGAGGGGAAGGCAGCAACAGCACCAGTCCTTCTTACCTCCCTTTAACAAGTTGCCTTGAAGGTCAGTCTTCAGAGGGGAAGGCAGCAACAGCACCAGTCCTTCTTACCTCCCTTTGTATCAGGCCGGTGTACGGAGTTCGTCTTCCTGTTTAGGCAGAAGCAGTACTAGCTCGTTTATGGGTCTGAAGTAGTGTCTAGCAGAAGCTTCTTTTAGTACTTTGGACTTCTGCTTTCCGTACCTTGCCATCGTTACTTGGAATAGTCTTTGTGATAAGACCCAAAGGCCAATTGTTACGATGAGCGTCCTTATCTTTGAGGAGAACGATGTCTCCAACTTGCAGGTTGGATTTGCTTACTTGCCATTTTCTGCGACTTTGAAGATTGCAAAGGTACTCCATCTTCCAGCGACTCCAAAATGCATTAGCAAGATGTTGAACCCGTTTCCATTGATGTTTGTAAACATTGGTACAATCAAAGTCCTGAGATGGAATACTAGCTATCCCAATCTTTTGAGTAAGAAGGGTGGCTGGAGTCAGCAATACTGGAGACTCTGAGTCGGTGGAAACAGGAACCAGAGGTCTAGCATTGATTATGGCGGACACCTCGGCAATGAAGGTGACCAGGACTTCATGTGTAAGCTGAGATTTGTGATCCAGCAGCATAGAGTCTAGGATTTTCCTTGAAACCCCAATCATGCGTTTCCAAGAACCTCCCATGTGAGAAGAGTGAGGCGGGTTGAATTCCCACTTACACTTGTTGGTATTTAAGAAGTTCTCTATTTTCTCTGCAAAGTTTGTTCCGCAGTCGGATCTAATTAACTTAACAGGTCCACGTATGGAAACAAATGTTCTGAAGGCATTAATAAAGCAAGAAGAGTCCATAGATTCTATAACTTCAATGTGCACTGCACGAATGCTCAAACAAGTTAACAGCACGGCCCAACGTTTATTATTAACGACTCCACCACAGGTCTTACGTGTAACTATAGTCCAGGGGCTGAAAAAGTCAATACCGACATTGGTAGAGGGTGGTTCGGTACTCAATCTGTCTGTTGGTAGCTCTGCCATTTGTTGATTTAGATGCTTTCCTCTTAGTCTTTGGCACTTGACGCATTTATGGAGTATGGAGGATATACATCTTTTCATCCCGATTATCCAGATACCAGCAGATCTCACTGCGCCTTCTGTGAAGTGCCGGCCTTGGTGTTGAGCTTCCTCATGGCAATGTCTGACTATGAGAGCAGTAATGTGGTGACGGCCTGGAATGATGAGAGGATTTTGCTCTTCGCTAATCGCAGTAGACCTTGCAATGCGACCGCCAACGTGAAGTAGTTTATTTTGATCTATTATCGGATTTAACTGGTATAGAGGGCTATCCTTGGATAGATTGAGTCCTTTTGACAAGTTATGGATCTCTTGCGAATATACTTCATTTTGGACACATTGGATGATGACCCTTTCTGCTTGAGCAACCTCTGCAATAGTGGGGGGTCCTTTACAGATGTGCCACTTACGACACACTTGATTTGTGCCATCTTTGTTTGCGAAGTGATTAACAATGTGAATAAGACGTGCAGTCGCTCGTACAGCCGAAGACCACTTAGAAAACCGCTCAAATCTGCGAGATTTCAGTTTTACCTTTGCTTCCACAGAGGTGTTAAGTGTAACTGCAATGGTCTTGATTTCCTTATCGGACTCCGGATGGATAAGTTCAAAGGTAGACTCTACAGGCCTTGAGAAGAATTCTTCATTCAAGAGTACTGGTGAAGATATCCATGATGTATCCAGAAACGCAGCAGCAGGCACTGCACGACTGCCTAAGTCGGCAGGGTTAAGGTCGGTGGGTACATAGTGCCATTGGTCTGGCGTAGAGAATTTCCTGATGCGCTCCACTCGATTGCCGACATACACATGGAATTGTCTTGTTTGATTATGTATGTATCCTAGCACGATTTTGCCATCTGTGTAAAAGTCGAAGGAATCAATGTCAAGGTCTATTTCGTGCTCTATAAGCTCAGCAATTTCAACAACTAACATGGCTGCAGTGAGTTTGAGTCTTGGGATGGTATGTGCAGGCTTTGGAGTTAGCTTGGTTTTGCCCATGACGAATTCTACTCCTATTTCACCTTTGGAGTGTACAGCTCGGAGATAAGCTACTGCAGCTATGGCTTCCATGGATGCATCAGAAAAGACATGGATCTCTAGTCTGGTGGCATTCTTCAAGGACACAGGAGTGTAAGAGCGTGGTATCTTAAACTGTTCCAATGCCTGGAGGGACTGTTTCCAGGATTCCCACCTTTTGTTGTTTCTCCTTGGGTAATGGGGTATCCCAGTCAGTGTTCTCTGTAGTGAGTTGTCTGAGTAATATCTTACCCTGCATAGTAAAGGGTGCAATGAATCCCAAGGGGTCGTAGATACTGTTCACTGCAGACAGTACTCCTCTTTTTGTGAAGGGCTTGTTGCAGGCTGATGCTTGAAATGTGAACGTGTCTTTTTTATCATCCCATAGCAATCCAAGGCTGCATTGTGTGAGGGAAAGGTCAGACTCTGGGTGGAATTCCTTGGCACTGACAGCATGATCATCGGAAGGAAATGCTCCCATTACCTTATTGCTGTTGGAGAGGATTTTGTGTAGTCTGAGGTTGGCAGTGGCAAGCATGTCCTGCGTTCTGGTGAGAAGGTCAATGGCCTCTTCTTCCGTAGATAGGGACTTAAGACCGTCATCCACGTAGAAGTTCCTTTCTACAAACTGACGTGCATCCGTCCCGAACTGCTGTTCTCCTTCTTGCGCAGTTTTTCTCAGTCCATAAATGGCAACTGCGGGGGAAGGGATATTGCCGAACACGTGAACTTTCATACGATAGTCTATGACCTCGTTTTTGACATTATTGCGATACCATCGGAACCTGAGAAAGTTTCTGTTATCTTTACGGACGATGAAACAATGAAACATTTGTTGAATATGGGCCATAATGGCAATTGGCTCTTGTCTGAAGCGGAGTAAGACTCCTAAGAGGTTGTTGTTCAGATTGGGTCCAGAGAGAAGATTGTCATTGAGAGAAACGCCTTCATGACGAACGCTCGAGTCAAAGACCACTCTAATCTGGTCAGGCTTACGAGGATGGTAGACACCAAAACACGGAAGGTACCAGCATTCTTCTCCTTGTGTAAGAGGGGGTACAGGTTCAGCATGATCTCTCTCAAACACCTTCTGCATAAAGTCGACAAAATGTTTCTTCATCTCCGGTTTCCAGTTCAGGTTGCGCTCTAAAGAGATGAACCGTGAATCTGCATGTTGTCTATTTGGAATTCTCTTCCTTGGAGTGCAGAATGGTAGCGGCGCCACCCACCTTACTCATGGTTCTCAAGAATACCTTGTCTTCCATTGTGGCTGCTAACTCATTGTCTTCTGTGGTTACTTCAAACACTGTGTTACCAATGTTGTCATCCCGAAAGATAAATGTTTTCTTTTCATGGAGTATGATGCGCTCTGGCGTACCTTTTGTCACACAGCCTTTCTTTCACAAGTAGTGCGTCCATTGGGCAGGACGTGTTTTAAAGGAAAAAACCGAGAGAGGTTTTCTGGTGCTGCTAAGACAGACGTTGCCAATAATGACCCAGCCTAAATCCAGCCGCTGGGCGTAAGGTGCATCATGTGGGCCGTTGATTTGATGGCACACCTTGTGCACCCTTAGGATGTCTCTCCCGAGTAGCAACAGGATATCAGCATTTTCCTCAAAGGCTGGTATTTGATCAGCTGTATCCTTCAAAGGAGTATGCTGCAAGGCAGCTTCAGGAGTGGGGATCTCATCCTTGTTAGTTGGGATCTGATTACACTCAATGATCGTAGGCAAGGGTATTTCCAAGTTGCCATTGAGAGGAGCAATTACAAGGTCACTGGCTCTTCTACCCCAGACTTCTGTAATGCCTGCACAAGTACCCAGGGTATAAGGTAGATCATCTTCTGCTATGCCTAAGAGATCAAAGAACTTTGTACTTGCGAGAGATCGGTTACTCTGGTCGTCGAGAATGGTATACAGTCTTACAGCCCTTTCAGGTTTGCCCTTTTTGTATACACGAACCAAGCATATCTTAGAGAAGGATTTCCCACAAGTCCTTCCCCACAGACTTCAGTGCATGTAGAGAACACTGGGGTGGAGGTTGCCGTTTGTTCAGCGTGCTCCCCGCCAAGCTTTGCCCTGGGGGGGAAGTCAGTGGATGGAGTAGTGCTATGTTGGTACTGATGAAGGGCTTGAACGTGGTTGTTACTACCGCATTCTATGCATTTAATGATGGCCTTACAGTCTTGCCATGTGTTCTGTGGAAGCACAGCATCTGAAACAAACTCCAAATTCCTTTAAAAGTTCCTTGCGTTCCTGTAGAGGTTTCTTTCTGAAACTGATGCACTTCTTAAGTGGGTGTGGCTTGTTATGTATGGGACATTGGCGATTTGGATCCTCAAGTTTCTTGTTTTGTCTAGTCTTCGGAAGAACTGTAGCAGGAGCAGGTTGAACATCAGTCCTTTTCACTGACACTGGACCAATGCAGTCTCTGTGCATTATGCGTGTGTTTGCAAGTCCTGTAGAAGGTGGACTAAGAGGGATACAGTCACCGTAAAAGAAACTTGGGTCATTCTTAGAGTCTGCAATTTCCTTTATGAAGGTACAGAAGTAGGAAAAGGGAGGAAAGGCAACTCCATACCTTTTCTTGTAAGTAGATCTTTGATTAACCCATTTTTCTTGGATGCCATATGGTAGCTTAAGAACAATAGGGTTGATGCCACGAGGGGTGTCAAGGTAACTAAGCCCGGGTAGGCGGGTGTCAGCTTTAGCTAGTTGAAGCTCTAGTAGAAGATCACTAAGTTCTTAAAGCTTTAGATTCTCTTTAGTCCTGTAATCCTTGGGAAGCCTTGCAACCTTTTGAGTAAGGCATCTTCGATGGCCTCAGAGCTGCCAAAGCTACGTTCAAGTCTGTCCCAAGCAGCTTTGAGACCTGCAGCAGGATTGGAAGTGTAAACTGTTTTAAGTCTCTTAATACATTTAGCTGACTGAGGACCTAGCCATCTGATGAGTAGATCCAATTCTTCTGCAGAAGTGATATCTAGTTCGCTGATTGTGGCCTTAAAGGTGAATTTCCATCCTCGGTAATTTTCAGGTTTGTCATCAAACATGGTGAGGCCCATTCTAGTGAGTTCTCTGCGAGGGATGTACTTGGCAAACTGCGACATGTCTGTATTTTCAGACTTTGTATATACAATTGCAGGCGGAACTGAGTTTGTTGCAGGGGCTGGTACATTGACGTTGAGTCACTTGGGAACATATGATGGTGCTAAGGCATTTAACACTGGAGCTGGTGTACGGTCCAAAGGTGTGTTGGTTTGTAGCCGTATAATGGATTGTTTAGAGGATGGCAGGTTAGTGCTATAGTGTGATGGGTCATTTCTATCCGTACCCGTTTCTGCCACTTGAGAAGGTGTAGTAGATGTAGAGAAAACACCTCGGTTGAGTTCTTTGGCTGCTATGACAGACTGATGGAGTTTTGATGAGGTCTGTGATGACTCTGATGCATAAGATGTAACAGAGTGATTGCTACTGACACCTCTTTCATTGTCACTTACAGCCTGCTCTAAGACTCTTAGTCTTGCCATGTCTTTGGCGTGCTCACATTGTTTTTCAAAAACTTCCATTTCTGCTCTCTTCCGTGCAGCCTCAGCTTCCATTTCTGCTCTCTTCCGTGCAGCCTCAGCTTCCATTTCTGATTTCTTCTGTGCAGCCTCAGCTTCCATCTCTGCTTTCTACCGTGCAGCTTCAGCTTCCATCTCTGCTTTCTTCCGTGCAGCTTTAGCTTCCATCTTTGCTTTCTCTTGAAGCTTCTGCATCAGCGCGGGCTTTGATGAGTTGTTGGCTGAGAGTAGAAGATGTTGACCTTAAGGATTTGGAAGATCGTGTGGAGCGCTTAGAAGTTGTGGAGAGATGGGATCTGGATTCATGGAGATGTGCGATTTTTACATCTGTTTTTGTCCTTGTTTGTATTACTAGATAGTCTCTTTCAAGATTGAGCTAATTCAATTCCTGTAATTCTTTTAACCACCTCAGCCCCCCTAGCTTAAACACCCTTAAAGACCAGGCCACTTTTTACAATTCTGCAATACGCAACTTTCACCGTTTATTGCTCCGTCATACAAATTACCACCCAAATGAATTTCACCTCCTTTTCTTCTCACTAATACAGCTTTCATTTGGTGCTATTTCTTTCTTGCTGACATTTTTTTTTTTTTTTTTTTATATTTTACTTTTTTTTATGAAATTTTTGGAAAAAAATGATATTTTTCACTTTATGTTGGAAAATGTATCAAATAAAACTTCATTTCTCTATAAATTTTTCTCTAAATTTATTGTTCTACATGTCTTTGATAAAAAAAAATGCAATAAGTGTATATTTATTGGTTTGGGTAAAAGTTATAGCGGTTACAAACTATGGTGCAAAAAAGTGAATTTCCGCACTTTGACTTTCTGAGCACCTGTCCTGTTTCCTGAGGTACTACAATGCCGAGACAGTAGAAACACCCCATAAATGACCCCATTTCCGAAAGTAGACACCCTAAGGTATTCACTGAGGGGCATAGTGAGTTCATGGAAGTTTTTATTTTTTGTCACAAGTTAGGGGAAATGGATTTTTTTTTTTTTTTTTACAAAGTCTCATATTCCACTAACTTGTGCCAAAAAATACAATTTTACATGAACTCACCATACCCCTCACAGAATACCTTGGGGTGTATTTTTTCCGAAATGGGGTCACTAGTGTGGTATTTTTACTGCCCTGGCATTTTAGGGGCCCCTAAACGTCAAAAGCAGTTTGGAATCCAAATGCGTAAAAATGTCCTGTGAAATCCTAAAGGTACTCATTGGATTTAGGGCCCATTTGCGCATCTTGGCTGCAAAAAAGTGCCACACATGTGGTATTGCCGTACTCGGGAGAAGTAGGGCAATGTGTTTTGGGCTGTCTTTTTACATATACCCCTACTGGGTGTGAAAAATATCTCTGTAAATGACAACTTTGTATAAACATTTTTAAAAAGTTGTCATTTACAGAGATATTTCTCACACCCTGCATGGGTATATGTAAACATACACCCCAAAACACATTTCCCAACTTCTCCTGAGTACGGCGATACCCCATGTGTGCCACATTTTTGCATCCAAGATGCGCAAGTGGGCCCTAAATCCAATGAGTACCTTTAGGATTTTACAGGACATTTTTACGCATTTGGATTCCAAACTGCTTCTCTCACTTTAGGGGCCCCTAAAGTGCCAGGATAGTAAAAATACCACACAAGTGACCCCATTTCGGAAAGTAGACACCCCAAGGTATTCGCTCATGGGCATAGTGAGTTCATGGAAGTTTTTTTTTTTTTTGGCACACGTTAGCGGAAAATGATTTTATATATTTTTTTTTTTAAAGTCTCATATTCCACTAACTTGTGCCAAAAAATAAAAACTTCCATGAACTCACTATGCCCATAAGCGAATACCTTGGGGTGTCTACTTTCCGAAATGGGGTCACTTGTGTGGTATTTTTACTATCCTGGCATTTTAGGGGCCCCTAAACGTCAGAAGCAGTTTGGAATCCAAATGCGTAAAAAATGTCCTGTGAAATCCTAAAGGTACTCATTGGATTTAGGGCCCCTTTGCGCATATTGGCTGCAAAAAAGTGGCACACATGGGATATCGCCGTACTCGGGAGAAGTAGGGCAATGTGTTTTGTGGCGCATTTTTACCTATACCCCTACTGGGTGTGAAAAATATCTCTGTAAATGACAACTTTGTATAATTTTTTTTTAAAAAGTTGTCATTTACAGAGATATTTTTCACACCCAGTATGGGTATATGTAAAAGTACACCCCAAAACACATTGCCCTACTTCTGCCGAGTACAGCGATACCACATGTGTGCCACTTTTGCAGCCAAGTGTGCAAATCGGCTCTAAATCCAATGAGTACCTTTAGACGGTATTTTTACGCATTTTTCTTCTCACGCTTCAGGGCCCCTAAAATGCCAGGGCAGTATAAATGCTCACATGTGACCCCATTTAGAAAGAAGACACCCCAAGGTATTCTGTGAGTGGCATGGCGAGTTCATAGAAGATTTTTTTTTGCACAAGTTAGCTGAATTAGATTTTTTTTTTTTCACAAAGTCTCCCTTTCCGCTAACTTGTGACAAAAGTTCAATCTTTCATGGACTCAATATGCCCCTCAGCGAATACCTTGGGGTGTCTTCTTTCCAAAATGGGGTCACATGTGGGGTTTTTGTACTGCCATGGCATTTGAGGGTCTCTGCAATCATTACATGTATGGCCAGCATTAGGAGTTTCTGCTATTCTCCTTATATGGAGCATACAGGTAATGAGATTTTTTCCGTTCAGCCTCTGGGCTGAAAGAAAATGAACGGCACAGATTACCTCATTCGCATCGATCGATGTGGATGAAAAATCTCTGCCAAAAATATGCAAGAAAAAAAGAGGGGCCTGGCGATTGCCAGGACATAGGGGCTCCGCCCAAACATCCATACCCACTCAGCTCCTATGTCCTGGCAAACGTGATTTCTCCATTCACATCGATCAATCGATCGGTGTGGAGGAAGACATCTTTGCCAGATTTTTTGATACAAAGTGTTTGCCAAAGCATATGAACTCCAACACCTCTCCTCAGCTCATATGCCAGGGCAAACGTACCTGTCCTGCAGAGGAGAAATCTCGTCTTGCAGCGCCGCATACACCGACTTCACGTGTCTTCTGACAGCAGCGCAATGCTTCTCTCAGAATTCACATCAGTGCTGCGGCGTTTTCGCCGGTTGGTCCGTTGGGGAAAAAAAAGTGGTTAAAAAAGAAGAAGAAAAAACAGGCAGCAGGAACATAACTTGAACGTTGCAAACTTTATAAAACCAGAACATTGTAAAACATGAACATAAAAACCTGAACGAACAAGATTTTTTTTTCTTGCTACCTGTTTAATTTTTTTTTTTTTTTACCATCTCACTCTTTATTTTCCTAGCAGAAACCTCTCCTTTCCCATGAGACAATGTGTAAAGTGTAAATCACACAGAGATGGTGCAAAGTACATTATACACGTTATCCCAAGTGAAAGGAGAGGTTTTTACCGCTTCAAACTTCTGCTGTAGCACACTAGCACCGTTCTCTATGTGTTAGGGTCTCTCAAAACCTAGTGTCCTGAGAGACCCTAGAGCCTGAGTGGAAAAAAAAACTACCTGTGTAGTGCTGTCCCTATGTCCCTAAGTGTACCTGAGTGTGGTACTTCCGGAAACACTCTCCAAGGCATAGGGCAGGGTGGTCAGGACAGAAATAACGGGTGTCACGCCTTATTCCACTCCTGCTACAGACACGACATTTTTTTCGGGGTGGCGGTTGGGTTGAGGTACCAGGCACCACGCTGGGGAAGTGCCGCTCGTGTAGACAGCTAACTACACTGGTGGTTGGGGCCACGGAACCTCCTGTATACAGGAGGTTCTCGATGATCTCTTCCTGGAATTTGAGGATGGATCCCGTTCTCCCAGCCTTACTGTAGAGAACGTAACTGTTATATAGAGCCAATTGAATTAGATATACAGACACCTTTTTATACCAGCGTCTGGTCTTTCGGGAAATCAAATAAGGGGCCAACATCTGGTCGTTAAAGTCCACCCCTCCCATGTGGAGGTTATAGTCGTGGACTGAGAGGGGCTTTTCAACGACACTGGTTGCCCGTTCAATTTGGACTGTCGTGTCTGCGTGAATGGAGGAGAGCATGTAAACGTCACGCTTGTCTCTCCATTTCACCGCGAGCAGTTCTTCGTTACACAATGCAGCCCTCTGCCCCCTTGCAAGTCTGGTGGTAATGAGCCATTGGGGGAAGCCCCGGCGACTAGGTTGCATGGTGCCGCAGCAGCCAATCTGTTCTAGGAACAAATGTCTGAAGAGGGCCACACTTGTGTAAAAGTTGTCCACATAAAGATGGTACCCCTTGCCGAATAAGGGTGACACCAAGTCCCAGACTATCTTCCCACTGCTCCCTAGGTAGTCAGGGCAACCGACCGGCTCCAGGGTCTGATCTTTTCCCTCATAGATCCGAAATTTGTGCGTATAGCCTGTGGCCCTTTCACAGAGCTTATACAATTTGACCCCATACCGGGCGCGCTTGCTTGGGATGTACTGCTTGAAGCCAAGGCCCCCTGGTAAAATGTATTAGGGACTCGTCTACGCAGATGTTTTGTGCGGGGGTATACAAATCTGCAAATTTCTGGTTGAAATGGTCTATGAGGGGCCGAATTTTATGGAGCTGGTCAAAAGCTGGGTGGCCTCTGGGACGGGAGGTGCTGTTGTCACTAAAGTGCAGGAAACACAGGATTGTCTCAAAACGTGTCCTGGACATGGCAGCAGAGTACATGGGCATGTGATGAATTGGGTTTGTGGTCCAATATGACCGCAATTCATGTTTTTTTGTAATGCCCATGCTGAGGAGAAGGCCCAGAAAAGTTCTAAATTCGGAAACTTGGACTGGTTTCCACCGGAAAGGCTGGGCATAAGAGCTTCCCGGGTTGTAGGCGATAAATTGAGTGGCATATCTGTTTGATTCTGCCACGACTAGGTCATAGAGCTCCGCAGTGAAAAACAGCTCAAAAAACCCCAGCGCCGATCCGATCTGAGCTGTTTCCACCCGAACTCCTGACTGGGCGGTGAAAGAGAGAACTAATGGTGCGGCTGAAGAAGGGGGCTGCCAATCAGGGTTTGCCAGCTCCTCAGGGATTTTAGGGGCTCTACGGGCCTGTCTTTGCGGTGGCTGCGACGGGGAAACTACTGCACGTGCCACCGTACCAGCTTCTACTGCCCTTCTGGTGCTCGCCACTTCACCATGTTGTACGGCAGTGCTGGTACTAGGTCCAGGACGGGCTGCGCTGCTGGTGTATGCCTCACTCTGCTGCCCTTGAAGCGGATCCTGCGCAACCTGCGGTCTAGCAACACGGGGCCGGGTACTCCTGGTTCTATCAGGGACCTCAACCTCTTCGTCAGAACTTTGGGTCAGACTGCCACTGCTTTCTACAGGTTCATATTCTGACCCGCTGGATTCGTCAGATGAGGGTTCCCATTCCTCATCCGACTGGGTCAGAATACTGTAGGCCTCTTCAGAGGAATACCCCTTGTTTGACATTTGGGCGACTAAATTTAGGGGGTATTCCCTGAGACTACCCAAGAAAAAAAGCAAGCCTGTCTTACAATTGAGAGGGTAGCGAAGTACAGAAGCCGCTGCGATTGATAAAAAAGATCAAAACTGATTTTTTTTATCGCCGCAGCGCTTGTGAAGGATTGTGCAGTGATTACAAAAAAAAATTAGCGCTACGCTAATCAGCAAACCAGTGACTGCGGTGCGGTGGGCTGGGCGCTAACGCTAACTACCTACCAAAGGGGCCTAAACTAAGCTAAACCTAACAGTCAATCCTAGTGAAAAAAAAAAAAGTGACAGTTTACACTGATCACTTTTTTCCCTTTCACTAGATGATTGACAGGTGATGAAAGGGGTGATCAAGGGGTTAATTTGGGTGATGGGGGGCTGATCAGGGGGCTAATGTGTGGTGATTGTGTGTACTCACAGTAAGGTGTGCTCTCTCCTGGGTCCAACCGACGAAAAGGACCCAGGAGAGGGCACAGAAGCCATTTAACCCATCATATTTACAAATATGATGGGTTAAATGGCTTCTCATTCGTTTTTTTAAAAGTCATCAGCCCGCCAGCGCTGCCGATTGGCTGGCAGGCTGATGACCAACTAGCCCTGCACCTTTTGCCGTGCGCGATCTGCGCATGCGCGGGCGCATATACGCGAAATCTCGCGTCTCGCGAACAGAAGATCCCGGCCGCCCGCAGGATGCGATCCTGCGTACGGCGGTCCGGGAGTGGTTAAGGAATTTTCTGTGTTGTACCGCTTTAAGCGATCAGCATATTTAGCGGACAGTCTTTGGTAGTTCTCATAGGCAGCATTCAATTGCTTAACAGCGCCCTTTAGGTGCAATACCTTATGAGTTGGTTGAGACAGAGCTGACATGCATTCATTAGTGCTAGACCATGAGTGGCTGATGTTCTGCAGCAGTTATTCCCTGTCAGCCTCATAGTTCTGCTGGACTTTCCGGGTTGGTTTCACAGAACATTTTTGTTTTATGTGGCTTTGAGGATCTGACTCCTGATCTGTAGGAGGTTCAGTTCCTTGCTGTGTATTAGGTTCCTCAGATTGTACATTGCCTTGCTGGTACATTGTGACAACAAGCAGAGGGTTAAATCACAAGGTTTGCATAGAAAATAGAGTTTCCTAGGCAACCAGTGGGAGGGGGAGTCAGAGAGAAGTATAGCAATGGCTGCTGCAAAGTTAGTTTGGATTGCATGCAGAGCTTAGATTGACTTGCAGGCAGAATGCATGTGACAATTGTCTAGGAGCTGATTATGTGACAGTTGCATGAACAGTTTCCTCAATAATCTGTGCAGAAAACTGATGAATCTTATGCTGAGATTTACTTGCTGGCTGTAGTATACAGGCTTGAACATATATTCTGCTATATTCCAGTGTCTATATACATCTCACTATACATGCATAGCTAGCAAGGATCCCTTGAAAGATATTTTGCAGATCTTGTAAGATCCCTTCACAGATTTTTTGACTGTTCTGCCTCTCCAGTCTAAGCACTACAATGTGATCTCTGAACTTACAGTTGTGATGAGATGGCAATAACTGCAGTCTTAGGTGAATTGGCTGACAGTGACTCGATCCAAAGGTCACCTTGTAGATCCTGAAGAAGTTTATTCCAAACTGTGCAGATCATACACCGATGAACAAATGGATAGGTCAAAAAATCATGCTGTGAGCAGCTAACAGGAGCATGTAGCTGAGATGAGGGTAGAAGGCAGAATGAAGAAGAAGGGAGAAGACAGAGAGAGCAAAAGCTAGGGGAAGAGAAAAGGGATATACATAATGAAAAAGCAAACCATGCATGTGTAACATGACAGGACTTATTAGTCTGTAAACGTGACAGACTTTGTAAATTGCGCCTGTAGTCGTGACAGGACTCCCTGTGGACGAAACTGACGCCATAGTATAGTGTTTTTTTTTTTTTTTTTTAACAACCCCAGGAGAGGCGGAATTGGATAAACGTGAAAAATGAGACCACAGGGTCAGCTTCCTAGGAGAATGGGTCTATAATGCAAGGACGGGCAATAGAAAAGTAACAGCAGGGAGCGAGAGGAAGCAAGAACCTAGAGAGGGTAAGAGGGAGAAAATGCGAACCTGGGAGAAGGTGATGTCCGAAAAGGAAGGCTTGGGATGACTGCTTGAAAAGAAAACAATGAAGACCCAATGACCTAGAACGAGAATGTGGTGAGGCTCTAATGGCAAAAGCCACGCATGCGAGCCTCCACAAGAAAAATTGTATTGTGAGCCACAGCTGACCGAGCTATGCGAGCGGGCCTGAAGGCAGAAAAAGACATGGAACCTAGTGTGGGGGGACCACGCAGCCGACCTCGAATGGCGGAGTTATATGTGTAAGATTCAAACTGAAAAGCCATGCGTTAGAGACTAATGGCGGAGCCAAGCGTGAGAGACTAATGGTGGAGCCAAGCGTGAGAGACTAATGGTGGAGCCAAGCGTGAGAGACTAATGGCGGAGCCAAGCGTGAGAGACTAATGGCGGAGCCAAGCGTGAGAGACTAATGGCGGAGCCAAGCGTGAGAGAGACTAATGGCAGAGTTATGCGTGAGAGAGACTAATGGCGGAGCAAAGCGTGAGAGACTAATGGCGGGACCAAGCGTGAGAGACTAATGGTGGAGCCAAGCGTGAGAGACTAATGGCGGAGCCAAGCGTGAGAGACTAATGGCGGAGCCAAGCGTGAGAGACTAATGGCGGAGCCAAGCATGAGAGACTAATGGCGGAGCCAAGCATGAGAGACTAATGGCAGAGTTATGCGTGAGAGAGACTAATGGCGGAGCAAAGCGTGAGAGACTAAAGGCAGAGCCAAGCATTAGAGACTAATGGCAGGGCCAAGCGTGAGAGAGACTAATGGCGGAGCTATGTGTGAGACTAATGGCAGGGCCATGCGTGAGAGAGACTAATGGCAGGGCCATGCGTGAGAGAGACTAATGGCAGGGCCATGCGTGAGAGAGACTAATGGCAGGGCCATGCGTGAGACTAATGGCAGGGCCATGCGTGAGAGAGACTAATGGCAGGGCCATGCGTGAGAGAGACTAATGGCAGGGCCATGCGTGAGAGAGACTAATGGCAGGGCCATGCGTGAGAGAGACTAATGGCAGGGCCATGCGTGAGAGAGACTAATGGCGGGGCCATGCGTGAGAGAGACTAATGGCAGGGCCATGCGAGAGAGACTCTAATGGCAGGGCCATGCGAGAGAGACTCTAATGGCGGGGCCATGCGAGAGAGACTCTAATGGCGGGGCCATGCGTGAGAGACTCTAATGGCGGGGCCATGCGTGAGAGACTCTAATGGCGGGGCCATGCGTGAGAGACTCTAATGGCGGGGCCATGCGTGAGAGACTCTAATGGCGGGGCCATGCGTGAGAGACTCTAATGGCGGGGCCATGCGTGAGAGACTCTAATGGCGGGGCCATGCGTGAGAGACTCATTGCAAATTTTTTTTTCAAATATAAACCACTTATGCAGCACCAGTATGACTTGGGGACTTGCATAACCATGACCCCCTCCGACAGTGAACTTAGGACACTAACCAGCCTACAACCATATTGCACCCCTAACGAATAACGTGAAGAACGGTCATAGGCCCTGAGGAGCCATGAGGCTGAAGTGGTCATCGGGCCCCCGAAGCCAAGACTGAACTGGATGACATTACAGTGACGATAAGTAATTAAAACGTGAGCCAGACCTGATGGAATATGCATAGATATTAGTGAACTGAACCACGTACATAAATAAACTATTAAACCAACCGTGAAATTGAACAGATGGGAGAAAAATAAGAGCCAGAGGCATTACAGTTCGCTAAGACAAGACCCTTATCGTGACAAATGAATGAACTTGTGAAACATAGTAGGAACTTACTCCTATTGGCCCACTGACAGCTGAGGGACTGTATGGTGAACTGGGGCAGGAGACCAATCTGAGTGAATGCAAAACAGAAGTAAAAGGAGACCAGTCTGAGTGAATGTGAACCAGGACTAAAAAACGGCACAATATATTTTTCTTCTTTCCACCGAAGTGAAACAGAAAAGTAGGCCTATGGAATGTAAACCAGTGAGGAAAGAAACGTAAACTTGAAAGAAAGCAGCTATGTTTATCAGGATAACGGTATCAGAGCGGTGTGCTGACTGCCCTAGTAAAAATACTGAGTAAACCATGATGTAGCAATGAAAAGGAAAATGCAGCTTTAAGTGGAAGCAGAGTATAACATCTGATGTAAGAACAGGTGGGTGAATGCAGCTCTGAGCATGAAGAGCAAGGTATAACGCAGCCGTATGAATGCAATCTGAAAGTGAGCAGAGTATTATTGTGATGCAACAGCAAACGCATGAATGCAGCTCTAGTAGTGAATGGAGTATAGGACAAAATGTAAATGCAGACACATGGACGTAGCTTTTGAAGGTAACAAACCTAACCATGATCATTTGACCATTAGTGCCCAACCACCTACAAGCTGTAACCATGTCCGATCCTACAGCACTCGCCTGGCACCTTCTGCCATTGCCCAGGTGCGAACGAACCGCCACATAATGCTGCAGGTTTTTTTTTTTTTTTTTAAATGATGGTCACCACAACACCACCTCGTGTTCCCCTAAGAAAACATAAACATGGTTGGACATAAACCCTGATCCAACGCCAATTAATCGACATAATAGTGCACCTATAAACCTAGCACATGCGTGCCCATAACATACAGTTTATAGATTAAACACACTTACTGTACATACAAGAGCATCAGAACTCAAATACAGGCGCCTTGACCAATCTGCTTGTGTCCACATATACAGATCACCATATACAGACCACTGATATACATTCACCAACACCTTGCATGTCTGGCGCTAACTGCGATGTGCGCCCCACATGTAAAACAGGTGATAGAAAAACTTGCACCGTTTTTTTCCCTTTTTTATTAATGACCATTGATGCATGACCCTTCGAGAGAGATAACTAAATAATACCATCACTTAAACACAGAGTGCGTAACTTGGAGACACGCATCCCGTATGAAACAGATCAGAAAACATGCGACCATAACTACTCTAGGTGCATGCTACACCAATAACTATATGCAATAGCTCCCAACAAGCCCCTAAACAGCCAGACAAAAATATTACCAACAGTCACTTGACCATTAGCGCCCAACTCTGCTTCGTACCAGAGTATTGCGAATAGCATACCGGACTGTGCGTCCCGTGCCAACAAGTGCGACTCTACAGTGAATGCCAGCATTCGCCTGGCACTTTCTGGCGATGCCCAGGAGTGAATAAGCCTCCACATGATGATGATTAGTGTTGAGCGAGCAGTTCGAGCATAGTTCAGGTTCGTACCGAATTTTGGGGTGTTCAGGACAAGGACCCGGACATTTTCAAAAAAGTTCGGGTTCAGGTCCGTTGTTAGTCGATTTCTTCCCGCTTTCTGAAGGGCTGCACAGCAGCCAATCAGCTAGCGTTTTACTTTTTACCCTAGGAAGCCATCACAGCCATGCCTACTAATGGCATGGCTGTGATTGGCCAAGTGCAGCATGTGAACCAGCCTCTATTTAAGCTGGAGTCATGTAGCGCCGCACGTCACTCTGCTCCGATTAGTGTAGGGAGAGGACGCAGCTTCTTTGAGGGCGAGATTAGGCAGGGAAAAGTCAGCAAAAACACCTAATGAAGTGATCGATCTACAGCTGTGAATCATTCAACTTCTGCTAGTTAATTGCTCACTGGTTTTTAGGCTGCACAGAGCGTTTTTCTGTCACCTTGATCGCCGGCCAATCCTAAATTGTTTGGAATAACATTTTTTAAAACATCCAGTGTGTTTATACGATCAGGTATGATGTTGTATCGATCTGGTATCGTAAGGGTTACGCCCGCTTCACAGACATTGACAGACCAAACTCCCCTTTAATGCACCGCAAACAACCGCAAACAGTCCATTTGCACAACTGCAAACTCCCTATTTGCACAAGGTTGGATACCAAGCTAGCCATGTCCCGGTGAGGTCATTGAAGGTTTCTTCCTCCACCCAGCCACGTACAACACCAAGGGTCCCTGAAAGGTGAATTGAATCGATTTTTCGAACGGGGAGATGGTTAAAAAAACGCTGGCTCCCTCCCCTTTGTTTTAATCCACGGTCACTGCGTCTGCGCCGTGCAATTTACTCTCACACCCGATATGAGTGGTATTTTCTGTAGTACTATTCTCATTAGTTTAATCCCTGTTACGTCCCCAATCTGGGGTCCATTTATTGAATTGATCTTTCGAACGGGGAGATGGTGAAAAAAACACTGGCTCCCTCCACTCTGTTTTAATCCACGGTCACTGAGTCTGCGCCGTGCAAATTACTGCCACACCCGATATGAGTGGTATTTTCTGTATTACTATTCTCCTCAGTTTAATCCCTGTTACGTCCCCAATCTGGGGTCCATTTATTGAATTGATTTTTCGAATGGGGAGATGCTTAAAAAACTGCTGGCTCCCTCCCCTTTGTTTTAATCCACGGTCACCGCGTCTGCGCCGTGCAATTTACTGTCGCACCCGATATGAGTGGTGTCTTAACTAGTACTTGCCGTCCGATCGCTTTTGGTCTGACCATAACGAAGCAACAGCCCTATCATCTGCGGTGTGGCAACATTGCCAACACACTCATAGAGGTGATTGCTTCATTGTGATACGCAAGCCCCTTCACCACAACAAGGTAACGATCACAAAGGGGAATTGACACTTGTATGTGCCTTTTTTTGTTTTTGCAGCCACAGTGCTGCACCATAGGACAGAAAAATTTGTCATGTACACATGCCTGAAAAATAATGGCATTGTTGCAGCCGCTGTTGTACCAGCGGCCGGAAAAATTTATGTTTTCCAGGCAGAAAAGTGACTAAAACATTGCGGCTTGAACCCTAGTTGGTGGCGGAGAATTCACGAAAGTCATCCGGTATGCAGACATTAAATACACCAGCGTGGGGACCATTTTGAGGCCAAGGCATGTCATCAGGCCTTTTGTTAGTCAAACGTATCCCCCACTATCAGTCCCTTCGGATCCATGCTTCATTCATCTTTATGAAGGTGAGGTAATCAACACTTTTTTGACCGAGGCGACTTCTCTTGTCAGTGACAATGCATCCAGCTGCAATGAAGGTCCTTTCTGACAGACACTTGAAGAAGGGCAGGCCAGAAGTTATATCGCAAACTAGGATAGGTCAGGCCACAGGTCAAGCCTGTACACCCAGTAGTGAAGGGGTTCATCACTCCTTAGAGTCTCGATATCTGCTGTTAAGACGAGGTAGTCTGCTACCTGCCGGTCGAATCGTTCTCTAAGGCTGGATCCCGAATGGCTGCGGCGATGGGTAGGATTGAAAAAGCTCTGGATGTCCTCCATCAACAACACATCTGTAAATCATCCAGTCCTTGCAGCCGTGGTAGGAGGAGGATTACATTCACCTCTTCCCCAGTTAGATTCCCGTTGTGCTGTGACATCCCCCTTATAAGCTGTGTAAAGCATATTTTTTAGTTTGGTTTTGAACTGCTGCATCCTTTCCGACTTTCAGTAATTTGGTAACATTTCTGCCACTTTCTGCTTATACCGGGGGTCTAGTAGCGTGGTAAACCCAGTACAGGTCGTTCTCCTTCATCCTTTTTATATGAGGGTCCCTCAAAAGACATGCCAGCATGAAAGACCCCATTTGCACAAGGTTGGATGCAGAGCTACTCATTTCCCGTTCCTCGTCCTCACTGATGTCATTGACGGTCTGTTCTTTCCCCTAGCCACGTACAACACCATGGGTCCCAGATAGGTGACAACAACGAGCACCCTGGGGTGCCTGCTGTGGTTGGTCTTCCTCCTCCTCAAAGCCACATTCCTCCTCTGACTCCTCTTCCTCATACTCCTCTTCCAGAGTTGCCGCAGGTCCGGAAAGCGATGATGACAAGGCTGTTTCTGGTGGTGATGGTGACCACAACTCTTCCTCTTCACGCTCATCTACAGCCTGATCCAGCACTCTTCGCAGGGCACGCTCCAGGAGGAAAACAAATGGGATGAGGTCGCTAATGGTGCCTTCGGTGTGACTGACTAGGTTTGTCACCTCCTCAAAAGGACGCATGAGCCTACAGGCATTGCGCATGAGCGTCCAGTAACGTTGCAAAAAAATTCCCAGCAAATTTGTTCCATTGTCACACACCACTTTGCCGATCTCCAGTTGGTGCGGGGTCAGCCACGGATTCACCTGTGCGTTCAGGGCGGACAGGAGTGCTGGTCCTGTGTGGCTCTCTGCTTTCAGGCAAGTCAACCCCAAGACAGCGTGACACTGTCGTATCCGGGATGTGGAATAGCCCCTGGGGAGCTGGGGGGATTCAGTTGATGTGCAGCCAGACGCCACTGCAGAAGAGGACTCAGCCGAGGAGGATATACCTGCGTGGGTACGTGATATACCTGCCCTGACCGTGCTTTGCAGACCAAGTATCAGTGGTCAGATGGACCCTTTCCCCAACACTGTATGCCAGAGATGCCATGACTTCCTTTTCAATAACATAGTAGAGGTTTGGGATTGCCTTTTTTGAAAAAAAATTTCATCCGGGTACCTTCCACTGTGGTGTCCCAATAGCGACAAATTTTTTGAAGGCCTCAGACTCCACCAGCTGGTATGTTAAAAAGCTGGCAGGCTAATAGTTCCGTCAAGCCAGCTGTCAGTCGCCGAGCAAGGGGGTGACTCTGTGACATTGCTTCTTACGCTCAAACATTTCCTTAACAGACACCTGACTGTGGGCAGATGAAAAGGAACTGCTGAAGGTGAGAGGCGGAGTGGCGGTTGGTTGAGAGGGGGCAGGGAGGACAGCAGTGGTTGACGTGGATAAAGATGCTGGACCAGGAGGAGCATGGTGGCTTTGAGTTTGTGTGCTGCTTGTACTCATGTGTTGATCTCATAGGTGTTTGTGATGTGAGATCATGTGCCTTCGCAAAGCAGTTGTACCGAGGTGGGTGTTGGACTTCCCACAACTCAGTTTCTTTTGGCACAGGTTGCAAATGGCATTGCTGTTATCAGAGGGAGACACACAAAAAAATGCCACACTGCTGAGCTTTGCAATGACGGCATTCTGGTGGTGGCAACAGCATGCGTTGACTGGTGTGCTGTCTGGCTGACCACGGGTGCCGATACATGCTGTCTGACTGTGCCACCAACTCCTTGCGACGACCTCCCCCTGCTTCCAACACATCTCCTCCTTCTCTCTGTCTCCCCTTCTGAACTTTCCCCCTCTTCTTCTCTTCGAGCAGGCACCCACGTGGCATCCGTGGACACATAGTCATCATCAACTGCTTCACTTGTATCTGACACCTCAGCAAAGGAAGCAGCAGCGGGTACAACATCATCATCATCATCATCACACTGTATGTCCATGTGTGTAATCCTGCTTGACTGAGACATATCCCTGTAATCGACATCATCTGGCAATAATGGTTGCGCATCACTAATTACATCCAACTGATGTGTAAATAACTCCTCTGACGGAACAAGTGAAGTGGCTGTGGTATTAGTGGTGGTTGTGGCGGCGGGCGGGAGCGTGGTAACTAGCAGGTGACCGAAGCTGAGCTGGAGGAGGATGGTGCGTCAAGCTTCTTAGCGGAAGCTGTTGAAGATTGGGTGTCCTGTCTAAGCCAGTCAACTGTGTCCTCAGAATTTTTCGGGTTCAGGGTACGTGGCCTCTGAACACTAGGCATTATTCCAGGGCGAGTGGAAATCACAGCACCACAACCATGACGGCCCCTGCTGCGTGGCCTGCCTCTGCCTGTCATTTTTTTTTAGATAAGTGGTACTAAGCGTGCTACAGTCTGTGGAAGTCGGCCTGACACACACTGGCAGCAGGCAAGCAACTGAAATGAGATTAATGTGTAAAAATTAAATGCCTTATTTTTCGGCAAGCTACTGTGCCACCCCGCATGAGTGGTGGGCACTGGCAGTGGGCACACTACAGTCTGTGGAAGTCGGCCTGACACACACTGGCAGCAGGCAAGCAACTGAAATTAGACTAATGTGTAAAAATGAAATGCCTTATTTATCGGCAAGCTACTGTGCCACCCGGTATGAGTGGCGGGCACTGGCAGTGGGCACACTACAGTCTGTAGAAGTCAGCCTGACATACACTGGCAGCAGGCAAGTAGTGTTGAGCGCGAATATTCGAATAGCTAATTTTTTTTTAGCGAATATCGGCACTTCGCTAATTCGCGAATATTTCGAATATAGCGCTATAAATTCGCTATTTCGAATATTCGTTTTTTGTTTTTTTTTGTTATATTTTTTTCTTTCCTACTTCCCAAAAGTAGTTCTTACCTGTCCTGAGGATTCCTGGCTTCCTGGCTGCTCTAGTCAGTGTCCGTTGCCGCTTCTGCCGACTTCCGTGCTCATGTAGCGTCCCCATCACCATGGGAACGTCTCCATATACTAAAATGTACTGTCGGATTTGAGGAATTACGTTAAAATCGCAATGCGATTAATTCAAGTTATATTAATCGCATTGCGATTACAACTTAGCACTGCTATCTTACATAGGCTAGAATTAACGAATATGGAATATAGCACTAGCAGTGCTAAGTTGAAATCGCAATGCGATTAATATAACTTGAATTAATCGCATTGCGATTTCAACGTAATTCCTCAAATCCGACAGTACATTTTAGTATATGGAGATGTTCCCATGTTGATGGGGACACTCCATGAGCAAGGAAGTTTATAGTTGGCTTGGTAGAATTAGCGAATAGCGAATATGACGAATGTATTCGTCATATGCCTCAAAACGAAGATAACGAAGTATTCTACATCTTCGTTTTAGCAACCTATTCGTCAACTTCGCTAATTCTAGCAATCAAATAGGAAGGTTGACTATAGAGACAGCTGTGTTAAATTCGCTATGCGATTATTATATTATATAATATATATTATATTATTATATATATATATATATATATATATATATATATATATATATATAATCGCATAGCGAATTAAACAAAGTTGACTCTATAGTCAACCTTCCTATTTGATTGCTAGAATTTGACGAATAGGTTGCTAAAACGAAGATGTAGAATACTTCGTTATCTTCATTTTGAGGAATATGACGAATACATTCGTCATATCCGTCATCTTCGCTATAATTTTAGATATAAAACCAATAGGAAAGTAGCCTTAAGTTAAAATCGCAATACGCGGTTATTTAAATCGCATATTAATCGCGATAACTAGAATAATGACGAATATTCAATTTCAACGAATATGAAACAAATATTCTTTCGAATATTCGCGAATTTTGTCGAAATCGAATATGGCACCTGCCGCTCATCACTACAGGCAAGCAACTGAATTTAGACTAAATTATAAAAATTAAATGCCTTATTTATCGGGAAGCCACTGTGCCACCCGGTATGAGTGGTGGGCACTGGCAGTGGGCACACTACAATCAGTGGAAGTCGGCCTGACACACACTGGCAGCAGGCAAGCAACTGAAATTAGACTAAAGTGTAAAAATGAAATGCCTTTTTTTTTTATGCAAAGTTCTGTGCCACACGGTATGAGTGGTGGGCAGTGGCAGTGGGCACATTACAGTCTGTGGGCCTGCAGCTCCTCACACACGGGCAGGCCAGGCAACTGCAATACATATATGGAGAAAAACAAAAGCAGACTAATGTAGCAGCCCTAAAAAGGGCTTTTTGGGGTGCTGTCAAGAGGCTGTCCTTACAGCAGAGTTCAGATGAGTCTTTCAGGACTGGAGTGGACACTGAATACACTAGCCTAGCTATCGATTTCTCAATTAAATCAGCAGCAGCTACACTGTCCCTTCTCTCACTAAGACTGCAGCTTCCGAATGAATCTAAAATGGATGCTGTTCAAGAGATGGGAGGGTCTAGGAGGGAGTGTATGCTGCTGATTGGCTGAAATTTGTCTGCTGACTGTGAGGTACAGGGTCAAGTTTGCTCAATGATGATGTATAGGGGGCGGACCGAACATTGCATATGTTCGCCCGCCGCGGCGAACGCGAACAAGCTATGTTAGCCGCAAACTGTTTGCAGGCGGATAGTTCGGGCCATCTCTATTAATAGTGTCCGGCAAAGAATATATTTTGTTTTGGAGTAAAATTCAATAGCCAAAATAGCAATACCGTAAATCTGGCGTCCCAGCAGTGGCTGACCAAGTTTAATAGTGTCCGGCAAAGGATATATTTTTTTCTGGGGTGAAATTTAATTGCCAAAATAGCAATACCGTAAATCTGGTGTCCCTGCAGTGGCTGGCAAAGTTTAATAGTGTCCGTCATAGTATATATTTTGTTCAGGGGTGAAATTCAATTGCCAAAATAGCAATACCGTAAATCTGGTGTCCCACCAGTGGCTGGCCAAGTTTAATAGTGTCCGGCAAAGGAGTTATTATTTTCTGGGGTGAAATTCAGTTGCAAAAATAGAAATACAGTAAATCTGTTGTTCAAGCTGTTGCAGGCTTAGTTTTAATCTGTCCGTAAAAGGGTATATTTTTTTTTTGGGGGGGTGAAATTTTATTGCCAAGATAGCAATACCCTGAATCTGGTGTTCCAGCTGTGACTGGACAAGTTTAATAGTATCCGTCAAAGGATAGATTTTGTTCTGGGGTGAAATTTAATTGCCAAATTAGCAATACCCTGAATCTGGTGTTCCAGCTGTGGCTAGCCAAGTGTAATACTGTCTGCTGTCTGGAAAAGTATAGATTTTTTTCTGTAGTGAAATTCAATTGCCAAAATAAAAATCCCCTAAATCTAGTGTCCCAGCAGTGGCTGGCAAAGTTTAATAGTGTACGGCAAAGGATTTATTATTTTCTGTGGTGAAAATCAGTTGCAAAAATAGAAATACATTCAATCTGTTGTTCCAGATGTTGCAGGCTTAGTTTTAATCTGTCCGTAAAAGGGTATATTTTTTTCTGGGGTGAAATACAGTTGCAAAAATAGAAATACAGTAAATCTGGTGTTCCAGCTGTGACTGGACAAGTTTCATAGTATCCGTCAAAGGATAGATTTTGTTTTGGAGTGAAATCCACTTGCCAATATAGCAATACCCTGAATCTGGTGTTCCAGCTGTTGCAGGCCAATTGTTAATCTGTCCGTAAAAGGGTAAATTACACTCAGCGTGCATCTCCAAGTATATTTCTTTCCCTAAAAGGGTATATTACAAAAAGTGTTACATTACAATCGTTGAAAGCATAATCCTATAAATCTTCACGCACTATTGTGCATCTTATAGTGTATTTCTGTCCGTAAAAGGGTATATTACACTCAAGGTGTATATACAAATGCTGAGAGGGTCATCCTCAATAACTTCACATGCTACTGTGGATCTCCAAGTGTATTACACAAAGTGTTAAAATACAATTGCTAAAGGCATAATCCTTCATATTTTTTAACACGCTACTTTGCATCTCCAAGTGTAAATCTGTCCATAAAAGGAAACCTTACATCCAGGGCCTAAATACTAGACCTACAATTGATATCCCCCTAAATCAGTGGTTACTGCTGTGCCTGGATTAGTGTAATACGGTACATAAATAAATAGGCAGATAGTGTTAGGTGCCTGTAAAAAAAGGCCTGAATTTGAAATCAATACATTGGGCCAAATATTTTTTTTCTTATTGTGGTGCTTGGTGAACGGTAACAATGAGGAAAACATCTAGTAAGGGATGTGGACGCCGTCATGGTGGTGTTAGTGGACCCTCTAGTACTGGGAGAGGAAGTGGCCATTCTGCCACAGCCACACGTTCTAGTGAACCAACTAAATAAGGTTCTAGTACTCGCCAAAATTTACACCGATATTTGGTGGAGCCCAATGCCGTTCTAAGGATAATAAAGCCTGAGCAGGTAAAGGCGCTAGTCAATTGGGTGGCCGACAGTGGATCCAGCACGATCACAACATTATCTCCCACCCAGTCTTCTGCAGAAAGCGCACAGGTGGCGCCTGAAAACCAAGCCCATCAGTCTGTCACATCACCCCCATGCATATCAGGGAAACTTTCAGAGCCTCAAGTTATGCAGCAGTCTCTTATGCTGTTTGAAGACTCTGCTGGCAGGATTTCCCAAGGGAATCCACCTAGCCCTTCCCAAGTGGTGGAAGACATAGAATGCACTGATGCACAACCACTGATGTTTCCTGATGATGAGGACATGGGAATACCACCTCATCAGAGTTAGCAAGTCTCTGATGATGACGAAACACAGTTGCCAACTGCCGCGTCTTACTGCAGTGTGCAGACTGAACAGGAGGTGGTCAGGGAGGAAGACTGGGTGGAAGACGATGCAGAGGACGATGAGGTCATAGACCCCACATGGAATTAAGGTCGTGCCGCTGACTTTCATAGTTCAGAGGAAGAGGCAGTGGTGAGACCGAGCCAACAGCGAAGCAAAAGAGGGATCAGGGGGCAAAAGCAGAACAGCCGCCGCCAAGAGAGTTTGACTGCTACTGGCCAGCGCCACCAGGGACCCAGCACCCCAAAGGCAGCTTCAAGGAGTTCCCTGGCATGGCACTTCTTTAAACAATGTGCTGATGACAAGACCCGAGTGGTTTGCACGCTGTGCCATCAGAGCCTGAAGCGAGGCATTAACCTTCTGAACCTTAGCACAACCTGCATGACCAGGCATCTACATGCAAAGCATGAACTGCAGTGGAGTAAACACCTTAAAAACAAGGAACTCACACTGGCTCCCCTTGCTACATCTTCTGCTGCTGTCTCGGCCTCTTCATCCGACTCGGGAGGAATGTTGACACCTGCCGCCCACCAAACAGAGGATGTGCCACCGACACCACCACCTGCGTCACCAAGCATCTCCACCATGTCACAGGGCATCGTTCAGCTCTCCATCTCACAAACCTTTGAGACAAAGCGTAAATTCCCACGTAGCCATCCTCGAGCCCTGGGCCTGAATGCCAGCATTTCTAAACTACTGGCCTTTGAAGCTTTCTGTGTCCACCAGCCTGAATGACAGCATTTCAAACAGCTGATGTCCATGGCTGTCCCACAGTATGTTGTTCCCAGCCACCACTATTTCTCCAAGACAGCCGTGCCTTCCCTGAACAACCAAGTATCCGATAAAATAAAAGTGTGCACTGCGCAACGCCATCTGTGGCAAGGTCCACCTAACCACAAATACGTGGACCAGTAAGCACGGCCAGGGACGCTATATCTCCCTAACTGCACACTGGGTAAATGTAGTGGCGGCTGGGCCGCAGGCGGAGAGTTCCTTGGCGCACGTCCTTCCGCCACCAAGGATCGCAGGGCATCATTCTTTGCCTCCTGTAGCCTCCTCCTCCTACTCGGCTTCCTCCTCCTCTGATTCCACCAACTCATCCAGTCAGCCACACACCTTCACCACCAACTTCAGCACAGCCCGGGGTAAACGTCAGCAGGCCATTCTGAAACTCATATGTTTGGGGGACAGGCCCCATACCGCGCAGGAGTTGTGGCGGGGTATTGAACAACAGACTGACGAGTGGTTTCTGCCGGTGGGCCTGAAGCCCGGCCTGGTGGTGTGCGATAATGGGCGAAATCTCGTCGCAGCTCTGGGACTAGCCGGTTTGACGCACATCCCTTGCCTGGCGCATGTGCTGAATTTGGTGGTGCAGAAGTTAATTCACAACTCACCCTGAAATGTCAGAGCTGCTGCATAATGTGAGGGACGTCTGTGCGCGCTTCCTGCGTTCACATCCTGCCGCTGCTCGCCTGTCTGCGCTACAGCGGAACTTCGGCCTTCCCGCTCACCGCCTCATATGTGACCTGCCCAACAGGTGGAACTCCACCTTGCACATGCTGGAGAGACTGTGCGAGCAGCAGCAGGCCATAGTGGAGTTTCAGCTGCAGCACGCACGCGTCAGTCGCACTACGGATCAGCACCATTTCACCACCAATGATTGGGCCTCCATGCGAGACCTGTGTGCCCTGTTTCGAGTACTCCACCAACATGGCCAGTGGCGATGACACCGTTATCAGCGTTACAATACCACTTCTATGTCTCCTTGACAAAACGTATAGGGTGATGATGGAAGAGGAGGTGGCCCAGGAGGAGGAGGATGAGGGGTCATTTTTAGCACTTTCAGGCCAGTCTGTTAGAAGTGGCTCAGAGGGAGGTTTTTTGCAACAGCAGAGGCCAGGTACAAATGTGGCCAGCCAGGGCCCACTACTGCAGGAAGAGGAGGATGAGGTGGAGGTGGAGGAGGATGAGGATGAAGCAGGTTCACAGCGGGGTGGCACCCGACACAGCTCAGGCCCATCACTGGTGCGTGGCTGGGGGGGGATACGGAGGACGATGACGATATGCCTCCCACAGAGGACAGCTTGTCCTTACCTCCTGGCACACATGAGCCTGGCACACATGAGCAACTACATGCTGCAGTGCCTGCGCAACGACTGCAGAGTTGCCCACATTTTAACGTGTGCGGACTACTGGGTTGCCACCCTGCTGGATCCCTGGTACAAAGACAATGTGCCCACCTTACTTCCTGCACTGGAGCATGATAGGTAGATGCGCGAGTACAAGCGCACATTGGTAGACGCGCTACTGAGAGCATTCCCAAATGTCACAGGGGAACAAGTGGAAGCCCAAGGTGAAGGCAGAGGAGGAGCAAGAGGTCGCCAACGCAGCTGTGTCATGGCCAGCTCCTCTGAGGGCAGGGTTAGCATGGCAGAGATGTGGAAAAGTTTTGTCAAAACGCCACAGCTTACTGCACCACCACCTGATACGGAACGTGTTAGCAGGAGGCAGCATTTAACTCACATGGTTGAACAGTATGTGTGCACACCCCTCCACGTACTGACTGATGGTTCGGCCCCATTCAACTTCTGGGTCTCCAAATTGGCCACGTGGCCAGAGTTAGCATTTTATGCCTTGGAGGTGCTGGCCTGCCCGGCGGCCAGAGTTTTGTCTGAACATGTATTCAGCACGGCAGGGGGCGTCATTACTGACAAACGCAGCCGCCTGTCCACAGCCAACGTGGACAAGCTGACGTTCATAAAAATGAACCAGGCATGGATCCCACAGGACCTGTCCCTCCCTTGTGCAGAATAGACATTTATAACTGCCTCCCCCTCAACCATGTATTCTTGTACTCCGGGGCACTTCTTTATTGAATCCTCATTTTTTTTAACTTTACCATGATCTTGCGGTGCAACCCAAAGTTGAATGAACCTCTCCTCTGTCTGGGTGGTGGGGCCGAAATAACTGAGTGGCCTTCTCCGGTGGTGGGTGAAATGACGCATGATTCCTTGCTGTGGGACCTCTCTCCTCTGTCTGGGTGCTGGGGCCTAAATAACTGAAAATGGCCTTCTCCGGTGGTGGTTGATATAACGCATGATTCCTTGCTATGGGACCTCTCTCCTCTGTCTGGGTGCTGGGCCAAAATAACTGAAAGTGGCCTTTTCCAGTGGTGGGTGATATGACACATGATTCCTTGCAGTGGGACCTGTCTCCAATTGATATTGGTTAAATTTTATTTATTTTATTTTAATTCATTTCCCTATCCACATTTGTTTGCAGGGGATTTACCTACATTTTACTGCCTTTGGCAGCCCTCTAGCCCGTTCCTGGACTATTTTACAGCCTTTTTAGTGCCTAAAAGTTCGGGTCCCCATTGACTTCAATGGGGTTCGGGTTCGCAATAAAGTTTGGGTCGAGTTCGGATCCCGAACCCAAACATTTTCGGGAAGTTCGGCCGAATTTCTCGAACCTGAACATCCAGGTGTTCGCTCATCTCTAGCAGCCAATCATTTGACGAACAAGCAAACACTTATTTGTTGGATAATGGATATCTTTCATCAGGATGAAATATGGCCAACTATTGGCAGCACAACTCCCTATGTATTCAGGGATGTGCTGCAGATAATCAACAAAACTGAATAAGTGCGGAAGCGGAGTCAATCAATCCTCCCACAATTAGTTAGTATTGGCCAGTGCAAAAGCAGTCCTATGGATGTGTTATCATCTATTAGGCCATTGGTGCTAGCCCTTAGTATAAGTGCCCAATGAAGTTGGCTGGTGCTCGAGAAGGAAATACTTTGATTGAATTAAACTATGAGGCATTGGCCATGATTTGTCAAACTGGTTTTGTCTTTTTTTTCTGGAGTACATTGTGACTTTTTAGTTGCTTTACTTGTAAAGCCTCTTTCACACTATCGTTTTTGCTTTCCATCCTAGAGTTCCGTCCTCGGGGCTCTAGGACAGAAAGATACTGATCAGGATTAGTGTTGAGCGAACAGTTCGAGCATAGTTCGGGTCCGTACCGAATTTTGGGGTGTTCGTGACACGGACCCGAACCCGAACTTTTTCGTAAAAGTTCGGGTTCGGGTTCGTCGTTCGGCATGTATTTTGGCGCATTTTGAAAGGCTGCAAAGCAGCCAATCAACATGCATCATACTACTTGCCCTAAGATGCCATCGCAGCCATGCCTACTATTGGCAAGGCTGTGATTGGCCAAGTGCAGCATGTGACTCAGCCTCTTTATAAGCTTGTGCGCACGTCGGGACGTGCTCACTCCCGATGTGAATAGAACAGGGATAGACGCAGCTGATGCTAGGGCGAGAATAGGCAGGGATAATTGAATAACTGGAAGCAAATTTCTCTCCTCCACCTGTGATTCATCTGAACAACTGCAGCTGAGCTGCTTTTTTGATAGGGATTGGCTATTTTTAGAGTGGCCAGAGTGATTTTTCCATCCACATGTACCTGGGCTGACCGCCGGCCGCCATTTTGCGACTTGTAGTGCTGCAGCAGAAGCTGCCACAGTGTGCATTCCAAAGCTCCAAACAAGTCAGACATCTACACCTGGGATTCAGACCAATAGCGATTTAGCAGCACAGTCCAAGGCTATTTTTTTAAAGGTTGTGCAGACCATTTTGTGGCACATGTTACTGGGCTGATAGGCGGCGGCCATCTTGGGACTAGTGCTGCAGCACAATCTCTCCCAACGTCCATTAATCACTTGTAATAGTGGTCTGTGCCATAGAAATCCTACATCAGGGACTTGGGTGTGCTTGTGTCACCCCTACTAATACCAGTCCACCTGTAATCCATACAGTCAAAAGACTGAAAGTATTCCAGTGAGGGAATTTTTTTATTTAAAAAAGGCCAAGTTAGTTTATCTGGCGTTCAATATACTAGATACAGTTAGGCCTGCGTTTCATACATCTGGAATTAGCAAACTAATGTGCTGGGGTTGGGAAAACATATATGTACCCATACTAGAATCTGTCAAAGAAAGCGGTACTCACATATAACAGTCATTCCATCTGTAATCCATACAGTCAAAAGACTGAAAGTATTCCAGTGAGGGATTTTGCTTATAAAAAATAATATATTTCATTGTGGTGCGAGTTGAATCGCAACAATGAAGAAAAATACTATTAAGGGACGAGGGCGCGGTCGTGGTGGTGTCCGTGGAGCCTCTGTTGCTGGTAGAGGACGTGGCCGTTCGGCTCCAGGCGCACACAGTAGGGAACGAACTCCCTCAACTAGCCGGCAGAATGTACCGCAATATCTCGTGGGGCCCAATGCCGCTCTTAGGATGGTAAGGCCTGAGCAGGTACAGGCATTAATCGATTGGGTGGCCGACAGTGCTTCCAGCACGTTCACCACATGGTCTTCCACCCAGTCTTCTGCGGAAAGCGCACAGGTGGCACCTGAAAACCAAGCCCATCAGTCTGTCACATCACCCCCAAGCATATCAGGGAAACGGTCTGAGCCACAAGTTATGCAGCAGTCTCTTCTTCTGTTTGAAGACTCTGCTTCCAGGGTTTCCCAGGGGCGTCCACCTAGCCCTTCCCCAGTGGAGGAAGACATACCATGCACTGACGCACAACCACTTATGTCTCCAGATGAAGAGGACATGGGAATACCACCACAGCAGAGTCACCGACTCTCTGATGATGACGAAACACAGGTGCCCACTGCCGCGTCTTTTGCAGTGTGCAGACTGAACAGGAGGAGGTCAGGGAGGGAGACTGGGTGGAAGACGATGCAGAGGACGATGAGGTCTTAGACCCCACATGGACTGAAGGTCGTGGCGATGACTTTCACAGTTCAGAGGAAGAGGTAGTGGTGAGACCGAGACAACAGCGAAGCCAAAGAGGGAGCAGGGGCCAAAGCAGACGAGCCGCCGCCCCAGAGTTCGCCTGCTACTGGACATCGCCAACAGGGACCCAGCCCCACAAAGGCAGCTTCAAAGAGTTCCCTGGCATGGCACTTCTTTAAACAATGTCCTACCGACAAGACCCGAGTGACTTGCACGCTCTGCCATCAGAGCCTGAGGCGAGGCATTAACGTTCTGAACCTCAGCACAACCTGCATGACCAGGCATCTACATGCAAAGCATGAACTGCAGTGGGGTACACACCTTAAAAACCAGGCACTCGCTGAGGCTCCCCCTGCTCCCTCTACCGCTGCTGCCTCGGCTTCCGCCTCGAGAGGAATGTTGCCACCTGCCGAGCAGCAAACAGAGGATGTGCCACCGACACCACCACCACCGCCACCGTCAACTAGCGTCTCCACTATATCACACAGCAGCGTTCAGCTCTCAATATCTCAAACCTTAGAGAGGAAGCGCAAATTCCCCGAGTCACCCTCGAGCCCTTGGCCTGAACGCCAGCATTTCTAAACTGCTGGCCTTTGAAATGCTGTCATTCCGGCTGGTGGACACAGACAGCTTCAAACAGCTGATGGCCATGGCTGTCCCGCAGTATGTGGTTCCCAGCCGCCACTACTTCTCCAAGACAGCCGTGCCTTCCCTGCACATGCAAGTGTCCGATAAAATCAAGTGTGCACTGCGCAGCGCCATTTGTGGCAAGGTCCACCTAACCACAGATACGTGGACCAGTAAGCACGGCCAGGGACGCTATATCTCACTAACTGCACACTGGATGAATGTAGTGGCGGCTGGGCCCCGGCGGACAGTTCCTTGGCGCACGTCCTTCCGCCCCCTAGGATCGCAGGGCATCATTCTCTGCCTCCTGTAGCCTCCTCCTCCTACTCGGCTTCCTCCTCCACTGCTTCCACCAGCTCATCCGGTCAGCCACACACCTTCACCACCAACTTCAGCACAGCCCGGGGTAAGCGTCAGCAGGCCATTCTGAAACTCATATGTTTGGGGACAGGCCCCACAGCGCAAAGGAGTTGTGGCGGGGTATTGAACAACAGACCGGCGAGTGGTTTCTGCCGGTGGGCCTCAAGCCAGGCCTGGTGGTATGCGATAATGGGCGAAATCTCGTGGCAGCTCTGGGACTAGCCGGTTTGGCGCACATCCCTTGCCTGGCGCATGTGCTGAACTTGGTGGTGCAGAGGTTCATTCACCACTACCCCAACATGTCAGAGCTGCTGCATAAAGTGCGGGCCGTCTGTGCGCGCTTCCGCCCGTTCACATCCTGCCGCTGCTCGCCTGTCTGCGCTACAGCGGAACTCGGCCTTCCCGCTCACCGCCTCATATGCGGCGTGCCCACCCGGTGGAACTCCACCTTGCACATGCTGGAGAGACTGTGCGAGCAGCAGCAGGCCATAGTGGAGTTTCAGCTGCAGCACGCTCGCGTCAGTCGTACTGCCGAACAGCACCACTTCACCACCAATGATTGGGCCTCCATGCGAGACCTGTGTGCCCTGCTGCGCTGTTTCGAGTACTCCACCAACATGGCCAGTGGCGATGACACTGTTATCAGCGTTACAATACCACTTCTATGTCTCCTTGAGAAAACACTTAGGGCAATGATGTTAGAGGAGGTGGCCCAGGTGGAGGAGGAGGAGGAGGATGAGGGCTCGTTTCTAACACTTTCGGGCCAGTCTGTTCGAAGTGGCTCAGAGGGAGGTTTGTTTAAGCAGCAGAGGACAGGTTCACAGAGTCGCCAGCCAAGGCACTGTACTGGAGGACGAGGAGGATGAGGAGGAGGAGGTGGAGGGGACGAGGATGACGCAAGTTCACAGCGGGGTGGCAGCCCAGGCCCATCACTGGTGCGTGGCTGGGGGATACGGTGGGCGATGACGATCGCCTCCCACAGAGGACAGCTTGTCCTTACCCATGGGTAGCCTGGCCCACATGAGCGAATATATGCTCCAATGCCTGCGCAGCGACAGCAGAGTTGCCCACGTTTTAACGTGTGCAGACTACTGGGTGGCCACCCTGCTGGATCCCGGTATAAAGACAATGTGCCCACTTTAATTCCTGAACTGGAGCGCGACCGTAAGATGCTGCGAGTACAAGCGCTGCGCTGATAGAGCGCTCTTGAGAGCATTCCCACATGTCACAGGGGAACAGGTGGAAGGTGAAGGCAGAGGAGTGGCAAGAGGTCGCCAACGCAGCTGTGTCACGGCCAGCTCATCTGAGGGCAGGGTTAGCATGGCAGAAATGTGGAAAAGTTTTGTCTCCACGCCACAGCTATCTGCACCGACACCTGATACGGAGCGTGTTAGCAGGAGGCAGCATTTCACTAACATGGTTGAACAGTATGTCTGCACACCCTCCACATCCTGACGGATGGTTCGGCCCCATTCAACTACTGGGTTTCGAAATTGTCCACGTGGCCAGAGTTAGCATGTTATGCCTTGGAGGTGCTTTCCTGCCCGGCGGCCAGCGTTTTATCTGAGCGCGTATTCAGCACGGCAGGGCGTCGTTACTGACAAGCGCAGCCGCCTGTCCACAGCCAACGTGGACAAGCTGACCTTCATAAAGATGAACCAGGCATGGATCCCACAGGACCTGTCCCTCCCTTGTGCAGAGTAGTCCTTATTAACTGCCTAAAACATGTCTTGTTGTGCTACGGGCCACTTCTTTATTTGATACAAATTTTATGAAACCCACAGTTGAATGAAACTCTTCTCTGTCTGGGCGCCGGGGCCTAACCAGATGAAAGTGGCCGGTTAAACTAACGGGTGACATGAAGCCATAACCTCTGCCATGCTACCTCTGTCTTCTGTCTGGGTGCTGAGGCCTAAGTCAAATAAAGCGGTCTTCTGCTGTGCTGGGGGATATGAAGCTAATCTCTGACCTCTCTCCTCTGTCTGGGTCCAAAGGCCTAAATCACTGAAAGAGGCCTTCTCCTGTGGTGTGTGATATGATGCCAGAATATGTGCTGTGGGGCCTCTCTCCTCTTCCTGGGTGCAGGGGTCAAATAAACTAAATTGTGGCCTACTCCTGTGGTGGTTGATATGATGCCTGATTCTCTGATGTGGAACCTCTCTCCTCTGTTTGGGTGAAGGGGTCAAAGTAACTAAATGGTGGCTTCTCCTGTGGTGGCTGATATGATGCCAGAATATGTGCTGTGGGGCCTCTCTCCTCTTCCTGGGTGCAGGGGTCAAAGTAACTCAATGGTGGCTTCTCCTGTGGTGGCTGATATGATGCCAGAATATGTGCTGTGGTGCCTCTCTCCTCTTCCTGGGTGCGGGGTCAAAGTAACTCAATGGTGGCTTCTCCTGTGGTGGCTGATATGATGCCAGAATATGTGCTGTGGTGCCTCTCTCCTCTTCCTGGGTGCGGGGTCAAAGTAACTCAATGGTGGCTTCTCCTGTGGTGGCTGATATGATGCCAGAATATGTGCTGTGGTGCCTCTCTCCTCTTCCTGGGTGCAGGGGTCAAAGTAACTCAATGGTGGCTTCTCCTGTGGTGGCTGATATGATGCCAGAATATGTGCTGTGGGGCCTCTCTCCTCTTCCTGGGTGCAGGGGTCAAAGTAACTCAATGGTGGCTTCTCCTGTGGTGGTTAGTATGATGCCAGAATATGTGCTGTGGGGCCTCTCTCCTCTTCCTGGGTGCAGGGGTCAAAGTAACTCAATGGTGGCTTCTCCTGTGGTGGCTGATATGATGCCAGAATATGTGCTGTGGTGCCTCTCTCCTCTTCCTGGGTGCAGGGGTCAAAGTAACTAAATGGTGGCTTCTCCTGTGGTGGTTGATATGATGCCTGATTCTCTGCTGTGAAACCTCCCTCCTCCATCTGGGTGTAGGGGTCAAAGTCTTTCAAAGTCGCCTTCTCCTGTGCTGATTGATATAAAGCTGATGGTTGTGCCATCTGACATGGTTGCCAGGGTCTGATTCAATGGGGGCCTACTCCTGTGGTGGGTGATCTAAATGCCTGATTCTCTGCTGTGAAACCTCTCTCCTCCATCTGGGTGTAGGGATCAAAGTCTTTCAAAGTCGCCTTCTCCTGTGCTGATTGATATGAAGCTGATGGTTGTGCCATCTGACATGGTTGCCGGGGTCCCATTAAATTGGGGCCTACTCCAGTGGTGGGTGATCTAAATGCCTGAGTCTCTGCTTTGAAACCTCTCTCCTCCGTCCGGGTGTAGGGGTCAAAGTCACCTTCTCCTGTGCTGATTGATATAAAGCTTATGCTTGTGCCATCTGACATGGTTGCCGGGGTCTGCTTCAATGGTGGCCTACTCCTGTGGTGGGTGATCTAAATGCCTGATTCTCTGCTGTGTAACCTCTCTCCTCCGTCTGGGTGTAGGGGTCAAAGTAACTAAATGGTGGCCTACTCCTGTGGTGGGTGATATGATGCCTGGTTCTCTGCTGTGGGACCTCTCTCCTTTGTCTGGGTGTTGTGGTCAAAATAATAGTAAGTGACCTTCTCCATTGGTGGGTGACTTGAAGCCTGATTCTGTGCTATGGGACCTCACTCCAATTAATATTGTTTAATTTTTATTTATTTTATGTTAACTCATCATTTCCCTATCTACATTTGTTTGCAGGGGATTTAACTACATTTTGCTGCCTTTTGCAGCCCTCTAGCCCTTTCCGGGTGTGTTTTACAGCCTTTTTAGTGCCCAAAAGTTCGGGTCCCCATTGACTTCTATGGGGTTCGGGTTCGGGATGAAGTTCGGGTCGAGTTCGGATCCCGAACCCGAACATTTTTCGAAAGTTCGGCCGAACTCGTCGAACCCGAACATCCAGGTGTTCGCTCAACTCTAATCAGGATTATCCCAATGCACCCTGAATGGAGAGAAATCCGTTCATGATGCATCAGGATGTCTTCAGTTCAGTACTGAGACTTTTTTAGCCGTAGCAAAATCTGCAGCATGCTGCAGATTTTCCTCCGGCCAAAAATCCTGAAGGCATGTCGCATAGACGGATCCGGATTATTTCCCATTGAAAAGCATTAATCCGGATCCGGCTTTAAGTTTTCTTAATGGTAACTATGGCAGCCAGGACGCTACTAAAGTCCCAGCTGCCATGGAAAAGTAGTGGGGAGCCAGGGGAGAAGCTACTTACAGTCCGTGCGACTCCCGGGGCGCTCGACAGTGACGTCACAGCGCCCCTACATCGCATGGATCATGTGATCCATGCTACGTAGGGGCGCTGTGACGTCATTGTGGAGCGCCCCGGGAGCCGCACGGACGGTAAGTAGCTTCTCCCCTGGCTCCCCACTACTTTTCCATGGCAGCCGGGACTTTAGTAGCATCCTGGCTGCCATGGTAACACTGAAAGCATTTTGAAGACTGATCAGGCAGTCGGATCCTCACAACGGTAGTGTGAAAGAGGCCTTAGACAAATTTATCAGTGGTTGTGAATGGCATAAAAGCATATTATGACAAATTGCTTTAAAATGAAATTTCACTTCTTATAATGCACACATACCTTTACAATGTATGTGTCTCCCTCATCTAGAAATGAAAGAATCGGTGTCAACACTTTATCACAGTGCAAAAATAAGTTGCCATTGACCAATAAAACAATTAATAAAATAAATTAATAATAATATAATTGTATATTATTGGCCCAGAAGCATCTCCCTTGGTGCCTGCTGTAGAGATGATGGTGCTTATAATGTGATCATCATTATAATTCTATATTTAGCATGTTCTATGATGTAGGAAATATGTTTCATGTATATTTATTTCTGTTACTGGCTGTCACTGTTATTGGTGGTTCTGTGCCTGTTACTGGGGTGTCTGCAGCTGCCACTGTTGCTGGTGTCTGTGGCTATTATTGGGGCACTGTGGCCATCACTGTCATTAGCGTACCTTGATACCCAAGAGCATATCCAACAAGAGAAAGTTGGCACATTCTGTCAGGAACATCCACCATTCTTGCTGTAGACCACATATTAAAAATGACCCGAATGTGAATTCCATGCACACACTGTAAATGCATACTCTATATTACTCTCTCTGTGGAGATACAAAATATTTCCTGATGCATTTCGGTGAAAAGCTAATCAAGGAAACTGACACCCAATTACCGTATCAAGCATTTAATTAGGCAATTTGACATCTTTTTAAGGCATGTACTGAATGTATGAATATTATTCTCTATATTGTTAGTCATATAGTGCAAACATTGTTCCAAATAATTTACACAAATTGCACAGGGAAATAGAATCAAAGCTTGACAAGCAGATTGAAAAAGAATATAAACAATGGAAAATAGAGGTTCATTGCCCTCAGGAACATAATTAGAGAATTGGTGCCCATTTTAATTAATCAATCTTCCCATTGGCATATTTCATTATACATTTATAAATATTAGTGGCTAACATCTGATATAAAATCAGTGTGAATATAATCATCCTCTTAAGAAACAAAAAATAAATTTGTATATGAATTTTTATATAAATCTTTTTAGCAAATGCTGACCATAATGATCAGAATATACAATATGTACATTATTAACCTTTTATTCATTTTGTAATTCCTTAACTGATTTTGTCACCAAATGATTATATATATATATATATATATAGATCATCAAACATGATTGAGGGGCGGGGAAACTAGGGAAGAGGGGAACAGATTACTAACCCAACGGGTATGTCCATCTGTCCAAAGACATACTGCTGAAATCGGCGTGTGACGTGCCATAAAAGCGCCCGCTACAGAAATCAAAGAAGCGACGACCTCGAGGAAGGTGTGCTGAAATGTCATCCGACCTGCGCACTCAGCGCTCATGGTACGTAGCTCCATATTGGAAGAGGTCACCTGTGCGCATGTGCATACCGTGCGAGCAAAACAAACCACCATCTGAGAAACTGGCAAGTTGCCCAACTGTATATACTTATATGTACCCAGGGGCTCGTGTGATACACAAGGCCGCTAACTGTTACCAACACCAGAGAGGGGGACACCTCACGTCAATGAGGTGAAACCCCCAAACAAGGGTGAAAAAGTGCACCCGGCAATAATCACTATCGCCCGATGAACATATGTACCCCATTCAGTGTCACAGTATGCCCGACCATATTAAGGGATCTCCTAAGAAAATGCATTAAATGAAACGCACATGTATCCTACAGCTGACCACATAAAGATGATACTGTAGGAGGAGGAAGAATGGCACATAAATAATAAATAGATAGAGGACAGTCAAGGACATCTGTATCCTTCATCCCAGATGTAGAATTCGGAAAAACTAAGCTGTGACTGGACAAGTTTAATACTATCCGTCAAAGGATAGATTTTGTTTTGGGGTAAAATTCACTTGACAATATAGCAATACCCTGAATCTGGTGTTCCAGCTGTTGCAGGCAAAGTGTTAATCTGTCCGTAAAAGGGTATATTACACTCAAAGTGTATATACAAGTGCTGAGAGGGTCATCCTCAATAACTTCACAGGCTACCGTGCATCTCCCATTGTATTTTTGTCCGTTAAAGGGTATATTACACAAAGTGTTAAAATACAATTGCTAATGGCAGGGATGCTCAACCTGCGGCCCTCCAGCTGTTGTAAAACTACAACTCCCACCATGCCCTGCTGCAGGCTGATAGCTGTATGCTGTCCGGGAATCATGGAAGTTGTAGTTTTGCAACAGCTGGAGGGCCGCAGGTTGAGCATGCCTGGCTAAAGGCATAATCCTACATATTTTTTCACACGCTACTGTGCATTTCCAAGTGTAAATCTGTCCATAAAAGGATACCTTTCATCCAGGGCCTAAATACTAGGCCTACAATTGATATAATAATAGGCAGTAAAAAAAGGCCTTAATTAGAGATGAGCGAACACCTGGATGTTCGGGTTCGAGAAGTTCGGCCGAACTTCCCGAAAATGTTCGGGTTCGGGATTCGAACTCGAGCCAAACTTTATCCCGAACCCGAACCCCATTGAAGTCAATGGGGACCCGAACTTTTAAGCACTAAAAAGGCTGTAAAATAGTCCAGGAAAGGGCTAGAGGGCTGCCAAAGGCAGCAAAATGTAGGTAAATCCCCTGCAAACAAATGTGGATAGGGAAATTAATTAAAATAAAATAAATAAAAATTAACCAATATCAATTGGAATTTAGTTCGGACAAGCACTCAGACAGAGGAGAGAGGTCCCACATCAAGGAATCATGCGTCATATCAACCACCACCGGAGAAGGCCACTCATTTATTTCGGCCCAGCACCCAGACAGAGGAGAGAGGTCCCACAGCAAGGAGTCATGCGTCATATCACCCACCACTGGAGAAGGCCACTCATTTATTCCGGCCCATCACCCAGACAGAGGAGAGAGGTCCCACAGCAAGGAATCATGCGTCATATCAACCACCAACAGAGAAGGCCACTCTCAGTTATTTCGGACCAGCACCCAGACAGAGGAGAGGTTCATTCAACTTTGGGTTGCACCGCAAGATCATGCTAAAGTTAAAAAAATGAGGATTCAATAAAGAAGTGCCCCGGAGTAAAAGAATACATGGTTGATGGAGAGGCAGTTATAAATGTTTATTCTGCACAAGGGAGGCACAGGTCCTGTGGGATCCATGCCTGGTTCATTTTTATGAACGTCAGCTTGTCCACGTTGGCTGTGGACAGGCGGCTGCGTTTGTCAGTAATGACGCCCCCTGCCACGGTGAATACACGTTCAGACAAAACACTGGCCGCTGGGCAGGCCAGCACCTCCAAGGAATAAAATGCTAACTTTGGCCACGTGGACAATTTGGAGACCCAGAAGTTGAATGGGGCCGAACCATCAGTCAGTACGTGGAGGGGTGTGCAGACGTACTGTTCAACCATGTTAGTGAAATGCTGCCTCCTGCTAACACGTTCCGTATCAGTTGCTGGTGCAGTTAGCTGTGGCGTGGAGACAAAACTTTTCCACATTTCTGCCATGCTAACCCTGCCCTCAGAAGAGCTGGCCGTGACACTGCTGCGTTGGCGACCTCTTGCTCCTCCTCGGCCTTCCCCTTGGGCTTCCACCTGTTCCCCTGTGACATTTGGGAATGCTCTCAGGAGCGCCTCTACCAGCGTGCGCTTGAACTCGCGCATCTTCCTATCACGCTCCAGTGCAGGAAGTAAGGTGGGCACATCGTCTTTGTACCGGGGATCCAGCAGGGTGGCAACCCAGTAGTCCGCATACGTTAAAATGTGCGCAACTCTGCTGTCGTTGCGCAGGCACTGCAGCATGTAGTCGCTCATGTGTGCCAGGCTACCCAGAGGCAAGGACAAGCTGTCCTCTGTGGGAGGCGTATCGTCATCGTCCTCCGAATCCCCCCAGCCACGCACCAGTGATGGGCCTGAGCTGTGTCGGTTGCCACCCCGCTGTGAACCTGCTTCATCCTCATCCTCCACCTCCTCCTCATCGTCCTCCATTAGTGGGCCCTGGCTGGCCACATTTGTACCTGGCCTCTGCTGTTGCAAAAAACCTCCCTCTGAGCCACTTCTAACAGACTGGCCTGAAATAGCTAAAAATGACCCCTCCTCCTCCTCTTCCATTTTCTCAAGGAGACATAGAAGTGGTATTGTAGCGCAGATAACGGTGTCATCGCCACTGGCCATGTTGGTAGAGTACTCGAAACAGCGCAACAGGGCACACAGGTCTCGCATGGAATCCCAATCATTGGTGGTGAAGTGGTGCTGTTCCGCAGTGAGACTGACGAGTGCGTGCTGCAGCTGAAACTCCACTATGGCATGCTGCTGCTCGCACAGTCTCTCCAGCATGTGCAAGGTGGAGTTCCACCTGGTGGGCACGTCGCATATGAGGCGGTGAGCGGGAAGGCCGAAGTTACGCTGTAGCGCAGACAGGCAAGCAGCGGCAGGATGGGAACGCCGGAAGCGCGCACAGACGGCCCTCACTTTATGCAGCAGCTCTGACATGTTGGGGTAGTTGTGAATGAACTTCTGCGCCACCAAATTCAGCACATGCGCCAGGCAAGGGATGTTTATTCAAACCGGCTAGTCCTATAGCTGCGATGAGATTTCGCCCATTATCGCACACCACCAGGCCGGGCTTGAGGCCCACCGGCAGCAACCACTGGTCGGTCTGTTCAATATCCCGCCACAACTCCTGCGCGGTGTGGGGCCTGTCCTCCAAACATGTGAGTTTCAGAATGGCCTGCTGAAGTTTACCCCGGGCTGTGCTGAAGTTGGTGGTGAAGGTGTGTGGCTGACTGGATGAGCTGGTGGAAGCAGAGGAGGAGGAAGCCGAATAGGAGGAGGAGGCTACAGGAGGCAAAGAATGATGCCCTGTGATCCTTGGCCGCGGAAGGACGTGCGCCAAGGAACTCTCCGCCTGGGGCCCAGCCGCCACTACATTTACCCAGTGTGCAGTTAGGGAGATATAGCGTCCCTGGCCGTGCTTACTGGTCCGCGTATCTGTGGTTAGTTGGACCTTGCCACAGATGGCGTTGCGCAGTGCACACTTGATTTTATCGGATACTTGGTTGTGCAGGGAAGGCACGGCTGTCTTGGAGAAGTAGTGGCGGCTGGGGACAACATACTGTGGGACAGCCATGGACATCAGCTGTTTGAAGCTGTCTGTGTCCACCAACCTGAATGACAGCATTTCAAAGGCCAGTAGTTTAGAAATGCTGGCATTCAGGCCCAGGGCTCGAGGGTGGCTAGGTGGGAATTTACGCTTTCTCTCCAAGGTTTGTGAGATGGAGAGCTGAACGCTGCCATGTGACATGGTGGAGATGCTTGGTGATGCAGGTGGTGGTGTCGGTGGTACATCCTCTGTTTGGTGGGCGGCAGGTGCCAACGTTCCTCCCGAGGCGGAGGAAGAGGACGAGGCAGCAGCAGAAGAGGGAGCAGGGGGAGCCTGAGTGAGTTCCTTGCTTTTAAGGTGTTTACTCCACTGCAGTTCATGCTTTGCATGTAGATGCCTGGTCATGCAGGTTGTGCTAAGGTTCAGAACGTTAATGCCTCGCTTCAGGATCTGATGGCAGAGCGTGCAAACCACTCGGGTCTTGTCGTCAGCACATTGTTTAAAGAAGTGCCATGCCAGGGAACTCCTTGAAGCTGCCTTTGGGGTGCTCGGTCCCTGGTGGCGGTGGCCAGTATCAGGCGAACTCTCTTGGCGGCGGCTGTTCTGCTTTTGCCCCCTGCTCCCTCTTTTGCTACGCTGTTGTCTCGGTCTCACCACTGCCTCTTCCTCTGAACTATGAAAGTCAGTGGCACGACCTTCATTCCATGTGGGGTCTAGGACCTCATCGTCCCCTGTATCGTCTTCCACACAGTCTTCCTCCCTGACCTCCTGTTCGGTCTGCATACTGCAGAAAGACGAAGCAGTTGGCACCTGTGTTTCGTCATCATCAGAGACGTGCGGACTCCGATGAGGTGGTATTCCCATGTCCTCATCATCAGGAAACATCAGTGGTTGTGCATCAGTGCATTCTATGTCTTCAACCACTGGGGAAGGGCTAGGTGGATTTCCTTGGGAAACCCTGCCAGCAGAGTCTTCAAACAGCATAAGAGACTGCTGCATAACTTGAGGCTCAGACAGTTTCCCTGATATGCATGGGGGTGATGTGACAGACTGATGGGCTTGGTTGTCAGGCGCCACCTGTGCTTTTTCTGCAGAAGACTGGGTGGGAGATAATGTTGTGAACATGCTGGATCCACTGTCGGCCACCCAATTGACTAGCGCCTGTACTTGCTCAGGCCTTACCATCCTTAGAACGGCATTGGGCCCCACCAAATATCGCTGTAAATTCTGGTGGGTACTGGAACCTGAGGTAGTTGGTTCACTAGGACATGTGACTGTGGCAGAACGGCCATGTCCTCTCCCAGCACCAGAGGGTCAACTAACACCACCAAGACCGCTTCCCTTACTAGATGTTTTCCTCATTGTTACCGTTCACCAAGCACCACAATAAGGAATACAATATTTGGCCCAATGTATTGATTTCAAATTTAGGGCTTTTTTTTTTTTTTTTTTTTTTTTTTACAGGCACCTAACACTATCTGCCTATTTGTTTATGTAGCGTATTACACTAATCCAGGCACAGCAGTAACCACTGATTTAGGGGAATATCTCTTTTAGGGCTAGTATTTAGGCCCTGGATGAAAGGTATCCTTTTATGGACAGATTTACACTTGGCCTGCAACAGCTGGGACACCAGATCCAGGGTATTGCTATATTGTCAGGTTAATTTCACCCCAGAAAATAATCTATCCTTTGCCAGACAGCAGACAGTATTATACTTGTCTAGCCAAAGCTGGAACACCAGATTTAGGGGATTGGTATTTGGGCAATTGTATTTAACCCCTTAATAAAATATAGAAATTGCTGTCCTGAGTTTCTAGGGGTTACAATTAGCACAGCCAAGCCCCTGATGTAGGATATAGCAAAAAAAAAACTAGTATTAATGGATTGATGGACTTGGTGGCAGCTTCTTCTGGTGCACCACAAGTCACAAAATGGCCGCCGATCAACCCAGAAAATAAGTGACAGAAAAACGCTCTGTGCAGCCTAAAAATCAGTGAGCAAGTAACTAGCAGAAGTTTAATGATTCTCAGCTGTTGATCGATCACTTCATTAAGTGTTTTGGCTATGTTAATCCCTTCCAAATCTCGCCCTAACACAGCAGCTGCATCCTCTCCCTACACTAGTCAGAGCAGTGTGACGTGCGGGGCTACGTGACTCCAGCTTAAATAGAGGCTGGGTCACATGCTGCACTTGGCCAATCACAGCCATGCCATTAGTAGGCATGGCTGTGATGGGCTCTTAGGGCAAGAAGTAAAATGCTAGCTGATTGGCTGCTGTGCAGCCCTTCAGAAAGCGGGAAGAAATCGCCTAACAACGAACCCGAACTTTTTTGAAAATGTTTGGGTCCGGGTCCGGGTCCCAAACACCCCAAAATTCGGTACGAACCCGAACGATGCTCGAACTGTTCGCTCAACACTAGCCTTAATTTGAAATCAATACATTGGGCCAAAATTTTTTTTTCTTATTGTGGTGCTTGGTGAACGGTAACAAATGAGGAAAACATCTAGTAAGGGAAGCGGTCTTGGTGGTGTTAGTTGACCCTCTGGTGCTGGGAGAGGACATGGCCGTTCTGCCACAGTCACATGTCCTAGTGAACCAACTACCTCAGGTTCCAGTACCCACCAGAATTTACAGCGATATTTGGTGGGGCCCAATGCCGTTCTAAGGATGGTAAGGCCTGAGCAAGTACAGGCGCTAGTCAATTGGGTGGCCGACAGTGGATCCATCATGTTCACAACATTATCTCCCACCCAGTCTTCTGCAGAAAAAGCACAGGTGGCGCCTGACAACCAAGCCCATCAGTCTGTCACATCACCCCCATGCATATCAGGGAAACTGTCAGAGCCTCAAGTTATGCAGCAGTCTCTTATGCTGTTTGAAGACTCTGCTGGCAGGGTTTCCCAAGGAAATCCACCTAGCCCTTCCCCAGTGGTTGAAGACATAGAATGCACTGATGCACAACCACTGATGTTTCCTGATGAGGACATGGGAATACCACCTCATCGGAGTCCGCACGTCTCTGATGATGACGAAACACAGGTGCCAACTGCTTCGTCTTTCTGCAGTGTGCAGACCGAACAGGAGGTCAGGGAGGAAGACTGTGTGGAAGACGATGCAGGGGACAATGAGGTCCTAGACCCCACATGGAATGAAGGTCGTGCCACTGACTTTCATAGTTCAGAGGAAGAGGCAGTGGTAAGACCGAGCCAACAGCATAGCAAAAGAGGGAGCAGGGGGCAAAAGCAGAACAGCCACCGCCAAGAGAGTTTGCCTGCTACTGACCACCGCCACCAGGGACCGAGCACCCCAAAGGCAGCATCAAGGATTTCCCGGGCATGGCACTTCTTTAAACAATTTGCTGATGACAAGACCCGAGTGGTTTGCATGCTGTGCCATCATAGCCTGAATTGAGGCATTAACGTTCTTAACCTTAGCACAACCTGCACAACCAGGCATCTACATGCAAAGCATGAACTGCAGAGGAGTAAACACCTTAAGAAGGAACTCACTCAGGCTCCCCCTGATCCCTCTTCTGCTGCTGCCTCGGCCTCTTCCTCCGCCTCGGGAGGAATGTTGGCACCTGCCGCCCACCAAACAGAGGATGTGCAACTGACACCACCACCTGCGTCACCAAGCATCTCCACCATGTCACACGGCAGCGTTCAGCTCTCCATCTCACAAACCTTGGAGAGAAAGCGTAAATTCCCACCTAGCCACCCTCGAGCCCTGGGCCTGAATGCCAGCATTTCTAAACTACTGGCCTTTGAAATGCTGTCATTTAGGCTGGTGGACACAGACAGCTTCAAACAGCTGATGGCCATCGCTGTCCAACAGTATGTTGTTCCCAGCCGCCACTACTTCTCCAAGACAGCCGTGCCTTCCCTGCACAGTGCGCAACACCATCTTAGGCAAGGTCCACCTAACCAAAGATACGTGGACCAGTAAGCACGGCCAGGGACGCTATATCTCCCTAACTGCACACTGGATAAATGTAGTGGCGGCTGGGCCTCAGGCCAAGAGTTCCCTGGCGCACGTCCTTCCGTCGCCAAGGATCGCAGGGCATCATTCGTTGCCTCCTGTAGCCCTCCTCCTACTCGGCTTCCTCCTCCTCAGCTTCCACCAGCTCATCCAGTCAGCCACACACCTTCACCACCAACTTCAGCACAGCCCGGGGTAAATGTCAGCAGGCCATTCTGAAACTCACATTTTTAGGGGACAGGCCCCACACCGCGCAGGAGTTGTGGCGGGGTATTGACCAACAGACCAACGAGTGGTTTCTGCCGGTGGGCCTCAAACCCGGCCTGGTGGTGTGCGATAATGGGCGACATCTCGTGGCAGCTCTGGGACTATGCGGTTTGACCGGTTCTGGGTGCTGGGGCTTAAATAACTCAAAGTGGCCTTCTCCAGTGGTGGGTGATATGATGCCTGATTCTCTGCAGTGGGACCTCTCTCCTCTGTCTGGGTGCTGGGGCCTAAATAACTGAAAGTGGCCTTCTCCATTGGTGGGTGATTTTACGACTGATTCTCTGCTGTGGGACCTCTCTCCTCTGTCTGGGTGCTGGGGCCTAAATAACTCAAAGTGGCCTTCTCCAGTGGTGGGAGATTAGACACCTGATTCTCTGCTATTGGACCTCTCTCCAATTGATATTGCTTAATTTTTATTTATTTTATTTTGATTAATTTCCCTATCCACATTTTTTTGCAGTGCATTTACCTACATTTTGCTGCCCTCTAGCCCTTTCCTGGACTATTTTACAGCCTTTTTAGTGCCCAAAAGTTCTGGTCTCTATTGACTTAAATGGGGTTCGGGATGAAGTTCGGTTCGAGTTCAGATCCCGAGACCGAACATTTTCGTGAAATTCGGCCAAACTTCTCGAACCCGAACATCCAGGTGTTCGCTTACCTCTATCAATGGAGTGCTGTCCGTTTTTCTTTTTATCATTTTGGACTGTGAACAGTTGTCCTGGGACAAGCACCCATTTGAACTCTATTTTCCCGGTGCCGCGGCAGGCACACCATATAAGTTCCTGTCCAAACAGCAGGAATTTCATTCAACTAACCTCAGCCAGTTTTTTTGCCAGGTTGAGGTACAGAACATAAAATTAAACAAAATCCTATGCCTGTCCAGCTCTAACTATGCAGCGGGAATCCTTACTAACCCAGTGCCGGCCTAATACCCGTCACCAGACATAACAGCCACTTAATGTGCTATCACAGTTTGCAAGCAGATGACCTGTTCCGAAACTGAGAACGAGGTGTGACTGGGTTCCTGACCTTAAATAAGGCCAGCATACCTGGACATCTCATGACCCGAACTGTCCAGATGGAGTGGGGGCCCACCCTTCTATCCCCACTTTAGTAGGCCCAGAAAGCGAGTTTTTCAACAAACCCTAATACAGAGACATGTGCACAAATCTCTGTCATACCCTGGTTGTTTTTGTAAAACTTAGAAGTGAGGACCTGTGGACGAATTTTGTCAGATGACACTTTTCAAATAAAGGGTGAGATCTGTGACAAACCATATCAAATCTGCAAAAAATAAATAAAAATACAATTACAAATTGTGTGGTTAGGATGCAGAAATGCACAGAAAATAGCATGGAAAATCATTCAAATCTTCTGAGCGTTTATCCGTACCCTTAAAGCTTATGCGCACAAACACATTTTTTGTCCAAGTCCGTTCCATTCTTTCTTTATTTGCGACCCGTATACAGACCCATTCATTTGAATGGGGCAAAAATAAAATAAAATAAAAATTATTCCGTGTGCATTTTATATTCGTGTGTTCGCAAGTCTGTTACGCAAAAAAATTATTGTCCTTTTGCGGGCAAGGACAGCCATTGTTACATTTGATCCGTCTTTTGTGGACCGCAAAATACAAACGACCTTATGCGTGATCCCTTAGTCAGGTGATTCTTACAGTCTGCAAAATTCTGTATATTTGTTGGCCAATAGAGGGGGACTTGACACATTATTGTTTATACTGTGGATTGCAAACGCCAGCCGTGGGTGGGGGTTGAGGAGAAACAATGCTGCACCACCCACTCATTAGTACAAGGAATAGTAGCCCCTACTAGATGATATGCGGGCATTACCAAGCAAGGGGAGAGAAGGTAGCCAACTCATCCAAACTTGGTCCCCTGTGATCTGCACTCATCAGTTTAATGGGAGGCAGCTCCCACTACACTAACCTGTGCATTTGGCTGCATTTAGCAGCCACATGGGAGCGTTTACAGGGATGGACAGCGTGATGTGAATGGTAATAAGCCAGAAGGAATGCTCACCATCTATTGCTCCTGCTGCATTCAGCACCAACATCAAAGCCCATACAGGAGTGTGACATGATGCGAGTGCTAGCAAGCACTTGAGAGACCATGCTTAGGAGCTCATGTGTCAAGCGGTTCCCGCTGCCCAAACATGGGGGATTCCATCAGTTTCTATAAATGTAGGCCAATGGGGCATCGTGCAAAGGGACCTCCACGTGAGTTGACCTTGGGTATTTTGCATTACAACTATGATTACCAATTCCAATTTTCGTGAGCATGGATATTTCTCTATATACTATATATTGCAGCCCTGGGATAAGAAATCTGTTTTAAATGGACGCATTTGCAACAATTTATTCTTTCGTTAATTTTTAATTGTTTTTTCCTTTTTCTTTCCCCTCCATATGCTCTTGAAAGTAATGACAACAATAGTAAATCATGTCTGAGTGACACAGACATTCAAAGTTGATTTTGTGGAATTAGATACGAATTTCAGGAAAAATGTGATTAGTCCCCAATTTCTTCATGCTTCATGGTAACGAATCGCATTTTTTCTAAAATGGCTGCTGCACATGTTACAAAGTGAAAATAAGAAGCCCAGGAAATAGAGAGTACCCACAGTACCATGCAGATTACTACTCAGCAGCTAGACAGCGCCTGTGATGTAGGGGGAGAGAGCAGGGACCAATAGGAGAGCGTAAAGCCTGGGAACTATTATATTACACCTTCCTGCAATAATCGGGGTTATTAAAATTGATCTATTACTACAGATTTTAGGTTGTTTTAAACAATAATTGCAGTAATCCTAGCATCAGTTTTGGGGAGTACTTAGTTGATATCTAACTACTTAATCTTTGCTTTTGTACTGAAAGTGCGGTCTGATACAACCACTTTTGGGGTGTATTTATTTTAAAAATAAAAAGTACTTCCATTCATCCTTGCTTTTAGGATGAATTTGCAGTCTGATACTACCAGTTTTGGGGTGTGTTTATTTCATATACTGTATAAAAGTACTTCCATTCTTCATGTAACATATTGCTCATATTTAGAGTTGAGCGAACACCTGGATGTTCGGTTCGAGAAGTTCGACCCGAACTTCACTCCGAAACCGAAACCCATTGAAGTCAATGGGGACCCGAACTTTTAGGCACTAAAAAGCCTGTAAAATAGCCAATGAAAGGGATAGAGGGCTGCAAAAGGCAGCAAATTGTAGGTAAATACCCTGCAAACAAATGAGGATAGGGAAATGAATTAAAATAAAATAAAAAATTAACCAATATGAATTGGAGAGAGGTCCCAAAGCAGAGAATCAGGCTTCATGTCTCCCATCAATGGAGAAGGCCACTTTTACTTGTTTAGGCCCCAGCACCCAGACAGAGGAGAGAGGTCCCATAGCAGAGAATCAGGCTTCATGTCACCCACCAATGGAGAAGGCCACTTTTACTTGTTTAGGCCCCAGCTACCCAGACAGAGGAGAGAGGTCTCACAGCAGAGAATCAGGCTCCATGTCACCCACCATTGGAACAGGCCACTTTACGATATTTAGGCCCCTGGCACCCAGACGGAGGAGCGGTTCATTCAACTTTGGGTTGCCCCGCAATATAATGGTAAAAAAAAAAAAAAAAAAAAGATTGAATGAAGAAGTGCCCTGGAGTCCAAGAATACATGGTTAAGGGGAGGTAGTTATAAATGTCTAATATGCACAAGGGATGGACAGGTCCTGTGGGATCCATGCCTGGTTAATTTTTATGAACGTCAGCTTGTCCACATTGGCTGTGGACAGGTGGCTGCGTTTGTCTGTAATGACGCCCCCTGCCGTGCTGAATACATGTTCAGACAAAATGCTGGCCGCCGGGCAGGCCAGCACCTCCAAGGCATAAAAGGCTAGCTCTGGCCACGTGGACAATTTGGAGACCCAGGAGTTGAACCCTCAGCCAGTACGTGGAGGGGTGTGCACACGTACTGTTCCACCATGTTAGTGAAATGCTGCCTCCTGCTAACAAGTTCTGTATCAGGTGGTGGTGCAGTTAGCCGTTGCTTGGTGACAAAACTTTTCCACATCTCTGCCATGCTAACCCTGCCTTCAGAGGAGCTGGCCGTGACACAGCTGAGTAAGCGACCTCTCGCTCCTCCTCTGCCTTCGCCTTGGGCTTCCACTTGTTCCCCTGTGACATTTAGGAATGCTCTCAGTAGCCCGTCTACCAACGTGAGCTTGTACTCGCACATCTTCGTATCACGCTCCAGTGCAGGAACTAAGGTGCACACATTGTCTTTGTACCGAGGATCCAGCAGGGTTGCAAGCCAGTAGTCGGCACACGTTAAAATGTGGGCAATTCTGCTGTCGTTGCACAGGCACTGCAGTATGTAGTCTCTTATGTGTGCCAGGCTGCCCAGAGGTAAGGACAAGCTGTCCTCTGTGGGAGGCGTATCGTCATCGTCCTCCGTTTCCCCCCAGCCACGCACCAGTGATGTGCTTGAGCTGTGTTGGGTGCCACCCCCTGTGAACATGCATTATATTCATCCTCCTCCACCTCCTCCTCCTCCTCAAGTATTGGGCCCTGGCTGGCCACATTTGTACCTGGCCTCTGCTGTTGCAAAAAAACTCCCTCTTTGCCACCTCTAAGAGACTGGCCTGAAAGTGCTAAAAATGACCCCTCTTCCTCCTCCTCCTCCTGGGCCACCTCCTCTTCCATCATATCCCTAAGTTTTCTCAAGGAGACATAGGACTGGTATTGTAACGCTGATAACGGAGTCATCGCCACTGGCTATGTAGGTGGAGTACTTGAAACAGAGCAACAGGGCACACAGGTCTCGCATGTAGGCCCAGTCATTGGTGGTGAAGTGGTGCTGTTTCGCAGTGCGACTGACCCGTGCGTGCTGCAGCTGAAACTCCACTATAGCTTGCTGCTGCTCACACAGTCTCTCCAGCATGTGCAAGGTGGAGTTCCACCTGGTGGGCACGTCGCATATGAGGTGGTGACCGGGAAGGCTGAAGTTACGCAGACAGGCGAGCAGCGGCAGGATGTGAATGCTGGAAGGGCGCACAGATGGCCCGCACTTTATGCAGCAGCTCTGACATGTCAGGGTAGTTGTTAATGAACTTCTGCACCACCAAATTCAGCACATGCGCTAGGCAAGGGATGTGCGTCAAACCGGCTAGTCCCAGAGCTGTGAGATTTCGTTCATTATCGCACACTACCAGGGTGGGCTTGAGGCCCACCGGCAGCAACCACTCGTCGGTCTGTTGTTCAATACCCCGCCACAAGTCCTGCTCGGTGTGGGGCCTGTCCGCCAAACATATGAGTTTCAGAACGGCCTGCTGAAGTTTACCCCGGGCTGTGCTGAAGTTGGTGGTGAAGGTGTGTGGCTGACTGGATGAGCAGGTGGAAGAAGAGGAGGAGGAAGCCAAGTAGGAGGAGGAGGCAAAGAATGATGCCCTGCAATCCTTGGCGGCGGAAGGACGTGCGCCAAAGAACGGTCCGCCTGGGGCCCAGCCGCCACTACATCTACCCAGTGTGCAGTTAGGGGGATATAGCGTCCCTGGCCGTGCTTACTGGTCCACATATCTGTGGTTAGGTGGACCTTGCCACAGATGGCGTTGCGCAGTGCACACTTGATTTTATCGGATACTTGGTTGTGCAGGCACGGCTCTCTTAGAGAAGTAGTGGCGGCTGGGAACAACATACTGTGGGACAGCCATCGCCATCAGCTGTTTGAAGCTGTCTGTGTCCACTAGCCTGAATGACAGCATTTCAAAGGCCAGTAGTTTAGAAATGCTGGCATTCAGGCCCAGGGCTCGAGGGTGGCTAGGTGGGAAATTGGAGAGCAGAACGCTGCCATGTAACATGGTGGAGGATGCTTGGTGACTCAGGTGGTGATGTTGGTGGCACATCCTCTATTTGGGGGGCGGCAGTTGCCAACATTCCTCCCAAGATGGAGGAAGAGGCCGAGGCAGCAGCAAAAGAGGGAGCAGGGGGAGCCTGAGCGAGTTCCATGTTTTTAAGGTGTTTACTCCACTGCAGTTCATGCTTTGCATGTAGATGCCTGGTCATGCAGGTTGTGCTAAGGTTCAGAACGTTAATGCCTCGCTTCAGGCTCTGATGGCACAGCGTGCATACCACTCGGGTCTTGTCGTCAGCACATTGTTTAGAGAAGTGCCATGCCAGGGAACTCCTTGAAGCTGCCTTTGGGGTGCTCGGTCCCTGGTGGCGGTGGCCAGTAGCAGGCGAACACTCTTGGCGGCGTCTGTTCTGGTTTTGCCCCCTGCTCCCTCTTTTACTACGCTGTTGGCTTGGTCACACCACTGCCTCTTACTCTGAACTATGAAAGTCAGTGGCACGACCTTCATTCCATGTGAGGTCTAGGACCTCATCATCCCCTGCATAGTCTTCCACACAGTCTTCCTCCCTGACCTCCTGTTCGGTCTGCACACTGCAAAAAAAAGCAGCAGTTGGCACCTGTGTTTCGTCATTATCAGCAGAGATGTGCGGACTCTGATGAGGTGGTATTCCCATGTCCTCATCATCAGGAAACATAAGTGGTTGTGCGTCAGCGCATTCTATGTCTTCCACCACTAGGGAAGGGCTAGGTGGATTCCCTTGGGATACCCTGCCAGCAGAGTCTTCAAACAGCATAAGAGACCACTGCATAACTTGAGGCTCAGACAGTTTCCCTGATATGCATGGGGGTGATGTGACAGACTGATGGGCTTGATTTTCAGGTGCAACCTGTGCACTTTCTGCAGAAGACTGGGTGGGAGATAATGTTGTGAATGTGCTGGATCCACTGTCGGCAACCCAATTGACTGGTACCTGTACTTGCTCAGGCCTTACCATCCTTAGAACGGCATTGGGCCCAACCAAATATCGCTGTAAATTCTGGCGGGTACTGGAACCTGAGGTAGTTGGTTCACTAGGGCGTATAGCTGTGGCAGAACAGCCATGTCCTCTACCAGCACCAGAGGGTCCACTAACAACACTACGACCATGTCTGCGTCCCTTACTAGATGTTTTCCTCATAGTTCCCGTTCACCACAATAAGAACAAAATTATTTGGCCCAATGTATTGAATTCAAATTCAGGCCATTTTCTTTTTTTTTTTTTTTTACAGGCACCTAACACTATATGGCTATTTATGTACTGTATTTCACTAATCCAGGCACAGCAGGATCCACAGATTTAAGGGAATATCAATTGTAGGCCTAGTATTCAGGCCCTGGATGAAAGGTATCCTTTTACGGACAGATGTACACTTGGAGGTGCACAGTAGCGTGTGAAAAAATATATATGATTATACTTTCAGCACTTGTATTTTAACACTTTGTGTAATATACCCTTTAAAAGAAAGAAATACACTTGGAGATGCACGCTGAGTGTAACATACCCTTTTACGGACAGATTTACACTTGGCCTGCAACAGCTGGAACACCAGATTTTGGGTATTGCTATTCTGGCAATTGAATTTAACCCCAGAACAAAATATATCCTTTGACGGATACTATTAAACTACTTGTCCAGCCACAGCTAGAACACCAGATTTAATGTTTTTCTATTTTTGCAACTGAATTTCACCCCAGAAAATAATATATCCTTTGACGGACACTATGAAACTTGTCCAGTCCAGCTGTAACACCAGATTTGCGGTATTGCTATTATGGTAATTGAATTTCATAGAAACATAGAATGTGTCGGCAGATAAGAACCATTTGGCCCATCTAGTGTGCCCAATATACTGAATACTATGAATAGCCCCAGGCCCTATCTTATATAAAGGATGGCCTTATGCCTATCCCATGCATGCTTAAACTCCTTCACTTTATTTGAAGCTACCACTTCTGCAGGAAGGCTATTCCATGCGTCCACTACTCTCTCAGTAAAGTAATTCTTCCTGATGTTACTTTTAAACCTTTGCCCCTCTAATTTAAAACTATGTCCTCTTGTAGCAGTTTTTCTTCTTTTAAATATTCTCTCCTCTTTTACCGTGATGCTTCCCTATATGTATTTAAAAGTTTCTATCATATCCCCTCTGTCTCTTCTTACTTCCAAGCTATACATGTTAAGGTCCTTTAACCTTTCCTGTTAAGTTTTGTCCTGCAATCCATGTACTAGTTTAGTAGCTCTTCTCTGAACTCTCTCCAAAGTTTCAATATCCTTCTGCAGATATGGTCTCCAGTACTGCACACAATACTCCAAATGAGGTCTCACTAGTGCTCTGTAGAGCGGCATGAGCACCTCCCTCTTTTTACTGTTAATGCCTCTCCCTATACACCCAAGCATTCTGCTGGCATTACCTGCTGCTCTATGACATTGTCTGCCCACCTTTAGGTCGTCTGATATAATGACCCCTAAATCCCTTTCCTCAGATACTGAGGTTAGTACTGTATCACTGATTTTATATTCTGCTCTTGGGTTTTTACGCCCCAGGTGCATTATCTTGCACTTATCAACATAAAATTTTAGTTGCCATATTTTTGACCATTCCTCTAGTTTTCCAAAATCATTTTCCATTTGGTGTATCCCTCCAGGAACATCAACCCTGTTACAAATCTTTGTGTCATCAGCAAAAAGACACACCTTACCATTGAGGCCTTCTGCAATTTCGCTGATAAAGATATTAAACAATATGGGTCCCAGAACAGATCCCTGAGGTACCCCACTGGTACCAATACCATGGTCTGAATACATTGACTACAACCCTCTGTTTTCTGTCCTTCAGCCACTGCCTAATCCATTCAACAATATGTGAGCCCAAGCTCAAAGACTGCAGTTTATTGATAAGCCTTCTATGTGGGACAGTATCGAAAGCCTTACTAAAGTCCAGATAGGCAATGTCTACTGCACCTCCGCCATCTATTATTTTAGTCACCCAATCAAAAAAGTCAATAAGATTAGTTTGACATGATCTCCCTGAAGTAAACCCATGCATTTTTTTATCAATCAACCCATGGGTTTTTAGATGTTCCACAATCCTCTCCTTGAGTATGGTTTCCATTAATTTCCCCACTATTGATGTCAGGCTTACCGGCCTATAGTTGCCCGATTCCTCTCTACTACCTTTCTTGTGAATTGGCACAACGTTTGCTAATTTCCAATCTTCTGGGATGACACCTGTTACCAGTGATTGGCTAAATAAATCTGTTAATGGTTCTGCTAGTACACCTTTAAGCTCTTTTAATAGCTTTGGGTGTATCCCATCAGGCCCCTGTGATTTATTTGTATTAATTTTAGACAGCCGACTTAGAACCTCTTCCTCTGTAAAGACACATGCATCAAAGGATTCATTAGTCTTCCTCCCTAACTGAGGTCCTTCTCCTTCATTTTCCTTTGTAAAAACTGAACAGAAGTATTCATTGAGGCAGTCAGCTAGTTCTTTATCCTCTTCCATATACCTTCCTTCTTTTGTTTTTAATTTGCCAATTCCTTTATTTAATTTCCTTTTTTCATTTATGTATCTGAAGAATGTCTTATCACCTTTTTTCACTGACTGAGCCAATTTCTCTTCTGCCTGAGCTTTAGAAACTCTTATAACTTGCTTGGCCTCTCTCTGCCTCATTTTATAGATTTCCCGGTCATCCTCGTTTTGGGTGTTTTTATACTTACTAAATGCCATCTTTTTGTTTTTAATAATTTTGGCCACTTCTGCTGAGTACCACAGTGGTCTCTTCCTTTTTTTGCTTTTACTGATGAGCCTAATGCACTTTTCTGTTGCCTTCAATAGTGCCACTTTTAAGTAGTTCCATTTCTCTTGGACTCCATTGAAATTGTTCCAGTCTGTTAGGGACTCGTATACCACTGATCTTATTTTAGAAAAGTCTGTTTTCCGAAAATCTAAAACTTGTTTTTGTGTGGAGTGACTCAGTCACCATACTTATAGTAAACCACACTGACTGGTGATCACTGGATCCCAAGCTTTCCCCTACAGTAATATCAGATACCAAATTGCCATTTGTGAATACCAAATCTAAAATGGCCTCCTTCTGGGTTGGCTCCTCAACTACTTGCTGTAGAGATAATCCCAGTAGGGAATTTAGAATGTCTGTACTCCTGGCAGAACTAGCTATTTTGGTTTTCCAGTTTATATCAGGAAGATTAAAGTCTCCCATTATGACAACTTCCCCTTTCAATGTCATTTTAGCCATTTCCTCAACTAGTAGATCATCTAATTCTTTGACTTGGCTTGGTGGTCTGTATATGACACCTACACGAGTTACCTTATGATTACCAAGCTGCAACGTAACCCAAACTGACTCTAAATTGGTTTCGCTGACTTGTATTAGATTAGATTTTATGCTATCTTTTACATATAGGGCCACTCCACCCCCTTTCTTGCCTTCTCTGTCTTTCCTATATAGAGAGAACCCAGGTATTGTTATATCCCAGTCATTACTCTCATTGAACCATGTCTCAGTAACAGCCACTAAATCTATATTCTCAGATGCCATTACAGACTCAAGTTCGTTGATCTTATTTCCTAAACTGCGAGCATTTGTAGACAAGACTCTCAGCTTGTCGTTTCTTATCTTATCAGCTCCTGGCATCTTCTGGCATTGTTTTTTCGGGGGGCAGCCAAACTGATGGATTGTCTCTTTTGTGCCCCCCTTTCCTAGTTTAAATGTTCTTTTGCAAAAACTTTGAACTGTTCACTGAGGACATTCGTTCCCTTGGGAGAAAGATGCAAACCATCTTTCTTGTACAGTTCTTTTCCATTCCAGCTAGAGCCAACATGAGCCACAAAGCCAAATCCCTGGCTCAAACACCATTCACCGAGCCATACATTGAATTCCTTAATACGCAACTGCTTGTCATGCTGACGGTTATGCACAGGCAGAACTGCAGAGAATGAGACAGTCGATGCAATCTCCCGTATATCATTACCAAGTGTGTGAAAAGCTTCCTTCACCTTTGAAACTTCATTGCAAGCCAGATCATTTGTCCCAAGATAGACAATAACATCCACCTTCTTTTCCATTTTTGCTTGCTTAATAATTAGTGTTGAGCGAACAGTTCGAGAATAGTTCGGGTTCGTACCGAATTTTGGGGTGTCCGTGACACGGACCCGAACCCGGACATTTTCAAAAAAGTTCGGGTTCGAGTTCGGAGTTCGGCATGTTCTCTCAGCGCATTTTGAAAGTACTATATAGCAGAATAGTACAGGCTTAAAGCTGAAATCGCATTGCGATTACAACTTTGAGCTACCGATCACCATGGGAACGCCTCCTCCAGTAGAATGTACTGTAGGATGTTTGAATTACGTTGAAATCGCAATGCGATTCTTATATATTTGCTTAATCGCATTGCGATTTCAACTTCTCAAATCCGACAGTACATTCTAGCATTTTTCCCATGGTGATGTAGACGCTCCATTAGCACGGAATCCGGCTGAAGCAGAAATCGCAATGCGATTCTTAGAACTCAAATAAATCGCATCACACTACACGTTCTAATTGCATTCGAATTTAACTTTACTGTTTGGTTTTGTATCGCGATAATACAAAATTTGAATAATCGTGTGCGTGCTGTTCTAGCACGCAGTGCTATTCGTATCCCACTATTAAGTTCTAATCGCATTCGATGTTAACTTATGCATTTTTTTTTTTTTTGCCAGGCATCAGCAGTAAGTTAAAATAGAATGCGATGCCTGTCAAAAAAAAATCATAAGTTAAAATCGAATGCGATTAGAACTTAAGAGTGGGATACGAATAGCACTAGTGTTGTTGTTGAGCGCACATTTCGAGAATAGTTCCGGTTCGTACAGAATTTTGGGGTGTTCGTGACACGACCCGAACCCGAACATTTTTCATAAAAATTCGGGTTCGGTTTTGTAGTTCGTCATTTTTTGTGCCGCATTTTGAAAGGCTGCAAAGCAGCCAATCAACATGCATCATACTACTTGCCCTAAGATGCCATCGCAGCCATGCCTACTATTGGCAAGGCTGTGATTGGCCAAGTGCAGCATGTGACTCAGCCTCTTTATAAGCTTGTGCGCACGTCGCGATGTGCTCACTCCCGCTGTGATTAGACCAGGGATAGATGCAGCTGCTGTGAGGGCGAGATAGGCAGGGATAATTGAGGAAGAAAACCTGATAAGAAGTGAATGATCTAAACCTGTGCATCAGAACAACTCAGCTGAGCTGTTCACTGAAAGTTTATTTTTTTTTTTACACTGGCCAGATCGATTTTTACCGGCACATGTAACTGGGCTGACCGGCGGCGGCCATTTTGGGACCTGTGGTGCGCCAGCTCAAGCTGCCACAGAGTCCAAAGAAAAGCTCCAAAGAATTGAAAAATCTACTCCTGTGACACAGAACAACAGCGATTCAGCTGCTCAGTCAAAGTCAATTTTTTTTCTGGCTGGGCAGACCATTTTCTGGCACATGTTACTGGGCTGATAGGCGGCAGCCATTTTGGGACTTGTGGTGCTACAGCAAAAGCTGCCACAGCGTCCATTAATCTCATGTAATAGTCGATTTTTTCATAGATATACTACATCAGGGGTTTGGCTGTGCTTGTGTCACCCCTACTAACTGCCAATGTATTTAATATATCAGTGGTGAAACTGAAAGTAACCCACTTGGATAGCAAATCCCATGAATTTGCTGTTCCAGCTAGGCTAGCCAGTGTCACTACAGCCAGGTCCAATACTGTCAGCCAGAAATTAAATTTATTTATTTTTTGCCAGAAATATAAATTAAAAAAATCTTTCCCTGTAACAAACATAATTCTGGTGTTAGACCAGAAGAAGCACTCCTTCAGTAAATAATACTGTAAAAAGGTTTAGGCAATAATTCTCCCAGTGTGGGCAATTTATGTACCAAAACGAGCATTTTAAAAATTCTGGTGTTCTGAAATACCAGCAGTCCTCTTGTAATTAATACCAGAAAAAGGCATTATAGTGTCCAGTGTTGTCATTTTGGTTCCAAAAAGGCCAATTTAATCAATCTGGTGTTGGTGACACCCGAAATAGTAGGCCGCACGTTGCTACTCCTTTGAAAAGGAAATAGTTCTCCCACTGTGGGAATTCATTTAACATAAGTAGCATTTAAAAAATTCTGGTTTCCAATTTGCAGCAGTTTTCTTGTAATTAATACCGGAAAAAGGAATTACGGTATATCTTCCAGTGTGTGAATTTTGGGGCTAAAAAATAATATATTTTATTGTGGTGCGAGTTGAATCGCAACAATGAGAAAACATTCTATTAAGGGACGAGGACGCGGTCGTGGTGGGGTCCGTGGAGTCTCTGTTGCTGGCAGAGGACGTGGCCGTTCGGCCTCAGGCGCACAAAGTAGTGAACCAACTCCCTCAAGTAGCCGGCAGAATTTACAGCGATATTTGGTGGGGCCCAATACCGTTATGAGGATGGTAAGGCCTGAGCAGGTACAGGCATTAGTCGATTGGGTGGCCGACAGTGCTTCCAGCACGTTCACCACATTGTCTTCCGCCCAGTCTTCTGCGGAAAGCGCACAGGTGGCACCGGAAAACCAAGCCCATCAGTCTGTCACATCACCCCCATGCATATCAGGGAAACTGTCCGAGCCTCAAGTTATGCAGCAGTCTCTTCTTCTGTTTGAAGACTCTGCTGGCAGGGATTCCCAGGGGCGTCCACCTAGCCCTTCCCTAGCGGTGGAAGACATACCATGCACTGACGCACAACCACTTATGTATCCAGATGATGAGGACATAGGAATACCACCACAGCAGAGTGACCGAGTGTCTGATGATGACGAAACACAGCTGCCCACTGCCGTGTCTTATTGCAGTGTGCAGACTGAACAGGAGGAGGTCAGGGAGGAAGACTGGGTGGAAGACGATGCAGAGGACGATGAGGTCTTAGACCCCACATGGACTGAAGGTCGTGCCGCTGACTTAAATAGTTCAGAGGAAGAGGCAGTGGTGAGACCGAGACAACAGCGAAGCCAAAGAGGGAGCAGGGGGCAAAAGCAGAACACCCGCCGTCCCGAGAGTTCGCCTGCTATTGGCCAGCGCCAACAGGGACCCAGCACCCCAAAGGCATCTTCAAGGAGTTCCCTGGCATGGCACTTCTTCAAACAATGTGCTGAGGACAAGACCAGAGTGGTTTGCACGCTGTGCCATCAGACCCTGAGGCGAGGCATTAACGTTCTTAACCTGAGCACCACCTGCATGATCAGGCATCTACATGCAAAGCATGAACTGCAGTGGAGTGCACACCTCAAAAACAAGGAACCCGCTCAGGCTCCCCCTGCTCCCTCTACCGCTGTTGCCTCGGCTTCCGCCTCAAGAGGAATGTTGCCACCTGCCGAGCAGCAAACAGAGGATGTGCCACCGACACCACCACCACCACCGCCACCGCCACCTTGCGTCTCCACTATTTCACACAGCAGCGTTCAGCTCTCCATCTCTCAAACCTTTGAGAGGAAGCGCAAATTCCCACCTAGTCACCCTCGAGCCCTTGGCCTGAATGCCAGCTTTTCTGAACTACTGGCCTTTGAAATGCTGTCATTCCGGCTGGTGGACACAGACAGCTTCAAACAGCTGATGGCCATGGCTGTCCCCCAGTATGTGGTTCCCAGCCGCCACTACTTCTTCAAGACAGCCGTGCCTTCCCTGCACATGCAAGTGTCTGATAAAATCAAGTGTGCACTGCGCAACGCCATTTGTGCCAAGGTCCACCTAACCACAGATACGTGGACCAGTAAGCATGGCCAAGGAAGCTATATCTCACTAACTGCACACTGGGTGAATGTAGTGGCGGCTGGGCCCCAGGCGGAGAGTTCCTTGGCGCACGTCCTTCCACCACCTAGGATCGCAGGGCATCATTCTCTGCCTCCTGTAGCCTCCTCCTCCTACTCGGCTTCCTCCTGCACTGCTTCCACCAGCTCCTCCTGTCAGCCACACACCTTCACCACCAACTTCAGCACAGCCCGGGGTAAACGTCAGCAGGCCATTCTGAAACTCTTATGTTTGGGGGACAGGCCCCACACCGCGCAGGAGTTGTGGCGGGGTATTGAACAACAGATGGACGAGTGGTTGCTGCCGGTGGGCCTCAAGCCAGGCCTGGTGGTATGCGATAATGGGCGAAATCTCGTGGCAGCTCTGGGACTAGCCGGTTTGACTCACATCCCTTGCCTGGCGCATGTGCTGAATTTGGTGGTGCAGAGGTTCATTCACCACTACCCCAACATGTTAGAGCTGCTGCATAAAGTGCGGGCTGTCTGTGCGCGCTTCCGGCGTTCACATCCTGCCGCTGCTAGCCTGTCTGCGCTACAGCGGAACTTCGGCCTTCCTGCTCACCGCCTCATATGCGACGTGCCCACCCGGTGGAACTCCACCTTGCACATGCTGGAGAGACTGTGCGAGCAGCAGCAGGCCATAGTGGAGTTTCAGCTGCAGCACGCTCGCGTCAGTCGTACTGCGGAACGGCACCACTTCACCACCAATGATTGGGCCTCCATGCGAGACCTGTGTGCCCTGCTGCACTGCTTTGAGTACTCCACAAAAATGGCCAGTGGCGATGACACTGTTATCAGCGTTACAATACCAATTCTATGTCTCCTAGAGAAAACGCTTAGGGCAATGATGGAAGAGGAGGTGGCCCAGGTGGAGGAGGAGGAGGAGGAGGAGGAGGAGGAGGAGGCTCGTTTCTAAGACTTTCAGGCCAGTCTGTTAGAAGTAGCTCAGAGGGAGGTTTTTTGAAGCAGCAGAGGGCAGGTTCACAAGTCGCCAGCCAAGGCACTCAAATGGAGGACGAGGAGGATGAGGAGGAGGTGGAGGAGGACGAGGATGAAGCAGGTTCACAGCAGGGTGGCAGCCCATACAGCTCAGGCCCATCACTAGTGCGTGGCTGGGGGGATACGGTGGACGATGATGATACGCTTCCCACAGAGGACAGCTTGTCCTTACCTCTGGGGAGCCTGGCACACATGAGCGATTACATGCTGCAGTGCCTGCGCAATGACAGCAGAGTTGCCCACATTTTAACGTGTGCTGACTACTGGGTGGCCACCCTGCTGGATCCCCGGTACAAAGACAATGTGCCCACTTTACTTCCTGCACTGGAGCGTGATAGAAAGATGCGCGAGTACAAGCGCACGCTGGTAGACGCGCTCCTGAGAGCATTCCCAACTGTCACAGGGGAACAGGTGGAAGGCCAAGGCCAAGGCAGAGGAGGAGCTAGAGGTCGCCCACGCAGCAGTATCACGGCCAGCTCCTCTGAGGGCAGGGTTAGCATGGCAGAAATGTGGACAAGTTTTGTCTCCACGCCACAGCTAACTGCACCACCACCTGATACGGAACGTGTTAGCAGGAGGCAGCATTTCACTAACATGGTTGAACAGTATGTCTGCACACCCCTCCACGTACTGACGGACGGTTCGGCCCCATTCAACTTCTGGGTTTCAAAATTGTCCACGTGGCCAGAATTAGCATGTTATGCCTTGGAGGTGCTTTCCTGCCCGGCGGCCAGCGTTTTATCAGAACGCGTATTCAGCACGGCGGGGGCGTCATTACTGACAAGCGCAGCCGCCTGTCCACAGCCAATGTGGACAAGCTGACGTTCATAAAGATGAACCAGGCATGGATCCCACAGGACCTGTCCCTCCCTTGTGCAGAGTAGTCCTTAATAACTGCCTAAAACATGTCTTGTTGTACTACGGGCCACTTCTTTATTTAATACAAATTTTATGTAACCCACAGTTGAATGAAACTCTCCTCTGTCTGGGCGCCGGGGCCTAACTAGATGAAATTGGCCTGTTAAACTATCGGGTGACATAAAGCCATAACCTCTGCCATGCTACCTCTGTCCTCTGTCTGGGTGCTGAGGCCTAAGTCAAATAAAGCGGTCTTCTGCTGTGCTGGGGGATATGAAGCTAATCTCTGACCTCTCTCCTCTGTCTGGGTCCAAAGGCCTAAGTCACTGAAAGAGGCCTTCTCCTGTGGTGTGTGATATGATGCCTGAATTTGTGCTGTGGGACCACTCTCCTCTTCCTGGGTGCAGGGGTCAAAGTATCTAAAAGTGTCCTTCTCTTGCGGTGGTTGATATGATGCCTGAATATGTGCTGTGGGGCCTCTCTCCTCTGTTTGGGTGAAGGGGTCAAAGTAACTTTATGGTGGCCTCTTTCAGTGACTTAGGCCTTTGGACCCAGACAGAGGAGAGAGGTCAGAGATTAGCTTCATATCCCCCAGCACAGCAGAAGACCGCTATCTAAAAGTGTCCTTCTCTTGCGGTGGTTGATATGATGCCTGAATATGTGCTGTGTGGCCTCTCTCCTCTGTCTGGGTGAAGGGGTCAAAGTAACTAAATGGTGGCCTACTCCTGTGGTGGTTGATATGATGCCTGAATATGTGCTGTGGGGCCTCTCTCCTCTGTTTGGGTGAAGGGGTCAAAGTAACTTTATGGTGGCTTCTCCTGTGGTGGTTGATATTATGCCCGATTCTCTACTGTGGAACCTCTCTCCTCTTCCTGGGTGCAGGGGTCAAAGTATCTAAGAGTGTCCTTCTCTTGCGGTGGTTGATATGATGCCTGAATATGTGCTGTGTGGCCTCTCTCTTCTGTCTGGGTGAAGGGGTCAAAGTAACTAAATGGTGGCCTACTCCTGAGGTGGTTGATATGATGCCTGAATATGTGCTGTGGGGCCTCTCTCCTCTGTTTGGGTGAAGGGGTCAAAGTAACTTTATGGTGGCTTCTCCTGTGGTGGTTGATATTATGCCTGATTCTCTGCTGTGGAACCTCTCTCCTCTTCCTGGGTGCAGGGGTCAAAGTATCTAAAAGTGTCCTTCTCTTGCGGTGGTTGATATGATGCCTGAATATGTGCTGTGTGGCCTCTCTCTTCTGTCTGGGTGAAGGGGTCAAAGTAACTAAATGGTGGCCTACTCCTGTGGTGGTTGATATGATGCCTGATTCTCTGCTGTGGGACCTCTCTCCTTTGTCTGGGTGCTGGGGTCGAAATAATAGTAAGTGACCTTCTCCATTGGTGGGTGACTTGAAGCCTGATTCTGTGCTATGGGACCTCACTCCAATTAATATTGTTTAATTTTTATTTATTTTATGTTAACTCATCATTTCCCTATGTACATTTGTTTGCAGGGGATTTACCTACATTTTGCTGCCTTTTGCAGCCCTCTAGCCCTTTCCGGGAGTCTTTTACAGGCTTTTTAGTGGGTAAAAGTTCGGGTGGCCCTTGTCTTCTATGGGGTTCGGGATGAAGTTCGGGTTGAGTTCGGATCACGAACCCGGACATTTTCCGGAAGTTCGGCCGAACCTCTCGAACCCGAACATCCAGGTGTTCGCTCATCTCTATTAATAATGTTAAGGATACGTCGTCTGTCCCTGCTAGCAGTAGCACCAGGGAGACATCTCACAGAACCCTCTACTTCAAACTTCACACCTCTTATGATAGAATCGCCCACCAATAGTTGCTTACTATTAGTACTCACTATATCCTTTTTGTATTTGTCAGTAGTCTTGCATACCTTAAGCATAGGAGATGATTGTTTCTCTCCCACTGTGCCTGGGCCATCCTCCATGTTGCTCTTGCATTCTGAAAGTGCTGCAAATGAATTACAGAGAGCCACCGACTGTGGGACATGTCTTCTATCAACAGCTCTAAGTCTACCAGAACCTACAGTAACCCATCTTCCATTTCTGGGGGGCCTTTGTGGCAGTGGCATTGCAACATGCCAATCCTGAGTTTGTCTAACAGTTACTTTACAAATCTCAGATTTAAAATATGCAATTTCCTGCTGCATTATGGAGAACTGTCTGCAGATCAGACAGCATCCAAACCTGCGAAGAGTAAAACATGAAATGAAAGCACAACAATTCCTGCACTGAATCAGGTCTGCCATTTTAATGCAAGAAAATATGTTAAACAAAAATTATTAGATTGTACTCACCTCCAGATTACCTCCTGAGTATCTCCTGTATATCTCTAGTGCACTTAGAAATGCTGCACTTTGAGAATGATGCAAGCAAGAATTAGGCAAGCTAATATTATGTGGCTATATATACACACACTCCTACAAAAGCCCCTCCTACAACAACACAATTAACACCTTAATGGCCCTATGCTCATTAGCAATTAGACAATAGCAACACCAGTCTAACAAATTCCTTACCTGTTCTGAGCACATCAAAACACAGCTGAAGTTCTGCTGTTCTGAGCACACCAAAACACAGCTGAAGTTCTGCTGTTCTGAGCACACCAAAACACAGCTGAAGTTCTGCTACAGTGGAAAGTTCTAGGTTAGTCTCCTCTATATCTCTAGTGCACTTAAAAATGCTGCACTTTGAGACACAGAACAAAAGCTATCCTTTGACGGACACTATAAAACTTGTCCTGCCACAGCAGAAAGCACTTATTTAGGGTATTGCTATTTTGGAAATTGAATTTTACCCCAGAAAAAAAGATATATACTTTGCCAGACAGTATTACACTTGGCTAGCCACAGCTGGAACACCAGATTTAGGGGATTTATTATTTTTTTTAAGTGAATTTCACCTCTCAATAAAATATAGAAAATTCTATCCTGAGTTTCTAGGGGTGACAATAAGCACAGTCAAGCCCTGATGTAGGATATAGCAAAAAAATAAATCTACTATTGATGGATTAATGGACTTGGTGGCAGACCACAAGACACAAAATGTCCGCCGATCACCCCAGAAAAAAGTGACAGAAAAATGCTCTGGGCAGCCTGAAAACAGTGAGCAATTAAGTAGCAGAAGTTAAATGATTCACAGCTGTAGATCGATCACTTCATTATGTGTTTTTGCTGAGTTAATCCTTGCCTAATCTCACCTTAACAGCAGCTGCATCCTATTTCTACACTAATCAGAGCAGAGTGACGTGTGGCGCGACATGACTCCGGCTTAAATAGATGCTGCATCACATGCTGCACTTGGCCAATCACAGCCATGCCAAAAGTAGGCATGGCTTTGATGGCCTTTTGGGGCAAGTAGTATAACGCTTGTTGATTGGCTGCTTTGCAGGCTTTCAAAATGCGCCATAGAAACCGCTGAACAACGAACCCGATCCTGAACTTTTACGTAAATGTTCAGATTTGTGTCCGTGTCACGAACACCCCAAAATTCGGTACGAACCTGAACTGTACAGTTCGGGTTCGCTCATTCGTACTCACAATATCTCTCCTCTGCGTCACACAGAGGAGTGACAAAATAATAGATCACTGCAAGAAGGACAATAACTAAATGGGCTCTTCCTTAACTCCCCTTCCTGCCCCCCCCAATAGCATTACTTCTACATTGACAACTTACTCTAGGGATAATATATTGTATTACTTTATTAAATGTGCCGGTTCCTCATCCCTGAATTGTTGATAGAGTGACATGATGCTACTTCAAATTGTTCAAACAATGTATGTGATCAGATGACTTCTAGACTTCGTAATATGGTATTGTTCAATATCTGTCTTAATCCCTCTGTACCTACTGTTCTGCAGCCATATGGATTGTATGAATACTTGTATTGTTATGTGCTTTAATATAAAATAATAAAAGAACTTTGAAAAGAAAAGAAAAAAAGCACTTCCATTAATCCTTGCTTTTGGTCTGAATTTGCAGCCTTATGCAACCAGTTTTGGGGTATATATGTATTAAAGATATAAAAGTAGTACGTCCATTCACCCTTCCTTTTAGGGTTGGTTCGTGGGCCGATACAAACAGTTTTGGAGTGTGATTATTATATACAGTATATATATATATATATATATATATATATATATATATATATATATACACACACACACACACATACACACACGAGAAGCAGGAGCACAGTTGAAGGTATGAACAGGGTGCAAGATCCTCTTGGGAACAAGGCAAATATTCCAGGTATATATAGTCCAAAGACGAGTCAGCACTCCAGCATATGAAAAAATAAGTGACCCCAGTATACTGTATATAATAATCACACTCCAAAATAGTTTGTATCGGCCCACAAACCAACCCCAAAAGGAAGGGTGAATGGACGTACTACTTTTATATCTTTAAAATATATATACCCCAAAACTGGTTGCATAAAGCTGCAAATTCATACCAAATAGCATGTAATTGGTGTTTTTGTAGAGGGGCACTCAATACCTAGGCCAATAATCAGAAACTTCAAATAAAAGCATATATATGTGTTTAATTAATAAACTCTAGACATCTCAAAAGTGCATAGTAGATACTGACATCCCTTCCCCAATCATATACATCCACAAAAAATACAAAATCGATAAAAATACACAGGTTCAATTCCCCTAAAAAAACATAACTGATTCATATGACATGTCACAACCTCATATTCCTTTAGATGTTCAATGAGTAGATACATATTTCTCTAATTGCACCAAAAAAGTGAATATATTATGCAGAGGAAGAATTGTGAATGGACCAACTTTATAAGTCCCAATGCACACCGGGTACTATTCCAATCTGCTTTGTATTTTCAATTGATGGTAATATTTAGACCGACCACAACCTCAGAACCCAATGCTGGTATTTGGATCGCAGAATTGCACTTAATATTTTATCTGATAGTCCCAATCAGTTGTGCGATCTCACATATGCAGTCCTGTGCCATGTTACACAGTTAGAATAAATGGATTGAGCATACGGTACTTTACCGCTCCATGGATCACCGCCGGCCGCTCGTGCGCTGTTGCTCTTGCTCTTCCAGGACCTGTCACGGCGTCCCACGTGGTCCTCCGCGTCATACACCGTGGCGTCCCACGTGACGCGTGCTTCAAATGCCAATTGGCTCAGCTTACATCAATGCTCCATTACAATGAAGCTCTTATCGTAGATTCTTTTGAAGTAGCAATTTTTTTAAAGTGCGGCTTCTATGCTGTATTGGTCCTTAGGCTTCAGCTCTCACTACTGTTCAAAACCCAGATGCGTTTCGGGACGTGAAGCTGTCCCTTCTTCAGTGGTAACAGGTTCGTGTCATATTCGTCGAAATCAAATATTCGTCATTATTCTAGTTATCGCAATTAATATGCGATTTTAAATAATCACGTATTGCGATTTTAACTTAAGGCAACTTTCCTATTGGTTTGATATCTAGAAATAGCGAAGATGACAAATATATTCATCATATTCCTCAAAACGAAGATAAAACGAAGATGGAGAATATTTTGTTATCTCCATATTTGTCAACTTCGCTAAGTCTAGCAATAAAATAGTGAAGTTGACTAGAGACAGCTAAGTTTTTAGTTTGCTATGCGATAATATTACTTAGCTTTTTTTTAATAAATACATTATAATACTTGATTATTATAATTATTCTATTTATTAAAAAAAAAAAAAAGAAAAGTAATATAATTGCATAGCAAATTAAATACAGCTGTCTCTATAGTCAACTTTCGTACTTGATTGCTAGAATTAGCGAAGTTGACGAATACGGAGCTAAAACGAAGATGAAGAATATTTTGTTATCTTCATTTTGAGGAACATGACAAATACATTTGTCATATTCGCTAATTCTGCCAAGCCAACCATAGTAAACTAGGTCTAAGTTGAAATTGCAATGCGATAACTTCATGTTATATTAATCGCATTGCGATTTCAACTTAGAGCTGTGTTTCTAATGGATCAGCTTGCTAGAATTAACGAAGTTAACGAATATGGAATATATCAGTGCTAAGTTGAAATCGCAATGCGATTAATATAAGTTCAAGTAATCACATTGCGATTTCAACTTAGCACCGCTATATTCCATATTCATTAACTTAGTTAATTCTAGCAAGCTGACCCATTAGAAAACCAGCTCTAAGTTGAAATCGCAATGCGATTACTTCAAGTTATATTAAATCGCATTGCGATTTCAACTCAATTCTCACATCCGACAGTACATTCTAGTATAAAGGCGTTCCCATGGTGATGGAGACGCTCCACGAGCATGGAAGTCGGGAGAAGCGGCAACGGGCACTGACTGGAGCAGCCAGGAAGCCAGGAATCCTCAGGACAGGTAAGAACTACTTTTGGGAAGTGGGAAAGAAAAAAAATATAACAATAAAAAAATAATAATATGAATATTCGAAATAGCGCATTTATAGCACTATATTTAATATATTTGCGAATTAGAGAAGTACCGATATTCCATGTGGGGTCTAGAACCTCATCGTCCTCCACATCTTCTCCCCTGCCCTCCTTGTCAGTTGTCTGATTGCCACAAGAGGAGAGAAGGCGCTCATAGGTGAGGGTAATCCAATAGTATTACTTTCCCCAAACCAGGATGAGTGGATTTTACTCAGTCTAGTGCAACTTTTTGGTGGAAGGCGATTGAGGAGTCAGGGTTGACTGGGTTGGTGCTGCCGAATGGTGTCCAGATTAACCATGGGCGGGGGCCAAACCGCCACTTTGGTGGGTAGTTGAGTTTAAAAAGAGCAACTCGTCTGCATTGGGTTTGTGCGGCGAGCAGGTGGACAGGAGGAGCAAGTCACAACCCGAATTTGGATACAAAGTGTTTTTCTTTAATCGACGACACGTTTTGGGGTACTCAGGACCCCTTTATCAAGTTTAAAAAAACATGATCAAACAATAAGTGGGTGCCATTGGCTGAGTGGTCAATCCCAGTATCTACAATTATATGAGGTTTGTAATGGAAGCGTCAAACAAAAAGTACCTGTATCCTTATAACCGTAGGCTTGTTGGCGGATCTCCTGTAGGATCCCTTTTTGGAGGGATTGATGGTCGGCACAGCTATGGTGAAATTGTGGGAAAAAATTATGACATTTAATTTGTATTGGGTGTCAGATAGAAGGAGCAAATGGTATTATGCTTATCAGTTTCAATTATTGTAAATCATGCTTGTTTTAGGGAGTGCTGGATAAAGTTTTATTTTCTATTCATTATATTGGTTTCCCAGTCACGCCCCCTAGCCCAGTCCCCTCTCCACCAGCGCAACACACCACTAGCTTATCGAAGCAGTTCAACCAAATTTAAAGAATTGTGCAGCCTGCAGTGCTACTAGATAGTGCAGGCAGGGTAATCTGGGAAGAGGGAAGGGGAACTAAGTATATTCTTGGATTCTCGGGGTGGGGGGCAATTGCCCGTTGACCCCCCTATCCGCCAATGGTGCAGACGAGTTCCTCTTTGTACACTCTCCTGGTCGGTTTTCACACTGCAGAAAGCTGTAACCATTGGCACCTGGGTTTCATCATCATCAGAGACGTGCTGCGGTGGTCTTACCATGTCCTTATCCTCAAACATAAGTGGTTGGGTATCGATGTGAAGTGGATGGCCCGGGGAAACCCTGCCATCAGAGACATAAAAAAGCATAAGAGACTGCTGCATGACTTGGGGCTCAGACTGCTTGGCTGATTGGGTGAAGTAAAAGATAGATGCCCATGGCTTGCAGGTGCCAACTCTGAGCTTTCAGCAGTGGACTGGGTGGGAGACAATGTGAAGGTACTGGAGGCACTGTCAGCCACCCAATCTACTAGCACCTGTACGTGTTCTGGCCTCACCATTCGTAGAGCAGCATTCGGGCCTACTAAATAACACTGAAGGTTCTGCCGCCTAATCGCACCTGAGGAAGGTGTTTTACTTGGGCATGTTGCTGGCACAGAATGACCACATCCTCTCTTTGCAACAGGAGCTCCACCAGCACCACGACCAGGGCCAAGTCCCTTATTTGACGTTCGCCTCATTATTTGCGTTCACCCACTAAACAGATGGTTTATCTCAGGTGACAATTTTACTGCCAATAGTCAACAATTAAGTTCACTAACCGTAAGGCAGTGCCACTGTCATAAATAGAATACATTTCTTTATGTCACACAACAGTGTAACAGAGCAATTCAATACAAGTACTTCACTAACAAAAAATGTGAATTTCCCAACCAACAAAGTAACAGCCGAAGCAAACTGTTTAATTAGACTGTCAGAAATGCAGTGTGGGATCCAAATGTGCTATCTAGCTCAAAAACTGTGTTTTTTGCAAACAACTATGTAAATGCAGTATGTTCCGGTTTTATTGGAATATCAGAAATGCAGCGTAGGATCCTAATGTGCTATCTAGCACAAAAACAGTGTTTTTTGCAAACAATAAAAATGCAGCATGCTACGGTTTTATTGGAATATCAGAAATGCAACGTAGGCCGCAAATTTGCCATCTAGCACAAAAACTGTGTTTTTTACAAACAACTATGTAAATGCAGTATGTTACGGTTTTATTGAAATATCAGAAATGCAGTGTAGGCCGCTAATGTGCTATCTAGCACAAAAACTGTGTTTTTTGCAAACAACAATAAAAATGCAGTATATCACGGTTTTATTGGAATATCAGAAATGCAGCGTAGAACGCAAATTTGCTATCTAGCACAAAAACTATGTTTTTTATAGCAACAATGTAACTGCAGTATTTAACTATTTAATTGGACTGTCAGAAATGCAGCATAGACAGCGCGTATTTCAGCGCGTTTTTGCAAATAGGAAATGCGTGTTCGTACGCGCGTTCTTGTGATTGACTACTGTGGTGTCAATCACAAAACGCGCGACAAACGTCCCCAAAAAAGCTCAAGTACTTCTTTATGTGTTGGGCGTTTTACAGCGCGTTCAAACGCGCTGTAAAACGCTCAAGTGAGAACCAGGGCCATAGGAAAGCATTGGTTTTCATGTGTTGAGCGTTTTACAGCGTGTTTGAACTTAGGTGTGAACTTAGGGTTAAAGTTGTTTCCAGGCCAGGCATTCTGTTATCGATGGCTGACAATGGCGCCAAGGAGGAGTCTGAGAAGAAGCAGCAAAAAGTGAGGACGACGATGAGAAAGACACCGTACTACCTGTGGACACAGCCTTGCTGCAGAAAGCCAGACGGAAAGGAGGAGGAAAATCTTGCGCTAGCTTGCAGTCACCTCTGTTTGCAAATGGGATAGGATGATGATGCTTTATATGTTTAAATAGAGCTGTGGTGACTAGGTTTGTGTTTGACTGCCCAATTTATTTTACTCTTGCAGAGCTTGAAAAGGGAGATGCTTCTGTCTTTTGTAAGGGTGGAGGAATACTACCAGAAGGGAGATATTTGCACAGAGCTAGAGGCAGGCAAGCTTGGTTTAGCTTTGGCACGTTTTGGGCCAAATGCACATAGTGTTAGCAGCATCACCAATTTCCAAAGCAGATCTGGCTCTGGCAGTTCTTTGCGAGGTTCCGGGCAATCGTCGCGTCCTCTTGTTATTGCTGCCACTGCCACCACCCTCCTCCTCTGATGTTACTTCCTTCTCTGATGTTACTTCTTCCTCATCATCTCAATCCAGCTTCCAGGTCCTGTCTGAAACACAATCATAACAAGCTATTTACCCTCCCAGCCACTTTTATCAGACTGGAATATATCAGGGTGGCCCCAGCCCGATTTCATCCTCTGCATTTGCCTCTACCACCAATACTGTGGCTACAGAGGCTACTATTAGCACCACCAACACAGCTATGTATTTGGTCCCCTACTGTCTCCTGAACACCCTCGTCAGGGCAGTCCAAATACTGATTGCTTTCACACAAGTAATCAACACATAAACTCTCTTGCCTATCGGTATTAGGGCTCAGCATGGTTTTACTGCATCTTACTAGGCTTCTCACTAGGAATTGGCAGTGAAGACAGAGGGGAAGTCACTGAAAGGCTTCTCCGAGACTGCAGGGAGGAGTAGCAGGAAAAATGTTGTGACCTCTGGCTCCAAGGCATGGTGGTAGACTCAGAAGTCACCTTTATGTCATCCTGCACAGAGGGCACCCCTCCCCCCCCATCCTCCAAAACCACACATACTGATATAAACATATAAGTGCAAATAAAAAAACATATTGTTAATAGGGGTCCATATGTTTACAATATATATATATATATATATATATATATATATATATATATATATATATATTATTTATTTTTTTATACTCTAACTCCTCCCATGGCATAACTATTCACCCCCGGTCCCCTTAATGCCCCCACATAGTAATCATTCCCCCTTTAGGCTCACACTGTGCTCCATTCACAGCATTTATGCCCAGATCTGAAATATCAGGGCATAACTACTGTAAAGGGGGCCCCTATTTGGCCATAACTACTGTGAGGGGGCACATATCTGGGTACAACTACTGTAAGGGGGCACATATCTGGCCATAACGACTGTGAAGGGAGCACATATCAGGGCATAACTGCTGTGAGGGGCACATATGTGCTCCCTTCACAGTCGTTATGGCCAGATATGTGCCACCTTACAGTAGTTATACCCAGATATGTGCCCCCTCACAGTAGTTATGGCCAAATAGGTGCCCCCTTCACAGTAGTTAATGCCAGATATGTGCCCCCTTCACAGTAGTTATACCCAGATAGGTGCACCCTCACAGTAGTTATGCCCAGATTTGTGCCCCCTTCACAGCAGTTATGTCCTGATACATGATTCCCAAGGCTCACATACACTATACTGCAGAAATAATAGTGCCATCCATATAGTCTCCCCATAGTAATAGTCCTACCAAATTGCTGTAAATTGTAAGTGCTTCTCAAAGTGTTACCAATAGTAATTCCCTCCCAGAGGGGCCTTATTAGTAAGAGAGCTGCCAATAGTGATTGTGCTCTCCAAGATTGCCTACTTTAGTATTAATGCTCTCCATATTGTGCCCAATAACAGCAATGCCCCCCATAGAGCCCTCAGTAGAAATAATCCCCCCAGTGGTCATAAGGCTCCCTATAGTGCCCTAAAGTACTAATAAAGCCCCCCCCCCTATAGGGCACCCCTTATAGATATATGGTCAGTCTCATAGAGCAATCAAGAGTAGTAATGCCTGCCACCACTGCCCACAGTATTCATTTATTTTTATCTTTATTTATTCATTTTCAAATCCATTATTAAAATAAAAAACTATTCCACATTCTAATACATATTTTTATCATTCCAATGCCCAATCCACCCACACCCCAGAGAGAAAGGGGGGGGGGGGGAGGAGAAAAAAAAATAATTAAATAAATTATCCCCACTTATGTGCCATTAGACCATTGATTCCATATTTGTTCGAGATTATCCTTTTCCCCCCTATTATCACTAATTATCCTTTTCATTCTAATCATATCATTCACAGTTTTTTTTCCATTCACACACCAAAGGTTGATCTTTTTTAATCCATGTTTTCAAAAATGATCAATCTTGCCTGGAACAGGAACTTACAAAGTGCCTGTTTTAACACCTTTTGAAGCTTCAGATGAATTGTACCCCCCCAATATACAGACTACAGGATCATCATATCTGTACACCTAAAACTTTATCAACAAAATGTGTGCTATTTGAGACTAGTACCTAAATAATTTGGGGTATCTCCAAATTAACTGTATAAGACCTATTTGTTCTTCACCACATCTTGGACATTCATTTGTATCTCTTAAGCCCATTTTTTTATTCATATTAAAGGAGTGAGATGTAACCTATGAATAAGAAAAACCTGAGAAACCGGGTGTGAGGCCCTTATTGAGACCAGGCATCGATTACTCAGGAGATCATTCCATTTCTCATCCGAGAGGCCATCAATGTCTTTCTTCCATTTTTCTTTCGCTGGTATTTTCCTCTCTACGTGTATTAATTTCATTAACAACCTATATTTCCTTGAAATATTACCTTTAACCTTTCCATCCCTGAGAAACCGATAGACATGCCCAGAGGGGGCTCTTTTGTATTTGTCCACATCTAGTAACATAGTAACATAGTATATAAGACCGAAAAAAGACATGTGTCCATCCAGTTCGGCCTGTTTCCTACAAGTTGATCCAGAGGAAGGCAAAAAAACCCTGTGAGGCAGAAGCCAATTTTCCCCACTTAAGGGGAAAAAAATTCCTTCCCGACTCCAATCAGGCAGATTGGCACACTCCAGAAATAAATCCAGTCCCCTCTTGAATTCCTTTATTGTACTCACCATCACCACCTCCTCAGGCAGAGAGTTCCATAGTCTCACTGCTCTTACAGTGAAGAATCCCTTTCTATGTTTGTGTACAAACCTTTTTTCCTCCAGACGCAGAGGATGTCCCCTTGTCACAGTCACAGTCCTGGGGATAAATAGATGATGGGACAGATCTCTGTACTGAGCCCTGATATATTTATACATAGTTATTAGATCTCCCCTCAGTCGTCTTTTTTCTAAAGTGAATAACCCAATATCTGCTGATAAACTAATTGCATCCCTTATTTGTAAATATTTTTAATAATATTTTCTTGGAATTCCAAATTCCTTAATCAGAATCCTTCAATGTATCCCCCTCAAAAATGTAACAAAGCAGACTAACACCTCTAGACTCCCAATTTACATACTGCTTAATTCTCTGAATCTCACCTAAGTTAATGTTATTCCATATTGGAGTGCATTTTAAATATCCTTTTATACCCATTATTTTTTATTTTTTTTTCCTCCAAGTGTAATCCGTTTAATTCAATATTCAATTATCAGTGCTTGTGTTCCCCAAAGTGCCTGATTCTAAAACCTCCAAAAAATGAACCCGATTACTCTTAAACCCCTTATTCAATACCCTCCATCTCAACAGAGGGCTTTCTTCATTCACCTTTGTCTTCAAATTGTGATACCCAAAAAATATAAATACTAGTTTGGAAGAGAAAAACACCCCTCTTTAATAGGAAGTTGAAGCATTTCTTTTTTATCCTTGGTGTACCTTCATTCCAGATAAAGTCCCTCATTAACCCGTCGATCATCTTCAATAAATTATTTGGAATCTAAATTGGGGCATTTTGCAAAACATACAGTATCCTAGGAAGAAAGACCATCTTTATCAAATTAACATGTCCCATCATTGATAACCTTTTCCAAATGTGGATTTTCTTTCTTAATTCCTTTAACAGTGGAACTACATTGAATTCTACAATAATATATAGATAGTAGGGCACTCTCCTTAACAGATGGATATCATATGCGGCAATTTATTGTTAAAACATTAAAATAGACTAGATAAGATCAATGGTACAACTATCTGTAAAGTGATATGGTGCAAAAATCGCTAATAAAGTGCCAAAATGGTAATATGTGGAAACACAAGAGTGTAATGCAATAATAATGATCAAATGAGCACTAGCCATGTTAGGATAATGGAGTTGTATCACTCAAAATGTCCATAGCAACAAAGAAAGAGTCCTCCAGTCGCTGAGGGTAAAATCTGGAAATGTCCCCTAAAAATGCTCCTGTATAAAGTCCAAATCTGGAGCGGCGTCCCGCTCCACTATAGTTCAGCGGAGTCCCGCTGTAAAGAAAGCAGATCCGATCGCGTAGTCTCTGATGCCAATAACAAGGAAATGTCTTACCAGGAGGATTGCGTGGATTTAATTCTACATAATACCCCACATTTCTCACGGCCCCTTTCACACGGGCGAGTTTTGTGATGTGAGCGCATTGCACCCGCACTGAATCCTGAAAATCGCAGCAAGCTCTATATTGTGCGTTTTTTACGCAACGCAGGCCCCATAGAAGTGAATGTGGCTATGTGAAAATCGCAAGCATCCGCAAGCAAGTGCTGTTGCGGTGCGATTATCACGCATGGTTGCTAGGAGACGATCGGGATGGGGACCCAATCTTTATAATTTTCCCTTATAACATGGTTATAAGGAAAAATAATAGCATTTTCAATACAGAATGCTCAGTAAAATGTGGATAGAGGGGTTACAAAAAAAATTTAACTCACCTTATCCACTTGATCGCGTAGTTGCGATCTCTTTAATCATGTGCGCTTCCAGCTAAAGGATCTGTGGTGACGTCACTGCGCTCATCACATGGTCCATCACCATGGTGATGGACCATGTGATGTGACATCACCACAGGTCCTTTAGCTGGCAGCTCACATGATTAACCACCTCAGCCCCTCTAGCTTAACCACCTGAGGCAGGCTGATGACTTTAAAAAAAAACGAATCACAAGCCATCACACATTATATTTTTAGAAAAAAATTGTATCGGATCGCACAGCAGGTTCCAAAATATCAAAATGGAGTGCCAGTGGCTGTGAGGACAATCCCCTATGTCCACGGAAATATAGCAAAAGAAATTCCACAGCTCTTCCTTGTCGGTGAAAAAAAAAGATTGCTACTTTATTGATCGGGTAAAAAGAGACCTTTCGGTGCACCCAATGGCACCTTTCTCAAGCAGTGATGAAAATGGTGTAACATTCAGTATATTTATACACGTGTTCAATTAAAATCATGAAAACAATTACATAATTAGTGACATGTCAACAAATCTAAAAATCTCTCATATCCAGTGATCAATCATTATGATGATTAAAAATTGTGTCGGTATCCAAAATACATTAATGAGTGAAACTGATCATAAGCATAGATCCATAATCCAAAGCGTGATTATATATAAAAAATAAATCAAAACATACTATGTTGCTAATTATAAGTGACAAGTCAAGTATAATTAGCAATATAGTAAGTTTTGATCATAATGTTTGATCACTGGATATGAGAGATTTTTATATTTGTTAACATGTCACTAATTATGTAATTGTTTTCATGATTTTAATTGAAAACATGTGTATAAATATACTGAATGTTACACCATTTTCATCACTGCTTGAGAAAGATGCCATTGGGTGGACTTCAATGACTAGATGTTGGCCCCATATTTGCTTTACCAGACGCTGGTATAAGAAGGTGTCTGTATATCTAATTCAATTGGCTATATATAATAGTTTTGATCTCTAAAGTAAGGCTGGGAGAACAGGATCCTTCCTCAAATTTCAGGAAGAGATCATCGAGAACCTCCTGTATCCAGGAGGTTCCGTGGCCCCAACCACCAGTGTAGTGAGCCATTTACACGAGCGACATTTCCCCAATGTCGTTGCTGGTACCTCAACCAACCGCCACCCCGAAAAAGATGTTGTATCTGTAGCAGGAGTGGAATAAGGCGTGACACCCGTTATTTCTGTTCTGAGTTTCCTGACCACCCTGCCCTATGCCTAGGGGAGTGTTTCCGGAAATACCACACTCAGGTACACTTAGGGACCGCAGGACACAGGTAGTTTTTGCACTCAGTATCTAGGGTCTCTCAGGATACTAAGTTTTGAGAGACCCTAACACATAGGGGTGCTGGCGTGCTAAAGCAGAAATGTGAAACAGTAGAAACCTCTCCTTTCACTTGGGATAAAGTGCATAATGTACTTCGCACCATCTCTGTGTGATTTACACTTTACACATTGTCCCATGGGAAAGGAGAGGTTTCTGCTAGGAAAATAAAGAGTGAAATGGTAAAAAAAAAAAAAAATAAATAGGTAGCAAGAAAAAAAAATCTTGAGTTAGTTCAGGTTTTAAAAGTTTTATGATGTTCAGGTTTTATAAAGTTTGTAACTTTCAAGTTTATGAGCCTGCTGCCTGTTTTTTTTTTTCCCCCAACCACCCTTTATTTTCCAGGTAGACCAACCGACTAAAACGCTGCAGCACTGATGTGCATTCTGAGAGAAGCATTGCGCTGCTGTCAGAAGACACATGAAGTCGGTGTATGCGGCGCTGCAAGACGAGATTTCTCCACTGCAGTACAGGTACGTTTGTCCAGGCATATGAGCTGAGGAGAGGTGTTGGAGTTCATATACTTTGGCAAACACTTTGCATCAAAAATCTGGCAAAGATGTCTTCCTCTACAACGATCGATTGATCGATGTGAATGGAGAAATCACATTTGCTAGGACATAGGAGCTGAAGTGGGTATGGATGTTTGGGCAGAGCCCCTATGTCCTGGCAATCGCCAGCCCCCTCTTTTTTCTTGCATATTTTTTGGCAGAGATTTTTTCATACACATCAATCGATGCGAATGAAGAAATCTGTGCCGTTCATTTTTTCTTTCAGCCCAGAGGCTGAACGGAAAAAAAAAAAAAAAGTCTCATTACCCGTATGCTCCATATAAGGGGAATAGCAGAAACTCCTAATGCTGGCCATACATGTAATAATTGCGGAGACCCTCAAATGCCAGGGCAGTAAAAAAACCTCACATGTGACCCCATTTTGGAAAGAAGACACCCCAAGGTATTCGCTGAGGGGCATATTATGTCCATGAAAGATTGAACTTTTTGTCACAAGTTAGCGGAAAGGGAGACTTTGTGAGAAAAAACAAAAAAAAATCTAAATTCCGCTAACTTGTGCCAAAAAAAAAAAAAATCTTCTATGAACTCACTATGTCCATCAGCGACTACCTTAGGGTGTCTACTTTCCGAAATGGAGTCACTTGTGGGGTATTTATACTGCCCTAGCATTTTAGGGGCCCCTAAAGCGTGAGAAGAAGTCTGGAATCCAAATGCGTAAAATTGCCCTGTTAAATCCTAAAGGTACTCATTGGATTTAGGGCCCCTTTGCGCATCTTGGCTGCAAAAAAGTGGCACACATGTGGTATTGCCGTACTCAGGAGAAGTAGGGCAATGTGTTTTGTGGTGTATTTTTACATATACCCATACTGTGTGTGAAAAATATCTCTGTAAGGCTACATGCACACGACCGTTGCCTGCCTCCGCGTCCGCTCCTCCTTGAAATTTTGCGTTCGTCAAAAAAAACGGATGACGGACCGTTTTTTTTTGACGGATCCGATTTTTATGGCAGATCCATTGTAAAAATGCCTATCCTTGTCCGCAAACGTGAAAAAAATAGGACATGCACTATTTTTTTGACGGAATGAAAACACGGATCACAGATGCGGAACAAAAGCGGTTGACCATCCGCATTTTTTGACGGACCCATTGAAATGAATGGGTAAGCATCCTATCCGTGAAAAAAAACGGAACGGACGCGGAAACAAACAACGGTCGTGTGCATGGGGCCTAAATGACAACTTTTTCCATTTTTTATACAAAGTTGTCAATTTACAGAGATTTCTCTCACCCAGTATGGGTATATGTAAAAATGCATTCCAAAACACATTGCCCTACTTCTCCTGAGTACAGCAATACCACATGTGTGCCACTTTTTTGCAGCCAAGATGCGCACAGGGGTTCTGAAACCAATGGGTACCTTTAGGATTTCACAGGGCATTTTTACGCTTTTGGATTCCAGACTTCTTCTCACGCTTTAGGGGCCCCTAAAAATCCAGGGCAGTAAAAATACCACACAAGTGACCCCATTCCGGAAAGTAGGCACCCTAAGGTATTCGCTGATGGGCATAGTGAGTTCATGAAAGTTTTTATTTTTTGTCACAAGTTAGCGGAAATTGTAAAAAAAATAAAATAAAAAAATTCAAAGTCTCATATTCCACTAACTTGTGACAAAAAAGAAAATTTTACATGAACTCACCATACCCCTCACGGAATACCTTGTTGTGTCTTTCTAAAATGGGATCACTTGTGTGGTATTTTTACTGCCCTGGCATTTTAGGGGCCCCTAAATCGTGAGAAGAAGTCTGGAATCCAAATGTGTAAAAATGCCATGTGAAATCCTAAAGGTACTCATTGGATTTAGGACCCCTTTGCGCATGTTGGCTGCAAAAAAGTGGCACATATGGTATCGCCGTACTCAGGAGAAAAAGGGCAATGTGTTTTGTGGTGTATTTTTACATATACCCATACTGTGTGTGAAAAACATCTCTGTAAATGACAACTTTTTCCATTTTTTTATACAAAGTTGTCAATTTACAGAGATATTTTTCACACCCAGCATGGGTATATGTAAAAATACACACCAAAACACATTGCCCTACTTCTCCTGAGTACGGCCATACCACATGTGTGCCACTTTTGTGCAGCCAAGATGTGCAAAGGGGCCCTAATTCCAATGAGTACCTTTAGGATTTTTTTTTCTCACGCCTTAGGGCCCCTAAAATGCCAGGGCAGTAAAAATACCCCACAAGTGACCCCATTTTAGAAAGAAGACACCCCAAGGTATTCTGTGAGGTTCATGGTGAGTTCATAGAAGATTTTTTTTTTTTTGGCACAAGTTAGCAGAATTTGATTTTTTTTTTTCACAAAGTCTCCCTTTCCGCTAACTTGTGACAAAAAGTTCAATCTTTTATGGACTCAATATGCCCCTCAGCGAATACCTTGGGGTGTCTTCTTTCCAAAATGCGGTCACATGTGATGTGTTTGTACTGCCATGGCATTTGAGGGTCTCCGCAATCATTACATGTATGGCCAGCATTAGGAGTTTCTGCTATTCTCCTTATATTGAGCATACAGGTAATGAGATTTTTTTTCCGTTCAGCCTCTGGGCTGAAAGAAAAAATGAACGGCACAGATTTCTTCATTCGCATCGATCGATGTGGATGAAAAAATCTCTGCCAAAAAATATGCAAGAAAAAAAGAGGGGCCTGGCGATTGCCAGGACATAGGGGCTCCGCCCAAACATCCATACCCACTTCAGCTCCTATGTCCTGGCAAACGTGATTTTTCAATTCACATCGATCAGGTGGTGTTGTCGCTAAAGTGCAGGAAACGCAGGATGGTCTCAAATAGTGTCCTGGACATGGCAGCAGAGTACATGGGCATGTGATGAATTGCGTTCGCGGACCAATATGACCGCAATTCATGTTTTTTTGTCAGGCCCATGTTGAGGAGAAAGCACAGAAAAGTTTTAACATTCGGAAACTTGGACTGGTTTCCACCGGAAAGGCTGGGAATAAGAGCTTCCCGGGTTGGCGTTTATAAATTGAGTGGCATACCGATTTGTTTCTGCCACGACTAGGTCAAAGAGCTCCGCAGTGAAGAACAGCTCAAAAAACCCCAGTGCCGATCCGATCTGAGCTGTCTCCACCCAAACTCCTGACTGGGCGGTGAAAGGGGGAACTAATGGTGCGGCTGAAGATGGGGGCTGCCAATCAGGGTTTGCCAGCACTTCAGGGACTCTAAAGGCTCTACGGGCCTGTCTGTGTGGTGGCTGCGACGGGGGAACTACTGCACGTGCCACCGTACCAGCTTCAACTGCCCTTCTGGTGCTCGCCACTTCACCATTTTGTACGGCAGTGCTGGTAGTAGGTCCAGGATGGGCTGCGCTGCTGGTGTATGCCTCACCACGTAATCCGGCAGTGCCAGCCCCAATCTGCTGCCCTTGAAATGGATCCTGCGCTACCTGTGGTCTAGCGACACAGGGCCGGGTACGCCTGGTGGTATCAGGGACCTCAACCTTCTCGTCCGAACTTTGGGTCAGACTGCCACTGCTTTCTACAGGTTCATATTCTGACTCGCTGGATTCGTCAGATGAGGGTTCCCATTCCTCATCCGACTGGGTCAGAATCCTGTAGGCCTCTTCAGGAGAATACCCCTTATTTGACATTTGGTCGACTAAATTTAGGGGGTATTCCCTGAGACTACCCAAGAAAAAAAAAGCAAGCCTGTCTTACAAATGGGAGGGTAGCGAAGTACAGAATCCGCTGCGATTGATAAAAAAATATAAAAACTGATTTTTTTATCGCAGCAGCGCTTGTGAAGTGATTGTGCAGTGATTACAAAAAAGCTGAACCAGTTACACAGGCGGTATATCCGCCTCTGCTTCAAGTCACCTTCATGTCAACTCTAAACTTATTCCCACCCACAGCAACACATGAACTCAGGTTTAAAGATAAATAAAAAGCTTCATTTCTGTTCAAATGGTAAACAAAGACATGTTCTTGCAGTAACCGCTTTCGAGGTTCTTTAACAGCTGCAGCTGTGCTAGAAGGCACTGCCTAATCAGACCCAGCCTCAGCTCCTCACTCCTAATTCCCAGTCTGAAAGTTTTCTTTGCATTTCAATACTCTACACATTTCTTTCTAGCCTCCACCCAAACTGTCCTTAACACTAGAATAGAAACTTGATTGTGACTGTACACTGTCCCAGTGGCGTAACTGGAAATGACTGGGCCCCACAGCAAATTTATGAATGGGGTCCCCTCCCCCAGTAGTTTTTTCACAACCCCTTCCTTTCATGCCGCCCCCTTTCCTGTGGCTGGTAAAGATCACTCTCTCAGACCAGGCCCGGCAGCTGTTCCATCTGTTTTCTACACTGTCTATACTGCCACTGTATATAATTTAATTGTGTAATACTGTTGAGGGGCCCTGACAAAATATTTTAGTACTTCTCCTACTCCTCCTCTTGGAGGGGCCCCTTCTGGGTCAGGGCCCCAAAGCAGCCGCTTCCCCAGCTTCTCCTAAAGTTACGCCCCTGCACTGTCCCTAAGATTGTTTTCTCTCAGACACTGTCCTGTCTATCCTCATTCACAGCCAAACACAGATTAATATTCTGTTCGGTCTGCAAGGGGACTTCCCTGGCTGCTGTATTTGCATTCTCTGAAATTATTGTAGAAAGTATAAATAATTAATTTAAAGCGGTTTTCCAGGACTTTAATATTGTTAAACTATCCTTCTTTAGTAACCTTCTTGTTTCAAATACTGTAACTCATAAAGTATGATTATTTTGGTTCCATAATGAAGATGAATTATAGTTTTTTTTTTTTTAATAAGCTTTACAGAGGGCTTTTTCAGGAAAATGTTAATTTAAACTTGTTAGATAATGAAAAAAATAAATAAAAATTAATCGGTATCTTTCTAAAAAATGCTAGGATTGAAAGCATTAGTTGTCTGTAGTAGGAAATCGGATTGGCTCTTCTTATTAAAGTCTTTGTGTAATTGGCTTTAGGCTAAACTGGGGTGCAGAGTGTAAGTTATTTTGCTCTGCTCTCTCTGCAACTGCCCCACCCTCTGCACTTTGACAGGGCCACGCAGTAAAAACATAATCATGCCTGGCCCTGCCAATCAACCAGCTCCTCAAGTCTTCGACCCAACTGCAAGATGTCTTAAAAGTGGCCAAAAAACTGTGCATACACTTCAGCCTCTGTTACTCTGCAAAACACGCCCTCCCTGTTGCTTCATAACATCGCCTCATATGCAACATTTCCACACTTTGGAACTCCACATGTTGGACTGACTGTAAGAGCATAGGAAGGCCGTGAACGATTTCTTGATGGTGCAAGTGGACAGGGGTACTCACCTGTGCAACTTTGACTTTAGCCAGTGACAGCTCATTTATGACACCTGCCATTTGCTCAGGCCCTTTAAGGAGGCCACTTTATTTGTCAGTCGCCATTGCTACGGGATGAATAATGTCATTCCACTCCTACATGTCCTGGAGAAGATACTGATAAATCTGGCTGGCCAGGGGATGGTGCATACATCTCACTGCCACCTGACCCCTGTGGAGAGGAGGAGGACATTAATGCCCAGGAATAGTATACAGAAATAGGTGTTTTATCTGCCCAAGCTCCAGGAGAAGAACAAGAGGAGCATGAAGAGCTGGGGGGGCCATGAGGAACACCAGGCAGATGACCACGACAGACCGTGGTAATATGCAGTGGAGATGGAGGAAGAGAGTCCCTCCAATTCTCTTGTGCAAATAGCCAGATGCATGCTCAGTTGCTTGCGTAGGGAAAGGCAGATTATCACCATTCAGCAGAGGGATGACTACTGGTTCTCCACTCGATACCGGGCAAAAATGGGGGCTTTTTTTACACCTGCTGAGAAGAAGGAAAATCTAAACTACTATCTGTACACACTAGTGATGAGCGAACATGCTCGGCCGAGTATTGGTTCGTCTCGAGCATCGCTATGCTCGGCTTTACTCGGACGAGCACCAAGTGTGTTCGTCGCATTGCTCGAGTCTCCTCCCCACACGTTTGGCGCCTTCTAAGCATCGAACCAAGGTCCAGGTAAGTAATTTACCTCAGTGTACGGCATAGCCATGTTAGCTGTATATTAGCATTATAAAAAGGGGCTTATTCACTACAGTATGCCTGGTACCGAGATATACACTGCACCATCATAAAGCAGTGTGTTTGGCAGACATTATAAAAAGGGGCTTATTCACTACAATGTGCCTGGTACTGAGATATACACTGCACCATCAGATAAAATATTTTTTTAGGGGAAATGAACCTTACTTGTGCCACATCTGTGTGTGCGCGTTCAATCCGCAACCGTTATATTAATTACTCCAGTAGAGAGTGATTTATATTTTGGCCATAGTTAAGTAGTTTTGGGCATGACTGTCTTATAATGGCCGTAACTTGGTGGCAGGTTTGGAACTCGGCAACCTGACACACATTCCATACCTAGACCACATCTTAAACTTAGTGGTTCAGCGGCTTATCAAAACCTACCCCAATTTGCAGGAGCTACTAGTGAAGGAGCGCCGTATGTGTGCCCATTTCCGAAAGTTGTTCGCAGCTTCAGCCGATCTGTCAACCCTGCAGCAGCGCTTGTGGCTTCCAGCTCACCGACTGTTGTGCGACGTGAGCACGCAGTGGAACTCTACGTTCTACATGTTGGCCAGGCTTTGCGAGTAGCAGAGGGCAGTTGTGGAATACCAGCTGCAACATGGTCGTCACCTTTCCAGTCAACTGCCACTATTCACAAGCGAGAAGTGGGCCTTGATGTCAGACCTATGTGAGGTTTTGAAAAACTGATGAATCCACACAAATGGTTAGTGGCGATAACGCTATTATCAGCGTAACCATCCCACTGCTGTGTCTACTCAAACGATCACTGCTCACAATTAAGGAGGATGCTTTGAATGTGGCAGACGAGGTAATGAGGGAGGAGATGACACAGGGTGATAGCCAGACCTCCCACAGTTTATCTTCTCAGAGCGAATTGGGCAGACTAGATGGGCCAAATGGTTCTTATCTGCCGACACATTCTATGTTTCTATGAATTGGTCCATGAAGAGGAGGAGCTGGAGACACTTGTCTCTGCTACAGAGGCTAGTACCCATGGAAATTTAATTCCATCTGTTCAGCGTAGATGGGCAGAAGAGGAGGAGGAGGATGATTATGAGGGTATGGAGAGTCATCCTGAAGTTGACATTGACATCTTGCCTGTTGGTACTCTGGCACACATGGCTGACTTCATGTTAGGCTGCCTTTCCCACGACCATGTTTTGTGCATTTTAGGCAACACAGATTACTGGGTGTTCACCCTTCTCGACCCCGCTACAAAGAGAACTTCTCATCTCTCATTCCTGTGGTGGAGAGGACAAGTAAAACGGTGCAATACCAGAAGGTACTTGTTGACAGATTGCTCCAAAATTTTCCATCTGACAATGCGGCCGCCAGAGTCTGTACTTCCTTAGGCAACAAAGGAAGGGAGACAAGGGGAACACACAGTAGTTCCAACAGAAGCAGGGCAACACTTTCCAAGGCATGGGACACTTTCATGACACCCAGCAACCTCACCCTGAATCGCGTCCTAGTGCTACAAGTAGGGAAACGTTTTGGAAAATGGTGAAGGAATACATTGCAAACTGTGTCAAAGTCCTAAATGATCCCTCAGTGCCTTACTGGGTGTCCAAGCTGGATGCCTTGGAGGTGCTGGCCTGCCCTGCCGCCAGCACATTGTCTGAGCGTGTATTTAGTGCTGCTGGTGGCATTATAACAATGCTCACAATTTGACTCAGATAAAAATGAACAAGGCCTGGATTGCCCCTGACTTCTCCACTCCACCAGAGGAAAGTTGAGCTAATGAGGAACAAAAACGCAATGTAAATGTAGGCTTTATAATGTACTTAAATCAACAAGATTCACATGCACCCTTTTCATCGAAAAAAAGGGTATATGTTTAATTCTGGTTTTCTCATCCGCCTCCTTTTCCATACAGAATATATAATTTAAAAATTTAAAAAAAAACATTTATTAAATAAAAAAAAAATTCCTTTTTTTCCCATTGAAAATATGCTTTATATCCCCCGTATATTTGGTAATGCCGTCTCCATAATGACCCGGGATATATAAATATCCCCTAAATTATCCCCTGTGGTGAACGCCATTAAAAAAAAAAAAAAAAAAAAAAAATATGAAAGACAGAATTGCTAATTTATTCTTAGTTGCCACCGAAAAGACTTAATAACAAGCGATCAAAAAACACCATTTGCTCCAAAATGATATCAATTAAACATACAAGTCGCAAAAGAAGGTATGGGTCTTGGGAAGCGTCAATGTAAAAACATTTTTTTTTTTTTTTAAAAGAGGTTTTATTGCAAAAAAGTTGTAAAACCTAAAAAAAAATATATATATATATTTGGTATCACTGTAATCACACTGACCCAGAGAATAAAGATATTATGTTATTCATACCGACAAATGAACGCCGTAAAATTTATAACATTTAAACGCATTGGCGCATTTTCCATCTCGCTCCCAGAAAGAGTTAATAAAACTTAATCAGAAAGTTATGTGTACTCCAAAATGGCGCCATTAAAAACTACAACTTGTCCTGCAAAAAACAAGCCCTCATAAAGCTATATAGACGAAAAAATAAAAGTTATAGCTCTTGGAAAGCGACGATGAAAAAAAGGAGGAAAAAAACGCTTGGCCATTAAGGCCCAAAACAGGCTGGTCAATACTAGTCTTGGATGATGGACCATGTGATGTGACGTCATCACAGGTCCTTTAGCTGGTAGCTGAAGCTTAGAGAGAAGACAGATCACAACTACGCAATCAAGTGGCTAAGGCAAGTAACCCCTTCATCCTCATTTTACACAGCATTCTTTAATAAGAATGCTATTATTTTCCCTTATAACCATGTTATAAGGGAAAATAATCAATTCTCCAGAATACTCTACCCGAAACCGGACTTCAGTGATGTTACGTTTCGGCCATCACATAGCCTTTGTCAAGCACAATGTGAATTATACATACAAGTGTTTATAAAGTGAAGACTCCACCTCCACATGGAGATGTGTCCAATCATTGTTTCTCATGTTAATCATACACATACAGGGTTAACATCACACATCAAATCCGTGTCCCGCTCAGCAGCTGCTTTATATAAAACTTAAGGTCAATCATACATAGTGTTCTCACCTGATCAAATATCAATGTAGAGGGAAAATACGGTGTCATGATGCACACTCATCCGCGCGTCTGGTAATCACCAGTGCGCATGTCAGAGAAGGGAGAGGGAGGGTCACGACCACGTGACCACGTGATCACATGATCACACATAGCAACGCGTCCTGCATCCAAGGGGCGTGAGAGAGAGGCAACACCCATACACAAATGGTCAATCACATGATCACGGACATACTCGTCCTTGCGATCATGTGACTTAAACAGCATAGTGCAGTGTTTAAATGTGTTAAATAAATCACAGGGTTGTCTAAACTCTCAGTCATCTGCCCCTATATAATATAATATGGGGCCAGACAGCCCCACAATCATGAAAAAACAAAAGTGTCAGCATATATGGACCTCATCAACATAAGCTGCTGTTCACACTAATGCATCCTGAATGCATCACTGAAAGGTAAATTGAACCTCATCTCAAATTATCGCATCTAGAGAGTGCATCATGGGATCGCAGCACCCACCACGACCAGTGCTGATTGTGCGGTAATAACATATCTCACCGCATCCAAAAACATGATAATAATGCAGCAAAACACATCACTGAGTACAATCCAGCAGATTACATCATAAATAAATTATATTGACCCATACTGAATTCAATATTAGCCCATATGGCTGAAGGGCTTTCAGCTCAAATATCCATCTGAGTTGTTTCTTTCTTAGGAGGCGTTCCTGTCTCCCCTCGGCTCATGCTACCCACTGAGTCAATGATCCGCGTAGCTGGTTGACAGAGTGCACACGCTCCACAAAATGTTTGGCCACTGGTTTGTCAATGAGACCCCTCCTTATGTTGCTCTTATGTGAATTCATTCGCTCACGTGCCTCCATAGTGGTCTCACCAATGAGATGAGTCCACAGGGGCAGGTGATCATGTAGACAACGTCACGTGATCTGCACGTAAAACTCTTTGATTTTGTAGGCTCTGCCACTGTAGGGATGACAAACGCATCACTCCTTGATCATATTTCACAGTTGCAGCAACCAAGGCAAGGGTAACATCCCATCTTTCTTGGTGCCAAATACGTCTGTCCATCCCACGGGCTCAGTGATCTCACTTTTCACCAGTCTGTCACGTAATTGGTTCCCCTCTTGTAAGCCATCATTGGGAAACTCTCAAACTCCGGTATCGAGGGCAACCCTTTTTGTAAAATGTGCCACTGAGTTTCCCAATGATGGCTTACAAGAGGGGGACCGATTTACGTGAAAAACTGGTGAAAAGGGAGATCACTGAGCCCCGTGGGGATGGACAGACGTATTTGGCACCAAGAAAGATGGGATATTACCCTTGCCTTGGTTGCTGCAACTGTGGAAATATGATCAAGGGGGATACGTTTTGTCATCCCTACAGTGGCAGAGCCTACAAAATTAAAGAGTTTTTTACGTGCAGATCACGTGACGTTGTCTACATGATCACCTGCCCCTGTGGACTCATCTACATTGGTGAGACCACTATGGAGGCACGTGAGCGAATGAATTCACATAAGAGCAACATAAGGAGGGGTCTCATTGACAAACCAGTGGCCAAACATTTTGTGGAGCGTGTGCACTCTGTCAACCAGCTACGCTTTCGGATCATTGACTCAGTGGGTAGCATGAGCCGAGGGGGAGATAGGGAACGTCTCCTAAGAAAGAAAGAGCTCAGATGGATATTTGAGCTGAAAGCCCTTCAACCATATGGGCTTAATATTGAATTCAGTATGGGGTCAATATAATTTATTTATGATGTAATCTGCTGAATTGTACTCAGTGATGTGTTTTTATGCATTATTATCATGTTTTTGTACGGATTGGGGGTGGGATATGTTATTACTCGCACAATCAGCACTTTAGGTTGTGGTGGGTGCTGCGGTCCCATGATGCACTCTCTAGATGCGATAATTTGAGATAGGGTTCAATTTACCTTTTCAGTGATGCGATTCCAGGATGCATTAGTGTGAACAGCAGCTTATGTTGATGAGGTCCATATATGCTGACACTTTTGTTTTTTCATGATTGTGGGGCTGTCTGGCCCCATATTATATATAGGGGCTGATGACTGAGAGCTTAGACAACCCTGTGATTTATTTAACGCTTTTAAACACTGCACTATGCTTTTTAAGTCACATGATCGCAAGGAATTTGTGTATGGGTGTTGCCCCTCTCTCACGCCCCTTGGATGCAGAACACTATGTATGATTGACCTTAAGCTTTATATAAAGCAGCTGCTGAGCGGGACACGGATTGGATGTGTGATGTTAACCTTGCATGTGTATGATTAACAATGAGAAACAATGATTGGACACATCTCCATGTGGAGGTGGAGTCTTCACTTTATAAACATTTGTATGTATAATTCACATTGTGCTTGACAAAGGCTATGTGATAGCCGAAACGTAGCAACTTTTTATATTCACGTATTTCATGTGAGCAGTTCCCAATAAAGGGATTTTTCAACCGGACATCCTGCCTCCACCATCTCTTCCTGAATCGTCTGCATAGGAGCCTGTATGGATCTGGGGCTCTAGGTTGGCTGTTGCATTCCGGTGGACCATATGATCTGGCGAATGCGGTTCCATATCGATTGATTGTACATGTTTATCGGGAGAGCAGTGTCCGAGCGGTATGCTGACTGCCCTAGTGAAAATACTGGCTAACCATGATGTCTAAATAAAAAGGAAAATGTAGCTATAAGTGGAAGCAGAGTATAAACACATGGTGTAAGAACAGGTGGGTGACTGCAGCTCTGGATGTGAGTAGTGCCCAACACATGGTATGGGCGCAGCTCTGAATGTGAGCATGAAGAGCATGATATGAAGCAGCCATATGAATGCAATCTAAAGTGAGCAGAGTATTAACGTGATACAACAGATGCATGAACGCAGCTCTGGTAGTGAATGGAGTATAGGACAAAATGTAAATGCAGACACACAGACGTAGCTTTTGCAGGTAACGAACCTAGCCATGATCATTCTAGCATTAGTGCCCAACCCCCTTCGCCCCAGAGCACTACAAGTCACGGACCGTGTAACCAAGTCCGATCCCACCATGAATGCCAGCACTCGCCTGGAACCTTCTGCCATTGCCCAGGTGCAAATGAACCTCCACATAATGCTGCAGGAGTTTTTTTTTTTTTTTAAATGATGGTCACCACAACAGCACCTTGTGTTTTTCTAAGAAAACAAACCCTGATGCAACGCCAATCAATCAACACAATAGTGTACCTATAAACGTAGCACAGAACCGCTGACACATGCGTGCCCAAAACATACAATTTATAGATTAAACACACTTACCAGAGCATCAGAACTCAAATACAGGCGCCTTGATCAATCTGCTAGTGCCCCCATATATGGACCACTGATACACATTCACCAACACCTTGCATGTCTGGTGCTAACTGCGGACGTGCGCTCCACAGGTCTCTTCCAACTCGTGACCTCCTTCTCTGTCTCCTCTTCTGAACTTTCCACCTCTTCCTTTGTTCGAGCAGGCACCCACGTGGCATCCATGGACACATAGTCATCAACCGCTTCACTTGTATCTGACACTTCAGCAAAGGAAGCAGCAGCAGGTACAACACCATTATCATCATCATCATCATCACCACACTGTACGTCCATGTGTGTAATCCTGCCCGACTGAGACATATCCCTGTAATGTACATCATCTGGCAATAATGGTTGTGCATCACTAATTGCATCCAACTGATGTGTAAATAACTCCTCTGACGGATCAAGTGAAGCGGCTGTGGTGGTAGTGGCACAGGCGGGCGCGTGATAACTTGAGAGCAGGTGACCGAAGCTGAGCTGGAGGAAGATGGTGTGTCAAGGTTCTTAGCGGAAGCTGTTGAAGATTGGGTGTCCTGTTTAAGCCAGTCAACTATGTCCTCAGAATTTTTCGGGTTCAGGGTACGTTGCCTCTGAACACTTGGCATTATTCCAGGGCCAGTGGAAGTAACAGCACCACGACGGCCCCTGCAGGGTGGCCTGCCTCTGCCTGTCATTTTTTTTTTTTTTTTAGATAAGTGGTACTACGCGTGCTAGGTACTGTGCCACCCGGTATGAGTGGTGGGCACACTACAGTCAGTGGAAGTGGGCCTGACACACACTAGCAGCAGGCAAGCAACTGAAATTACACTAAAGTGTAAAAATTAAATGCCTTTTTTTGATGCAAAGTCCTGTGCCACCCGGTATGAGAGGTGGGCACACTACAGTCTGTGGGCCTGCAGCTCCTCACACATGGGCAGGCCTGGCAACTGCAACATATATATGGAGGGAAAAAAAAGTAGACTAATGTAGCAGCCCTAAAAAGGGCTTTTTGGGGTGCTGTCAGGACGCTGTCCTTACAGCAGAGATCAGATGAGTCTTTCAGGACTGGAGTGGACACTGAATACACTAGCCTAGCTATCGATTTCCGAATTAAATCAGCATCAGCTACACTGTCCCTCCTCTCACTAAGGCTGGGAACACACCTAAGCGTTTCTGAATCGCGCGTATGACGTGCGTTTTACGCGCTTTTTGTAACTAAAAAAACGCGCATCATACACGCGATTCAGTGATTCTCCCCTATTTCAGCATGGTCCATAGGCGCGTTAAAACGCCCAAAAGAAGCTCATGCTGAAGCGACAGCGTTTGGCGTTTTTCAGCACGTTCAAACGCGCTGTAAACCGCCCAAATGTGAACCATGCCCATAGGGAAGCATGGCTTTCCACATGTTGTGCGTTTTACAGCGCGTTTGAACGCGCTGAAAAACGCTTAGGTGTGTACCTAGGGTAAGACTGCAGCTTCTGAATGAATCTAAAATGTATGCTGTTCAGGAGATGGCAGGGTATGCTGATGATTGGCTGGAATGTGTCTGCTGACTGTGAGGTACAGGGTCAAAGTTTGCTCAATGATTATGTATAGGAAGCGAACCGAACATCGCATATGTTCGCCCGCCGCGGCGAACAAGCTATGTTCGCCAAGAACTGTTCGCCGGCGGATAGTTTGGGCCGTCTCTAATAACCATTGATACATGACCCTTCCAGTGAGATGAACTAAATAATACATTACTTAAACACAGCGTGCGTAGCTTGGAGACACGCCTCCAGTATCAAACAGATATCAGAAAACATGCGACCATACCTACTCTAGGCGCATGCAACATCACTGCCTATATACAATAGCCCCCAACAAGCCCCTAAACAGCCGGACAAAAATACTAACAGGTCACTTGACCATTAGCGCCCAACTTTGCTTCGTCCCAGAGTATTACGAATCGCATACTGCAGTGTGGGTCTCGTTCCAACAAGTGCGATTCTACAGTGAATGCCAGCACTCAGCTCTAATCAGACCCTCAATTTTAAATACCGCAGTGTGGGTCTCGTGCCAATAGGTGCAATTCTACAGTGATTGCCAGCACTCGCCTGGCACTTTCTGCAGCTGCCCAGGTGTGAATGAGCCTGCTCACGATGCAGCTGCGTTTTTTTTTTTTCTTTGCCTCATTGACCATTGATACACAACACTTAAACACAGCGTGCATAGCTTGAGCCAACTGCAGACACGCACCCCAAATGTAAACCAGGTATCAGAGACATACAACCATACCTACTCTAAGCACTACCCCGATAACTGTATGAAATGGCCCCCACAGGCCTCTGAATAGCCAGACAAACAATACTAACACCATCGCTCGACCATTAGTGCCCAAACTCTGCTTCATCCCAGAGAGCTACATGTCGCGGACCACAGTGTGGGTCCCGTACAAACCACTCCGATCCTGCCATAAATACCAGAGCCTTCCTGAGAGATTCTGCCGTCACCCAGCTGTAAGGAGCCTCTACACCATGCTGCTGTATCCTAGAGCTGACCCAGAGGTAGTGAAATCAGCTGAATCGGCGTCAGCCTGGGCCCACAGGTGCCTATAAATAGCCATGTAGTCAGCCTCCCCTCCCACAAACGCAGCAATATATATATATATATATATATATATATATATATATATATATACACCACACCATATTTTGATCCCTATAAGACACACTTGCACATAAGATGCACCTAGGTTTTAGATGACAAGAAAAAAAAAAAATTAATTAGACCTCAGATCAGACCACCAATCAGATCCCCAATATTAGTCAGACTTCATCTCACAGCCCTAATCAGACCCCCAATTTTAATTAGACCCTCAATCAGACCCCCAATGATAAGACCCCAATAAGACCTTAGATCAGACCCTAATGTGAATGACCCTAAATCAGACCTCAGATAAGAGGCCCAATATAAATAAAGACCCGCCTATTAAGACATCAGATGAGACCCCCATACCATACCCATAATGGAAGTGCTCATTTGTATTCGCCCCATAAGACGCAGTGACATTTACCCCCCACATTGGGGGGGGGGGGGGAAATACAGTGTGTGCATGTGTGTGTATAAATATATACTGTAAAATGGAAAATGGTAACATTTATGTGCTAGTGATTAACAGTCTGGAAGTCTACATGTTATCTGAACTACGCCTGAACTATCTCCTAGATTTGTTAGGAAGGTCCCATAAATATATTTAAATGCATTGAAATATTACATTTAAAAAGATGAAAGCGAAAATAAAATGTCTTGATCTTGAGCAGATTGGTTGCATATATTGTCTTCAAAGAAAGGAGAATTGAAAAACAGATTATGTGTCTGATCATGGAATATAATAGATCAAAGGATAATAGTTCAAATGATGAGCATATTTATCAACATTAACTCCTTCAAGACAGACCTGGTCAGGAAGGTGAAAACTGACTATTTGCAAATCTCACAGGCATCACTTTATGTGGTAATAGCTTTGGGATCCTTTTACTTATCCCAGTGATTATGAGATTGTTTTTTATGATACATCATACAGCATGTTAGTGGCAATTATGGTTCAATACATTCTACCTTAATTTATAAAAAAAAAAAATCTGCAGAAATATTTCGAAAAAATAGCCATTTCCTACATTTTAATTTCTCTGCTTTTAAGACACATAGTGACATCTCAAAAATAGTTATTGATTAATGAAAATATTGGGATTAAAATACCCGCACTGGTTAAGAGATTGACTAAAATTGGAGCTGGACCTATATAGCCAATATTTTCTAATTGCTAATATTCGAGTAATATTTCTACCTGCACAGAAGATAGAGTGTATATGGTGTTAACGTTCATATCTACTCCACTGGAGCGATGAGATTTCTCTCGGAGTGCTTCTGGCTCTACTTACTCCGCATGCGCCGCTCCGGCTGGTAGCTGACGCGCGCATGAAGGAGCCAGCAGGTTAAAAGTTTGGGAGTGTGCTCGTGTGACGTCACAACGTTCCTACGGATGCTTCTAAGGGGCAAAGTTTACCAACGCGTTCGGAACCAGAGGATTTCTTCGTCAATCTTTAAAACAGCACGGGTATTATAATCCCAATATTTGCATATGTATGTTTGTTGGGTCGGGGCAGTAGACTCATTTTAAATAACCTAGCAGCGGCTCTTTGGTCTTCCAACTGGAGAGTATGAGATTGATATAGCGGTAGCGCATTATTGATTAATGTTCACCATATTTTGTTGTAATATTCACCAACTTTATGTTGGTATCAGTTTGAAAATGTCATTTTATTCTTTAGAAGGGAAGAAGGCTTAGAATTTTCAAGAAAATTTCCAAAGCCCATCTAAAGGACCATTTCAACTCTGAAGTGAATTTGAGGGGCTTACATAATGGAAACCACCCACAAATGACCACATTTTAGAAAGAACACCCCTCATATTATTCAAAACTCATTTTAGAAACTTTGTTAACCATTTAGTTGCTTCACATGAATTAAATGGGTTATCTGGGTTTAATTTTTTCTTTTTTTCCTGTGCTTCCCCTGAACCACCGATGAGGCCAAGTGTGGCGATCACCTCAGGCATCACTAGGTAGAGAGGGGTAGCCAAAGGGCCATGGGCTGGGTTAGTTAAGAAATTGGCATTGGGGAGGGAGGGGCACAGTTTCAGTTTTCGGCTTAACCAGCAGAAAGGCTAGGTGCACCCCTGCCTGTCAGGCACTTCAACTTACTAATACACTTGCCCTACGTATTCTGTCTCACTCCGGAGATTGGGAGAGTTCTCACATGACTCCCTCCATGGAGACTGTATTTTCTCTATTACAGCCATACCTTCCGTCAGAATCCCCATCCGAATGATCATGTCAGACCCATACGATTTTGGAAAGGGCTGGTCAATGTTCTTAATTCACAAGTGGGGTAGGGTAGAAGAAACAGCAAGGGATTAATGGATGTTGTTTTCAGCTCAGGGAAGGGTGTAGTAGACATTTACAAGGAGACATAGAAGTGGGATAGTAATGCTGAGAACCGTGTCATCCGCACTGGCCATGTTGGTCGAGTAGTCGAAACAAGGCACACAGATCTCGCATGGAGGCCCACTCAGTAACGGTAAAGTGTTGCTGTTCGGCAGAGAAACTGACCCATGTGTGCTGTAGCTGAAACTCCACTATTGCCTGCTGCTGCTCGCACAGTCTCTCCAGCATGTGCAAGGTGGAGTTCCACCTTGTAGCCACGTCGCATATGAGGCGGTGAGCAGGAAGGCCAAAGTTACACTGCAGCACAGACATGCGAGCAGCAGCAGGGTGAGAACACCGAAAGAGCGCACAGACGGCCCGCACTTTCTGAAGCAGCTCTGACGTATTGGGATAGTTTTTCAGGAATCTCTGCACCACCAAATTCAGCACCTGTGCCATGCGTCAAACCGGCTAGGCCCAGAGCTGCTACGAGATTTCGCCTATTATCGCATACCACCAGGCGGGGCTTTAGGCTCAGTGGCACCAACCACTCATCGGTCTATTGTTCCAGGCCCGCCCAAAGCTCCTGCGTGGTGTGGGGTTTGTCCCCCAAACAGATCAGTTTAAAAACTGGCTGCTGTCGTTTCCCCCTGGCTATGCTAAATTTGGTGGTGAAGGTGCTATGTTGAATGGATGAGGAGGTGGTAGAGGAGTAGGAGAAGGAGGCATCAGGAGGCTAAGACAAATGCCCTGCAATCCTCGGGGGCAGAAGGACATGCGTCACACAGCTATCCGCCTCAGGCGCAGACGCCACTGCATTTACCCAGTGTGCAGTTAGGGAGATATAATAGCCCTGGCCATGCTTACCGGTCCACTGGCCCAGGTCCTGCGAGGTATTTCTAGAGCTAGGTAGCAATGGCACACCTCTTGATCACATGATATAACCTTACTCCATTGGAGAATTGAGACAGGTCCTGCACGTAAGCCTCAAAGATAGGCAGTGCAGGCTGATGTCATCCAAGGCCCCACCCCCCGATCACATGACTATAATGGTCATCAGTCATGTGATCTCATCTGATTGGTTGGTCACCACAGGTCCTGCATCACAGGTCTACTTTCCATTCTAGGCGCCACCTCTCGATCACATGACTACTATAGTCAGTCATGTGATCTCATCTGATTGGCCGGTCGCCACAGGTCCTACACCGCAGGTCCTGCATGTTATTTGGCTAGCCTTGGCAAATTTTCTAGTATTGGTGGAGTGATCGCTTCATATTTAGATCACCTGATTCTCAGTAGGAGTTACCCAATGAGCAGTCAGTTAATTGGCTAAAGTCAAAAAGAAGGGTGGAAACTTCTCCATTGGCATCCAAGCGCGCGCGCTGACGCTATTGCTCAAAAGCCCCTGACAAAGCCGCATCACGGCGAAACATGTCGGGTAGAGGAGTGTTAGGCGCGGCATTTTAATCAGGAATGGAGGGCTAATACGGCCCATGAATGTGTGTAACCACCACTGTTTGTTTAGGGGCAGATATCTTAGGCCTGTAAGACACCTAACAGAGATAGCTCTCAGGGACAGGATTAAAAAGTAGTGTGTTGGTACTGAGCCGCAATTCCTACACAACAGAACTGAGTAGTGCTCTTGGTCTGAATGTGAATCGACTGTATGTGATTTTCACCAATCATACAATCCTATTACCATTGGCAATAAGTGCCACAAGTTCAAGATTGAGTGCGATACTTACCAATTCTAGTGTCATAATTCCAACGGCAATAGACACCATTAAGAGTGTGAATGAGAAATAAATTCCCACTCGAAACTGTACCACAGAGATTTAATAATAGTTGTGTCAGCTCAAATAAAATTAATAACATTGCCTGCACTCTCAACAAGATAACACTCAATAGTAGCAACCTAGGTTGCACCTAATTGTGCACCAATGAACTCCTAGTTTTGCACAGCAGTACCACACATTCAAACTACACCTGATCCTTAATGTAGCCTAGCTATCCTTAGGTTTATGACAGGCCCTGTGCCCATGGAATAAACAAATGGTCTATGTAGTGTAAGTTGGCACCAATTGCAAGTGAGGAACCGTCACCCCCTCCTCATTCCTGATCGTTTTAACCTATCCCTGTAGGTTTTGTGATTTTAGATTTGTAACAATAAAGATATCTTGTCTCGTCGCCTGCACATTGTGTGAAGATGAAGAACTGCCACGCCGGGGAACTCCTTGCAGCTGTCTTTGGTGTGCTCTGTTCCTGCGTGCGGTGGGCAGTAGCAGGCGTAGTGTCTAGTGGACGGGCGCTCTGCTTCTGCACCCTGCTCCCTCTTTTGCTGTGCTGGTGTCTGAGCGACCACCGCCTCTTTCTTCAAACTACACAGGTCACTAGCACGACCTTCATCCCATGTAGGGTCTAAGACCTCATCATCCTCCACATTATCTTCCAACAAGTCTTCTGCACCCCTGCCCTCCTTGTTGGTTTGCACACTGCAGAAAGCCGCAGCAGTTGGCACCTGTGTTTCGTCATCAGAGACATGCTGCGTTGGTCTTCCCATGTCCTCATGCTCAAACATAAGTGGTTGATCATCGGTGCACTCAATCTCTTCCACTTTTGAAGCAGGGCTAGGTGGATGGGCCGGGGAAACCCTGCCAGGAGGTCATCAAAAAGCATGAGAGTCTGCTGAATGACTTGGGGCTCAGACTGCTTGGCTGATTTGCAAGGGGGTGAGGTGCTAGTTAGCTGCCTATGGCCTGCAGGTTCCAACTCTGAGCTTTTAGCAGTGGACCAGGTGGGAGACAATGTGAAGGTACTGGAGGCACTGTCAGCCACCCAATCTACTAGCGCCTGTACGTGCTCTGGCTTCACCATTCGTAGAGCGGCATTCGGGCCTACTAATTAATGCGGAAGGCCCTGTCGTCTACACAAACCTGAGGAAGGTGTTTCATTTGGGCGTGTAGCTGGCACAGATCCACCACGTCCTCTCCCTGCAACTGGAGCCCCACCAACACCAGCAGCACCACAACCATGGCCACATCCCTTATTGGACTCCCTCCTCATTCTTTTTGGTAATCTAACGAACTAACAGACATATTTAATAAAACTTGTTCCCTGTCAGGTAAGCCGTGCCCGTGTCATAAACAGAAAAGATTGATTTTGGTCACACCTCTATGTGACAGATGAATTTGTTACACTCTGTGCCCTGCTTAATATGCCCTGGCAGTGTGATAAAGATAAAAGATATTTCTAGGTCACACCACAATATGCGAAACAAATTTATTACACTGTGTGGCCTTCCCAATTGGCCCTGGCAGCGTGCAAAAGATAAAAGATTGGTTAAGGTCACAAGTTACCTTGAAAGATATGAGGGGCACAGATCCCCCAACAATCGGTAGTACACCACCTAATTTACTGAATTAATTTTGGCAAGTCAGGTATGCAGTGCAGCAGGAACACCAACACAGGCTGCAGGGGTACTTTATGGGACAATTTTAATTTTTTTTTTTTTTTTTTAACTACAATGTTCTAGTGGAATTTACTGATTTTATTTGATTTACAGTACAAGGCAATAAGGTACTTTATAGGGAAAAAAAAGTATTTTTTCAACCCCAGGGAAACAGATGAATTTACTGATAATTTTTAGTATCAGATTGCCTGTGCAGGCAGAAGCTGGAATTTATGTCAACAAAAAACGAAAATTTACTCACCGCAATTTTTGTTTCCTGGAGTCCATAGGCAGCACACACCAAAGGGTTAAGAATAGAGACCAATTGGAAGCAATAGATTGATTAATTAGCATGTTACCTCCGAGTATAAAGCCCCACATAACACACCGAGCAATGTATTGTATGCAGAAAAAAATTATTTTAAGGGTGGACATATCGTGCCTATGGAATCCAGGAAACAAAAATTTTGGTTTTATTTTCTAAGTCCCTAAAATATGGTCCTCTACAGGATAGGGCATGTAGGTCACTTATTTGTCTTGCTGATGCAATTGCTACTAAGAACAAAGCTTTTGCAGACAGATGTTTTATGGATGCTTCTTCCAGCGGCTCGAATGGAGGTTTACACAAGGCGGACAATACAACCGACAGGTCCCAGGATGGAGCTAGAGATTTAAAGGAAGGATTAATATTCTTCAAGGTTTTGAAGAAAGTGTGGATCAACGGATTATTTGTAAAACCTCCCTTGCTGCTGTGCATTTATCGCAGTAAAGTAAACCTTCAAAGTGTTGGTTTTCAGACCATTTTCCAGCCTTCATGAAAAAAGTGTATTACCGTATTTAGAGATTCCAGGTCTTCTGCACGGTTTTGATACCAGGTTTTAAAAATATGCCACACTGTTGTAAACTTTAACCGTAGCTGGTTTCCGAGCTGCCAGGAGTGTACCGATCACTTCCATGGGAAGACATAAATAAACTAAAGAATACCACTCAGTCTCCAAACCGACAACCTGACGTTGCTGGGGTTCGGATGGAGAGGACCGTCTTGACTGATGAGATCCGGTCTGGGCGGAATCTTCCAAATCCTCAATTGGATAGACAGAGAGCTAGGGGAAACTACGTTATTCATGGCCCTGCTGAATTTTCTTGAGCACCTTTGGAATCATTGGAACTGGTGGATATATGTATATCAGATCTTCCCTCCAACTGATTGATAATCCGTCGATCACATATGCTTGAGTGGAGCGGAAAATGGAACAGAATATTCTGGTCTTGTTGTTCTGTTGCCAAAACTATAGATGAGCGAACACCTGGAAGTAAATGTTCGGGTTCGGGATCCGAACCCCATTGAAGTCAATGGGGACCCAAACTTATAAGCACTAAAAAGGCTGTAAAATAGTCCAGGAAACGGCTAGAGGGCTGCAAAAGGCAGCAAAATGTAGGTAAATCCCCTGCAAACAAATGTGAATAGGGAAATGAATTAAAATAAAATAACTAAAAATTAACCAATATCAATTGGAGAGAGGTCCCACAGCAAGGAATCATGTGTCATATCACCCACCACTGGAGAAGGCCACTTTGTTATTTTGGCCCCAGCACCCAGACAGAGGAGAGGTTCATTCAACTTTGGGTTGCACCGCAAGATCATGGTAAAGTTAAAAAAAAATGAGGATTCAATAAAGTAGTGCCCCGGAGTACAAGAAAAAAGGATTGAGGGGGAGGCAGTTATAAATGTCTATTCTGCACAAGGGAGGCACAGGTCCTGTGGGATCCATGCCTCGTTCATTTTTATGAACGTCAGCTTGTCCACGTTGGCTGTGGACAGGCGGCTGCGTTTGTCAGTACTGACGCCCCCTGCCGTGCTGAATACACGTTTAGACAAAACGCTGGCCACCAGGCAGGCCAGCACCTCCAAGGAATAAAATGCTAACTCTGGCCACGTGGACAATTTGGAGACCCAGAAGTTGAATGGGGCCGAACCATCAGTCAGTACATGGAGGGGTATGCAGACGTACTGTTCAACCATGTTAGTGAAATGCTGCCTCCTGCTAACACGTTCCGTATCAGGTGGTGGTGCAGTTAGCTGTGGCGTGGAGACAAAACTTTTTTACATTTCTACCATGCTAACCCTGCCCTCAGAGGAGCTGGCCGTGATACAGCTGCGTTGGCGATCTCTTGCTCCTCCTCTGCCTTCACCTTGGGCTTCCACCTGTTCCCCTGTGACATTTGGGAGTGCTCTCAGGAGCGCCTCTACCAGCGTGCGCTTGTACTCGCGCATCTTCCTATCATGCTCCAGTGCAGGAAGTAAGGTGAGCACATTGTCTTTGTAACTGGGATCCAGCAGGGTGGCAACCCAGTAGTCCGCACACGTTAAAATGTGGGCAACTCTGCTGTCGTTGCGCAGGCACTGCAGCATGTAGTCGCTCATGTGTGCCAGGCTCCCCAGAGGTAAGGACAAGCTGTCCTCCGTATCCCCCCAGCCACGCACCAGCGATGGGCCTGAGCCGTGTTGGGTGCCACCCTGCTGTGAACCTGCTTCATCCTCATCCACCTCCTCCTCATCCTCCAGTAGTGGGCCCTGGCTGGCCATATTTGTACCTGGCCTCTGCTGTTGCAAAAAACCTCCCTCTGAGCCACTTCTAAAAGACTAGCTTGAAAGTGCTAAAAATGACCCATCATCCTCCTCCTCCTCCTGGGCCACCTACTCTTCCATCATAGCCCTAAGCGTTTTCTCAAGGAGACATAGAAGTGGTATTGTAACGTTGATAACGATGTCATCGCCACTGGCCATGTTGGTGGAGTACTCAAAACAGCGCAACAGGGCACACAGGTCTCGCATGGAGGCCCAATCATTGGTGGTGAAGTGGTGCTGTTCCGCAGTGCGACTGACGCGTGCGTGCTGCAGCTGAAACTCCACTATGGCCTGCTGCTGCTGCTCGCACAGTCTCTCCAGCATGTGCAAGGTGGCGTTCCACCTGGTGGGCACGTCGCATATGAGGCGGTGAGCGGGAAGGCCGAAGTTCCGCTGTAGCTCAGACAGGCGAGCAGCGGCAGGATGTGAACGCCGGAAGCGCGCACAGACGGCCCTCACTTTATGCAGCAGCTCTGACATGTCGGGGTAGTTGTGAATGAACTTCTGCACCACCAAATTCAGCACATGCGCCAGGCAAGGGATGTGCGTCAAACCGGCTAGTCCCAGAGCTGCGACGAGATTTCGCCCATTATCGCACACCAGGCCGGGCTTGAGGCCCACCGGCAGAAACCACTCGTCGGTCTGTTATTCAATACCCCGCCACAACTCCTGCGCGGTGTGGGGCCTGTCCCCCAAACATATGAGTTTCAGAATGGCCTGCTGACGTTTACCCCGGGCTGTGCTGAAGTTGGTGGTGAAGGTGTGTGGCTGACTGGATGAGCTGGTGGAAGCAGAGGAGGAGGAAGCCGAGTAGGAGGAGGAGGCAAAGAATGATGCCCTGCGATCCTTGGTGGCAGAAGGACGTGCGCCAAGGAACTCTCCGCCTGCGGCCAGCCGTCACTACATTTACCCAGTGTGCAGTTAGGGAGATATAGCGTCCCTGGCCGTGCTTACTGGTCCACGTATCTGTGGTTAGGTGGACCTTGCCACAGATGGCGTTGCGCAGTGCACACTTGATTTTATCGGATACTTGGTTGTGCAGGGAAGGCACGGCTGTCTTGGAGAAGTATTGGCGGCTGGGAACATACTGTGGGACAGCCATGGACATCAGCTGTTTGAAGCTGTCTGTGTCCACCAGCCTGAATGACAGCATTTCAAAGGCCAGTAGTTTAGAAATGCTGGCATTCAGGCCCAGGGCTCGAGGGTGGCTAGGTGGGAATTTACGCTTTCTCTCCAAGGTTTGTGAGATGGAGAGCTTAATGCTGCCGTGTGACAAGGTGGAAATGCTTGGTGACGCAGGTGGTGTTGTCGGTGGCACATCCCCTGTTTGGTGGGCGGCAGGTGCCAACGTTCCTCCCGAGGCGGAGGAAGCAGCAGAAGTGGGAGCAGGGGGAGCCAGAGTGAGTTCCTTGCTTTTAAGGTGTTTACTCCACTGCAGTTCATGCTTTGCATGTAGATGCCTGGTCATGCAGGTTGTGCTAAGGTTCAGAACGTTAATGCCTCGCTTCAGGATCTGATGGCACAGCGTGCAAACCACTCGGGTCTTGTCAGCACAATGTTTAAAGAAGTGCCATGCCAGGGAACTCCTTGAAGCTGCCTTTGGGGTGCTCGGTCCCTGGTGGCGGTGGCCAGTAGCAGGCGAACTCTCTTGGAGGCGGCTGGTCTGCTTTTGCCCCCTGCTCCCTCTTTTGCTACGCGGTTGGCTCGGTCTCACCACTGCCTCTTCCTCTGAACTATGAAAGTCAGTGGCACGACCTTCATTCCATGTGGGGTCTAGGACCTCATCATCCCCTGCATCGTCTTCCACACAGTCTTCCTCCCTGACCTCCTGTTCAATCTGCACACTGCAAAAAGACGCAGCAGTTGGCACCTGTGTTTCGTCATCAGAGACGTGCGGTCTCCGATGAGGTGGTATTCCCATGTCCTCATCATCAGGAAACATCAGTGGTTGTGCATCAGTGCATTCTATGTCTTCCACCACTGGGGAAGGGCTAGGTGGATATCTTTGGGAAACCCTGCCAGCAGAGTCTTCAAACAGCATAAGAGACTGCTGCATAACTTGAGGCTCTGACAGTTTCCCTGATATGCATGGGGGTGATGTGACAGACTGATGGGCTTGGTTTTCAGGTGCCACCTGTGCGCTTGCAGCAGAAGACTGGGTGGGAGATAATGTTGTGAACATGCTGGATCCACTGTCGGCCACCCAATTGACTAGCGCCTGTACCTGCTCAGGCCTTACCATCCTTAGAACGGCATTGGGCCCCACCAAATATCGCTGTAAATTCTGGCGGGTACTGGAACCGGAGGTAATTGGTTCACTAGGAGGTGTGGCTGTGGCAGAATGGCCACGTCCTCTCCCAGCACCAGAAGGGTACACTAACACCACCACGACCGCGTCCGCGTCCCTTACTAGATGTTTTCCTCATTGTTACCGTTCACCAAGCACCACAATAAGGAAAAAAATATTTGGCCCAATGTATTGATTTCAAATTCAGGCCTTTTTATTTTTTTTTTTACAGGCACCTAACACTATCTGCCTATTTGTTTATGTAGCGTATTACACTAATCCAGGCACAGCAGTAACCACTGATTTAGGGGAATATCTTTTAGGGCTAGTATTTAGTCCCTGGATGAAAGGTATCCTTTTATAGACAGATTTACAATTGGCCTGCCACAGCTGGGACACCAGATTCAGGGTATTGCTATTTTGGCAAATTAATTACACCCCAGAACAAAATATATGTTTTGGCGGACACTATTATATTTTGCCAGCCACAACTGAAACCACTGATTTATGGTATTGCTATTTTGGCAATTGAATGTCACCACAGAAAATAATCTATCCTTTGCCAGACAGCAGACAGTATTATTACTTGTCTAGCCAAAGTTGGAACACCAGATTTAGGGGATTGGTATTTGGGCAATTGTATTTAAGCCCTTAATAAAATATAGAAATTGCTATCCTGAGTTTCTAGGGGTGACAATTAGCACAGCCAAGCCCATGATGTAGGATTAAGCAAAAAAAAAAAAAAAAAAAAACTAGTATTGATGGATTTGGAGGCAGCTTGTTCTGGTGCACCACAAGACACAAAATGGCCGCCGATCACCCCAGAAGATAAGTGACAGAAAAACACTCTGTGCAGCCTAAAAACCAGTGAGCAAGTAACTAGCAGAAGTACAATCATTCACTGCTGTAGATCGATCCGTTCATTAGGTGCTGTTGCTGACTTTTCCCTGCCTAATCTCGCCCTGACAGAAGCTGCATCCTCTCCCTACACTAATCAGAGCAGTGTGACGTGCGGCGCTACGTGACTCCAGCTTAAATAGAGGCTGGGTCACATGCTGCACTTGGCCAATCACAGCCATGCCATTAGTAGGCATGGCTTTGATGGGCTCTTAGGGAAAGAAGTAAAACGTTAGCTGATTGGCTGCTGTGCAAAATTTGGTACGAACCCGAACGATGCGCGAACTGTTCGCTCAACACTACACATGACCTAACCCCTCAGGTAAAGGCCCCATGCACACGACCGTTGTTTGTTTCCGCGTCCGTTCCGTTTTTTTTCACGGATAGGATGCTTCCCCATTCATTTCAATGGGTCCGTAAAAAAATGCGGATGGTCAACCGTTTTTGTTCCGCATCCGTGATCCGTGTTTTCATTCCGTCAAAAAAATAGTGCATGTCCTATTTTTTTCACGTTTGCGGACAAGGATAGGCATTTTTACAATGGATCTGCCATAAAAATCGGATCCGTCAAAAAAAAACGGTCCGTCATCCGTTTTTTTTGTTGGACGCAAAATTTCAAGGAGGAGCGGACGCGGAGGCAAGCAACGGTCGTGTGCATGTAGCCAAACACCGTCAAAAAATAAACTGTGCTAAAGAAAAACATTTTTGGTCACCTTACATCACTAAAAGCAACACCAAGCGATCAAAAAGGCGTTTGCCCCCCCAAAATAGTAACAATCTAACTGTCACCTCACCAAAAATGCTTTTATTGTGTTAAACATAAAAAAAATAAAAAAGTTGACATATTAGGTATCGCTGCATCCCTAACAACCTGCTCTATAAAAATACCACATGACCCAACCCCTCAGGTGAACACCGTAAACATCACAAAAAGTGTAATAGCAAGCAATCAAAAAGTAATGAGCAACCCAAAATAGTGCCACTCAAACCGTCATCTCATCCCGCAAAAGTGATACCCTACCTAAGACAATCACCTAAAAAATGAAAAAAAACTATGGCTCTCAGACTATGGAGAGACTAAACAATGATATTATTGTTTAAAACTTAAATAAATAAAGTATACATATCATGTATTGCAATGTCCGTAACGACCTGCTCTATAAAAATATCACATAACCTAACCCTTCAGGTGAACTTTTTGATCAAGCGATCAAAAAGTCATATGCACCCCAAAATCATACCATTCAAACCGACACCTCATCCCGCAAAAAAAATGAGACCCTACCTAAGACAATCACCTAAAAAATAAACTATCGTTCTCAGAATATGGAGACACTTAGGTCTCATGTACACAACCGTTGTAGTTTTGTGGTCCGTTTTTCACAGATCCGTTTCGCATCTGTTTTTTTCTCTGATTTAAGTCCTCTTCCGTTCCATATTTGATCCGTTTTTTGTGGATTGGAAACAGTACCTTATTAATCACCAAACACATGAGTAATATGGGCTGGGCATAGCATTTCTACAGTATGGATCCACGAAATACGGATGACATACAGATGTGTTTCATGTGCGTTCCGTATTTTTTGCGGACCCATTGACTTGAATGGGGCCTCGGACCGTGATTTGCGTATAATAATAGGACATACACTACTTTTTTGCAGAACGTCTAGGCGGACAAGCGGATACAGAATTTACACTGAGTAACTTCCGTTTTTTTGTGCGGCCCCATTCAATTCAATGGGGCTGTAGGAAATACTGAGACGGAAAGAAAATACGGTTGTGTGCATGAGCTCTAAAACATGATTTTTTTTGTTTAAAAAATGCTGTTATTGTGTAAAACTTAAATAAAAAAGTATACATATTTGGTATTGCCGCGTCCATAAGAACCTGCTGTATAAAAATATCACATGAACTAACCCCTCAGGTGAACACCATTAAAAAAGGGTGTAAAAAAGCCATTTTTGTCACCTTACATCACAAAAAGTGTAATACCAAGCAATCAAAAAGTCATATGCACCCAAAATCATACCATTCAAACCGACACCTCATCCCTGCAAAAAAATGAGACCCTACCTAAGACAATCACCTAAAAAAAATAAACTATCGTTCTCAGAATATGGAGACACTTAGGTCTCATGTACACAACCGTTGTAGTTTTGTGGTCCGTTTTTCACAGATCCGTTTCGCATCTGTTTTTTCTCTGATTTAAGTCCTCTTCCGTTCCATATTTGATCCGTTTTTGTGGATTGGAAACAGTACCTTATTAATCACCAAACACATGAGTAATATGGGCTGGGCATAGCATTTCTACAGTATGGATCCACGAAATACGGATGACATACAGATGTGTTTCATGTGCGTTCCGTATTTTTTGCGGACCCATTGACTTGAATGGGGCCTCGGACCGTGATTTGCGTATAATAATAGGACATACACTACTTTTTTGCAGAACGTCTAGGCGGACAAGCGGATACAGAATTTACACTGAGTAACTTCCGTTTTTTTTTTGTGCGGCCCCATTCAATTCAATGGGGCTGTAGGAAATACGGAAGCGGAAAGAAAATACGGTTGTGTGCATGAGCTCTAAAACATGATTTTTTTTTTGTTTAAAAAATGCTGTTATTGTGTAAAACTTAACTAAAAAAAGTATACATATTTGGTATTGCCGCGTCCATAAGAACCTGCTGTATAAAAATATCACATGAACTAACCCCTCAGGTGAACACCATTAAAAAAAGGGTGTAAAAAAAGCCATTTTTTGTCACCTTACATCACAAAAAGTGTAATACCAAGCAATCAAAAAGTCATATGCACCCCAAAACCATACCAATCACACTGTCATATCACCCTGCAAAAAATGAGACCATACCCAAGACAATCGCATCAAAAAAAAAACAAAAAAAAAAAAAAAAGATGGCTCTCAGAATATGGAGACACTAAAACATGTTTTTGTTTAAAAAAAATGCCGTTATTATGTAAAACTTAAATAGATAAAAAGTAGACGTATTTGGTATTGCCGCGTCTGTAAGAACCTGCTGTATAAATATATCACATGACCTAACCCCTCAGATGAACATCGTAAAAAATATATATATTTAAAACGTGAATCAAAAAGGCCATTTTTTGTCACCTTACATCACAAAAAGTGTAAAACCAAGCGGTCAAAAAGTCATATGCACCCTAAAATAGTACCAATCATAAGACAGTTGCTCCCCCCAAAAAAAATTATGGCTTTCAGAATATGGAGACACAAAATAATTTTTTTCAAAAATGCTTTATTATGTAAAACTGAAACAAAACAAAAAAAGTTGTCATATTTGGTATTGTGGCATCCATAACCTGCTCTATAAAAATACCACATGATCTAACCTGTCAGATGAACATTGTAAATAACAAAACATAAAAAACAGCAATTTTTTACACTGCCTCACAAAAAGTGTGATACATAGCAACCAAAAATCATATGTACCCTAAAATAGTACCAACAAAACTGCCACCTTATACCGTAGTTTCCAAAATGGGGTAAATTTTTTTGAGTTTCTACTCTAGGGGTACGTCAGGGGGGTCTTCAAATGTGACATGGCAACTTAAAATTATCCCAGTGAAATCTAACCTCCAAAACCTATATGGAGTTCCTTCCCTTCTGCGCCCTTCCGTGTGCCCGTACAGCAGTTTACGACCACATATGGGGTGTTTCTGTAAACTACAGAATCAGAGTAATAAAAATTGAGTTTTGTTTGGCTGTTTACACTTGCTTTGTTACTGGAAAAAAAAAAATATTAAAACGGAAAAATCTGCCAAAAAAAGTGAAATTCTGAAATGTCATCTACATTTTCCTTTATTTTTTGTGTAACACCTAAAGGGTTAACAAAGTTTGTAAAATCAGTTTTGAATACCTTGAGGGGTGTAGTTTCTAGAATGGGCCATTTATGGGTGATTTTTATTTTGTAAGCCTCACAAAGTGACTCAAAATAACTATTTTAGGAGGTATCACTGTCTGTTTTAAAAGCAGAGAAATAAAAATTTTGAAAATTGCGAATTTTTCTAAATTTTTGGTCAATTTGGATTTTTTTAAATAAAAAAAAAAAAAATATTTTGACTCAAATTTACCACTGTCATGAAGTACAATATGTAATGAGATACAATCTCAGAATGGCTTGGATAAGTAAATGGCCTGATCCTAAAGGTGAAAAATGTCAGTGTACTAAAGGGGTTAAGTATTTTGGGCTGCATTAATCACAGAATCCTGCCTTTCATTTCTATGGCCAATTTTTTATTTTTTATTGAAAATGTATTTTCTGCCATTCATTTTTATAGGGGATTAAAAAAAAGGTATATGTAAATTTATTAAAAATGACAAATCTGATTGACTTCAGAAATACATATAGCACACCTCAGCGCTTAGAACTTTTAAACATAGTTTGAACAGTCTGTACGTTAAACATTCCATGCTGTATTAATCACAGAATTCTGCTATTCATTTCTATGGGGACTTTTTAATTAAAAAATTCATAGCACACCTACATAGTAACATAGTACATAAGGCTGAAAAAAGACATCTGTCCATCCAGTTTGGCCTGACATCCTGCTAGTTGATCCAGAGGAGTACTCCCTGGATCAACGACCCATCTCTAGTAGCTATAGCCTGTAATATTATTACACTCCAGGAATACATCCAGGCCCCTCTTGAATTCCTTTATTGCACTCACCATCACCACCTCCTCAGGCAGAGAGTTCCATAGTCTCACTGCTCTTACCGTAAAGAATTCTCTTCTATGTTTGTGTACAAACCTTCTTTCCTCCAGACGCAGAGGATGTCCCCTCGTCACAGTGACAGTCCTCGGGATAAATAGATGGGAGAGATCTCTGTACTGACCCTTGATATATTTATACATAGTTATTAGATCTCCCCTCAGTCGTCTTTTTTCTAAAGTAAATAACCCTAATTTTGATGACCTTTCAGGGTACTGTAGTTGCCCCATTCCAGTTATTACTTTAGTTGCCTTCCTCTGAACCCTCTCCAGCTCTGCTATGTCTGCCTTGTTCACAGTAGCCCAGAACTGTACACAGTACTCCATGTGTGGTTTGACTAGCGATTTGTAAAGTGGTAGAACTATGTTCTCATCACGGGCGTCTATGCCCCTTTTGATGCAATCCATTATCTTATTGGCCTTGATGGCAGCTGCTTGACACTGGTTTTTGCAGCTTAGTTTGCGGTTTATTAAAATTCCTAGATCCTTTTCCATGTCAGTGTTACCAAGTGTTTTACCATTTAGTATGTACGGGTGACTTGCATTGTTCCTTCCCATGTGCATAACTTTACATTTGTGGTCGGGGCTACATGACACGTAACAGCATGGGCATAGCTATAGGGGGTGCAGAGGTAGCAGTCGCTACCAGGCCCAGGAGCCTGAGGGGGCCCAAAGACCCTTGTGCTGCATAAGAAGACACACAAAGCACTGAGAAAAGGGGGGCCCAAGCTGAACTCTTGCACCAGGGCCCATGAGCCATTAGCTACGCCCCTGCGTAACAGTCTACCTGCCTACCTAACTAGGCTAAGCGGCTTGAGTTGTGCCGTGACCGCTGCGTAGGAGGAATGCCTGAAGGGGGCCAAAAAAGCCAACAACTAAATGATACACAATAGTACGTAACAACAACACTAACTTGACCAATCTCTCAACTAGGCTGAGGTAGGAACCTGCTGAACATGCAGAGCGCCCAATTTCCGGATAACATGAGCCAGAACTATTGTTCCCAGTGGCAGCACATGCTGCACCTGACCTGAAGGAAGGCCGGATAGCTGTTGGTTTGGACCCTAAAATTGGACACCGGGATAGGACATGCCGCATAACTGAGAAGTGGTGCCGTGAGGACCGCACCAGAGTACTCTTAGGTCTTGGTCTGTTACTGCTGCCAGTAATTGCTAAAAGACACGAAGCCGGGCACTCTGAAAGAAATGTCAGAAAGAGAATGATTTATACAACACCAACATGACCAACCTCTGGAACATCTCTCGACTAGATGAGGTATGAACCTAATAAACATGCAGAGCGCCACTGACCTAGCTTCCGGATAAAATGGGCCGGAACTATCATACATAGAAGCAGCATATGCCGCACCTCACCTGAAGGAAAGGCTGTTAGATGTAGGTTTCAACCCTAATTTGGACATAGGCATGCGGTCATGCCGCACGACAGAGGCGTTAGAAGAGATGAGCGCAAAGACCCACATTCGACCTTGCGACGTCAGACGAACAACCTGCATCACATTCGTCGCGCATTCGCGATATGGCAATATTCGTTATTTCGCATGCAATATCATGACTAGCGACTAATTCGAGTAACATTTGCGTGCGCATAAATTGTTCATTATTAATAATGTTTAAACAGCTTTACACGTATAGAAAGCTTGAAATGGCGGGAGTCATTTGAGTGAATAGAAGGGGCAAAAAGGCATGTACGGATTTCCACAATACACTCAGCGTACTGGAGTCTGACCCGACCTGTTAACGCTAGGAATGGTAAGGGAATACAAAGTGCAAATAGATTAATGCGATTATTCAAGTGACGAACATTATTAAGTCTCTATTGTTTAATCTCTACTGTGACAGGAATAGTGGGAACTGTGAAAGAAGCAACTAAGGTCGGGGAAATTATGTCTGAATTTAATTTTTTTTTTTTTTATAGATACAGTTTCCCCATCACTCACGAATATACGTAATTTGGAATATGGGGTCAAGTATTTGACATTCGCAAACCTCGAAATCACGATATTCAAGATAAAACTCGCCCTGCGAATACTCGTGCCCGACACCAGTGGCGAGTGGGCCGTGGGAAACACAACACAGTACTCGCAAGGCCTTGGTTTGTTACTGCTGCCAGTAATTGCTGAAAGACACGAACCGGGCACGCTGAATGGAAAGTCGGAAAGTAAATGATTATATTGGGGGGCCAAGAAATGGTAACAAAACCAGTGCCAGCGAAAGCATCAGAAAACAAAATGGTTGAAACCGTCGTGTCCTGAGTGACGTGTCCGGTTTTACGTTGTGGTACCGCAACCTGATGAAAATGTGACTTACCCAACACTCTGAACCTATAGCAGTCTTTGAAGAAACATCAAGTAGCGAGTTTGTAAGCTGATAAAGTTTCACATATACTTTATTCTATTTTATTTTATTTTTTATTTTTTTTTAAACGCCCCCTTTTTTTTTTTTGCTACCTTAGCAACAGATGTAATTAACCACAACAACTAAGAATGGCGAGCTGTGACGCGACCTGAAGAAGCAAATGACATGCCAAGATGCTCCTGGCTGTAATAGTGCCGACACGGACGTGATGCCTGCAGGCGTCAGAACCAACGAAATGGTTGACACTGCCGAGGCCTGAGTGACGGGTCAGGCCTGTTGTTGTGACACGGCAAACTGATGAGAAATGACTTACCCAAATTCTGAACCTATAACAACCTAAAAATAAAATGTCAAGTAGCAAAGCCCACAGCCTAATGGGAAATCCACCCGTGATGCAATTCTTTTTTTTTTTCTTTTTTCCATCCTACTACCTGAGAAAGAGATGTAATGGAGCACACCAACTGAAAATGGAGAGCTGTGACATGACCTGAAAAGCAAAATTACATGCAATGAATGAAGCTGTCTGTGGTAGTATGCCAACACTGACATGAGGCATCAGAACCAACAAAATGGTTAAAACCGCCAAGGCCTGAGTGACGGGTCGGGTCTGATGTTGTGACACCGCAAAATGATGAAATGTGACTTACCCAACATTTAGAACCTATAACGACCTAAAAAAAACATCAAGTAGCAAAGCCCGTAACCTAATGTGAAATCCACCCGTAATGTGACTTTTTTTTTCCTCTTCTACTACCTAAGCACAAGATGTGATTGACCACATCAACTGAGAATGGCGAGCTGTGACGCGACCTGAAAAGCAACAAATGACATGTAAAAGACAAACCTGACTGTGGTAGTATGCTGACGCCGACGTGAGGCATGCAGTAATATAAACCACCTGTACCACACCACTCCGCTATAGGCGAGTACATGCAAGCGTTGCCACCATCACCACACACGCCCAGTAGAGATGTGGGCGCATATGCCGTAAAACAAACTAAACTCAGTTCTCAGCGAAAGCCACGCTTCCATCTATTTTTAGCACAAATAAAGCAACAAAACAAGGCAAAAATAACAAAATAAAAAAGGTCCTCTTGGGTCTCTGCAATTACCTTTGTAGCAAAAGCTCCCCCAGTGTCCAGCTAACACTCTGAACTGAAGATGGATCCCCAGCACAGGTGCTTATTAAGTGCACAAACTCAGGTTCACAACCTTAGGCCCCATGCACACGACCGTTGTTTGTTTCCGCGTCCATTACGTTTTTTTTTCACGGATAGGATGCTTCCCCATTCATTTCAATGGGTCCATCAAAAAATGCGGATGGTCAACTGTTTTTGTTCCGCATCCGTGATCCGTGTTTTCATTCCGTCCAAAAAATAGTGCATGTCCTATTTTTTTCACGTTTGCGGACAAGGATAGGCATTTTTACAATGGGTCTGCCATAAAAATCGGATCCGTCAAAAAAAACGGTCCGTCATCCGTTTTTTTTTGACGGACGCAAAATTTCCAGGAGGAGTGGACGCGGAGGCAGGCAACGGTCGTGTGCATGTAGCCTTAAAGTGATACACACATTTTATATTTCCAAAACAAATGAAATATACCTCAACACAGAGGAGCTTACCGTCTACTTAATATACATATCGCAAAATAGCATTTATACTAAAGAAACAATAACACTTTGTAAACAGCAACTCTGCTCCACCTGGATTAATCAGCTGCCTCACCCTCTATAATGCAGGTAAGGGGATAATGCTGTGTGTCAGTGTGAACAAGGCTTTAGTCTGTCTGCAGAAATAATAGCGGACAGCGAGAGAGGTTTGCTGGGAAGATACCTCCACACAGAGGAGGTCACCATCTACTTAAATACATATCGTAAAATAGCATTTATACTAAAGAAGCAATAACACTTTGTAAAAAGCAACTCTGCTCCACCTGGAGTAAACAGTGCCTCCCTCTTTATAATGCAAGTAAGGGGATAACGCTGGATGTCAGTGTGAACAATGCTTTAGTCTGTCTGCAGAAATAATAGCGGATAGCGAGAGAGGTTTGCTGGCAAGCAGCGAAATAAAAAGGAGACAAGAAAGACATGCAGACATACACGGACAGACTAAGCAAGGTGACCTGTGCAAGACATGGAAGCCTGGGAGAAAACAAGACGGAGTCACGCTGACCCCTGCTGCCTAAATGTGCCGCCACGTGGACGCCAAGCGTGCGCTGCCAGGCGCGAGAGAACGAGACGGAGTCACACTGACCCCTGCTACCTAACCGCACTACCACGTGGGCACCAAACGTGGGGGTGCCAGGCAGGATCGCTCCGGTGCGGTGCTGCTCCTACTCACCAAAGGAGACGACACACCGCCGGCTGGACTAATCGTGCTGCCATGTGGGCACCAAACATGGGCTGCCAGGCAGATCGCTCCGGTGCAATGCTGCTCCTCCTCACCAAAGGAGCCAACACATCGCCAGCTGGACTGTAACAGAACGATGCTGCACGAGCTTGCCGCAAACCCTCACCCGACCGGAACGACCTCAACTGGGATCCTGGACCGCTGACTCGGTATGGAAGCTGCAGATTCAGCCCATGTGCTGCAACAGGAGGCTCAGACTGCACACAACTACGCAGCAGCCATCGACACACCCAAGGGAGGCGCCAGCCTGATATAAATGTGCTACTTACGCCCCTCCCACAAATACAGCCCAATAAACTGGCTTTCTCACTTGTCAGTGTTAAACCTCATCTGCCACTTATCTGCCCAAGCCTCCAATCTATCCAGATCTCTCTGTAGCAGAAAACTGTCCTCTTCAGTGTTAATTACTTTACACAGTTTAGTGTCATCTGAAAAAATTGATATTTTATTATGCAAGCCTTCTACAAGATCATTAATAAATATATTGAAGAGAATAGGGCCCAGCACTGACCCCTGAGGTACCCCTCTAGTGACAGTGACCCAATCTGAGTGTGTACCGTTAATAACCACCCTCTGTTTTCTATTACTGAGCCAGTTACTTACCCACATACAGACATTTTCTCCCAGTCCGAGCATCCTCATGTTATATACTAACCTTTTGTGTGGTACAGTGTCAAATGCTTTGGAGAAGTCCAGATATACGACATCCATTGAGTCTAGAACTTACCTCCTCATAGAAACTGATTAAATTAGTTTGACATGACCGATCCCTCATGAAGCCATGCTGATATGGTGTTATTTGCTTATTTTCATTGAGATACTCCAAGATAGAATCTCTCAGAAAACCATCAAACAGTTTACCCACAACAGATGTTAAACTTACCGGCCTATAGTTTCCGGGCTCTGTTTTTGGACCCTTTTTGAATATTGGCACCACATTTGCTATGCGCCAATCCTGTGGAACATTCCCAGTCAGTATAGAGTCTTCAACATTGGATGAAGGACCTGCCGTGATGTCACAGGATCACATGGGTCACATGGTCCACTCAAATGCTTCTATGATTGGACCATGTGACCCTGTGACGTCACCACAGGTCCTCAAGCATCCAAACTATCAAGAGAGAAGACGTTCTGGGGCTCTGCGCGTACAATGGGAGAAGGTAAGTTAACTCTTTATTATTTTTAACCCTTTAAAGCCCGGGGCACATTGCATTCTGTAATTAGAATGCGATTATTTTCCCTTATAACTATGTTATAAAGGAAAATAATAACGATCGGGTCCCCATCGCGATCGTATCCTAGCAACCATGCGGAAAAATCGCAACGCATCCGCACATAATTGCGGATGCTTGCGATTTTACCGCATCCCCATTCACTTCTATGGGGCCTGCGTTGCGTGAAAATCGCAGAATATAGAACATGCTGCGATTTTCACGCAACGCAAAAGTGATGCGTGAAAATCACCGCTCATGTGCACAGCCCCATAGAACTGAATGGGTCAGGATTCAGTGCGGGTGCAATGCGTCCTCCTCACGCATTGCACCCGCGCGGAAAACTCGCCCGTGTGAAAGGGGCCTTAGGGTACTTTCACACTAGCGGCAGGCCCCCTTCAGCATACGGTGCAAGGCTGCGGGAATAAAACTACAACATGTTTGACATTTATTCCGGCCCCATTATAGTCAATGGGGTCTGAGCGGTAGTCCGAGGGCACACGTTGACTAGCGGCAGGGCGGATCTGACTGGCTGTTCAGATGAACAGCCTGTTGGATCCATCCTGCCAGTAGTGTGAAACTAGCCTTAGGCCTCTTGCACACAAATGTTGTGTATCCGTTCCGTGCATTGGGGACAGCAATTTGCGGTCCCCAATGCACGGGCAACGTCCATACGGTGGCCGAGACAGATCAAGACCCATTCAACTTGAATGGGTCTGTGATCCATCAGCACCACAAAAAAATCGAACAGGCTCTATTTTTTTGCGGTGCAGACGCACGGACAGAAACACCACGGAAGCTCTCCGTAGTGCTTCCGTGGGGTTCTGTTCCGTGCTTCCGTTCCGCATCTCCGTGATTGCTGACCAATTCTAGTGAATGTGTCTACATCCGTGATGCGGAATGCACATGCAGTACAGCCACACGCACACAACGTTCGTGTGCAAGAGGCCTTAGGTTCCACACGTCTGTAGTGTATTGCGGATCCGCAAATTGCGGATCCGCAATACGCCAGGCCGGCACCCCCATAGAAGAACTGCCTATTCTTGTCAGCAATTGCGGACAAGAATAGGACATGTTCTATTTTTTCCAGAGCCGTGGACCGAAGTTCGGGGCTGCGCTCCGGAAATGCGGATGCTGACAGCACACTGTGTGCTGTCCGCATTCATTCCTTCCCCATAGAGAATGAATGTGTCCGGATCTGTTGCGGAACAGATCCGGACCCGTTCACGGAAGTGTGAATGGACCCTTATGCATACGTAGGATTGGATAGGATCCGTTTTTTACAGGATCCAGTGAAAAAACGGATCCTGTTGCATCAGTTGTCATCCATTTGAGCCATTTCTGCCTGAGATCCATTTTTTTTTTTTAGATGGAAACAAAAGTACTGCATGCAGTTTTTTTTCCCCATTTAAAAAACGGATCTTAGACGGAAATGTCTCAAACGGATGACAAATGATGCAACAGGATCCATTTTTTTACTGGATCCTGTTTTTTTCTTTTCTCTCTCTTCTTCTGATGGATCAGAAGAACAGAAGGCTAAACGGTGATGTAAATGCACCCTAAACAGTAATTATTGGACAGTCAAAAAGAATTATCAATGTGTATTATTTTAAACACCATGCAAAAAGTGTGGTATATACTGACACTACAGTACATGTGTCTAAATTGTAGTATGCACAATAGTAACATGTAATGGCACAGTTCAAAGTAGATAGTAATCTCTTCATAAGATCTCATGCATATGACCGTATGTATTTTGGGGTCCGCAAAAAACAGATCAGCAGAAAATACGGATGACATCCATGTGCATTCCGTATTTTGCGGAACGGAACAGCAGGCCCTTCAAAAAACTGTACTATCCTTGTCCGTAATGCGGACAATAATAGGACATGTTCTATTTTTTTGCGGAACGGAAGTATGGACATACGGAGTAACTTCCGTTTTTTTTGCGGACCCCTTGAAATAAATGGTTCCACATACAGTCCGCAAAAAAAAGGAACGGACGCGGAAATAAAATACAGTATGTTCGTGTGCATGAGCCCTAATAGTGCGGTTGGTGTTTTTTTAAATATTAAATATAATGAATATAATACTAGAAGTGCAGTGTATACTGACACCAAGTGTATCTAAATCATAGTATACGGAGTAGAGTGAATACGGCACATATGATACGGTTTGACATCTGCGTTATTGAATTCCATTATAGGTTCGTTATAACAGAGTTATATTGGAATATAATAGAATTCTAGGACGGAATGCAAAACGGAAGTCTTTAAAAGGACTATTTTGTTGACAGGACAATTTTTTCCTTAATGTATAAGGGAAACAAATGGCCGTTATGTGCCCCTATAGACATGTATTAGGACGGAGCTAAACGGAAGGCCTCTTCAAGGATTCCGTTTTGCATTCCGTACTAGAATTCTGTTATATTCCATTATAACCAATGTGAACCCGGTGTGGGGAGTCGCTCTGGTAGACAGCGGTGCGGGTGCAGTTTAGAGGCAAAACAAGGAGTCCAGATTGTGCAACAAACAGTGTTTTATTCACACTTGCACACCATAAATGAAAAAACAGTCTCTTTGGTGACAGTTCACACACAACGGAAATAACGTGGCAAAACAAAAACAGGCCAACACAGGTTCAGTCACCTGGGAGGTGTAGGTGCAGGTTCGCACCACGCTGTCGGCCCACCCGCAGGAGAATCCAGCTTCAGGTAGCCAGGAACAAAACACCTCCTTGCTGAGTTCTTTCCTCCAGGACAGAGAACTCCAGAGCCCTGTTAGCAGCTCCAGGATAATCACCACCACCAGCTGCTGAGCTGGCTGAGCTTTTAAACCCAGCCCAAAACCAGGACTGGGTCGTGGGGAGCAGCCACCCACCCTACACTTTAGCTGCTCCCGGTAAGAGCCGGCCCGGATCGGCTTTGCAGCCATGCTATTTAAACTCTGTCAGTAGCACTAGCTGCTGCTGACATCAACAAAAACGGGCTCTTACCTCACCGAGGCTATGAACCTCGGTGACACATACCTGCCATCCACGACGGCACCATGCACCTTACCACACCGGCCTTAAGGGGTTCTGCTTGTATTAATTGCAGAATTCTGCCATTCATTTCTATAGGGGATTATTTTTTTTAAATGTTAATTTATTAAAACGACAAATCTGATAGACTCCAAAAATACATAGCTATGATAGCACACCCCTCTGCACTGAAAGCTTCGAAACACAGTACATTAAGCTGTTTGTGCTGTATTAATTGCAGAGTTCTGGTATTCATTTCTATGGAGAATCCTTTATGTTTAAATGCAAATTTATTAAAAACAACAAATCATATTGACTCCAAAAATATATAGCACACCTCTCAGCAATGAGAGTTTTAAAACTCTGTTTGAACGGAGTCTGTATGTTAAGTAGTTTGGGCTGTATTAATTGCAGAAAACTGGATAAGATTTTATCAAGCACTATTATAAAATATAAGAATAAATGAAATAACAATATAGTGCATTTTTTTAAGCATTATAAATATAATAATATGAGAAATTCTGATATAGTGCTTTTTAAAGTCTATAATCATATAAGAATATGAGTAAGTTAAAAATATTGTTTTTCAAGCACTATAACAAATATTACTTAAACACCAATGTACCTGATTTGGGATATATGTATTTCATTCTGGAGCTGTTTTTAAGGTTGACATTATAAAGAATGCACTGCTGTGTTGGATGTCAATGTTATTGACTTGTCATCTATTGCATAAGACAGATTAAAATACCATAGTGACTTATAGATTTGCTTTGAAGCAAAGTATTACATGACAAGAGCATTTAAGTAATTAAACCCCTTTTATTGTGTTAACATAATATGGGCATATAATGAATGTTAATTTTCTTCAATGGGAAAAGATAATCTATACTGCTATAAGACATTTTTCATAATTGTAATATTCAGAAATATTAATGGTGGAATTTATTATTTGCTTTAAAAGTGCCACTCCCACACCTCAGCCAACAGGGATTAAAAAAATGAAGTTAAAAATCAACTTCTGTCAGCTGCAGGGGTGGGAGGGATGGTGACTTTCTCCCTGCAGCTCACACTCAGAACAGTGCTGCTGTCTTAGGGTGAGCTGTTGAAAAGGACATGCCCCCTATCCAGTTAGGCCACACCCCCTCACGCTCGCCAGCCAACAGGGATTGAAAAAATGAAGTTAAAAATCAACTTCAGCTAAGGTCCAGCTAAGTCAAACCCCTGACCAGGTTAGGCCACGCCCCCCCCACACACACAGCCAACAGGGGTTGCCAAAATGAGGTTAAAAATCAGCTTCTGTCAGCTGCAGAGGTGGGAGGGACAGTGACTTTCTCTCTGCAGCTCACTCTCAGACAGAACAGTGCTGCTGTCTTAGGGTGAGCTGTTAATAAGGCCACACCCCCATCTGGTTAGGCCATGCCCACTACCACTCCCACTCTTCAACTGACAGGTATTGAAAAATTAAAACTAAAAATCAACTTCTAGGTCCTGCTAAGCCACAACCCTGAGCTGGTTAGGCCATGCCCCCTCCCCCTACACAGCCGACGGAAGTTAAAAATCAACTTCTGTCAGCTTCAGGGATGGGAGTGAGGGTGATTTTCTCCTTGCAGCTTACGCTCAGACAGCACAGTGCTGCTGTCTGAGAGTGAGCTGTTCAAAAGGACATCCTTGTGTCCGTCCAGGCCCTGTACCAGACGAAGGACATGGAGTATGAAAGCCGGACTGTCTGGCCAAAAACTGGACCTCTGGCCACCCTAGGTGCAGGCTGCTGTGGAGGTCATAGTTAAAGGAATGGTCCGCTATGGAGATCAGTGTTATGGGGCAGATTATAGATTTTTCCCAAAAAATTATTGGGACATTTCACCGAATTTATCCAAGAAATTTGCTTTTTTTCGAATTCATTTATCACAGACCTTTGTGGGAAAAGTTTGGGGAAGGCCCTCTTCCTCCCCCTATTCATGCATGACTAGGTTCCAGCACACAATGCAAAGTTTATAAAGGCATTTGGTGAGTTTGGTGTGAACTTGGCAGATTTTCAATTTTAATCAATTGTTTTTCTTTAACACATCAAGGGTTAACAGCCAAAGAAAGCTCAATATCTATTACCCTGATTCTGCAGTTTATAGAAACTCTATTTTTGTCCCACTCTGGGACTTTTTTCGGGGTCTGATCTCCTCTGCAATGCATTACAATGTATTGCAATGCATTGTTTGTTAGTACATCGGCTTTCACAACGATGCCGGCAGATACAGCAGGGGCCTGGCTATTATTGACTGCCGGGCCTCCGCACCGATCAGCGTGATGTAACAGTATGTCAAAATGCGGGAAGTCACCTCCCGCTATGATGTACTATTATGTCATATGTCGGGAAGGGGTTAAAATGGCTATGGTTATTAAGTATGTCATTGAAATTGATAATTTCTAAGCTATAGAGATGGATGATATAAATGATAGATTATATCAGCCACTACACTTTTAATAACTGTATAGGAAGTTTGTTATTTCTGGTAAAAAAGGTTTGATAAAAAAAAAAAGGAATCCTTGAATGATTCAGTCTCTAAAATCTTAAAGTTTAAAGATAAAGGTGAACAATTGTTTGCAGGGTGTGTCCCCTGTCATTCTCCATCTCCTGTGAGATGACGCAGTTGTGGCAAGCTAGGATATACAACAGCAGTTTGTTGCCTTTATAATTAATTCTGTGTGATTTTCTGCTCTTTTAGTGTCTTGCTCAACCATCCACTAACAAGCTATGATATTAGCCAATAAATCAAAGACGTCTGCTTGTCAGTGCCAGATGTTTGGCCACATTGCTGTTGATTATGAGATGTGAAAAAGGACATGCAGGGAACCCAGCAGAGGTGTTCAGCTGGTATTCTGTTTGATAAGAAAACAACATGACTTGACTACAACCCAACTGAACCACATTTTTTGGCCTTGTGGCACTAAAAGTACATTAAATTAAAAATGGAAAAACCAAAGACTATTAAATATTTATTAGCTGGCACATGTGGTACTACTTACACTTAAAGAAGAATTGCAGACACAAGTGTTACGGCTTTGTCTCACAGCATGATTAGAAATTAAATTGTCACTGATCCATTTGAAGAATTATTTTTCTTCATGACAAAATAAAAAAGGTAATAATAATATGTTCATCATTCAAACAATGCTGCTCTTCATAGGTCTATCAAAGGCAATGCTATACAGCAGGATCATGTGTACATTTACAGCATTGTCATCGAAATATGATATTTGTTTCTTGATTCTTTGTTACAATTGACAACTACATGTCCATCCCAATTTGTGTGGCTTGCCCTGATTGCCTTACAGGCTAACAAGCTGGACCAGCCAAGAGGGGGGCAGCATGTAGAGAGATCTCTGTGCAGAACAATCAGAATGTCATTCTGCTTTGTACTTGTGGCTCTGAAGATTATAGGGAGAGAACTGGTGATGAAGACAGTATAAGTAGATTATTGGTAGAAACTAGAAGATATATTTGAGAATATAGGGTATGTTGAGAGGTGTCATTAGGGAGAGGGAGTGAGAACTGGTCATTATCAGGTGTATTTACTGACAGACTACTGGGGGCTGCGTGAAAAACGCATTGCATCCACAAGCAAGTGGGTGTGTTGTGTTTTTTACTGATGGTTGCTACGAGATGTTGTTTGTAAACCTTCAATTTTTTATCACGCACGTGAAAAAAACGCATCAAAACGCATTGCACACGCGCAGAAAAAAACTGAACAACTGAACACATTCATTTTTAATGGGATCGGACGTGATGCGGCTCCGCAAAAGATAGAGATACAGCCTGTGGACAAGAATAGGCATCTCTATGGAGAGTGCTGGCATGCTGTGTTGCGGATCCGCAAAACACACTACGGACGTGTGAATGGGGCCTACTCTGGACACGCTCGTGTGAAAGAGGCCGATGAGTCTTTGAGGACTGGAGTGGACACATAACACTGGCTTAGCTAACGCTTTCCCTATTAATTCAGCAGCAGCAGCAGTACTTTCCCTGCTCTAATAAAACACTGCAGCTTCAGAATGAATCTAAGATGGATGCTGTCCTTGCTTTTTGATAGGAGGTGGGAGGGTATGGGAGGGAGGGTATGCTGATTGGCTGGAATGTGTCTGCTGACTGTGAGGTACAGGGTCAAAGTTTGCTCAATGATAAAGTATAGGGGGCAAATCGAACATCGCATATGTTCGCCCGCCGTGGCGAACGCAAACATGCGATGTTCGCCGGGAACTGTTCGCCAGCGAATATTTCGGGACATCTATAATAGACAGCTATTATCTAACTCTTTTAAGATTCTATTGACATTAGGGAGCTCCTCAGACTTCCAACATGATGCAATTTTGGATCGAGTAGCAAATATAGTATGGCCAATTATTGACCTTACATGCATAGGAAGATCTCTTAGTCCAATGGATAACAAAGCTAGCTTAGGTGAGGGTTTGATAGGAACAGGGGAGAAGGTAGAAATAAATTCAAAAACATTACACCATAGCTTATTAACCGGACGGCATTCCTACCACATATGGAAATAAGTTCCTGGAATTTTATTGCATCTCCAACAATTAGGTGGATGGTCCGGAAAAATTTTGTTTAATGAGTGAGGTGTTCTGTACCATCTATAGAAGATTTTTCTAGCTCCTTCAAGATGGTCTGAAAATGTAGATATTTTAGAGACATATATAAAAGCTTCACGCCATTCCGAGTCTGAAATGGTTGATCCAATTTCAGATTTCCATAGGTCAAGGGTATATGACAAATGATTAGAAGAGGTCTCTTTTAAAAATTGGTATCCTTTTGTTATTCCCCTGTCCGATAGTTTGGACGAGAGAAGCCATTCGTAAAGAGTGGAATTAGGTGGAGTGAACGTAAAAATATTAGGAGACTGTAATAAGTACCTAATTCTTAAGTATTTAAAAAATCTTTGTTGGGAACACCATAGTAATTATGAAGCTGAGCAAAGTCAATAAAAGCACCTTCCCTCCAAAATTGTGATATATTAGTAATGCCTAAAGTACTGCAATTTTCAATATGGAGATCTGGGAGTGCTAATTCACATATCTTCAGTGGAGCTGAAGAGATAATAGTGGGGATTTTTTTATCTATCCTGGCTAGAGAAGACCAAATCTTATTGATCGCTGCTAAAGTAGAAAAGGACGAGACATGTTTGGTGCCGAAAGCAGCTGCCGATGTAAATGCAATAGTATGTTGGATGACCCTAGAAAATGTTTTTCCAGAAGAACCCAGTTTATAAATGCATCTTCTCTGATCAGGTATCTTAATTGGTCTAGTATGGAAGAGATATAGTAATGCCTGATAGAAGTGACATTTAAGCCACCTGAGGCGAGAGGTTGATATAGAATGCTCACTTTCACCCTAGGTTTGATTTTCCCCCAAATGTGGCGATTGATTAATGTTTAAAGTTTTATTAGGTAGAAGTTGGGAATTGTAATGGGATATTACGAAACATGTAGATTATTTTAGGGAGAATGACCATTTTAATTGCGGCTATTCTTCCAAACCAAGATTAAGATTCCATACGTAGATTATCTAGCAAATCCTTTATTTTGTTAAAAAGAGGCCAAAAATTAGCTTTGAATAGTTTGTTAGTGGGGTAAGTTAGTTGAATACCTAAGTAGGTTAAGGTATCAACAGCCCAGGGAAATTTATATAAGCTCGAGATCAGACGTTTGTTTGAGGTAGTAAGTCCTAAATCGAGCATTTGAGACTTATTAACATTTACTTGATAGAAGGAGGCCTCACCAAATTTGGTTATGATTTCGTTAATAGTAGATAATGCAGAAGTGGGATTAGATGTAATAATTACAGTAGTACATCATCTGCAAACAATCCTATAGGGTGATCTGTATTTCCAGTGTTCAGACCTTTAATGTGTGGAAAGGTTCTAATATGTTCCGCAAAGTGTTCCATAGCGAGGACAAAAATTAAAGGGGACATGGGACAGCCCTGTCTAGTTCCATTTTTGATGTCTAATGGAGCAGACAGAAAACTGGATAACTATACTGAGGCACTAGGATTAGAATAGAGGGACATGACTGCAGAGAGTTAAAAATTTCCAAAGCCAAATTTTTTCAGAACGTTGTAAATATGGTCCCAGTGTATCCTGCCGACTGCCTTCTCCACATCCAAGGACAGGAGCAGAGAAGGCGTTCGAGAGGTGTAGGCCACATCTATTAGGTCTATGAATCTTCTCGTCCCATCTGAGGATTGTCTGTTTAGGACGAATCCTATTTGGTCATTTGAAATTAGGGAAGGAAGGATATTAACTAGTCTTTTTGCTAGGATTTTAGCGAATTTTTTTTTATATCAGAGTTTAACAATGATATAGGACTAAAATTGGTTGGTTTGTCTGGGGATTTGCCGGGTTTCGGCAGAGTGACAATTAAGGCGTTTAACATATCTTTCGGTATGTGTCCTTGAGAAGCAATTAGGTTAAAGGTTCTATTCAAAAAGCGGGATATGATAGGAGAAAATGTTTTGTAATACTCATTTTTAAGCCCGTCCGGCCCAGGAGATTTATTGTGTTTAAGGGACTGAATCGCCTCAGATATCTCAGATGAAGAGATTTTTGAGTTAAGTGATTGACTCTGGGATGGTAATAGTGCTGGTAGAGAGATTCCATTAAGGAAATTAGCAATGGATTCAGACGTGGGTTGGAAGGATTCCTGAGATTTTTCCAGGTTGTAGACATCCGCGTAATACCTGACGAATTCCTCTGCTATATGTTTGGGATTAAACAATTTTTCCCTTTGTGTATTGTACAGAAATGGAATTTTAGTTTTAACCTCCCCTTTTTAATTCTATTGGCTAATATTTTTGAGGCTTTATTTCCCTGGGAATAGTGTTCAGACTTAATTTTGCGGAGTTGAAATTCATGTTTGTCATTAAGGTGAAGGTATAAATGATATCTAGCAATTTTTTATCTATTTAAAATATTGGGATCTAGAGATGATTTAGAGGTCTTTTCGAGAGATTGAATATCAGCCAAAAGAGAGTGTAGAGGTTTCATTTTAGATTTTTTCTGGAAGGCCGCATGCTTCAACAAAATACCCTTAATGTACGCTTTGTGAGCACTCCGAAGGGTAGTATCTAGCACAATATTGTTATCGTTATTCACAAAATAATCCTTTAGGGATTGTTCAATATCTGCACATATAGTAGAATTCTGCAGTAGAGAGTTGTTGAGTCTCCATGGAGAAAATACGAAAATGTGTTTGATTTATGCCTATACTGTACACTTTTGCTTCATCCAGAAAGCATTATGTTTGTATGTTTGAATACAAAAAACTTCAAAAATAAATATAATTTAAAGAGAAAATACTCTATTATTATACATATCATTTAATATCAGAGTGGAGAAAGCGTGGTCAGACCATGTGATATTGGTAATAGATACAGACAGTACCCTTTGTAGGAGCCACTTATCCAATACAAACAAATCTATTCTAGAATAGGTATTGTGAGGGTAAGAAAATAATGTAAAATCCTTCTCATTAGCGTGATAAACCCTCCAAGCGACATGTAATCCTTCTTTAAAAAGGTTGTCTTGGAGGATGGAATTTTTGTGGGAGAGAGGAGGGGGCGGGAGTTTGTCTATAGATGAGTCTGGGCACATATTAAAATCACCAAAGATTAACAACGCACCTTGTTTGGTATCTTGGGCTAATTTGATAGTGTGTTTGATAAATTTTAATCTGGTCAGAATTTGGAGCATAGAGATTTACTAACGTATATCTAGTGTTATTGAAATCACATGTAATAATAATATATCTGTTGTCCTTGTCTGTTAGTATATTCTAACATTGGAAAGCTATAGTATTTTTAAAAACTATTATAACTCCACTTTTTTTGTTAACAGCTGGGGAAAAGAAAATGTGTGGAAGAGAAGAATGGCAAAATCTGTGAACATCATCTTCAATAAGATGCGATTCTTGTATGCAGTGTGGTAAGGTGCAAGGTACTGTGGTCAACGGGAGGTACGTGTCACCGAGGTTCCTGGCCTCGGTGAGGTAAGAGCCGGATTTTTGGTGTGTCAGCAGCAGCTAGTGCTGCTTGACACCTTGCTAAATAGCATGGCTGCAAAGCCGATCCGGGCCAGCTCTTACCGGGAGCAGCTAAAGTGTAGGGTGGGTGGCGGCTCCCCACGATCCAGTCCTGGTTTTGGGCTGGGTTTAAAACACAGCCAGCAGCTGGGTGTGGGGCTGTGATTGTCCTGGAGCTGCTGCTAGTCCTGTGGAGCTCTCTGGGCTGGAAGCAAAAACCCAGCAAGGAGACGTGCAGTCGACCTGGAAGCCTGAAGGAGGATTATCCCACGGCTGGGCCGACCGCCAGGTGCGAACGCGCACCTAACATCTCACAGGTGATTGAACCTGGTTTTGGACTCTTTGGTTTTGCCTTTTTTTGTTTGCTGCGTGTGAATGAACACCAAGAGACTGTTTACCATTTCGTTTGTGCAAGTGTGAATAAAACACTGTTTATTGCACGTACTGGACTCCTTGTTTTGCCTCTGTACTGCACCCGCACCGTTATCTACCAGAGCAACTCCCCACATTATGCGAGGGGGTCATCTTAGGGATCGCTGCACGGACAGCTTTCCAGGCATCGTGGACGTGGTGGGATGCTCCTGCAGCTTGCAACGCCATCACATGCTGTAGCAGTAGCTGGTTGGTCTCCCGCTGCTGCACGTTAGCCTCTATGAGAGCTTTCACAGCCGCCTCCATTTTGTCAGGGAACACAGGCTGCAACTTTGCCGGCCGAATATAGGACATCCAGTCGTGCCCAGCAAAAACAAACTTCGGCGTTCACACCAGCCTCACTGCGCATGCCCGCATCCGACACCAAATGTGGGGAGTTGCTCTGGTAGATAACGGTGCGGGTGCAGTACAGAGGCAAAACAAGGAGTCCAGTACGTGCAATAAACAGTGTTTTATTCACACTTGCACAAACAAAATGGTAAACAGTCTCTTGGTGTTCATTCACACGCAGCAAACAAAAAAAGGCAAAACCAAAGAGTCCAAAACCAGGTTCAATCACCTGTGAGATGTTAGGTGCGCGTTCGCACCTGGCGGTCGGCCCAGCCGTGGGATAATCCTCCTTCAGGCTTCCAGGTCGACTGCACGTCTCCTTGCTGGGTTTTTGCTTCCAGCCCAGAGAGCTCCACAGGACTAGCAGCAGCTCCAGGACAATCACAGCCCTACACCCAGCTGCTGGCTGTGTTTTAAACCCAGCCCAAAACCAGGACTGGATCGTGGGGAGCAGCCACCCACCCTACACTTTAGCTGCTCCCGGTAAGAGCTGGCCCGGATCAGCTTTGCAGCCATGCTATTTAGCAAGGTGTCAAGCAGCACTAGCTGCTGCTGACACACCAAAAATCCGGCTCTTACCTCACCGAGGCCAGGAAACTCGGTGACACGTACCTCCCGTCGACCACAGTACCTTGCACCTTACCACATACCCCCCCCCCCTTTGTTCAACCCTGAGGGGGTGAACACATGTGAGGCAGTGGACGCGGGACAGGGCATCTGCGTTACCCTGCAAGCGGCCTGCCCTGTGTTCCACGGAGAACTTGAAGTTCTGCAGGGATAGGAACCACCTGGTGACCCGAGCATTCCTCTCCTTGGCCTGGCTCATCCACTTGATGGTCGGTCACCAGACGGAACCTCCTCCCTAACAGGTAGTAGCGGAGAGATTCGAGTGCCCACTTGATAGCTAGGCACTCCCTCTCCACTATGCTATACCTGGACTCGGCGGGACTGAGCTTACGGCTCAGGAAGACAACGGGATGTTCTTCCCGTTGACCTCCTGAGACAGTACAGCACCGAGGCCTACCTCCGAGGCGTCGGTCTGTACGACGAACTCCCTGTTGAAGTCGGGTGTCACCAAAACCGGGGACCCACACAGGTCCGACTTCAACGCGGAGAAAGCCTCCTCCGCCTTCTCACTCCATCTAACCTTGCCAGACTTTCGCCCCTTCAACAGGTCTGTCAACGGCTCTGCTATTGTGGCAAAGTGGGGCACAAACCGCATGTAGTACCCTACAATTCCCAGGAAGGACTTTACCTGTAGTGACCGGTCGGGGCCAGTTACGTATGGCTTCTACCTTAGTTACCTGCGGCTTGATGACTCCCCGCCCAATTACATACCCCAGATATTTGGTCTCTTCCAACCCAATCGCACACTTCTTTGGATTGGCGGTTAGATCAGCTTTCCTCAGGGCATCTACTACCGCCTGCACTTTGGGTAAATGGCTTTCCCAGTCGGTGCTGTGGATGATTACATCATCTAAGTAGGCCGAGGCGTACCGACGATGAGGTCGCAGCACTATGTCCATTAACCTTTGGAAGGTGGCGGGGGCACCATGCAGGCCAAAGGGTAACACCTTGTAGTGATACAGGCCCTGCGGGTAACAAAGCGGTTTTTCCTTGGCCGACTCCGTTAAGGCTACCTGCCAGTACCCTTTAGTGAGGTCTAGCACAGAAAAATAATGGGCTTGTCCTAAATTCTCAACAAGCTCGTCTACCCGGGGCATGGGATACGCATCAAACTTGGACACTTCATTTAACTTGCGAAAATCGTTGCAGAACCGCAACGTCCCATCCGGCTTGGGTATTAGAACTATGGGACTGGCCCACTCACTTTTCGACTCCTCAATGACATCAAGCTTCAACATTAATTGCACTTCCTCCGCGATGGCCCGTCGCCGAGCCTCGGGTACCCGGTATGGTTTTAACCGGATCTTGGCCTGAGGCTCAGTGATGATGTCATGTTGGATGAGAGACGTGCGGCCAGGGAGGTCCGAGAACACATCCGTGTTCCGACTGATGAACTCCCTGACTTCCTGAACTTGTTTGGAAGACAGGCTGTCTGCAATTTTTACCGTGGTTACTGCTTCACAGGCCTCAAACTGTGGGGCTGGACCCTTTTCACCTAGAAGCCCTGGCCGAGGTACTGTGGTCGACGGGAGGTACGTGTCACCGAGGTTCCTGGCCTCGGTGAGGTAAGAGCCGGATTTTTGGTGTGTCAGCAGCAGCTAGTGCTGCTTGACACCTTGCTAAATAGCATGGCTGCAAAGCCGATCCGGGCCGGCTCTTACCGGGAGCAGCTAAAGTGTAGGGTGGGTGGCTGCTCCCCACGATCCAGTCCTGGTTTTGGGCTGGGTTTAAAACACAGCCAGCAGCTGGGTGTGGGGCTGTGATTGTCCTGGAGCTGCTGCTAGTCCTGTGGAGCTCTCTGGGCTGGAAGCAAAAACCCAGCAAGGAGACGTGCAGTCGACCTGGAAGCCTGAAGGAGGATTATCCCACGGCTGGGCCGACCGCCAGGTGCGAACGCGCACCTAACATCTCACAGGTGATTGAACCTGGTTTTGGACTCTTTGGTTTTGCCTTTTTTTGTTTGCTGCGTGTGAATGAACACCAAGAGACTGTTTACCATTTCGTTTGTGCAAGTGTGAATAAAACACTGTTTATTGCACGTACTGGACTCCTTGTTTTGCCTCTGTACTGCACCCGCACCGTTATCTACCAGAGCAACTCCCCACAGCAGATAATGTCGGCCTTCTGTCTTCTCACCTCAGCCCAGCACGTAGAACGTTTAAAAGGGCTATTCAACCCCTTAACATTAGCTGAAAATATTTTTATACCAGTATTAGCCATACCAATGTAACAATAGATGTACAGTAGCTAAGACCAGCAGTACAAAACAAGCATATGTGTTTATATATAGTTTAATATACAATACCCAAGCAAATTCTGACATATATTGGTGGGGAGAGGGTTTATGCTCATTAGTTTTTAGGCGATCTGAATTCAGGATGTTGTCCCCATGGGTGTAACCTTTAAAAACAGTATCAAGAAACAAAGTAACAGCAACAAGTAACATAAACATAGATAAAGGAACAAATGAATGGTCTAGTTGGGACTAAATAGAGAAAAACGTGTAATGCCTTTCACTTGTTTTGGAAGGCGGAGATATATACTTGGATTAGGGAATAAGAGAACTTAGATGGAAAATGCGCCCTGACATTTAGGGTGTGGAACCCCAGTAATTAACAGAGAAAAATAATAAACGTGACGTTAATAGACACAGTAAATGTCCTATGGACAGGCTCACGGCGATGATTTTCCTACTTTGGTCCATTCTGGTTGCAGATTGGATTGCTTTCTTCTTGAAGGCGAATTGTTGGGAGAAGGATCCGCTGCATTATCTTTGTATTTGGCGCCTTCTGATGGTGAGATGATGTTCCATCGTTAAAGAGTCTCTGCTGCTTCCTTGATATTTCACAATTAGTTTTACAGGGTATCCCCATTTATAAGGAGTGTTGTTATCCCGTAGTGCTTTAGTGTAGGTTTGAAACCCCCTACTTCTGCTAAGCGTAGCTCGGGAGAGGTCAGTGAACAGGAGCACATTGCGAAATCTTTCAGGAATGTCACTTTTTTTTTTTTTTTTGAGCTTCTCTCATCAGAGATTCCTTCAAGTGATAAAAATGAATCTAGGCTAGGACATCCCTAGGAATAGAGGCAGGCAAGGACTTAGGTTTAGGTACTTGATGTACCATGTCAATAATTAGCTCTGCTTTTAGAGTGTCTGGTAGGAAGGACACAATGAGGTCAGATATGAATTCTTGTAGCTGAGAATCACTAACACTTTCAGGGATATTTATGAATCTGACATTGTTTCTCCTGGAGCGATCTTCCAGATCCGCAATTTTAAGTTTGATGGCTGCCAGATCATCCTCTACCAAATTATGATTATCCACTAAGGAATTGTGAGCTGTGACAAATTCCTCCATTTTGTCTTCTAAATGTACAGTTCTGTCTCCTATAGAAACATAGAAACATAGAAACATAGAATGTGTCGGCAGATAAGAACCATTTCCTCCATTTGGCCTTATGCCTATCCCATGCATGCTTAAACTCCTTCACTGTATTTGCAGCTACCACTTCTGCAGGAAGGCTATTCCATGCGTCCACTACTCTCTCAGTAAAGTAATTCTTCCTGATATTACTTTTAAACCTTTGCCCCTCTAATTTAAAACAATGTCCTCTTGTAGCAGTTTGTCTTCTTTTAAATATTCTCTCCTCTTTTACCGTGATGATTCCCTTTATGTATTTAAAAAGTTTCTATCATATCCCCTCTGTCTCTTCTTACTTCCAAGCTATACATGTTAAGGTCCTTTAACCTTTCCTGTTAAGTTTTGTCCTGCAATCCATGTACTAATTTAGTAGCTCTTCTCTGAACTCTCTCCAAAGTTTCAATATCCTTCTGCAGATATGGTCTCCAGTACTGCACACAATACTCCAAATGAGGTCTCACTAGTGCTCTGTAGAGCGGCACGAGCACCTCCCTCTTTCTACTGTTAATGCCTCTCCCTATACACCCAAGCATTCTGCTGGCATTACCTGCTGCTCTATGACATTGTCTGCCCACCTTTAGGTCATCTGATATAATGACCCCTAAATCCCTTTCCTCAGATACTGAGGTTAGTACTGTATCACTGATTTTATATTCTGCTCTTGGGTTTTTACGCCCCAGGTGCATTATCTTGCACTTATCGACATTAAATTTTAGTTTTAGGAACATCAACCCTGTAGCAACTATGTCAGCGTGTATGGTCGCTATCGTATCTTTGAAATAGCTGTGAATGGATCTTTTTAGGTCTGAAATCATATCTTGCATTATGGATACTGAAATACATCAGTCTTTGCATGGTGAAGCGCTCGGAGCTGCAGGCAGAGAGCTGAAGAGATGTTGTTCACTCACCCTTTTTTGTTTCTTTGTTTCAGGGAGAGTAGGAGGACTGGACTCAGCTGCGGAGACCGACTGAGGGGATCACTGGCAGGGAGCTTCTTCATAGGATTGTTTCCCCTCATCTGTGTGGCGGGAACCGCGCGCCATTTTGAGAGGCCCAGGTGGCTGGGTGGAAGAAGGCCGTCATCTTTTGGGGCTGTGTACCTTTTTTCTTCCCCCGGTCATCATCAGTGGGGGTATCTGGAAGATATGCTGACCTGGGATGAGCAGGTGAGTGTGACTGGAGCGCTGTGTCTTTATGCTCGGGCCGCCGAGCGGGGTTCCACACTGAGCTCAGTTACTGCACGTCCTCTGCTCCAGGAATCCGGCCACGCCCCCTATTTTTACTGTTATTGGGACTGCCCACTTTGTTTCATAGATAAGCAATTTCATTAGGCCTTGATTCTCAATTTGGGGTTACTAATCTGTCTATTATAACTGTTATTGCGGTGCATAACTTGTTTAATAGATAAGCAGTTCCATGCCTCTTTCCTTTGCTGCTCCTTCTGCCAGGAAAATGATGAATGCCGTTGGCTCCGCTCTGCTTTGTACGTATCCAGAAAATATCAGTGACATCCAGTGTACTTTTTCCATAGATGGTGTTCACTGTGGACATTAGTTTTATACTGACTTTAAAACCAGCCTACAGGGCGGATTCACTAGTCAGGTGTGCATGACTGCATGGAGGTCACCACGCCTCCCATATATGCTACAAAGGAATAAAATGGGGATTGCAGTCAGCACAACCCAATACGCAGGTGCACGTTGCTATGGTGAAATACAGAAACATTAGTTGCGCCATATCTGCAGTGTATTGTTGAGCGAACAGTTCGAGCATAGTTCGGGTTCGTACCGAATTTTGGGGTGTCCGGGACACGGACCCGAACCCGGACATTTTCAAAAAAGTTCGGGTTCGGGTTCGTTGTTCGGCGATTACTTCCCGCTTTCTGAAGGGCTGCACAGCAGCCAATCAGCTAGCGTTTTACTTCTTGCCCTAAGACCCCATCAAAGCCATGCCTACTAATGGCATGGATGTGATTGGCAAAGTGCAGCATGTGACCCAGCCTCTATTTAAGCTGGAGTCACGTAGCGCCGCACGTCACACTGCTCTGATTAGTGTAGGGAGAGGACGCAGCTTCTGTGAGGGCGAGATTAGGCAGGGAAAAGTCAGCAACAGCACCTAATGAACGGATCGATCTACAGCTGTGAATGATTGAACTTCTGCTAGTTACTTGCTCACTGGTTTTTAGGCAGCACAGAGCGTTTTTCTGTCACTTATTTTCTGGGGTGATCGGCGGCCATTTTGTGACTTGTGGTGCACCAGAACAAGCTGCCACCAAGTCCATCAATCCATCAATACTAGTTTTTTTTTGCTATATCCTACATCAGTGGCTTGGCTGTGCTAATTGTCACCCCTAGTAACTCAGGATAGCAATTTCTATATTATATTAAGGGGTTAAATACAATTGCCAAAATAGCAATACCCTGAATCTGGTGCCCAGCTGTGGCTGGCCAAGTTTCATAGTGTCCTGCAAATTATGTATTTTGTTCTGTGGTGAAATTCAATTGCCAAAATAGCAATACTATAAATAAGTGGTTTCAGTTGTGGCTGGCAAAGTATAATAGTGTCCGCCAAAACATATATTTTGTTCTGGAGTAAAATTCAATTGCCAAAATAGAAATACCCTGAATCTGGTGTACCAGCTGTTGCAGGCCAAGATTCATAGTGTCCGCAAAAACATATATTTTGTTCTGGGGTGAAATTCAATTGCCAAAATAGCAATACCATAAATCAGTGGTTTCAGCTGTGGCTGGCCAAGTTTCATGGTGTCCTGCAAATTATATATTTTGTTCTGGGGTGAAATTCAATTGCCAAAATAGCAATACCATAAATCAGTAGTTTCAGCTGTGGCTGGCAAAGTATAATAGTGTCTGCCAAAACATATATTTTGTTCTGGGGAGAAATTCAATTGCCAAAATAGCAATACCCTGAATCTGGTGTCCCAGCTGTTGCAGGCCAAATTTCATAGTGTCCGCAAAAACATATATTTTGTTGTGGGTTTAAATTCAATTGCCAAAATAGCAATACCATAAATCAGTGGTTTCAGCTGTAGCTGGCCAAGATTCATAATTTCCGCAAAAACATATATTTTGTTGTGGGGTGAAATTCAATTGCCAAAATAGCAATACCATAAATCAGTGGTTTCAGCTGTGGCTGGCCAAGTTTCATAGTGTCCTGCAAATTATATATTTTGTTCTGGGGTGAAATTCAATTGCCAAAATAGCAATACCATAAATCAGTAGTTTCAGCTGTGGCTAGCAAAGTATAATAGTGTTCGCAAAAACATATATTTTGTTCTGGGGTGAAATTCAATTGCCAAAATAGCAATACCCTGAATCTGGTGTGTGTCCCAGCTGTTGCAGGCCAAGTTTCATAGTGTCCGCAAAAACATATATTTTGTTGTGGGGTGAAATTTAATTGCCAAAATAGCAATACCGTGAATCTGGTGTCCCAGCTGTTGCAGGACAAGTGTCATAGTGTCCGCAAAAACATATATTTTGTTCTGGGGTGAAATTCAATTGCCAAAAGAGCAATACCATAAATCAGTGGTTTCAGCTGTGGCTGGCCAAGATTCATAGTTTCCGCAAAAACATATATTTTGTTGTGGGGTGAAATTCAATTGCCAAAATAGCAATACCCTGAATCTGGTGTCCCAGCTGTTGCAGGCTAAGATTTATAGTGTCCGCAAAAACATATATTTTGTTCCGGGGTGAAATTCAATTGCCAAAAAAGCAATACCCTGAACCTGGTGTCCCAGCTGTTGCAGGCCAAGTTTCATAGTGTCCGCCAAAACATATATTTTGTTCTGGGGTTAAATTCAATTGCCAAAATAGCAATACCCTGAATCTGGTGTTCGAGCTGTTGCAGGCCAATTGTAAATCTGTCCATAAAAGGATACTTTTCATCCAGAGCCTAAATACTTGCCCTAAAAGAGATATTCCCCTAAATCAGTGGTTACTGCTGTACCTGGATTAGTGTAATACGCTACATAAATAAATAGGCAGATAGTGTTCGGTGCCTGTAAAAAAAGGCCTGAATTTGAAATCAATACATTGGGCCAAATATTTTTTTTCTTATGGTGGTGCTTGGTGAACGGTAACAATGAGGAAAACATCTAGTAAGGGATGCGGACGCGGTCGTGGTGGTGTTAGTACCCTCTGGTGCTGGGAGAGGACGTGGCCATTCTGCCACAGCCACACATCCTAGTGAACCAACTACCTCAGGTTCCAGTACCCGCACAGAATTTGCAGCGATATTTGGTGGGGCCCAATGCCGTTCTAAGGATGGTAAGGCCTGAGCAGGTACAGGCGCTAGTCAATTGGGTGGCCGACAGTGGATCCAGCATGTTCACAACATTATCTCCCACCCAGTCTTCTGCAGAAAGTGCACAGGTGGCACCTGAAAACCAAGCCCATCAGTCTGTCACATCACCCCCATGCAATCAGGGAAACTGTCAGAGCCTCAGGTTATGCAGCAGTCTCTTATGCTGTTTGAAGACTCTGCTGGCAGGGTTTCCCAAGGGAATCCACGTAGCCCTTCCCCAGTGGTGGAAGACATAGAATGCACTGATGCACAACCACTGATGTTTCCTGATGATGAGGACATGGGAATACCACCTCATCAGAGTCCGCACGTCTCTGATGATGACGAAACACAGGTGCCAACTGCTGCGTCTTTCTGCAGTGTGCAGACTGAACAGGAGGTCAGGGAGGAAGACGATGCAGGGGACGATGAGGTCCTAGACCCCACATGGAATGAAGGTCGTGCCACTGACTTTCATAGTTCAGAGGAAGAGGCAGTGGTGAGACCGAGCCAACAGCGTAGCAAAAGAGAGAGCAGGGGGCAAAAGCAGAACAGCCGCCGCCAAGAGAGTTCGCCTGCTACTGGCCACCGCCACCAGGGACCGAGCACCCCAAAGGCAGCTTCAAGGAGTTCCCTGGCATAGCACTTCTTTAAACAATGTACTGACGACAAGACCCGCGTGGTTTGCACGCTGTGCCATCAGAGCCTGAAGCGAGGCATTAACGTTCTGAACCTCAGCACAACCTGCATGACCAGGCATCTACATGCAAAGCATGAACTGCAGTGGAGTAAACACCTTAAAAGCAAGGAACTCATTCAGGTCCCCCCTGCTCCCTCTTCTGCTGCTGCCTCGGCCTCTTCCTCCGCCTCGGGAGGAATGTTGGCACCTGCCGCCCACCAAACAGAGGATGTGCCACCGACACCACCACCTGCGTCACCAAGCATCTCCACCATGTCACACGGCAGCGTTCAGCTCCCCATCTCACAAACCTTGGAGAGAAAGCGTAAATTCCCACCTAGCCACCCTCGAGCCCTTGGCCTGAATGCCAGCATTTCTAAGCTACTGGCCTTTGAAATGCTGTCATTCAGGCTGGTGGACACAGACAGCTTCAAAGAGCTGATGTCCATGGCTGTCCCACAGTATGTTGTTCCCAGCCACCACTACTTCTCCAAGACAGCCGTGCCTTCCCTGCACAACCAAGTATCCGATAAAATCAAGTGTGCACTGCGCAACGCCATATGTGGCAAGGTCCACCTAACCACAGATACTCCACCAAAATGGCCAATGGCGATGACACCGTTATCAACGTTACAATACCACTTCTATGTCTCCTTGAGAAAACACTTAGGGTAATGATGGAATAGTAGGTGGCTCAGGAGGAGGAGGAGGATGAGTAGTCATTTTTAGCACTTTCAGGCCAGTCTGTTAGCTGTGGCTCAGAGGGAGGTTTTTTGCAACAGCAGAGGCCAGGTACAAATGTGGCCAGCCAGGGCCCACTACTGGAGGACGAGAAGGATGAGGAGGAGGTGGCGGAGGATGAGGATAAAGCAGGTTCACCTTCTCCAGTGGTGGGTGATATGACGCATGATTCCTTGCTGTGGGACCTCTCTCCTCTGTCTGGGTCATGGGGCATAAATAACTGAAAGTGGCCTTCTCCAGTGGTGGGTGATATGACGCATGATTCTTTGCTGTGGTACCTCTCTCTTCTGTATGTGTGCTGGGGCCGAAATAACTGAAAGTGGCCTTCTCCAGTGGTGGGTGATATGACGCATGATTCCTTGCTGTGGGACCTCTCTCCTCTGTCTGGGTGCTGGGGCCGAAATAACTGAAAGTGGCCTTCTCCAGTGGTGGGTGATATGACGCATGATTCTTTGCTTTGGGACCTCTCTCCTCTGTCTGGGTGCTGGGGCCAAAATAACTGAAAGTGGCCTTCTCCAGTGTTGGGTGATATGACGCATGATTCCTTGCAGTGGGACCTCTCTTCAATTGATATTGGTTAAATTTATTTATTTTATTTTAAATAATTTCCCTATCCACATTTGTTTGCAGGGGATTTACCTACATTTTGCTGCCTTTGGCAGCCCTCTAGCCCGTTCCTGGACTATTTTACAGACTTTTTAGTGCCTAAAAGTTCGGGTCCCCATTGACTTCAATGGAGTTCGGGATAAAGTTCGGGTCGAGTTCGGATCCCGAACCCGAACATTTTCGGGAAGTTCGGCCGAACTTCCCGAACCCGAACTTCCAGGTGTTCGCTCATCTCTACTGCAGTGTAACGTGTGCGCTGAAAAAATTTATCTGTGACATACAGTGTACTTTTTCAAAAGATGTTGTCCGCTGCTGACTGTGACATTACCAGGCCCACGTCTAATCTGTAAGATGTGTGTTTAAAAAATGTATTAGTGACATAAAGTGTACTTTTTCAATAAACAGTGTCATCTTGTGAGAGTGACATTACCAAGGGTACATCTCTATTGTACCGTGTGCTTTTAAAAAATGTATCAGTGACAAAGAGTGTACTTTTTCAATAGACTGTGTCTGCTTCTGAGAGTGACATTATCAGGCCAACATCTAAATTGTAAGGTGTTTGTTTAAATAATTTAGCAGTGACACACAGTGTACTTTTCCAATAGACGCTGTCATCTTGTGAGAGTGACATTACCAGGCCAACATCTAAAGTGTAAGGTGTGCGTTAAATTTTTTTTTATCAGCGACATACAGTGTAGTTTTTCAATAGACGGTGTCATCTTGTAGGAGTGACATTACCAAGCCTATATCTAAAGTATAGTGATGTCCCAAACTATTCGCCGGTGAACGGTTCCCAGCAAACATAGCTTGTTCGCGTTCACCGCGGCGGACGAACATATGCGATGTTCGCATTCGCCCTATACTTTATCATTGAGCAAACTTTGACCCTGTACCTCACAGTCAGCAGACACATTCCAGCCAATCAGCATACCCTCCCTCCCAGACCCTCCCACCTCTTATCAAAAAGCAAGGACGGCATCCATCTTAGATTCATTCTGAAGCTGCAGTGTTAGTAGTTGTAATTGCAATACGATTAATATAACCTGTATTAATCGCATTGCGATTACAACTTTGATCTGAGTTCCTAATGGTTGTATTGCTAGAATGTAACAAAGATTGAGAATATAGCACTATATTCTCAATCTTCATTATATTCTAGCAATACAACCATTAGGAACCCAGCTCTAAGTTGAATTTGCAATGCAATTAATGCAGGTTATATTAATTGCATTGCGAATTCAACTTACCACACTCTGCGTCAACTACGTAATTTTCCATGGGAGTTTTGCCATGGATCCCCCTCCGGCATGCCACAGTCCAGGTGTTAGTTCCCTTGAAACAACTTTTCCATTACTATTGTGGCCAGAAAGAGTCCCTGTGGGTTTTAAAATTCGCCTGTCTATTGAAGTCTATGGCGGTTCGCCTTGTTCGCCCGTTCGCGAACATTTGCGTAAGTTCGCCGTTCGGGAACAGAAAATTTTATGTTTGTGACATCTCTACTAAAGTGTAAGGCGTGCGTTTAAAAAATTTATCAGTGACATACAGTGTACTTTTTTAATAGACTGTGTCCGCTTGCTTCTGAGAGTGACAGTACCAGGCCAACATCTAAATTGTAAGGTGTGCGTTTAAAAAATGTATCTGTGACATACAGTGTACTTTTTCCGTAGACGCTGCGAACAATGACAATACCCAGCTTTCCAAATTAATGGCCGTGGAAATGTTGCCATTTAGGCTTATGAACACTGAGGCCTTCCACAGCATGATGTCAGCAGCCGTCCCATCTTACGCAGTCCCCAGCCACCACTATTTTTCAAAGTGTACCGTGCCGTTACACCAACATGTGTCCTGTAACATCACACGTGCCCTGACCAACACAGTTATTGGGAAGGTCCACTTAACCACGGACACATGGACAAGTGAATTCGGCCAGAGATGCTACATTTCCCTGACAGCACACTGGGTGAACGTTGTGGAGCTACCGACGCCAAGGATTGCTACTTCGATCAGGGTTTCCGCCAGCACTTAAGTTAGTCGCTCCAACCCCCACTTCTCCTCCTCCTCCTCCAATTCCACCTCCGAATTATCCGCGTGAGCACACGCTGGAACTCGGCGGTCCACATTTTGGCCAGGCTTTGTGACCAGCAGAAGGCAGTAGTGGAATTCCAGTAAGCTTCCGTTATTCACAAGCAAGGAGTGAGCATGGATGTCTGACCTCTGTGAGGTTTTAAGAAACTTTGAGGACTCAACACAGATGGTGAGTGGCGATAACACTATTATCAGCGTAACCATCCCACGTCTGTAATGGCAAGGCTGGGGGCATAGTGTATGAGAGGAGAGAGAGGCGTACTTGGGCTCTGTAGGGGGGTTGTTCCTGGGCACTTTTTGAATGATGCCCATCTGGCCACCTCTAACACTTTATTGTAGAGCTTGTGAACTTAAATAGTGATGAGCGGCAATGAGATCGTGAAAACTCAGATCCGATAGTATATTTTAACCCCCAGGCATTCTCATGGTGACGGGGATGCTTGTCGGGGAGGAGTATGTAGAAGTGGAGCAAGCGTAGAGTTTGAAAAAAATATATATTCAATATAGTGCTATATATTTGTTTTTTAGAATATTCATCTTTTTTTCTCCATCTGAATTTATGATTCCTCCCTGCTAAAGTTGCTTGTGGACTAATGACTCATTGGAACACAAGCAAGAAGCAGGAAGGAATCATGTGTTCAGATGGGAAAAAATTACGAATATTCGAGATAACTATTATGTAGCACTATATTCATAATATTCACGAATTATCGAAGTTGCTATATTCGCAATTAATATTTGCTATTCGAATATTCGCGCTCAACACTAATTACTGGCTGTTCACCCTTCTTGACCCCCACTACAAAGAGAACTTCTCATTTCTCATTCCTCTGGTGGAGAGGACGAGCAAAACGGTGCAATACCAGAAGGTCCTTGTTGAAAAATTGTTCAAGAAATTTCCAGCTGACAACGCTGGCGGCAGAGTCCGTGGTTCCTTGGGCAACCGAGTAGGGGATACAAGGGGAACACACAGCAGTTCCAACAGAGGCTGGGCAACACTCTCTAAAGTCTGGGACAGTTTCATGACACCCCGCCAGCACCCTCACCCTGTCACAAGGAGGAAAACATTTCGGAAGATGGTGAAGGAGTACATAGCAGACTGTGTCAGCGTCCTTAATGATCCCTTGGACTGGGTGTCCAAGCTGGACACGTGGCACGAACTGGCGCTCTACGCCTTGGAGTTGCTGGCCTGCCCTGCCGCCAGCGCTTTGTCTGATATTTAGTGGTGCTGGTGGCATTATAACAGATAAGCATATCCGCCTGTCAGCTGAAAATGCTGACAGGTTGACTCTTATAAAAATAAACAAGGCCTGAATTGCCCCTGACTTCTCGACTCCACAAGAGGAAAGCTGAGCTGATGAACATAAAGGCACTTTAAATGTGCTGTTTATAATGTGCTGAATACACTGTATTCCCATGCACCCCTTCCACCACAAAATGGGTATATGGTTGAATCTTCCTTTTCTCATCCTCCTCCGCCTCTTCCATCATATCGACATGCTTATTCGTTGAATATAATTCCCTTACATATATGCCCTCGAATATAATGTTTTATAGGGTCAGCTCACCTGTAGGCCCATACATATAATTTTTTACAGGGTTAGCTCACCAACAGGCCCTCATCTACAATCTTTTACAGGGTCAGCTCCCCTGCAGGCACTCGAATGTAATGTTTTACAGGATCAGCCCACTTGCAGGCCCTCAACCATGTTTTACAGGGTCAGCTCACCTGCAGGCCCTCACCTACAATGTTTTACTGGGACAGTTCACCTGCAGGCCCTCCAATATAATGTTTTACAGGGTCAGCTCACCTGCAGGCCCTCACCTACAATCTTTTACAGTGTCATATCACCTACAGGCACTCACCTACAATCTCACCTACAATCTTTTACAGTGTCAGATCACCTGCAGGCCCTCACCTACAAACTTTTACAGGGTCAGCTCACCAGAAGAACCTCAACTACAATCTTTTACAGGGTCAGCTCACCTCCTGATGACGACATCAAAGTCTTGCCTGTTGGTACTCTGGCACACATGGCTGACTTCATGTTAGGCTGCATTTACCGCGACCCAGGTGTTATACGCATTTTAGACACCACGGATTAGTGGTTGTTCACCCTTGTCGACCCCCCGCTACAAAGAGAACTTCTCATCTTCAATTACTCGGGTGGAGAGGACAAGCAAAATGGAGCTATACCAGAAGGTCCTTGTGAAAAAATTGCTCTAAAGTTGATAGGGCAGACATCCAAATGGATCGTCGATGTCACGGGAACGTGCGGTCAGAGCAGTAATCTAGAGTCAACAAAGCGGCAGTAGTCCCTAGCCCACAATGTTTTTGATGGTCAGCTTAGCAGCAGACCCTCAATCATAAATTTTTCGATGATCAGCTAAGCAGCAGGCACTCTCCCATAATTTTTTAAATGGTCAGCTCACCAGCAGGCCCTCACCTACAAGTCCAGAGTCACTACCCAAGAGTCTGGTCAACACAATCCTCACCGCCGGGGGTCACGTAACTAGTTAGCACGGAGGAGTCTAGTTCGTTATCTGAATTAACCAGACAAATCGCTCCACCAACTCAGAATGGCCATGCACCACCACCCACAGAATTGAGAAAGAGCTGTCAATCTGTCAATCCTTTTCGGGCCGGTGAGGTTTCTCGTGTTGAGTCAAATGAAGCCACAAGCTCCACTCCTTGTGGTGCCCTTCCGTCAATTACTTTAAGTTTTAGCTTTGCATACTCCCCTCGAAACCCAAATAGTTTGGTTTCCTGGAAACCGCTCAGCATGTCATTGGAATAACGCCAACGGATCACCTGTCGGATCGTCTTCGAACCTCCGACTTTAGTTGTTGATTAATGAAAACATTCTTGGCAAATGCTTTCGCTGTGGTTCGTCTTGCGCCGGTCCAAGAATTTCACCTCTACCGGATACCACCGGTCGTCCCTCTTAATCATGGCCCCAGTTCTGAAAACCAACAGAATTTTGGGCAGAAATTGCACTTTATATAAACGTAAATATACAGAAAATAATGTTTCCTAACAATTTTGCTCTAAAATTTATTTTATCTTTGGTTTTGTGTGTATCATTGTCAGTCTGTAAAAGTGGTGTACTACTCAGACAACATCGTTCCCAGAATAAGGCGTCATATCACCCACCACTGGAGAAGGCCATTTTCAGTTATTTCGGCCCCAGCACCCAGACAGAGGAGAGAGGTCCCACAGCAAGGAATAAGGCGTCATATCACCCACCACTGGAGAAGGCCACTTTCAGTTATTTCGGCCCAGCACCCAGACAGAGATGAGATGTCCCACAGCAAGGAATAAGGCGTCATATCACCCACCACTTGAGAAGGCCACTTTCAGTTATTTAGGCCCCGGCGCCTGAGAGGTTCATTGAACTTTGGGTTGCACCGCAAGATCATGGTAAAGTTAAAAAAATAAGGATTCAATAAAGAAGTGCCCCGGAGTACAAGAATACATGGTTGAGGGGGAGGCAGTTATAAATGTCTATTCTGCACAAGGGAGGGACAGGTCCTGTGGGATCCATGCCTGGTTCATTTTTATGAACGTCAGCTTGTCCACGTTGGCTGTGGACAGGCGGTTGCGTTTGTCAGTAATGACGCCCCCTGCCATGCTGAATACACGTTCAGACAAAACGCTGGCCGCCGGGCAGGCCAGCACCTCCAATGCATAAAATGCTAACTCTGGCGACGTGGACAATTTTGAGACCCAGAAGTTGAATGGGGCCGAACAATCAGTCAGTATGTGGAGGAGTGTGCAGACGTACTGTTCAACCATTTTAGTGAAATGCTGCCTCCTGCTAACACGTTCCGTATCAGGTGGTGGTGCAGTTAGCTGTGGTGTGGAGACAAAACTTTTCCACATTTCTGCCATGCTAACCCTGCCCTCAGAGGAGCTGGCCGTGACACAGGTGCGTTGGCGACCTCTTGCTCCTCCTCTGCCTTGGGCTTCCACCTGTTCCCCTGTGACATTTGGGAATGCTCTCAGGAGCGCGTCTACCAGCGTGCGCTTGTACTCGCGCATCTTCCTATCACGCTCCAGTGCAGGAAGTAAGGTGGGCACATTTTCTTTGTACCGGGGATCCAGCAGGGTGGCAACCCAGTAGTCCACACACCTTAAAATGTTGGCAACTCTGCTGTCGTTGAGCAGGCACTGCAGCATGTAGTCGCTCATGTGTGCCAGACCCAACAGAGGTAAGGACAAGCTATCCTCTGTGAGAGGCGTATCGTCATTGTCCTCCGTATCCCCCAGTCACGCACTAGTGATGGGCCTGAGCTTTGTCGGGTGCCACCCCGCTGTGAACCTGCTTTATCCTCATCCTCCTCCTCATCCTCGTCCTCCTTGTCCTCCAGTAGTGGGCCCTGGCGGGCCGCACTTTATACAGAGGCTCTGACATGTCGGGGTAGTTGTGAATAAACTTCTGCACCATCAAATTCAGCACATGCGCCAGGCAAGGGATGTGCATAAAACTGGCTAGTCCCAGAGCTGCGACGAGATTTCTCCAATTATCGCACACCGCCAGGCCGGGATTGAGGCCCACCAGCAGAAACCACTCGTCGGTCTGTTGTTCATTACCCCGCCACAACTCCTGCGCGGTGTGGGGCCTGTCCCCCAAACATATGAGTTTCAGAATGGCCTGCTGACGTTTACCCCGGGCTGTGCTGAAGTTGGTGGTGAAGGTGTGTGGCACTCTCCGCCTTGGGCCCAGCCGCCACTACATTTACCCAGTGTGCAGTTAGGGAGATATAGCGTCCCTGGCCGTGCTTACTTGTCCACATATCTGTGGTTATGTGGACCTTGCCACAGATGGCGTTGCGTAGTTTTTGATTTTATCGGATACTTGGTTGCGCAGGGAAGGCACGGCAGTCTTGGAGAAGTAGTGGCGGCTGGGAATAACATACTGTGGGACAGCCATGGACATCAGCTGTTTGAAGCTGTCTGTGTCCACCAGCCTAAATGACAGCATTTCAAAGGCCAGTAGTTTAGAAATGCTGACATTCAGGCCCAGGGCTCGAGGGTGGCTATGTGGGAAGTTATGCTTTCTCTCCAAGGTTTGTGAGATGGAGAGCTGAACGCTGTGTCATGGTGGAGATGTTTGTGACGCAGGTGGTGGTGTCGGTGGCACGTCCTCTGTTTGGTGGGCGGCAGGTGCCAACGTTCCTCCCGGGGCGGAGGAAGAGGCCGAGGCAGCAGCAGAAGAGGGAGCAGGGGGAGCCAGAGTGAGTTCCTTGCTGTTAAGGTGTTTACTCCAATGCAGTTCATGCTTTGCATGCAGATGCCTAGTCATGCAGGTTGTGCTAAGGTTCAGAACGTTAATGCCTCGCTTCAGGCTCTGATGGCACAGCGTGCAAACCACGCGGGTCTTGTCGTCAGCACATTGTTTAAAGAAGTGCCATGCCAGGGAACTCCTTGAAGCTGCCTTTGGGGTGCTCGGTCCCTGGTGGCGGTGGCCAGTAGCAGACGAACTCTCTTGGCGGCGGCTGGTCTGCTTTTGCCCCCTGCTCCCTCTTCTGCTACGCTGCTGGCTCGGTCTCACCACTGCCTCTTACTCTGAACTATGAAAGTCAGTGGCACGATCTTCATTCCATGTGGGGTCTAGGACCTCATTGTCCCCTGCATCGTCTTCCACACAGTCTTCCTCCCTGACCTCCTGTTCGGTCTGCACACTGCAGAAAGATGCAGCAGTTGGCACCTGTGTTTCGTCATCATCAGAGATGTGCGGACTCCGATGAGGTGGTATTCCCATGTCCTCATCATCAGGAAACATCAGTGATTGTGCATCAGTGCATTCTATGTCTTCCACCACTGGGGAAGGGCTAGGTGGATTCCCTTGGGAAACCCAGCCAGCAGAGTCTTCAAACAGCATAAGAGACTGCTGCATAACTTGAGGCTCAGACAGTTTCCCTGATATGCATGGGGGTGATGTGACAGACTGATGGGCTTGGTTTTCAGGCGCCACCTGTGCACTTTCTGCAGAAGACTGGGTGGGAGATAATGTTGTGAACGTGCTGTATCCACTGTCGGCCACCCAATTGACTAGCGCCTGTACCTGCTCAGGCCTTACCCTCCACAGAACGGCATAGGACCCCACCAAATATCGCTGTAAATTCTGGCGGGTACTGGAACCTGAGGTAGTTGGTTCACTAGGACGTGTGGCTGTGGCAGAATGGCCACGTCCTCTCCCAGCACCAGAGGGTCCACTAACACCACCAAGACCGCTTCCGCGTCCCTTACTAGATGTTTTCCTCATTGTTACCGTTCACCAAGCACCACAATAAGAAAAAAAAAAATTTGGCCCAATGTATTGATTTCAAATTCAGGCCCTTTTTTTACAGGCACCTAACACTATCTGCCTATTTATTTATGTAGCATATCACACTAATCCAGCTACAGCAGTAACCACTGATTTAGGGGAATATCTCTTTTAGGGCTAGTATTTAGGTACTGGATGAAAGGTATCCTTTTATGGACAGATTTACACTTGGAGATGCACAGTTAAGTAAACCAACTACAAAGATATAAACAACTTCATGACTAGATACTGACATCTCAAAAAAAACACTTAGAGGACATGCATAGTGTATCATAAAAGATTCGTTATTGAAAATTCAAAAACATATTCTTTAAAAATAGATTATCATACATAATGACAGCCAACAAGGTGATAGCCAAAAGAACAGTAGCTCGTGCACAATACAGGTCATTACATAATAATCAATGTCAGCATATGCGACCCCGATGTTCAATAACATAAATAATGTACATAATAAGACTTGCAAATTATACTAGCCTATAAATCATATTAGTAAAATGCAAAAAATTGACCTGAAGTACCTGAGTCTGGGCGGCAGCTGACCCGGATTGGATGTGGACCTCGCAATGACACCGAGCTCCCCCGATGTACATTTCGCGCCTGCTTTTTCAAGGGGCCTCTTGAAAAAGCTTATAGCTTAGTGATAGTGCACTTGTCTGGAGACCAGTGGGCCTGGGTTCAAGACCCCTTTCAGCCTTTAAGAGGCCCCTTGAAAAAGCAGGTGCGAAACCTACGTCGGGGGTGCTCAGCAATTGTATTTTAACACTTTGTGTAATATACCCTTTAACGGACAGAAATAAAATGGGAGATGCACGGTAGCATGTGAAGTTAATGAGGATGACCCTCTCAGCACTTGTATATACACCTTGAGTGTAATATAACCTTTTACGGACAGATTAACACTTGGCCTGCAATAGCTGGAACACCAGATTCAGGGTATTGCTATTTTGGCAAGTGAATTTCACCCCAGAACAAAATATACCCTTTTACGGACAGATTAACACTTGGTCTGCAACAGCTGGGACACCAGATTCATTGTATTGCTATTTTGGCAATTGAATTTCACCCCAGAACAAAATATACCCTTTTACGGACAGATTAACACTTGGTCTGCAACAGCTGGGACACCAGATTCAGGGTATTGCTATTTTGGCAATTGAATTTCACCCCAGAAAAAAATATATGTTTTGGCGGACAATATTATACTTTGCCAGCCACAGCTGAAACACTGATTTATGGTATTGCTATTTTGGCAATTGAATTTCACCCCAGAACAAAATATACCCTTTTACGGACAGATTAACACTTGGCCTGCAACAGCTGGGACACCAGATTCAGGGTATTGCTATTTTGGCAATTGAATTTCACCCCAGAACAAAATATATGTTTTGGCGGACACTATTATACTTTGCCAGCCACAGCTGAAACCACTGATTTATAGTATTGCTATTTTGGCAATTGAATTTCACCCCAGAACAAAATATATGTTTTGGCGGACACTATTATACTTTGCCAGCCAGTGCTGGGACACCAGATTTAGGAGATTGCTATTTTGGCAATTTAATTTCACCACAGAAAATTATCTATCCTTTGCCAGTCATCAGACAGTATTACACTTGGCTATCCAAAGCTGGAACACCAGATTTAGCGGATTGGTATTTTGGCAATTGTATTTAACCCCTCAATAAAATATAGAAATTGCTATCCTGAGTTTCTAGGGGTGACAATATGCTCAGCCAAGCCCCTGATGTAGGATATAGCAAAAAAAAAAAACACGTTTTTTTGACTGGGTCACATGCTGCACTTGGCCAATCACAGCCATGCCATTAGTAGGCATGGCTGTGATGGGCTCTTAGGGCAAGAAGTAAAATGCTTGCTGATTGGCTGCTGTGCAGCCCTTCAGAAAGCGGGAAGAAATTTCCGAACAACGGACCCGAACCCGAACTTTTTTGAAAATTTTTGGGTTCGGGTCCGTGTCCCGAACACCCCAAAATTCGGTACGAACCCGAACTGTGCTCGAACTGTTTGCTCAACACTAGTGTTGTGTAAGCATGTTTGGACAAACTGGAACATCGCAGTGTTTGGCCGAATAGTGCATGTGCTCAAACACGATGCTCGAGTCTCCTCCCCGCACATTTGTTGGTTGCTACTTGCGGAAAACTACACTGTATAATGTTTGCACATCATAAATATCAGTGACATTCAGTTTAATTTTTTCGCCACTGCTGACAGCGACATTACCTGCGCTATATCTCCAGTATAACGTTTGCACATCATAAATATCAGTGGCATTCAGTTTAATTTGTTCGCTGCTGGTGACTGCAACATTGCCTGCTCTACATCTTCTGTATAATGTTTGCGCATCATAAATATCAGTGATATTCAGTTTAATTTATTCACCGCTGGTGACAGCGACATTACCTGCACTACATCTCCTGTATAACGTTTGCACATCATAAATATCAGTGGCATTCAGTTTAATTTGTTCGCTGCTGGTGACAGCAACATTGCCTGCTCTACATCTCCTGTATAATGTTTGCACATTATAAATATCAGTGACATTCAGTTAAATTTTTTTGCCGCTAGTGACAGCGACATTACCTGCACTATAACTCCTGTATAACGATTACGCATCTTAAATATCGGTTACATTCAGTGTAATTTATTTGCTCATACACTTATAAAACCTGCAATACTGTACGTGTGACATACTTGCAAACATATATACCATTTAATATGCTCAAGGCGAGCAGTAAGGGACGGGGAAGTGGCCATGCTGCTGATGGTGCACGCAGAGGCTGTGGCCCTGGGCACGGTGAAACTGTGCCTGCTGCCAGAGCACAAGAAACACACTCATCCATTATACCTAGCTTTATGTCCAAGTTTGCAGGGCGGCGCAGGACACCACTCTCGAAGTCACACCAGTGCGACCAGTTGGTCGGTTGGCTTGCAGCAGATAATGCTTCCAGTCGGTTAAGCACCACCCTGTCTTCCACAAAGTCCGGTCTCAGTGGCCAAGAGTCTGCTCAACAGAATTCTCACCCTTATCCTCCTTCCTTCCACCATGGAGAGTCTTGGCAAACAAGTGATCCCACACTTGGATATTCCGAGGAGCTCTTTTCATCGCCATTCCTTGATTTGGCCCTCTCGCCAAGCCTGCTTGAAAAGGGACATGACGAGATCTTGTGCCCTGATTCCCAAACTCGTGAGCATCCACAGAAAGAAAAAGATGACGGTGGGGAACGGCAATTACTTTTTCACAAGGTGGATGATGATAATGAGACACAGTTGCCAATAAGTCAACCACAATTAGTGTCTCAATAGGTTCATGATGAGGATGAGACACAGTTGTCAATAAGTGAGGTTCTTGTTAGTTCAACAAGTCAGGAGGATGACTAGAGTGAGGAAGTGGAAGAGGATGTGTTGGACGATGAAATCACTGACCCAACCTGGGAAGGTGGCAAGCCAAACAGGCCGGAAGAGGCAGTGGGGTGGCAAAAGGGAGAAGGTGGGCCACACCGAACAGGCCCGCAACTGTTCCCCGGAGCACCCCCTTGAAGCATTCTCTTTTGCCAAGGGGTAGGTGTTCCACAGTCTGGTGCTTTTTTGAGGAAAGTGCGGACAATAAAAGAATTGTCATTTGCAACCTGTGCCATACCAAAATGATCAGGGGCGTGAACACTAGCAAACTCACCACCACCAGCATGATCCGCCACGTGGCATCAAAGCACCCTAATAATAGGCCAAACGCCTGGGTCCACAATCAGTGTCTGCGGGTCACACCACTGCCTCCTCTTCCATTGTGTTGCGTCCTGGCCAATGCCCTGTCCAAGACGCAGGCCCTGCACCTGGACCTTCGCAAGCACCATCAGCTAGCACATCCACTTCTGTGTCCCAACGCAGCTTACAGATGTCCATAACCCAGGTCTTTGAACGCAAGCGCAAATACCCAGCTACCCACCCACAGGCTATAGCACTAAATGCGCACCTTTCCAAATTGCTAGAAATGTTGCTACTTTGGCTTGTGGACACAGTGGCTTTCCGCAGCCTAATGGTGTTACTCAGTCCCCAGCCGCACTATTTTTTCCCTTTGTGCTGTCCCCAGCTTACACAAGCATGTGTCCTGTAACATCACCCGTACCCCGTCCAAAGCCGTAAATAGGAAGGTCCACTTAACGACTGAAACATGGAGAAGTGCTGGTGGCCAGGGACACTACACTTCACTGACGGCACACTGGGTGAACGTTGCGGAGGCCGTGAGCGAATCGTACCCTGGGATGACACAGGTTCTACCAATGCCAAGGATTGCGGGCCCTACTTTCATTAGGATTTCTGCCACCTACATTAGTGGCTGCAAACCACCCTTCTCCTCCTCCACCTCCACTTTCACCTCTGAACTCTCAACTTGCAGCACCAGTCAGCCATCATTCAGTAGCTGGAAGCAGTATAGCACTGCAGTGGGGAATCGGCAACAGGCCTAGCTAAAACCTATTTGCTTAGGTGAGCAAGGGACCAGACTGAGCTGTGGCTCTCGCCACTCATCCTGCAACCGGGCATGGTTTTGTCTGATAATGGCCGCAACTTGGTGGCGGCTTTGGAGCTCGGCAAGCTCACACACATACCATGCCTAGCCCACGTGTTCAACTTAGTGGTTCAACATAGTAGCATAGTAACATAGTAACATAGTATATAAGGCCGAAAAAAGACATTTGTCCATCCAGTTCGACCTGTTTCCTGCAAGTTGATCCAGAGGAAGGCAAAAAACCCCTGTGAGGTAGAGCCAATTTTCCCCACTTAAGGGGAAAAAATTCCTTCCCGACTCCAATCAGGCAGTCAGAATAACTCCCTGGATCAACGACCCATCTTTAGTAGCTATAGCCTGAAATATTATTACGCTCCAGAAATACATCCAGGCCACTCTTGAATTCCTTTATTGTACTCACCATCACCACCTCCTCAGGCAGAGAGTTCCATAGTCTCACTGCTCTTACCGTGAAGAACCCTTTTCTATGTTTGTGTACAAACCTTCTTTCCTCCAGACGCAGAGGATGTCCCCTTGTCACGGTAACAGTCCTGGGGATAAAAAGATGATGGGAGAGATCTTTGTACTGACCCCTGATATATTTATACATAGTTATTAGATCTCCCCTCAGTCGTCTTTTTTCTAGAGTGAATAACCCTAATTTTGATACCCTTTCGGGGTACTGTAGTTGCCCCATTCCAGTTATTACTTTAGTTGCCCTCCTCTGAACCCTCTCTAGCTCTGCTATGTCTGTCTTGTTAACGGGAGCCCAGAACTGTACACAGTACTCCATGTGTGGTCTGACTAGTGATTTATAAAGTGGTAAGACTATATTTTCATCACGGGCATCTATGCCCCTTTTGATGCAACCCATTATCTTATTGGCCTTAGCAGCAGCTGCCTGTAACCAGTAACTCAGGCAAACCTACCCCTATTTGCCTGAGTTACTGGTGAAGGTGAGCTGCATGTGTGCCCATTTCCGAAAGTCATCTACAGCTGCCGCTGGTCTGGCAACGCTGCAGCAACACTTGCATCTGCCAGCTCTCCGACTGTTTTGCGATGTGAGCACGCGCTGGAACTCCACGTGCCACATGTTGGCCAGGCTTTGTGAGCAGCAGAGGGCAGTAGTGGAATACCAGCTGCAACATAGTTGTTGCCTTTCCAGTCAGCTTACACTCTTCACAAGCGACGAGTGAGTATGGATGTCTGACCTCTGTGAGGTTTTATGCAACTTTGAGGAATCTACACGGATGGTGAGCGGTGATGCCGTTATTATCAGCATAGCCATCCCACTTCTGTGTCTACTAAAATGCTCACTGCTCACAATGTTGGACGCTTTGCATGTGGAAGAGGCGGAAATGGGTGAAGACAGTACACAGGGGGATAGCCAGACCACCCTCAGTCCGTCTTCTCAGCGCAAATTGTATGATGATGAGTAGGAGGAGCAGGGGACGGTTGCCTCCGCTACAGAGGGTAGTACCCATAGCAGGTTTTTCCATCTGTTCAGCGTGGATGGGCAGAAGAGGATGAAGAGGATGAGGAGATTGAGAGTCATCCTCCTGATGAGGACAGCAAAGTCTTGTCTGTTTGAACTCTAGCACACATGGCTGACTTTATGTTATGCTGCCTTTCCCGTGACACTCGCGTTGTACGCATTTTGGCAAACACCAATTACTGTTTGCTCCCCCTTCTTGACCCCCGCTACAAAGAGAACTTCTCATCTCTCATTCCTGTGGTGGCGAGGACTAGCAAAATTGTGCAATACCAGAAGGTCCTTGTGGAAAAATTGCTCCAAAAATTTCCAGCTGACAACGCTGGCGGCAGAGTATGTAGTTCCTTGGGCAACCAAGAAGGGGATATGAGGGGAACACAAAGCAGTTCCAACAGAGGCAGAGCAACACTCTCAAAGGCCTGGGACATTTTCATGACACCCCGACAGCACCCTCACCCTGATGCCAGGCCTAGTGTCACAAGGAGGGAAAAATTTTGGAAGACAGTGAAGGAGTACGTAGCAAACCGTATCAGCGTCCACAATTATCCCTTTGTGCCTTGCAACTATTGGGTTTCCAAGCTGGACACGTGACATGAACTGGCGCGCTACGCGTTGGAGGTGCTGGCCTGCCCTGCTGCCAGCATTTATTCAGAGCGGGTATTTAGTGCTGCTGGTGGCATAATAACTGATAAGCGCATCTGCCTGTCAACTGAAAATCCTGACAGGTTGATTCTTATAAAAATGAACAATGCCTGGATTTCTTCTGACTTCTCTACTCCACCAGAGGAAAGCGGCTGAACATAAAGGCTCTTTAAATGTGTCTTTTATGGTGAATTGAATACACTGTATTCCCATGCACCCCTTCCACCACAAAAAAAAAAGGTATATGGTTAAATCTTCCTTTTCTCGCCCTCCTCCTCCTCCATCATATCAACATGCTTATTAGGCTGCCCTAATATTTTAGAGGGCCAGCTCAACAGCAGACCCTCTCATCTAATGTTTTAGATGGTCATATCAGCAGCAGGCCCTCACCCCTAATGTTTTAGATGGTCATCTCGGCAGCAGGCCCTCGCCCCTAATGTTTTAGATGCTCAGCTCAGCAGCAGGCCCTCCCCCATAATGTATTAGATGGTCAGATAAGCAGCAGGCCCTCACCCCTAATTTTTTAGATGGTCAGCTAGGCAGCAGGACCTCGTCCATAATGTTTTAGATCGTCACCAGCAGGCCCTTGTTCCTAATGTTTTTGAGGGTTACCAGCAGGGTGTAATGGAGTGCCGGTTCCTTGTAATTTTTGGCAGCCCTTTCACTTAGTCCATAGACTTTATGAGTGTACCACAATGTGAATGAGGCCCTCCTTTATGTGATATACAGGTTGTATCGGAGTGCCTCTTCCTTGTAATTTTTGGCAGCACTTGCACTTTATATACAAGTAAATATACAGGAAAGAATGTTTCCTAACAATTTTTCCTGTAAAATCGATTTTATCTTCGGTTTTGTGCGTATTATTGTCAGTCTGTAAAAGTGGCGTACTACTCGGACAACATCGTTCCCGGCAGCGACCTGATGCATCCACACATCGTCCCCATGCTGTTCCTGAACCATTTCAGTGGGCAATTTATGACCTTTTCCTGTGAACCCATGTGTCAAGGAAGGAATTTTTTGTGAAGTCCTGATGCAAAGTGAACTGTAGCTCCACCCAGATGGAGTTTAGATATGTAGCAAATTCCGTGAGTGAACGGAATTCGCCTCACCCCAACTCCGCTATCAGGTCATTGAAAGTATCCCATTACCCCGCCGCGGTGGTGACAGAAACAAATTGTTACTAAAAAGAGAGGCATATTGGATCCACCAATTACAAACGATGGAACCAAAAGTCCTGAATACAATGTATATGGTTTCTTTTGATATAATATCTAATAATGTTTTCATTTCTCTTGCAGCGGAATTGAACTCACTGCTATATATTACTTGGGAAAATTCATTCACTACTATATGCTTTGTATCTTCCTCACTAAGGGAGGAGCCTAATGTATGACATCAGTTAATATGTATCTGCCTGTTCTATACAAGGTACAATGGGTAGGACGCATGTATATAGTCTGATGAAAGCACTTATGTGCTGAAACGCGTCACTATGATGCAAAAATGTGACATCAATAAATCTAGCATCCATAAATTCTACAGCGCGAGTGCCGGGCTTTTTCTGCTATAATGCATACTGGGAAGCCAGCCCACTGACACGTGCACGTCCAAATTACAAACAGCAGTGCCGACCATCTAGAGACATGGTTTGTTTACATGTCTGCAGAAAATTCTAACTATTGCTTTGATATTTGAGTCATGTTTGCGACATACAATAGTCCCCTTCTGCTTGTCTGTAACTTTCATTGTCAGGTAACAGATAGGGTTGAGCGAACCCGAACTGTAAATTTCTGGTTCGTACCGAACTTTAGGGTTTTTGGTACCTGGACCTGAACCCGGACATTTCCGTAAAAGTTCAGGTTCGAGTTCGGTGTTCGGCGATTTATTGGCGCTTTTTGAAAGGCTGAAGGGCAGCCAATCAACAAGCGTTTCACTACTCTGCCCTTGGAAGCCATCACAGCCATGCCTACTAATGGCATGGCTGTGATTGGCCAAGAGCAGCATATGACCCAGCCTCTATATAGGCTGGAGTCACGTAGCACCGCACGTCACTCTGCTCTTTTCAGTGTAGGGTTAGGATGCTGCTGCTGTGAAGGAGAGATTAGGGAAGAATTCTGTTGAACTTGGTGGTGTAGTGTTCAATCTTCAAACTACAGAGATTATTGAGGGTGTTATGAGCCCAGTGACACTGAAAAATAAGTTTAATCCATTTGCTAGTTTGGTGGGCGTCGGCGGCCACTTTTGCAAGTGCAGTGCCCTTGCAACTGCATCTGAACTGCATGTATGCCAGGGAAATTACTTTTATTCTGTTCTAGTAGCACAGTGGAGGAAATATTTCCTTTTTTGGCCATGCAAGTACCCCTGCGGCCTGCAGTGCATACCTGGCAGTGAAAATTATTCAATTACATTAGTCTGACATACTTTTTTGTGCCAGGGACGTAATTTTAAAAAAAATCATCTGTTACATTGGTGGGCAAAATTTCCCAGTTTTGCCCGAAACAAACCCCTGCTCTGCATAGGTGACAGAGAAGTAAATTTCAAAAAATCATCTGTTACATTGGTGGGTGACATTTTGCCAGTTTTGCCGTATACAAACCCCTGCTTTGCATAGGTGACAGGGAGGTAAATTTCAAAAATCATCTGTTACATTGGTGGGTGACATTTTGCCAGTTTTGCTGTATACAAACCCCTGCTATACATAAGTGATAGGGAGGTAAAATTCAAAAAATCGTATGTTACATTCTTGGGCCATAAAGTACCCCTGCACTGCATACCTGACTTGGAAATATATTCAGTAAATTAGGTGGCCTTCAGATTGTTAGGTGATCTGTACCCCTTCTTTCTTTCAAAGTACCCCTGGACTGCATACCTGAGTGGGAAATATATTCTGTAAATTAGGTGGTGTTCAGATTGTTGGCTGATCTGTACCCCTTCTTTTTTTCAAAGTACCCCTGCACTGCACAACAGACAGAGAACTTAGTTTATTACAATTGGCGGTTACATTGTTGCCTGGCATAAAGCCTTTTTTGGCTGTGAAGCCAAAGGTAGTCGCCAACAACAATGTGTTTTGTTTTCTTTCTTTTTTTTTTTTTTTTTATAAATTGGGGTAGACCCCAAAACATTGGGAAATAGAAAAAAACTAAAACAAAGAGTAAGTGCGCTGTAGTATAACAAAGGTTGGGTAAGGCCGGTATACATGTCTATTCTGCATAAGGTACGAACTAGTCCTGTGGGATCCATGCCTGGTTCTTTTTAATGGATGTGAGTTTGTCCAAGTTGGCTGTGGACACGCCCCCAGCCACGCTAAACACAAGTTCAGACAATACACTGACTGCAGGGCAGGCCAGCACCTGCAAGGCGTAAAGGTGAAGCTGAGGCCATATCCCCAATTTAGAGACCCAGAAGTTGAATGTGGCAGACCCAGTGGCGTAGCTAGAAATGACTGAGCCCAACAGCAAATTTTTGAACGGGGCCCCCCTCCCCCTGTAATTTTTTCGCAACCCCTTCCTTTCATGCTGCCCCCATTCCTGTGGCTACTAAAGATCACTCTCTCAGACCAGGCAGCTGTTCCATCTGTTTTCAACAATGTCTATACTGCCACTGTATTTAATTTCATTGTATAATACTGTTGAGGGGGCTCTGACAAAGTCTTTTAGTCCTCCTCCTTCTGGATGGGCCCCTTCTTGGTCAGGGCCCCAAAGCAGCTGCTTCCCTGCTTCCCCTGTAGCTACGACCCAGGGCTGACCGATCAGTCAGTATCTGAAAGGTGTGTGCACAGATACTATTTTGCTGAAATGCTGCCTCTTGCTAAGACGTTCCAATCTGCTGGTAGTGCTGGTTGTTGTGGCATGGTGACAAGGCTTTTCTACATTTTGGCCATGATAACACTGCCTTCTGAGGTGCAGGCGGTGACCCAGCTGCGTTGGCGACTTCTTCCTCCTCCTCCTCTGCTTTAGCCTTGAGCTTCCACTGAGCCCCCGGTGTCAGGTGTGAAGGTCATCAGCAGCGCGCCAGCGTTGGCTTCTTCCGATCATGCTTCAGTGATGGAATTTAGGACGGCACATTGTACTTGTAGCGGGGATCCAGCAGGGTGGCCACCCAGTTATCTGCACAAGTTAGAATGTGGGCAACTTGGCAGTCGATGCGCAGGCACTGCTGCATGTAGTCGCTCATATTTGCCAAGCTGCCCAGAGGCAATGACAAGCTCTCCTCTGTGGGAAGTGTATCATCTGTGTCCTCCGTATCCCCCCAGCCACGCTCAAGTGATGGCCGTGAGCTGCTTTGGGTGCCACCCTGCTGTGAACACGGTTTCTTCTCCTCCTCCTCCAGAACTGTGCCCTGGCTGGACAATTGTGTACCTGGCCTATGTTGGTGCAGGAACCCACCCTCCGAGCCACTTGTATATGACTGGCCTTATAAGTTAAGGGTAAGGCATGTACCGTATATAGTTTTGTTTGTTTATTTTGTTTCTCTGACTGAACAAAGGGGGTGTGGTAAGGTGCAGGGTGCCGTCGTGGATGGCAGGTATGTGTCACCGAGGTTCATAGCCTCGGTGAGGTAAGAGCCCGTTTTTGTTGATGTCAGCAGCAGCTAGTGCTACTGACAGAGTTTAAATAGCATGGCTGCAAAGCCGATCCGGGCCGGCTCTTACCGGGAGCAGCTAAAGTGTAGGGTGGGTGGCTGCTCCCCACGACCCAGTCCTGGTTTTGGGCTGGGTTTAAAAGCTCAGCCAGCTCAGCAGCTGGAGGTGGTGATTATCCTGGAGCTGCTAACAGGGCTGAGGAGTTCTCTGTCCTGGAGGAAAGAGCTCAGCAAGGAGGTGTTTTGTTCCTGGCTACCTGAAGCTGGATTCTCCTGCGGCTGGGCCGACAGCGTGGTGCGAACCTGCACCTACACCTCCCAGGTGACTGAACCTGTGTTGGCCTGTTTTTGTTTTGCCACGTTATTTCCGTTGTGTGTGAACTGTCACCAAAGAGACTGTTTTTCATTTATGGTGTGCAAGTGTGAATAAAACACTGTTTGTTGCACAATCTGGGCTCCTTGTTTTGCCTCTAAACTGCACCCGCACCGCTGTCTACCAGAGCGACTCCCCACAACATACAGTGTGCTGCGCCTAGTTTTAGTGCAAGCAGTGACATATAATCAAAATTAACTTGTCTACTGAGATCTACATCACCTGCCTTTCAATGATTACTTAATTCTCATTGGACTATGACCATGCTTAATCTCTTATCTATTTGTAACTATCTATACTTGTGCCATGATTAAGATCTCTTTTTTGATCGAAACACATTGGCCGTGAACATGAGGGTATTTGTGGAGATGTAATCAGTTATGAAATAGAGCTTGAAGATTTCACTTTTGTGCTGGAAATGTTTCTACATTTCTACATTGCAGAGCAAGCAGACCATCATTCTGTGTTGAGCTGTTAATGAGGGTGGATGGGTATATGCAGTATAGAAAATTATTTTACACTAGTATGCAGAGTAACAAGCAAGTATCCCCTAATGTAACAGGGATGGTGTAAGACAAGAAAAGAAAGAAATAATAGAGGGTCAGGAAAAGCAGCTTTAGGGAGTGAGGAGCTGGGGCACAGTGCTTAATAATTCAGCGGATATAGAACTACATTCTTGCTGTTCACTACAAAACCAGCAACCTGCTAAAAAATTTTTTTTTCCCAATTCAACAGAGAGAGCATTTTTTTGTCTCCAAAACCACAGGTTTCTGCATATTTTTATTGTCAGCACAGTGCCCAAAGAGCATTCTGCTGCTTAGCAATTGCACATTTTTTGCAATATATATGTCTGGTGTTATTAAATGTATTGCACTATAGCAATGCATTTTATAGCAATAATGCAATTTTTAAACCAGTGAAATTAAATTCAAATTACACTGAAAACACAAATATTGCCACCTTTCCTGCATTGTTATAGAGGTGGTGGTAGTGGGGAGAATCACATGAGAAGTTTGCAATCAGTGTTTTAGAGTGGAGAAAGTGGTTTTTAAATGCAAATAACATAAAAGAGCTCACAGCGGGGGCACCAGGTAGAGATAAGTGCAGGGCCATGGCAGGTCCATGATAGGGCTTATCTCTGCATATTCAACTGTATCACTGTCCGCAGAATGGCAATATAATAGAATGCTGCTGTGGGGCATGGGAGCAATATCTCCCTGTCCCACCGTTCCCTCTGACAGGCTTCAAGCTTAGTGCCTGTAGCTTATGAAAGGCCTGCACAAACAGTACAAGGACATCATCATCATTGCACAACCTAAGCTGGATTGCATACAGCTCAGTGCACAGCCCGGAAGAGGACTGTGTCTTACACTGTATTCTGACAGCTGTATGAAAGTACATATTTCAGTTTATTACTTGATCTTTGCAGCATGCTGTTGGCCCACTATGGGAGTGGGTCATTAGTTATAACTAGGGGGGGGGACTATGAAGACATTAATTCTTCTGGTGGTACTAAATGGGCAATTTTTTTGTACTTGAACACAGAATGGGGCTTTTTTGGATTGACTCACATTACAAGGGGGCATTTTCGTACTGGCATAAGTTATAAAGTGAATTTTTTGCATTAGAACATGTCATAATGGAGGTATTTTTGTACTGGCACAAATAAGGGGACATGTTGTGTACTTGCATACATTATAATGGTGCATCTTTTGTACTGGCACACATTATAAGGGGGCCTTTTTTGTATCTGAACATGTTATAAGTGGTAATTTTGTACTGGCACATATTATAAGGGGGTATTTTTTGTACTGGCACTTATTAGGGGCATTTTTTTACTGGCACACATTATAAGGGGAATCATTATTACTGGAGGGCATTATGGTGGTCTTAATTACGGGGGGACTATACAGAAAATGATTACTAGTATAGACACTATGGAGGCATTATTAGTTCTTGGGCAATATGGGACATTATTACTATTAGGGGCACTGCTAACACTAAGTCCACTCTGGCAGAGAATTATTACTATTGGTGGAACTTTTGGGAGCACTTCTACTGTGTGGACACCCTGGCAAAGTAACAGATTAGCTCAATAATTTTTCGGAGAATCTGCATTTACAGTACTATTAGTGTCAGGGCCATTATTTGCTCTGAAGAGTTATTTGTTAGAGCACTTTTTGCCAGAAATTGAATTTCTCCTTCTGCAGAATAGAATTGTGGAGTACAGTGGGCACAGGATTTTGGGTTGTGGGGTGGGGTGTTCAAAAGGTGGGGGGATGATGGAAAAGTAGGAAACTAAGATGTCTGTATCAAAATAAGCAGAGGCAAAGGATGGGTGAAAGAGAAGATGAGGAAAGAGAACATCTACATCAGAGGAGACATCACTGGATGTAAGAGGTATGTAGTGCTATATTACTCTTCATGTTTTGTAGCACTGTATGTAATTTTTTTCCAAGTATGTCTTTGAATATAGTGCTGGAGAGAAGGGGTGAAGTTGAGAATTTGGAATGGGGTGTGCGGTTTAAATTTTCGCTCCAAGCAGCAGAAAGGCTAGGCGCATCCCTGAGAACACAATAGTCAAGACCTAAACCAGCCTTTCCTGCATCATTAAATTGGTGTTGTGGGAGGGAGAATAAGCGTATTACAAGTGCAATGTGGGCATTGCAATGTGTGTTTTACAGTATAGAAAGGTATTTTCTGAAAATGTGTTTTTAAATACAAATAAAACAGTAGGCAGAAATCTTAACATCGCCAATACTACATTATCTCCAAAGTAAATGTCAATAACAGTATTAATTTTCTTTGTAGAAGGTAAATGACATTAAATTGTCCCTCTGATAACCATTTCATAATTTGTGAGACTATGTACCAAACCTGAGACTTTTCATCTGGAATACAGAAGGGTTCAAAATCAAAATGAAAGATCCAGGCCTGTTCTCCCAGAGACAGAATTTGGGTAGTAGCAGGGGCATACATATAATTCATTGGGCCCCATAGCAAGAATCTTAATTGGGTCCCCATGGTCCTTCCCAAGCCCCTCTGACTACCCATCCCTGGTCCCACCAACCTTCTACCCCAGCCCCTCACCTCCCTCACCCATGAACTGTGCCTTTAGTAGATACTACATTACACATTATTACTGTTTTTTTATAACCTGGGGAGTGCTTAATATGTACACAAGGAGTGACATTAGTAGGCATAATGTACTATATAGCACTACTGTCCAAGCCCGCATTCACCTTACTGTCAGTTTTCTGTTCTTATGATTCGTCAGAAGAAACAAAAAATAAACAAAAAAACAGATCCTGTATTTTAAGCACCCTTCATGCTCATTTAGGCACATTTTGCATCATTTTCGACTAAATACTTGTGTTGAACTTTTTTTTCCATCTTAGACAGAAATGGCTAAAGAGTAGACAAAATATGCATAACAGAGCATAACGGATGCTTAACCGCTTCAGCCCCCCTAGCTTAAACACCCTTAATGACCAGGCCACTTTTTACAATTGCGCACTACACTACTTTCACCGTTTATTGCTCCGTCATGCAACTTACCACCCAAATGAATTTTACCTCCTTTTCTTCTCACTAATAGAGCTTTCATTTGGTGCTATTTCATTGTTGCTTACATTTTTACTTTTTTTGCCATTAATACAATATTAACAACATTTTTGCAAAAAAATGAAATTTTTCACTTTCTGTTGTAAAATTTTTCAAAAAAAACTACATTTCTATATAAAATTTTCTCTAAATTTATTGTTCTACATGTCTTTGGTAAAAAAAAAGATCCAATAAGTGTATATTTATTGGTTTGGGTAAAAGTTATAGCGTTTACAAACTATGGTGCAAAAACGTGAATTTCGGCATTTTGAAGCAGCTCTGACTTTCTGAGCACCTGTCATGTTTCTTCAGGTGCTAGAATGTCAGGATAGTATAAATACCCCCCAAATGACACCATTTTAGATAGAAGAAACCCCAAAGTATTCGCGGAGGGGCATGGTGAGTTCATGTATCATTTCATTTTTTTTCACAAGTTAGCGGAAAATGACACTTTCTGAGAAAAAAAAAAAAGTTTCAATTTCTGATAACTTCTGGCAAAAAATAAAAATCTCAGACGGACTCACTATGCCCCTCAGTGAATACCTTAGGGTGTCTACTTTCCAAAATGGGGTCATTTGTGAGGTGTGTTTACTGTTCTGGCATTTTGAGCGGGGCTAAATTGTGAGCCGCCATGTAAAACCTAAGGTACTCGTTGGAATTTGGGCCCCTTTGCACCCAGGCTGCAAAAGTGTCACTCATGTGGTATCCCAGTACTCAGGAGAAGTAGCAATGTAGCTTTGGCGTGTATTTTACATATACCCATGCTAGCGTGTGAGAAATATCGCTGTAAATGACAACTTTTTACATTTTTTATTCAAAGTTGTCAATTTACAGAGATATTTCTCTACCCAGCATGGGTATATGTAAAAATACACCCCAAAACACATTGCCCTACTTCTCCTGAGTATGGCGATACCACATGAGTGACACTTTTGCAGCCAAGATGCGCAAAGGGCCCAAATTCCAATGAGTACCTTTTAGGAGGGCATTTTACGCATTTTTCTTCTCACGCTTTAGGGCCCCTAAAATGCCAGGGCAGTAGAAATACCCCACGTGTGACCCCATTTTGGAAAGAAGACACCCCAAGGTATTCCATGAGGGGCATGGCGAGTTCATAGAACTTTTTTTTGGGCACAAGTTAGTGGAAATTGATTTTTATTGTTTTTCTCACAAAGTCTCCCTTTCCACTAACTTTTGACAAAAGTTTAATTTTCATGGACTCATTATGCCCCTCAGTCCTGTAGCGGTTAAAATACAGGATCAGAAGAATGTAAAATGAAACAGTGATATGATCATGGCCTAAGGCTTCATTTATATCTCAGGTGACTGTATCCAGCCGGCTGTTCTGACAGAACATCCTGCCAGAGTTCACCAGATCCAGCTTTGCTAGATTCTACCTTTCATTGCCGGACCCCATAAACCAGGGATGCCCAACCTGCACCCTCCAGCTGTTGCAAAAGTACAACTGCCTGATCAGCCTACTGCTATTAGGGCATGCTGTGAGTTGTAGTCTTACAACAGCTGGAAGGCTGGAGGTTGAACTTCCGTGCCATGAACTATAATGGGATCCAGATGCCTTCCAGAAGGGTTTCGGCCTGACAAAAACTGTTCTACTGATGAAGGGCAGAATCCAGCAATGCTGGAGTGCCCACACATGACTGAGCGTTTGCGTTGCTGACAGTCTTGTCTCTAGTCGTAACAAAATGGTTTGGATTGTGACCCATACTTAGTGGTTACCTGGACCGCCAAGACAAAGGCGGAGACACAGGGTTTAATCACAAGCAGACCATTTACTTGTTGGCAGGTGGTATACATCAACAACATGATGGCTCTATGTGTGCAGTTAAAGAACATTTATAATAACAATGGTAAACCGCTCGTCTCATACATGAGTTGATGTTTCATTTGCCTTTAAACATGATGCTTTATAATTAAAAACATATACGTTACTGTTCGCATGTGATAATAAAATCGCATGGATCATGTAAATACATAAATAGACACATTCGCTCTGTGACAGCTATGTTCACACAAAAAGACCATTATACTTGATTGCTGCGATCCGACTACTTCTTATATATGTTTTTAATTATAAAGCATCATGTTTAAAGGCAAATGAAACATCAACCCATGTATGAGACGAGCTGGCTTACCATTGTTATTATAAATGTTCTTTAACTGCACACATAGAGCCATCATGTTGTTGATGTATACCACCTCGCCAACAAGTAAATGGTCTGCTTAGGATTAAACCCTGTGTCTCCGCCTTTCTTGGGCGGTCCCAGGGTAATCCATTTAAGTATGGGTCACAATCAAACCATTTTTGTTACGACTATGACAAGACTGTCCGAAACGCTGTAAACTACCAGTCATTGTGTGAACACGACTGTATACTGAACCCCGAATAAAGGAAGCTTTTACTGCATAATCAGGTGCCGGAACCATTCCTTTCTTTTCTTGATCGCGGCAAGCACTTCTCTTCAGATTCCGAGCACCGGGGATATGGCCGTCCTGGACGGGTGAGCTGGACTTTTGCACATGTTATATTCCATGAGGGGCATGGCGAGTTCATAGAACTTTTTTTTTGGGCACAAGTTAGTGGAAATTGATTTTTTATTGTTTTTTCTCACAAAGTCTCCCTTTCCACTAACTTTTGACAAAAAGTTTAATTTTTCATGGACTCATTATGCCCCTCAGTCCTGTAGCGGTTAAAATACAGGATCAGAAGAATGTAAAATGAAACAGTGATATGATCATGGCCTAAGGCTTCATTTATATCTCAGGTGACTGTATCCAGCCGGCTGTTCTGACAGAACATCCTGCCAGAGTTCACCAGATCCAGCTTTGCTAGATTCTACCTTTCATTGCCGGACCCCATAAACCAGGGATGCCCAACCTGCACCCTCCAGCTGTTGCAAAAGTACAACTGCCTGATCAGCCTACTGCTATTAGGGCATGCTGTGAGTTGTAGTCTTACAACAGCTGGAAGGCTGGAGGCTGAACTTCCGTGCCATGAACTATAATGGGATCCAGATGCCTTCCAGAAGGGTTTCGGCCTGACAAAAACTGTTCTACTGATGAAGGGCAGAATCCAGCAATGCTGGATCTGGTCAACTCTGGCAGGATGTTCTCTACCAGATACCGCTCACCAGAGATGTGAATGAAGACTTAGGGTGCATTCACACGACTGTAGTGTTTTGTGAATCACTTTTGTGAATTTTGTGGACCCTCACATAACCGGCCTTATAATAGAAATGCCTATTCTTGTCATGCTCTATCTTTTTGAGGGGCCACGGAACGGAACTATGGATGCGGACAGCACATGGTGTGCTGTCCACATCTTCTGCGGCCCAATTAACATGAATGGGTCTGCACACGTTCCACAAAATTGCAGAATCTATGCGGACCCAGAATTGCGGTCGTATGAATGCACACTAATACGGCATCAAAGTGCAATGATCAGATGACTTTATTTTGTCCTGTTTAAGTGAAATGAAATATCCGAAATACAGAAGCCCTAAAGACAGTGATCACAGACTAACAGCACGAGCCAGAATCTCAGACACAAACACATTATATATATATACACATATATACATCAATCATATATACTGTACATATGGTACACACACATATACATTTACTCAGTCATACTGTAGATGTATTTCACATATATACAGATACATTAGGGTACTTTCACACTTGCGCTAGCAGAGTTCGGCAGGCTGTTCCGGCGGGGGAACAGCCTGCCGGATCCGTACTAAAACTAGCCCATGTGTGCCGCTGGATGTCTGCTCCGGCCCTATTAACTATAATGGGGATGGGCAGGAGATGCGACTGCAGCATGGCAACGTGCCGAGAGGCAGCCGGACAAAAACCGTAGCATTTTGCCGTGCTGTGGCCGCTCTCCTGCCTGTCCCCATTATAGTGAATGGGGCCAAAGCGGACTTCCGGCGGAACAGCCTGCCGGACCCTGCTACTGCAAGTGTGAAAGTAGTCTTAAATAATTACACATACATATATCACACACATATGTACATAATACAGTACACTACACAGGCATAAGTACATATATGTACACACATATTACACAGGCACACAGTTTCCTTCTGTGCAGGTCTCCAGGGTAAACATATTGACTGATGGGAGGACATCTTCTCCTCAGATGGGCAGTGCAGCAGGTCCTCTTCCCCCTTCCTCTGTCCCGACTGCTGAACATGGTTTACATAACAGCAGAGGAGCACTCTGCAGTGTGCCAGGACATGGAAGAGGAGCAAAGTGGAGAGGGGAGCACTAGGGAGTGTTTTCTATGGCAGCAGCACATCTTGCTGTAGCTGCTGAAAAACTGACCTCTCCTCAGCAGTGCAGAACCTGAGGTCATGTACAGGCTGCTGCTAGAGGCATCTCCTCATAGACCCGTGTTGTAGGGGAGGATGGAAGCTGGAGCACAGCCTGCATGGGAGAAGCAGTGAGGAATGTTGGAAGGCAGAGCCAGAGGCCCTGGCAAGGACTCTGGACAGAGCTGTGTCACCAATTGTAATTAGGGGCAGGGCATTTCCTCCACAGCCGGGCCCCCTTCCCCCAACGGGCCCCATAGCAGTTGCATGGTCTGCCTCTATTAGAGGTACGCCACTGGGTAGTAGCATCATCATCTATCCAGCCAGAAATAGTAGTAGGCCACAGTTTTCCCTGGATTTGGGAAGGCGCAACCTATTATTGAGGATAAAGAGGATGAGATTGTGGATTAGAATGCTCACTCTCTTCTCTTAGTCACAGCAGAATGACTGTGGAGGCGGCTTCTTTGTCTGACACCATGCCTTGGAACCATGGCATTGTTCCTGCTCCAACTCCTTGCATCAGCAGAAAATATTTCAGTGGTGTCCTCTCTGTCTTCACTGCCTCCTTCCTAGTGGGTTGCCTTCTTTTTCATAAGAAGAGGCAACAGAACACCACCACACACTACAGAAGATAGTCACAAGAGTCTCCCTGTTAATAACTTGTGTGAGAGCAGTCAGAGTTTGGACTGCCATGAAGAACTGGTTCTGTGGGAGGCAAGGGACCCCATGCATAGCTGTTTTGGTGGTAGTAGCTTGTAGCCATGTTGCTGGTGGTGAAGTGCACTAGTAGAAAGAGTTGCACTTGGGTAAATACAGAGCAGGGAATTAGGAGGAGGGCAAGGAACTCATACATGCAATATCACAATCTGATAAAACTGGCAGGGAGGGTGAGGAAGTAGAAATACCCCACGTGTGACCCCATTTTGGAAAGAAGACACCCCAAGGTATTCCATGAGGGGCATGGCGAGTTCATAGAACTTTTTTTTGGGCACAAGTTAGTGGAAATTGATTTTTATTGTTTTTCTCACAAAGTCTCCCTTTCCACTAACTTTTGACAAAAGTTTAATTTTTCATGGACTCATTATGCCCCTCAGTCCTGTAGCGGTTAAAATACAGGATCAGAAGAATGTAAAATGAAACAGTGATATGATCATGGCCTAAGGCTTCATTTATATCTCAGGTGACTGTATCCAGCCGGCTGTTCTGACAGAACATCCTGCCAGAGTTCACCAGATCCAGCTTTGCTAGATTCTACCTTTCATTGCCGGACCCCATAAACCAGGGATGCCCAACCTGCACCCTCCAGCTGTTGCAAAAGTACAACTGCCTGATCAGCCTACTGCTATTAGGGCATGCTGTGAGTTGTAGTCTTACAACAGCTGGAAGGCTGGAGGTTGAACTTCCGTGCCATGAACTATAATGGGATCCAGATGCCTTCCAGAAGGGTTTCGGCCTGACAAAAACTGTTCTACTGATGAAGGGCAGAATCCAGCAATGCTGGATCTGGTCAACTCTGGCAGGATGTTCTCTACCAGATACCGTTCACCAGAGATGTGAATGAAGACTTAGGGTGCATTCACACGACTGTAGTGTTTTGTGAATCACTTTTGTGAATTTTGTGGACCCCCACATAACCGGCCTTATAATAGAAATGCCTATTCTTGTCATGCTCTATCTTTTTTGAGGGGCCACGGAACGGAACTATGGATGCGGACAGCACATGGTGTGTTGTCCACATCTTCTGCGGCCCAATTAACATGAATGGGTCTGCACACGTTCCACAAAATTGCAGAATCTATGCGGACCCAGAATTGCGGTCGTATGAATGCACACTAATACGGCATCAAAGTGCAATGATCAGATGACTTTATTTTGTCCTGTTTAAGTGAAATGAAATATCCGAAATACAGAAGCCCTAAAGACAGTGATCACAGACTAACAGCACGAGCCAGAATCTCAGACACAAACACATTATATATATATACACATATATACATCAATCATATATACTGTACATATGGTACACACACATATACATTTACTCAGTCATACTGTAGATGTATTTCACATATATACAGATACATTAGGGTACTTTCACACTTGCGCTAGCAGGGTTCGGCAGGCTGTTCCGGCGGGGGAACAGCCTGCCGGATCCGTACTAAAACTAGCCCATGTGTGCCGCTGGATGTCTGCTCCGGCCCTATTAACTATAATGGGGATGGGCAGGAGATGCGACTGCAGCATGGCAAACGTGCCGAGAGGCAGCCGGACAAAAACCGTAGCATTTTGCCGTGCTGTGGCCGCTTCTCCTGCCTGTCCCCATTATAGTGAATGGGGCCAAAGCGGACTTCCGGCGGAACAGCCTGCCGGACCCTGCTACTGCAAGTGTGAAAGTAGTCTTAAATAATTACACATACATATATCACACACATATGTACATAATACAGTACACTACACAGGCATAAGTACATATATGTACACACATATTACACAGGCACACAGTTTCCTTCTGTGCAGGTCTCCAGGGTAAACATATTGACTGATGGGAGGACATCTTCTCCTCAGATGGGCAGTGCAGCAGGCCTCTTCCCCCCTTCCTCTGTCCCGACTGCTGAACATGGTTTACATAACAGCAGAGGAGCACTCTGCAGTGTGCCAGGACATGGAAGAGGAGCAAAGTGGGGGAGGGGGAGCACTAGGGAGGCTTCTTATGGCAGCAGCACATCTTGCTGTAGCTGCTGAAAAACTGACCTCTCCTCAGCAGTGCAGAACCTGAGGTCATGTACAGGCTGCTGCTAGAGGCATCTCCTCATAGACCCGTGTTGGGGGGGAGGATGGAAGCTGGAGCACAGCCTGCATGGGAGAAGCAGTGAGGAATGTTGGAAGGCAGAGCCAGAGGCCCTGGCAAGGACTCTGGACAGAGCTGTGTCACCAATTGTAATTAGGGGGCAGGGCATTTCCTCCACAGCCGGGCCCCCTTCCCCAACGGGCCCCATAGCAGTTGCATGGTCTGCCTCTATTAGAGGTACGCCACTGGGTAGTAGCATCATCATCTATCCAGCCAGAAATAGTAGTAGGCCACAGTTTTCCCTGGATTTGGGAAGGCGCAACCTTATTATTGAGGATAAAGAGGATGAGATTGTGGATTAGAATGCTCACTCTTTCTCTTAGTCACAGCAGAATGACGTGGAGGCGGCTTCTTTGTCTGACACCATGCCTTGGAACCATGGCATTGTTCCTGCTCCAACTCCTTGCATCAGCAGAAAAATATTTCAGTGGTGTCCTCTCTGTCTTCACTGCCTCCTCCTAGTGGGTTGCCTTCTTTTTTCATAAGAAGAGGCAACAGAACACCACCACACACTACAGAAGATAGTCACAAGAGTCTCCCTGTTAATAACTTGTGTGAGAGCAGTCAGAGTTTGGACTGCCATGAAGAACTGGTTCTGTGGGAGGCAAGGGACCCCATGCATAGCTGTTTTGGTGGTAGTGCTTGTAGCCATGTTGCTGGTGGTGGGTGCACTAGTAGAAAGAGTTGCACTTGGTGCAAATACAGAGCAGGGAATTAGGAGGAGGGCAAGGAACTCATCATGCAATATCACAATCTGATAAAACTGGCAGGGAGGGTGAGGACTATGAAGATGATGGTATGTTGGACAGGACCTCAGAGCTGAAACAGGGTGCTAATTAGAAGACATCAGAAGGGTGGTGGTAGCAGTGGCAAAAAAGAGTGGAGGCAATCTAAAGCAAAAACCTTCAAAATAACTGCCATTGCCAGTTCTGCTTCTATTGTTGTCAGCTCAGGAACTGATGATGCCGCTATTACTGTACGCACAGGCTCAAAACATGCCAAACCTAGACCAAACTTGACTGCCTGTGCAAGCAACTCCTGTATGGTATTTTTTTTCTCCACAAGGCCGGAACACAAAACTACAGCAGTGTGCAAGATAGGCAGGATTAAAATAACTTGTGGGTGTCCAAACACAAACATAGGAACCAAGGCTGTATTCAAGCACATAAAGCAGAATCACCGGATCCTGTGGGAAAATAAAAATGACCAGCATTCTCAATCAGAATAAGTTTGTCCTCCTTCTCCTGGTCTTCTTTGCGGTGGCCAGCCAACATGCCCATGTAGGAGTCTGCTGCTATATGGAAAATTTGACTCGTCGGTATGCATGTGTGGCACAATTAGGTGCCTCCACCTAAATGTAATTTTTCTAGTCTCTGGCCAGGTGGCGGGCTGCTACTCTTGGCATGTGCGTGTCATGTGAGCAGGCATTCTAACCCCATTAAGGCATAAGTTTTGGATCCATTGCGTGTTTATAAACACCATGTGCCCCACTGTTAATCATATGTTTACCCATAGCTATGTATGTCAGTGTTACTGACATTATTTGGTATTTCATTCATTAGAGAAGAGTAAAGTAAAATAAAAATCATTAAAAAAAGTTACAAAAAGAGATAACAAGTCCTAGTAGACTAGAGGGTGTTATATATCAATTTTCAGGACAATTGAAATAATTTTGGTTTGGGTATTGGGTACAGTTTTAGTCCAAACCAAACATTTAAAAAAAAAATGGTGTATCTAAAATGAACCAGGATCACTCATCTCTAATTTAAATTGCAAATCAGAGGACAATGATAAATATAGCCCAGGAATGCCCTGATTCGCAACAAATCCAAATTTCCTAGCGCTTCATGGTATCGAATCATTTTTTCTTAAAATGGCTGCTGTATGTGTTACAAAGTGAAAGGAAGAGGCCCCAGAACGGGAGATCACTCATAATGCCATGCAGACAGGGTATCTGTAATTTCCATTTTACCAACTTTGACACAAATTGGCCAATATCTTAATTAGGGTTGAGAGAAACAAACCTGACAAAAGGGAATTCGATCTGAATTTCAGGGAAATTTTGATTTGCCGCAAAGCCGTGGTAGAGAATCGATTTTCCCTGAATGGCGATAAAAAATAAGTCATAATTACCTCATCTGTTTGAGCACAAAGAGCAGGCCTCCTCCATCTTGATTGAAGAACTCACTCAAAATTCCGTGCACGGAGACGTATTGATGTCGCCACACCAGCTTACGTTATTTCATGGGTCGCACAATATTTTGCACTAGATCTTTAATCAAGATGGCAGCAGCCGGCTCTTCATTATCAAATGGATGAGGGTAAGTATGATTTTATTCTTTCTTCATTTTACACTGTATTATTGCTGGCAGATGCCGTGATCAGCTATGAAAATTATATCTAAAGGGTACAAAGAAAGGGGCAATGCAATTGCAGCTCCCTGTTATTACACCCACTACTTACAAAGAAATGTGCTTCATGACAAAGTAATTAATCACAAAGCAAACTTTTGCTTTAAGTTTGGCAAAGCAGCCAAATCAAATTTTTCAATACATGCTCATCACTAATCCTAATGTCATACTCTCTTACAAAATGTTAACAACAAGCTACCAGTGTTTTGCTGACAAGAAAGATTGGTTTGTCCAATTTAAAGTATTTATTAAATAAATTTATGGGTGATATCAAATAACCCAAAGCCTATTTTTTTTTCCATTTTAATGAGCATTCTCTAATTAAATTAAATCATCCTGGGAAAATGAAAAATGACTAAAAAGATTTATTTTAATTTCAATTGATATTCACCCCTTACAAAAATCAATCATTCAGAGAAAGTCTATTGTAGTAAAGCACAAAATTTGTCTATGATGAATAAATTGCTTTTATAGTTTGTTCATGATTAGACAAGGGAAATCTTTTTGTTCAAAGACTTGTTAATAAACTTTTAGATACAATTGGTAAAGATTTAAAAATTATGCAGGTCATACATTTTAGACATTAGCCATCAATAAAATGGAAGTATGCTAGAAGTTTAATCATATATGTTAATAAATGTCCAGAACACCACAGTCTTTGGCTACATGCACACGACCGTTGCCTGCCTCCGCGTCCGCTCCTCCTGCAAATTTTGCGTCCATCAAAAAAAACGGATGACGGACCGTTTTTTTTGACGGATCCGATTTTTATGGCAGATCCATTGTAAAAATGCCTATCCTTGTCCGCAAACGTGAAAAAAATAGGACATGCACTATTTTTTTGATGGAATGAAAACACGGATCACGGATGCGGATCAAAAACGGTTGACCATCCGCATTTTTTGACAGACCCATTGAAATGAATGGGGAAGCGTCCTATCCGTGAAAAAAAACGGAACGGACGCGGAAACAAACAACGGTCGTGTGCATAGGGCCTTTGCCTGTAAATTATCAGCCCTGGTTCATCTACCAGAGGGCACAATATTGTGAACTATGGAAGTAAGGTCCATAGTATAGTCTCCTGCCAATATTACCTTAAAAAAAAAAAACATCTATTCACAGAGCAAGCCTTATGATTGATAAGTAATGTTGAACTAATTGAAGCATCCAATGTGGAATTTCATCAGAAAATTATTAAATAATCGATCATAACTAATCTTTACACCGCCAAAATATATATTTGACATTTCTGCGGTGAAATAGAGAATCTGTGTAATTTTGGGGGAAAAACTGTATTCCTTGTCCATAAAACAGTTCTGCATACACCGTCCAACAAAATATTTTATATTTCTGCATGGAAATAGTGCTTTTTGTTTTTATAGAAAAAAAAAATGTTATTCAAGGTCCACCAACCAGTCTAAAATACACATTGCAACCACCTATTTTACATTGCTTCTGTAAAATACAGCATAAGGCCTCATGCACACGAACGTATTTTGGGTCCTCGTCCGAGCCGCATATTTTGCGGCTTGGGCGCGGACCCATTCACTTCAATGGGGCCACAAAAGATGCCGACAGCACTCTGTGTGCTGTCCACGTCCTTTGCTCCGTTCCGTGGCCCTGCAAAAAAATATAGCATGTCCTATTCTTGTCCGTTTTGCAGACAAGAATAGGCATTTCTACAATGGGCTGCATTCCGTTCCGCAAATTCCAGAACGGAACGTGGAACAGCTTCCGTGTTTTGTGGATCCGCGGATTGCGGACCGCAAAACACCTACGGCCGTGTGCATGAGGCCTAATTGTATTTTTTTGACAAAAAAGTGGAAATCCTGATCCACAAAGCATTTTGAAATACACCACCTAAATACCGATTTCACATTACAGCTGAGAAATAGTGCATTATTCTTTTTTTTGTGTGAAAAAAGCTAAATTCCTGCTTTACAAAGCAGTTGTACATACACGGTATAAATACCTAGATTTAATTTGCAGCAGTGAAAAACTGCATTTGTGAATTTTGGTGACAAAAGCCATGACATAGTCCATTTGTCTAGCCTGGGCTCTGTGGTGCCACAGAGCACTTTTGTATACTATGCACTAAACCGTATATTCAATTTCAGCTATCAAATATTGCATCATTCTGATCCATCAAGCCTATTTTACACCATCAGAATATATATTTTTTATTGAAAAAAGCTGTGTTCTAGGCCGAACAAACTGTTGTGCATCCGTCGTTTAAATAATTATTTCCAATTTATAACAGTTTAATACTGCTCCTCAGACAGCAGGGTTAGCATGGCCGAGCTGTGGAAAAGTTTTGTCAACGCGCCTAGGCTAACTGCACCACCAGCTGATAGGGAACGTGTTAGCAGGAGGCAGCATTTCAACAACATGGTGGAACAGTACGTGTGCACACGCCTCCACGTACTGACTGATGGTTCTGCCCCATTCAACTTCTGGGTCTCCAAATTGTCCACATGGCCAGAGCTTGCCCTTTATGCCTTGGAGGTGCTTGCCTGCCCTGCGGCCAGTGTATTGTCTGAACGTGTATTTAGCATGGCAGGGGGAGTCATTACAGACAAACGCAGCTGCTTGTCCACAGCCAACGTGGACAATCTTACGTTCATTAAAATGATCCAGGCATGGATCCCACACGACTTGTCTGTACCTTGTGCAGAATAGACATTTTTAAGTGCCTCGCCCTCAACCATACATTCTTGTACTCCAGGGCACTTCTTTATTGAATCCTCTTTTTTTAATTGTACCATTATTTTGGGGACAACCCCAAGTTGAATGAACCTCTCCTCTGTCTGGGTGTCAGGGGCCTAAAATTCTGTTAATCGCCTGCTGCTTTGGCGGGTGACATCAAGCTTGATTTTTTGCTATGGGACCTCTCTCCTCTGTCTGGCTGCTGGGGCCTAAATAACTGAAAGTGGCCTTTTCTATTGCTGGGTGACATGAAGCCTAATTTTCTGGTATGGGACCTCTCTCCTCTGTCTGGGCGCCAGGGGCCTACATTTCAGATTATCACCTGTTGCTTTGGTTATCCTATTTATACTGTCAAATGACCTCTACATTGTCTGGTTGTCAGGGGCCTATATTTTGTTTAATCACTTGGTGCATTGGTGGGAGACATTAACCTCTTTATACTGTCAAATGACCACTGCATTTTCTGGTTGTCAGGGGCCTATATTTTGTTTCATCGCTTGTTGCATTGGTGGGAGACATTAAACTCTTTATACTGTCAAATGACCTCTACATTGTCTGGTTGTCAGGGGCCTATATTTTGTTTAATCACTTGCTGCATTGGTGGGAGACATTAAACTCTTTATACTGTCAAATGACCTCTACATTGACTTGTTGTCAGGGGCCTATATTTTGTTTCATCGCCTGCTGTATTGGTAGGAGACATTAAACTATTTTTACTGTTAAATGACCACCCCATTTTCTAGTGGCCAGTGGGTCTATGTTTCGTTTAATCGCTTACTGCATTGGTGGGAGACATTAAACTCTTTATACTGTCGAATTACCTCCCCATTGTCAGGTTGTCAAGGGCCTATATTTTGTTTGATCGCCTGCTGTATTGGTGGTAGACATTAACCTCTTTTTACTGTCAAATGTCCTCTCCTCTGTCTGGGTGTTAAGGGCTTACATAAATGATAATGGCCTTTTCCATTGTAGGTTGACCTGAGGCCTGTGTTGCTGTTACGGGACCGCTCTCCTCTTTGCTTGTGCCATGGTCCTGAATTAGTGAATGAGGCATGTGGCACTACTGGGTGAAATCAATACTGTTTTGGCATAATTGTAACTCTCCTCTTTGTGGGTGCCATGGGTCTGAATCTGTGAATGAGTCATGTGGCATTGCTGGGTGAAATCAATACTGTCTTGGCGTGATTTTAACTCTCCTCTTTGTGGGTCTCGTGGGCCTGAATGTTTGAATGAGGCCTGTGGCCCTGCAGGCAGACATGATTCCTTCTTGGCTGTGATGACAACTTCAACTCCCATGTATGGTCGCCATTGGCCTGAGTCTGTGAGTGAGGCCTGTGACACTGCTGGCAGACATGAATTCTTCTTGGCTGTGATGTGAACTTCAACTTCCATGTATGGTTGCCATGGCCTTGAGTCTGTGAGTGAGGTCTGTGGCATTGCTGGCAGACATGAATCCTTTTTGGCTGTGATGAGAACTTCAACTCCCATAGCATTCCCACCTGACGCCACCCCAACCTCCTATTCCACCTCCCCCTCCAAGTTGCCAATTGATATTGGTTAATTTGTATTTATTTTATTTTAAGTCATTTCCCTATCCATATTTGTTTGCAGGGGATTTACCTACATTTTGATGCCTTTTGCAGCCCTATAGCCCTTTCCAGGGCTATTTACAGCCTTTTTAGTGCCCAAATGTCCAGGTCCGCATTGATTTCAAGGGTTCGGGGTCAAGTTCGGGCCGAATTCGGATCCCGAACTTGAACATTTTTGTGAAGTTCGGCCGAACTTCTCAAACCCGAACATCCAGGTGTTCGCTCAACTCTAGACAGCACAGTTTGGATCAATCCCTGTGTAGGACCCAGAGGTATATAATTAAACACTGTCCTCCTTGTTTAAAAGATAAGTAATTATATTACGCCTTGATTCTCAAATTGCAGTAAATAACCTGTCTCGTTCTACTGTTTGTGGGAGGTTCACATTGACACTGAGTAACTTATTTTACATATACTGTACTGTTAGTGTTACAGTACAGTATGTCCCAGAGTTTCCAGGGCCCTCCAAAGGAACGGTTAGCAGCAGAAATAGCAGTAGAAGAAGTGGGCGGAACTGCCACTGTCATCCAGCTGTTGTGTTTTGACAACCAATCCTGCTGTCCTTGAATGGTTGACTCTTTCTTCAACATCATCTGAACTGACCTCAAACACCCACAGCCGGAGTCGTTGGGTTTCTCTGACACCACACTTAGTTGGCATGGCTCTGTGCCCTTGCTTGTTCTGAACCTGCCTCTTTCCATTGCTGCTTCTTCTGCCAGGCAAGTAATATATGCCTCTGGCTCAGCTCTGCTTTTCAGTGAGGACAAGTTTATTGAGGACAATCAGCAGCTACTACCCAGCCCAGATTTGGAGGACAGGCATGCTTCTCCCTCCTGTAGTCGTGCAAGTAGTGACAATAAAAGTTTTATACAGTCATAATTTAAAACCATATTTGTGTATATGGTTTGTGTATTTGTATATATTTTATATTTAGTATAAAAAATGTTTTATACAGTCTGCTCACCTGTAGGCCATTACTGCAATGTTTTATAGGGTCCGCTCAACTTCAGGCCCTCACTTCCAATGTTTTATATGGTCTGCTCATGTGCAGACCATTACTGCAATGTTTTATGGTGTTCGATCACCTTCAGGCCCTCACCTCCAATGTTTCATATGGTCTGCTCACCTGTAGGCCATCACTGCAATGTTTTATGGAGTTATCTCACCTTCATGCCCTCACCTCCAATGCTTTATACGGTCTGCTCACCTGTAAGCCATTACTGCAATGTTTTATGGGGTTCGCTCACCTTCAGTCCCTCACCTCCAATGTTTATAATATTTTATACGGTCTGCTCACATGTAGGCCATTACTGCAATGTTTTATGGAGTTCTCTCACCTTCATGCCCTCACCTCCAATGTTTTATACGGTCTGCTCACCTGTAGGCCATCACTGCAATGTTTTATGGGGTTTGATCACCTTCAGGCCCTCAGCTTCAATGCTTTATACGTTCTGCCCACCTGTAGACCATTACTGCAATGTTTTATGGGGTTCGCTCACCTTCAGGCCCTCACCTCTAATGTTTTATATGGTCTGCTCACCTGTAGGCCATTACTGCAATGTTTTATGGGGTTCAATCACCTTCAGGCCCTCACCTCCAAAGTTTTATACAGTCTGCTCACCTTCAGGCCCTCACCTCTAATATTTTATGGGATTCGTTCGGCTTCAGGCCCTCACCTCTAATGTTTTATACGGTCTGCTAATCTGTAGGCCATCACTGCAATGTTTTATGGGGTTCTCTCGGCTTCAGGCCCTCACCTCTTATGTTTTATACTGTCTGCTCACATGTAGGCCATCACTGCAATGTTTAATGGGGTTCGCTCACATTCAGGCCCTCACTTCAATTTTTTATAGTGTCCGCTCACCTTCAGGCCCTCAACTATAATGTTTTAGAGGCTAACCAGCAGGCCCTTGCTCCAAATATTTTTGAGGGTCACCAGCAGGCCACCAATCATAATTTTTCAAGTGTGTGTATGATGCCCTCCTTTATGTGTAATGAAGGGTGTATTGGAGTGCCGATTCCTTGTAATTTTTGCCAGCCCTTTCACTTACTGCATAGGCTTTATGAGTTTAGCAGTGTACCTGAACAATTGTAGCACCATGTGAATGAGGCCCTTCTTTTTGTCATATACAGCCTTTATGGGAGTACTTCTTTCTTGTAATTTTTGGCAGCATTTGCACTGTATATACAATTGAATATACAGGAAAGAATGTTTTCTAACAATTTTACCTCTAAAAATGTTTTTTTTTTTTTTTTGAGGGGGCGGGATTTTGTTGGGGAATTTTGTTGCTATGTAAAATTGGCGGACAACTGGGATAATATGGTTCCCAAGATGCACTCAGACATGATCCCCATGCTGTTCCAGATCCATTTTGGTGGTGTTTCTGTCACTTTCTGACCTTTTCCAATGGACCAGGCACCCTCCCCTCATCCGAGCAGGGGGTGCGTGGTTTTCTCCCCTTGACTTCCATTATACTCGGGTGCTCGGCCGAGCGCACGTATATTGCTATGTGTTCAGACCGAGTACCCGAACACCCGAATACTTTGGTGCTCGTTCATCTATAATTGTTATATCAAGAGAGACACCTTGCAGGACTGATGCACAAGTTTTGAGATTAGTGATTTTTTTATTGTCAACTTTTGTTATCATTTTTTATTATTATTGTTTACACTTTATTTTTAACCCTTTGTTATATACTAAATGTACCATAATAAATTCCTATCTAATTATCTATGTTGGAATAAATGTTGAGTGCCTGTCTACAGCCCCTTTTTTACTTTCTGTTCCTACAGTGACAGGATGAGTCACCACAAACAGAGCACCAAATAATAGCGTTTAGGCCTCTTTCACACTAGCGTTTTAGCTTTCCGTCCTAGAGATCCGTCCTTGGGTCTCTAGGACGGAAAGCTACTGATCAGGATTATCCCCATGCATCCTGAATGGAGAGAAATCCGTTCAGGATGCATCAGGATGTCTTCCGTTCAGTATGTGAACGTTTTTTGGACATTGACAAAAGCGCAGCATGCTGCGGATTTGTCTCCGTCCAAAAATCCGGAAGACATGCCGTAACGCCGGATCCGGAATTAATGCTCATTGAAGTGTATTAATCCGGATCTGGCCTTAAGCTAAACGTTGTTTCGGCGCATCGCCGGATCCGACGTTTAGCTTTTTGTCAATGGTTACTATGGCAGCCAGGACGCTAAAGTCCTGGTTGCCATAGTAAAGAGTAGGGGGAGCGGGGGAGCGGCATACTTACATTCCGTGCGGCTCCCGGGACGCTCTAGGATGACGTCAGGGTGCCCCAGTGCATAGATCACGTGATCGCATGGATCATGTGATACATGCGCGCGGGGCGCTCTGACGTCATTCAGGAGCACCCCGGGAGCCGCACGGAATGTAAGTATGCCGCTCCCCCGCTCCCCACTGCTACTATGGCAACCAGGACGCTAGTAGCGTCCTGGCTGCCATAGTAACACTGAAAGCATTTTGAAGACTGATCAGTCTTCAAATGCTTTCAGTTCACTTGCGTTGTGCCGGATCCGGCGTGCACTTCCGGCGACAGAAGTGCACGCCGGATCCTCACAACGCAAGTGTGAAAGAGGCCTTAGTTAGGCAAGCAGCTATAAATATCCATATATCCTTAGTTTCTCTTCTTCCATTATTGCTTTTCCTTCACTCACTTACAGACATACACACACTGCCCTGCACTAGAAAGTTGTTTAATGTTATAGGAGTGTTGATTCTAATGTTTACAAATCAAACATACCCCTATGTGTATCCTTATAGGTACATTAATGCATTTTAGGCACTCATATTTACATGCTTGGGGACTTTTGCTAGGTAGACATGACCAGTAAATGTGTCCTTGCCACGGTCCCGATGACGATACACATCTTTATCACACCCCACAGTACAAGGCTGGGTTCATATGTGACTGATTAGCTGCAGAATTTAAGCAGCAGAAAATCTTAAAAATATTCCATTCACGTGTCATATCTGCAATAATGATGGATTATGAGCAAATGCTGACTTAAAGCGGATGCTCCACAGACAGGATTCTTTTTTTTTTGGGTAATTGTTCTGACGGATCAGAGAATGGGGAAAATTAATTAGTGACATCAACACAAACTTAATGCTGAAACCCTCTCCACTCTGTCGGGGGGCTCTACTTGTATAAGCGTTTAAAAGAACAGGTTCTGTAGATATCTATGTGCAATCAGCTGACGAGGGTGTTAAAAAAGTGCGCTTCTTCTTGACACTAACATCTATCCATAAGGATGAGTTGATACTTGAGTTATTTGGTCAGTTTTGGTCCCGTGACCGCCCAAATAAGTAAATTATGCAGTGATTCTAAGAGCCATGCCTGTCATCTGCATGTCATACGGGGTCACAGTATTATTTCACAACCAAAGCAGACTCCCTAGGCATGTTACTGCAAGGCACAGTGTTCTACACTATAAAGACTCTCAGCAGCCAGGAAATAGCCGTTTCTTTAATGTAATTCGCCATGAATATATTCATATTGAATACATTTTTTCCCGTAAAATTCGGCAAACCGGTGAATCAAATTTTTGACAAATTCGCTCATCTCTACCGTTCCCCATAGTTCCGTTTGTCCGCCAATTTTACATAGCGACAAAATCCCGCCCAAAAACCCGCCCCCTCAAAAAATAAAATACATTTTTTGGGGTAAAATTGTTAGGACACATTCTTTCCTGTATATTCAATTGTATATACAGTGCAAATGCTGCCAAAAATTACAAGGAAGAAGCACTCCAATACAGCCTATATATCACATAAAGGAGGGCCTCATTCACATGGTGCTACAATTGTTCAGGTACACTGCTACACTCATAAAGCTTATGCACTAAGTGAAAGGGCTGGCAAAAATTACAAGGAACCGGTCCAATACACCCTTTATTACACATAAAGGAGGGCATCATACACACCCTTAAAAATTATCATTGATGGCCTACTGGTGACCCTCAAAAACATTTGGAGCAAGGGTGTGCTGGTTACCCTCTAAAACATTATAGTTGAGGGCCTGAAGGCGAGCGGACCGTGTAAAAAATTGTAGTGAGGGCCTAAAGGTGAGCGAACCCCATAAAACATTGCAGTGATGGCCTACAGTTGAGAAGACCTTATAAAGCATTGGACACGGGCCTGAAGCCTAGCGAACCCCATAAAACATTGCAGTGATGGCCTACAGGTGAGAAGACCATATAAAGCATTGGAGGTGAGGGCCTGAAGCTGAGCGAACCCTAAAAAACATTGTAGTGAGGGCATATAAATTCTGTATGGAAGAGGACGTGGAGGGGGAGGCGGATGAGAAAACAAGATTCAAAGATATACCCTTTTTTTTTTTTGCGGTGAAAAGGGTGCATCTGAAACTTGTGGATTGAGTACATTATAAAGCATACATTTAAATAGCGTTTTTGTTCGTCATTATCTCAGCTTTCCTCTGGTGGAGTGGAGAAGTCAGGGACAATCTAGGCCTTGTTCATTTTTATCTGAGTCAACCTGTCAGCATTGTCAGTGGACAAGCGGATACGCTTATCTGTTATAATGCCACCAGCAGCACTAAATACACGCTCAGACAATACGCTGGCGACAGGGCAGGCCAGCACCTCCAAGTCGTAGAGCGCAAGCTCGTGCCACGTGTCCAGTTTAGACACCCAGTAGTTGTAAGGCACTGAGGGATCATTTAGGACGCTGACACGGTCTGCAATGTATTCTTTCACCATCTACCAAAACTTTCCCCTCCTTGTAGCACTAGGCCGTGATTCAGGGTGAGGTTGCTGGCGCGGTGTCTTGAAAGTGTCCCATGCCTTGAAAAGTGTTGCCCTGCCTCTGTTGGAACTACTGTGTGTTCCTCTTGTCTCCCTTCCTCAGTTGCCTAAGAAAGTTTGGACTCTGGCGGCCGCATTGTCAGATGGAAAATTTTGGAGCAATCTGTAAACATTACCTTCTGGTATTGCACCATTTTACTCGTCCTCTCCACCACAGAAATGAAAGATGAGAAGTTCTCTTTGTAGCGTGGGTCGAGATGGGTGAACACCTACTAATCTGTGTTACCTAAAATGCGTAAAACGCGAGGGTCACGGGAAAGGCAGCCTAACATGAAGTCAGCCATGTGTGCCAGAGTACCAACAGGCAAGACGTTGATGTCAACTTCAGGATGACTCTCCAAACCCTCCTCCTCTTCTGCCCATCCATGCTGAACAGATGGAATTAACGTTCCATGGGTACTATAGCGGAGGCAAGTGCCTTCAGCTCCTCCTCCTCCTTTTCATGGCCCAATTCACCCTGAGAAGACGAACTGGGGAGGTCTGGCTATCACCCTGTGTCATCTCCTCCCCCATTACCTTGTCTGCCACATACAAAGCATCCTCCTTAATTGTGAGCAGCGATCATTGAGTAGATACAAAAGTGTGATGGTTACGCTCATAATAGCGTTATCGCCACTAACCATCTGTGTGTATTCATCAAAATTTTTTAAAACCTCACATAAGTCTGACATCAATGCCCATTCCTTGCTTGTTAATAGTGACAGTTGACTGGAAAGGCGATGACCATGTTGCAGCTGGTATTCCACAACTGCCCTCTGCTGCTCACAAAGCCTGGCCAACATGTAGAACGTAGAGTTCCTCTACGTGCTCAACAGTCGGTGAGCAGGAAGCCGCAAGCGCTGCTGCAGCGTTGACAGACCGGCTGAAGCTGTGGACGACTTTCGGAAATGAACACACAAGCGGCGCGCCTTCACTAGTAGCTCCTGCAAATTGGGCTAGGTTTTGATAAACCGCTGAACCGCTAAGTTTAAGACGTGGGCTAGGCATTGAATGTGTGTCAGCTTGCCGAGCTCCAAAGCCGCCACCAAGTTACGCCCATTGTCAGACACAACCATGCCTATTTGTAGGTTGAGTGGCAAGAGCCACAGCTCGGTCTAGTTCCTTATACCCTGCCACAGCTCTGCGGCAGTGTGCTGTTTGTCCCCTAAACAGATCAGCTTCAGCACGGCCTGTTGAATCTTACCCACAACAGTACTATACTTCTTTAAGCTAGCGACTGATGCCTCACTGCGATTGGAGGTGGAAGTAGAGGAGGAGGCGGCAGGGGAGGAGAAGTGGGGGTTGGAGCCAATAACATAGCTACAGCCGGAGACCCTGATGGACGTAGGGCCCGCAATCCTGGGCATGGGTAGTACCTGTGCTATCCCAGGGTACGAATCACTCCTGGCCTCCACAACATTCACCCAGTGAGTGGTCAGGGAAATGTAGCGTCCCTGGCCACCAGCACTTGTCCATGTGTCCGTGGTGAGGTGGACCATCCCAGTAAGTGCGTTGGTAAGGGCACGGGTGATGTTCTGGGACACATGCTTGTGTAAGGCGGCCATGGCACACCGTGAAAAAAAGTGGCGGCTGGGGACTGCGTACCGAGGGACGGCCTCCAACATCAGGCTGCGGAGGGCCTCAGTGTCCACAAGCCTAAATGGCAACATTTCAATGGCCAGTAATTTTGAAACTTGCGCATTTAGTGCTATGGCCTGTGGGTGGGTATTTGCGCTTGCGTTCAATTTCTGTGTTATCAACATTTTGACGCTGCGCTGAGACAGGGAAGTTGTTGGTGATGGTTCATGCGAAGGTTCAGGTGAAAGGCGAGGGGCATCAGGGCCTGCGCCTTCGACAGGGGATTGGCCAGCAGTGCGTAACACAGGTGAAGTGGAGGCAGTGGTGGGACCCTCAGATGTAGAGTGTGGATCTATGCGTTTGGCCCACTTATTAGTGTGCTTGGATGACATGTGCCAGATCATGCCGGTGGTGGGGAGGTTGCTAGTGTTCACGCCGCAGCTCATTCTGATAGGCACAGATTGCAAACTACCACTCTTTTGTTGTCTGCGCTTATCTAAAAAAAGCGCCATACTGCGAAACACCTACCCCTTGGCAAGGTAGATTTACGCATGGGGGTGCTCGGTGTAACGGTTGTGGGCCTGTTTGGTGTCGGCCGATGTCTCCCTTTTGCAACCCTACTGCCTCTTCCAGACTGTTGCGGTGCTACGGATGCCTCCCCACCTGTACTGCTGTCCTCGCTCGGCTTTTCACCTTCCAATGTTGGATCAGTGTCCTCATCGTCCACCACCTCCTCTTCCACTTCCTCACTCTGCTCATCCTCCTGAATTGACTGAACCAACATCTCAGTGATTGGCAACTGTGTCTCATCATCCACCTCGTGAACGAATGATTGCCGTTCACCACCGTAATCTTCTTGAGACTGTGAAGGCTCAAGAGGTTGGGAATCAGGGCACAATATCTCAGGTGCCTCTTCAAGCGTGCTTAGCGAGAGAGCCAAACTAAGTACTGGCGATAAAAAGAGGTCATGTGAATATCCAAATGTGGAATCACTTGTTTGGCCAGAAGCGACATGGTGGGAGGAAGGAGGATCAGAGTGAGGATTCGGTTGACCAGGCTCTTGGCTACAGAGACTGGACTTCGTGGAAGAGCATGGTGATTAACCGACTGGAAGCATTATCTTCTGCAATCCAACCGACCACCTGTTCGCACTGGTCCGACTTGGACAGTGTTGTCCTGCGCCGCCCAACTGTTGGACATGAAGCAGGGTAAGGTGGATTTGTTTGTTTTTTCTGGTGCACTGGCAGCAGGCACAGTTTCATTGCGCCCAGGGCCGCAGCCTCTGCTGGCACCATCAACAACACGCCCAGGGCCATGGTCTCTGCTTGCTATCAGCATCAGGTTCACTTCCCCCTCCCTTTATGCTCGCCTTCTTCATATTAATGGTTTTGTCTGTAGATGTGGCGCAGATTGTTTTACTGTCCGCTAAAGACACCATTTTCTGATGCAGGACAGTACTGGATACAGAAAAATACAGATTTTCAGCACTACACTAGCCCAGAGATAATGTTATTATTACAATATGCATTGTATTCGCTTGCTGTAATGTACTGGACACAGGAAAATACAGATTTTCGGTACTACACTAGACCAGAGATAATTAAAATTTTACACTACATACTGTATTGGCTTGCTATACTGTACTGGATACAGAAATACAAATTTTCGACACTAGACAACAGATAATTAATTTTTTTAAAATACACACTATATTGGCTTGCTGAAATGTACTGGATACAGAAAATAAATATTTTCGGCACTACACTAGAGCACAGATAATGAAATTTTTACACTACACACTGTATTGGCTTCCTTTAACCACTTAAGGACCACAGGTTTATACCCCCCCTAGTGAAAATAATAGTTGGTCGGCACTCCACTTCAGGTATACGGGTGCTCTATGTTAGAGGAGATCCCAATTCTAGTAGTAGATTACAACACGGCACTCCACAGAATCTCTTAGTAAATTTTTATTGAACAATGTTTCCAAAATTGCCACCACACATGTATACAAGACATATGGCCTACGTTTCGGTCCAATTCCGGACCGTTCTCAGGGCCTGAATAGAATGAAGCAGAACTCAGTCCATAATACAAAAGGATCAAACATAAAATATCACATGTGACAATTAGGACTCAAACGTAACAGCAAAACTCAAATACTTCCATTTAAACACTTAGTCTATTGATATAGAAACACCAAGTATAAGAAGCAGAGTGTCACACATGTGGTATCGCCGTACTCAGAAGAAGTAGGGCAATGTGTTTTGGGTGTATTTTTACTAGAGGTGGGACAAATCCATATTTTTTTCGAATCTGAATCCAAAACCGAATCCGAAAAGGTTCTCCAATATCTCGAATCTTTTGATTCTCGAATCTTACGAATCCTGTGCATAGACCCCCAGTGTCATCCACAGACCCCCCCAGTGTCATCCACAGACCCCCCAGTGTCATCCACAGACCCCCCCATCATCAACAGACCCCCCAGTGTCATCCACAGACCCCCCAGTGTCATCCACAGACCCCCCAGTGTCATCCACAGATCCCCCAGTGTCATCCACAGACCCCCAGTGTCATCCACAGACCCCCAGTGTCATCCACAGACCCCCAGTGTCATCCACAGACCACCCAGTGTCATCCACAGACCCCCAGTGTCATCCACAGACCCCCCAGTGTCATCCACAGACCCCCCTGTGTCACCCACAGATCCCCCAGTGTCACCCACAGATCCCCCAGTGTCACCCACAGATCCCCCAGTGTCACCCACAGATCCCCCAGTGTCACCCACAGATCCCCCTGTATCATCCACAGATCCTCCTGTATCATCCACAGACCCCCAGTGTCACCCACAGACCCCCAGTGTCACCCACAGACCCACCACCACCAACCATCCACAGATGTCCCATCATATCCCCTGCCATATTAGGGCCCCTGTGATGAATAAATACCTCAGCAGAGGTATTGCTAGGAGCGGAGGAACGAGGATCAGCGCAGGCGGCGGCAGAGCATGAGGCGGCGGTGCAGGCAGTGGCGCGCTGCTCAGTAACTGACGTCACACACTGGCGCCTGCCCTGCACCGCCTAGAGCGAGGAGGAGTTGCCGCCTGCACTGCAAAAAGGTTAGTACTTGCGGCCCTGCTGCCGCCGGTGAATAGCAGTGCGGACGCGGTACTTGGGATTCGTAGGGGACATTTAAGAGGTGGGGATTCGAGTCCAAGAATCCCACGAATCCTGCAAGATTCGTGGGATTCGTGGATTCGTTGGATTCGCCGTCCCACCTCTAATTTTTACATATACCCATGCTGAGTGAGAGAAATCTCTGTAAATTGACAACTTTATATAAAAAAATTTAAAAGTTGTCATTTAGAGATATTTCTCACACACAGTATGGTATATGTAAAAATACACCCCAAAACATATTGCCCTACTTCTTCTGAGTACGGCGATACCACATGAGTGACACTTTTTTGCAGCCAAGATGCGCAAAGGGGCCCAAATTCCAATGAGTACCTTTAGGATTTCACAGGGCATTTTTACGCATTTGGATTCCAAACTACTTCAGGGCAGGACAGCACTCACGAGGTGTACCAGGACCCATCTGAGCTGCTTTAACACTGCAGGTGTACCTCCCCAAGTCTCCATACCAGGGGCATAGGCGTAAACTTAAAGTGGAACACATCTGCAGTAGCGAATGCCTTGACCTAGGTGTAGCGATTCACCTGGTGCTATAGACTACACCCATATCAGTATGCTCCAAAACTGAGTGTTAGCTAGCAACAGGTCTCTAGTCAGGCTTTCAGAGTGTGGGATGGTATATCACTTAATCCCTCTCCCCACTTCTGATTCCCTGCATGCCTGATTTTATCTATTACCCCCTCTTTAATGAGTCTAATAAAAATCTATTATTTTAATCCCTAACATTCTTTCAGGCTGTGACATTGTGGTTATATTTTGAATGTATACCGTATACCTACCTTTTATTGTGAATTTATTCCAAACTACTTTTCACGCTTTAGGGGCCCTTAAAATGCCAGGGCAGTATAAATACCCCACAAGTGACCCCATTTTAGAAAGAAGACACCCCAAGGTATTCTGTAAGGTGCATGGTGAGTTCATAGAAGATTGTTTTTTGGAACAAGTTAGCGGAAATTAATTTTTTTTTTTGTTTTTCTTACAAAAAATTAAATTTTACATGAACTCACCATACCCCTCACTGAATACCTTGGGGTGTCTTCTTTCTAAACTGGGGTCACATGTGGGGTATTTATACTGCCCTGGCATTTTAGGGGCCCCTAAAGCGTGAGAAGTAATTTGGAATCCAAATGCGTAAAAATGCCCTGTGAAATCCTAAAGGTACTCATTGGAATTTGGGCCCCTTTGCCCATCTTGGCTGCAAAAAAGTGTCACTCATGTGGTATCGCCGTACTCAGTAGAAGTAGGGCAATGTGTTTTGGGGTGTATTTTTACATATACCCATATGGTGTGTGAGAAATATCTCTGTAAATTACAACTTTCAATTTTTTTATACAAAGTTGTCAATTTACAGAGATATTTCTCTCACCCAGCATGGGTATATGTAAAAATACACCACAACACACTTTCCCCTTTTTCTCCTGAGTACAGCGATACCACATGTGACACTTTTTTGCAGCCTAGGTGCGCAAAGGGGCCCAAATTCCAATGAGTACCTTTTAGGAGTGCAGTTTTAGGCATTTGGATTCCAGACTTCTTATGCTTAAATTTAAGGGCCCCTTAAATGCCAGGGCAGTATAAATACCCCACAAGTGACCCCATTTTAGAAAGAAGACACCCCAAGGTATTCCGTGAGATGCATGGCGAGTTTATAGAAGATTTTTTTTTTGGCACAAAGTCTCCCTTTCCACTAACTTGTGACAAAAAGTTCAATATTTCATGGACTCAATATGCCCCTCAGGGAATACCTTAGGGTGTCTTCTCTCCAAAATGGACTCATTTGTGGGGTGTTTGTACTGCCCTGGCATTTGAGGGTCTCCGCAATCATTACATGTATGGCCAGCATTAGGAGTTTCTGCTATTCTCCTTATCTTGAGCATACGGGTAATGAGATTTTATTTTTCCATTCAGCCTCTGGGCTGAAAGAAAAAATGAACGGCACAGATTTCTTCATTCGCATCGATCAATGTGGATGAAAAAATCTCTGCCCAAAAATGTGCAAAAAAAAAAAAAAAAAAGAGGGGAAAGGTGTCTGCCAGGACATAGGAGCTCCGCCCACATCCAAACCCTCTCAGCTCGTATGCCCTGGCAAACCCGATTTCTCTATTCACATGTCCATTTTTTTTTTTTTTTATATACAAAGTGTTTGCCAAAGCATATGAACACCGCCCCTCAGCTCATAAGCCTTGGCAAACATATCTTTTTTACTGCAGAGGAGAAATCTCGTCCTACAGCGCCGCATACACAGACTTTGGTGTAACCTGACAGCAGTGCAATGCTTCTGTCAGAATACACATCAGTGCTGCAGCTGGTTGATCGCTTGGTCCACCTAGAAGGTAAAAAAAAACAATAAAAAAAAACAGGCAGCAACACAATAAATTTATTAACTTTAGGTAACAGGAGAGGTTTGCCAGCAGCTCTGTGTGAAAGGGCCCTAAGACCCCTGTGTGCCTGTCCTTTGTCACGCGATACCTACACTAATAGTGTATCTGTGTGTGGTACTTGCGGAAACACTCCCCTATGCATAGGGCAGGCTGGTCAGGACAGTCAGGACAAAAAAACGGTGATTTCATGCCTTATTCCAGTCCTGCTACAGACACGACATCTTTTTCTTGGGGAACGGTGGGTTGGGGTACCAGGAAAGACACTGGGGAAGTGTCTGTCATGTACCTGGCTAACTACATCAGGGACTTGGGGCACGGACCCTCCTGGATACAGGAGTTCCGAAATGATCTCTTCATGGAATTTAAGGAAGGATCCCGTTCTCTCAGCCTTACTGTAGAGAACACAACCATTATATACAGCCAATTTAATTAAATAAACAGACACCTTCTTATACCAGCGTCTGGTGCGGCGGGACACTAAATAGGGAGCCAACATCTGTTCATTGAAGTCCACCCCTCCCATGTGAAGATTGTGAACAGAGAGGGGTTCCTCAATGACTCCAGTTGCTCGTTTAATTTATACAGTTGTGTCTGCATGAATGGTGGACAGAAGGTAAACGTCCCTCTACTTCACTGCGAGCAGTTCTTGGTCACACAAGGCAGCCATCTCCACCCGTGCAAGTCGGGTATTAACGAGCCGTTGGGGGAAGCCCCGGCGACTAGGTCGCGCGGTGCCACAGCATTGAATTCCGACTAGATGTAAGTGCCGAAAGAGGGCCACACTTGTGTAAAAATTGTCCACGTATAAGTGGTACCCCTTGTGGAGTAAGGGTGACACACAGTCCCAGACAATCTTGCCACTGCTCCCCAGGTAGTCAGGGCATCCGACTGGCTCCAGTTTGAGTCTTTTCCCTCATAGACCCTAAAATGTATGATATGTATAACCTGTGGCCCTTTCACAGAGCCTATACAGTTTGACCCCATACCGGGCGCGCCTGCTGGGGATGTACTGTTTGATGCCAAGGCACCCGGTAAAATGTACAAGGGACTCGTCTACGAAGATGTTCTGATTGGGGGTATACGCATCTGCAAATCTGGATGACAAATGGGGGCTGAATTTTGTGGAGCCGGTCTTAGCAGGGTGGCCTCTTGGATGACAGGTTTTATTGTCAGCGAAATACATAAAGCGCATGCTGACCTCAAAACGTGCCCTGGACATTGCAGCACATGTAATTTATTGGGTCTTTAGACCAATAGGACCACAATAATTTTTTTTTAGTTAGAGCCATGCTGAGGATAAGGCCCAAAAATATTTTACATTCGGAAACTGACTGGTTTCCACCGGAAAGGCTGGGCATAGAAGCTTTCCGGATTGGTGGTTATATACTGTGTGGCATAGCGGTTGGTTTCTGCCACAACTAAGTCATAGAGATCCGCAGTGAAGAACAGCTAAAAAAACTCAAGGGCTGATCCTAAATGAGCTGTCTCTATGCGAACTCCAGACTGGGCGGTGAAAGGGGGCAATACGGGCGCGGCGAAAGCAGGGGATTGCCAATTAGGGTTTGCCAGCACCTCTGGGATACTAAGGGCTCTACGGACCTGTGAACGTGGTGGCTGCGACTGGGGACTTAATGCACATGCCACCGTATCAGCTTGAACTGCCCTTCTGGTGCTCTCCACTTCACCAGGGAATATGGCAGTGCTGGTAAAAGGGCCAGGATGTGCTGCGCTGCTGGTATATGCCGCACCATAAAAAAGATTAGTGCTAGCAACACTCTGCTGCAAATGAGGCTCATCGTGCGGGGTATGCGAAACACTGACATGGGGTCGGGTACGCCTGACTATAGCAGAGACCTCAACCTCGTCATCTTCACTATCAGTTAGAGTGCCACTGCTGTCTACAGGTTCATATTCTGAACCACTGGATTCAGCGGGTGAGGCGTCCCCATCGCTTTTTATCCATCACGGCCAGAATCCCGTAGGCCTCTTCAGAGGAATACGCCTTTTTTGCCATTTTGGACTAACTAAATTTAGGGGGTATTCCTCTGAGACTACCCAAGAAAAAGAGCACACCTGCCTAGTAAAAAGGAGTGCTGGCGAATTAAAGCTGTGATCGCTAATAAAGATCCAAAAAGCTCAAAAGTAATGTTTATTGCGGTGGGCTGGGCATTAACTACCTAACAAGAAGCTAACTACCTGGCGGTGATTAGGGACCCTTACAGGGAGGTGATCAATGACACGAGGGTGACAGGGGGGTGATCAGGGAGTCTATATGGGGTGATCAGGGAGTCTATATGGGGTGATCAGGGGTTAATAAGTGACAGGGGGGGTGTAGTGTATGTGTGGTGCTTGGTGCTACTTACAGAGCTGCTTGTGTCCTCTGGTGGTCGATCCAAGCAAAAGGGACCACCAGACGACCAGGTAGCAGGTATATCAGACGCTATTTACAAAATAGCTTTTGATATACTACTTTCATTGTCTGTTTTCAAAATCTATAGCCTCCCAGCCAATGATCAGGGCTGGCAGGCTGTAGTTTCACTTCAGATCTGTGGGCCACTGTGAAATCTCAGGTCTCGCGAGATGACGCCAATAGGCGTCGCTGAGACCTGAGAGCGCTGCCGTCCGGACACCTATCGGCGTTAGCGTGATGGCAGCTGGGTAACCACCTCATCCCCCCTAGCTTAAACACCCTTAATGACCAGACCACGTTTTACAATTCTGCACTACCCTACTTTTACTGTTTATTGCTCGGTCATACAACTTACCACCCAAATGAATTTTACCTCCTTTTCTTCTCACTAATAGAGCTTTCTTTTAGTGGAATTTCATTGTTGCTGACATTTTTACTTTTTTGATATAAAAGATGACCGAAATTTTTGCAAAAAAATGACATTTTTCACTTTCTGTTGTAATTTTTTACTACATTTCTATATAAATTTTTCTCTAAATTTATCGTTCTACATGTCTTTGATAAAAAAAAAAATCCAATAAGTGTATATTTATTGGTTTGGGTAAAAGTTAACTGTTTACAAACTATGGCGCAAAAAAGTGAATTTCCGCATTTTGACTTTCTGAGCACCTGTCATGTTTCCAGAGGTACTACAATGTCCAGACAGTAGAAATACCCTATAAATGACCCCATTTCGGAAGGTAGACACCCTAAAGTATTTGATAATGGGCATAGTGAGTTCATGGAAGTTTTTATTTTTTGTCACAAGTTAGCGGAAAAGGAATTTATTTATTTTTTTCAAAAAATTTCATTTTCCGCAAACTTCTGACAAAAAATAAAAACTTCCATGAACTCACTATGCCCCTCAGTTAATACCTTGGGGTGTCTACTTTCCAAAAAGGGGTCACTTGTGGGGTATTTATACTGCCCTGGAATTTTAGGGGCCCTTAAAGCGTGAAAAGTAGTTTTGAATCCAAATGCGTAAAAATGCCCTGTGAAATCCTAAAGGTACTCAATGGAATTAGGGCCCCTTTGCGCATCTTGGCTGCTTTCTTGTGTCACACATGTGGTATTGCTGTACTTAGGAGAAGTAGGGCAATGTGTTTTGGGGTGTATTTTTACATATACCCATACTGTGTGTGAAAAATCTCTGTAAATGACAACTTTTTCAATTTTTTTATACAAAGTTGTCAATTTACAGATATATTTCTCTCATCCAGCATGGGTATATGTAAAAATACACGAAAAAACACATTGCCCTACTTCTTCTGAGTACGGCGATACCACATGTGTGACACTTTTTTGCAGCCAAGATGCGCAAAGAGGCCCTAATTCCAATGAGTACCTTTTTAGGAGGGCATTTTTAGGCATTTGGATTCCAAACTTTAGGGCCCCTAAAATTCCAGGGCAGTATAAATACCCCACAAGTGACCCCATTTTGGAAAGAAGACACCCCAAGGTATTCCGTGAGGGGCATGGCGAGTTCATAGAATATTTTTTTATTGGCACAAGTTAGCGGATATTGACTTTTTTTCCTCACAAAGACTCTCTTTCCGCTAACTTGTGACAAAAAGTTCAATCTTTCATGGACTCAATATGCCCCTCAACGAATACCTTGGGGTGTCTTCTTTCCAAAATGGGGTCACATGTGAGGTGTTTGTACTGCCCTGGCATTTGAGGGTCTCCGCAATCATTACATGTATGGCCAGCTTTAGGAGTTTCTGCTATTCTCCTTATATTGAGTATATAGGTAATGAGATTTGTTTTTCCATTTAGCCTCTGGGCTGAATGAAAAAATGAACGGCACAGATTTCTTCATTCGCATCGATCAATGTGGATAAAAAAATCTCTGCCAAAAAATATGCAAGAAAAAAAGAAAAGAGGGGCCTTGCGATTGCCAGTACATAGGGGCCCAAACATCCATACCCACTTCAGCTCCTATGTCCTGGCAAACGTGATGTCTCCATTCACACCGATCAATCGATCATTGTGGAAGAAGACATCTTTGCCAGATTTTTGATACAAAGTGTTTGCCAAAGCATATGAACTCCAACACCTCTCCTCAGCTCATATGCCTGTATGCCTGGGCAAACGTACCTGTACTGCGGAGAAGAAATCTCGTCCTGCAGCGCCGCATACACAGACTTCACATGTAAACTGACAGCAGCGCAATGCTACTCTCAGAATGCACATGAGTAGAGATGAGCGAACATTTAAAAAAAGTCCGTTGTTCGGGGTTCGGGTGGTGGTTAATTGCGCATCCCGTTATGGATTCCACAATACCGCATATGGAATCCATAAGGGGCGGCTGCCACCAACCCGAACTGTAGAACAGCTGAAGGACCTGGCGTGACGTCACTGTCATGTGATCAGTGCAGGGGGCGTGGCTCAGCACGGATCAAATCCCGTGCTGAGCCACGCCCCCTGCACTGATCACATGACAGTGACGTCACGCCAGGTCCTTCAGCTGTTCTACAGTTCGGGTTGGTGGCAGCCGCCCCTTATGGATTCCATATGCGGTATTGTGGAATCCATAACGGGATGCGCAATTAACCACCACCCGAACCCCGAACAATGGACTTTTTTTAAATGTTCGCTCATCTCTAGTAACAAGCCGTTTGGGGAAGCCCCGGCGACTAGGTCGCGCGGTGCCACAGCAGCCAATCTGTTCTAGGAACAAATGCCTGAAGAGTGACACACTTGTGTAGAAATTGTCCACATAAAGATGGTACCCCTTGCCAAATAAGGGTGACACCAAGTCCCAGACTGTCTTCCCACTGCTTCCCAGGTAGTCAGGGCAACCCACCGGTTCCAGGGTCTGATCTTTATCCTCATAGACACGAAATTTGTGCATATAGCCTGTGGCCCTTTCACAGAGCTTATACAATTTGACTCCATACCGGCACCCGGTAAAATGTATTAGGGACTCGTCTACGCAGATGTTTTGCTCAAGGGTATACAATCTGCAAATTTAGTGTTAAAGTGGTCTATGAGGGGCCGAATTTTGTAGAGCCGGTCAAAAGCTGGGTGGCCTCTGGGACGAGAGGTGCTGTTGTCACTAAAGTGCAGGAAACGCAGGATGGTCTCAAATCGTGTCCTGGACATGGCAGCAGAGTACATGGGCATGTGATGAATTGGGTTCGTGGACCAATATGACCGCAATTCATGCTTTTTTGTTAGGCCAATGTTGAGGAGAAGGCCCAGAAAAGTTTTAATTTTGGAAACTTGAACGGGTTTCCACCGGAAAGACTGGGCATAAAAGCTTCCCGGGTTGGCGGTTATAAATTGAGTGGCATACCGGTTTGTTTCTACCACGACTAGGTCAAAGAGCTCCGCAGTGAAGAACAGCTCAAAAAACCCGTGCTGATCTGATCTGAGCTGTCTCCACCCGAACTCCTGACTGGGCGGTGAAAGGAGGAACTAATGGTGCGGCTGAAGATGGGGGCTGCCAATCAGGGTTTGCCAGCACCTTAGGGACTCTAAGGGTTCTTCGGGCCTATCTGTGCGGTGGCTGCGACGGGGGAACTACTACACGTGCCACCGTACCAGCTACAACTGCCCTTCTGGTGCTCGCCACCTCCCCTATGTTCTACGGCAGTGCTGGTACTAGGTCCAGGATGGGCTGCGCTGCTGGTGTATGCCTCACCACGTAATCCGACAGCGCCAGCCCCAATCTGCTGCCCTTGAAGCGGATCCTGCACAGCCTGTGGTCTAGCAACACGGGGCCGGCTACGCCTGTTGGTATTAGGGACCTCAACCTCATCGTCCGAACTTTGGGTCCGACTGCCACCGCTTTCTACAGGTTCGTATTTTGACCCACTGGATTCGTCAGATGAGGGTTCCTATTCCTCATCCGACTGGGTCAGTATCCTGTAGGCCTCTTCAGACGAATACCCCTTACTTGCCATTTGGACAACTAAAGTAAGGGGGTATTCCCTGAGACTACCCAAGAAAAAAAGCAAGCCTGTCTTACAAATGGGAGGCTAGCGAAGTACAGGAAGCCGCTGCGATTGATAAAAAATATCAAAACTGATTTTTTTTTTATCGCCGCAGCGCTTGTGTAGTGATTGTGCAGTGATAAAAAAAAAAAATTGTCACTGCGGTGGGGCAGGTGTGGGTGAACGCACGTGTGGGCGACGGATCAGGCCTGATCGGGCAAACACTGTATTTTGGGTGGAGGGTGACTAAGGTGACACTAATACTATTATAGATCTGACTGATCAGTTTTGATCACTTACAGATACTATAAAGTACCAACGCTGATTAGCGATACGCTAATCAGCTAATCAGTGACTACGGTGCGGTGGGCTGGGCGCTAACCGAAGCCAACTACCTACCAAAGAGTGCCTAAACTAAGCTAAACCTAAAAGTCAAAACTGGTGGAAAAAAACAAAACAAAAAAAAAAAAAAGTGACACTGATCACTTTTTTCCCTTTCACTAGTGATTGACAGGGGTGATCAAGGGGTTAATTGGGGTGATGGGTGGGTGATCAGGGGCTAATTGTGTAGGTGCTTGGTGTACTCACAGTCACATGTGCTCTCTGCTGGGACCAACCGACGAAAAGGACCCAGCAGAGAGCACAGAAGCCATTTAGCACATTATATTTATAAATATAATGTGTTAGATGGCTTGTGATTCCATTTTTTAAAAGTGATCAGCCTGCCAGCGCTGATCATTTGCTGGCAGGCTGATGACCAACTCCTTTCAAATGTTTTACCGCCGCGCAGCGACTCGCGAGAAGACGCGCCGATGCGTCCAGGAGGTACATCCTGGCCGCCCGCAGGACGCATCCCTGCGTTAGGCGGTCGGGAGGTGGTTAATGTACTGGATATAGAGAAATAAAAAATTTGGGCAATACACTAGACCACAGATAATTACATTTTTACACTACACACTGTATTGGCTTGCTTTAATGTACTGGATACAGAGAAATACAAATTTTCAGCACTACTCTAGGCCACAGATAATGACATTTTTATATTACACACTGTATTGGCTTGATATAATGTCGAACCCAAACTTCCAGGTGTCCGCTCAACTCTAGTCCCTAGATATGAGCCAGATTATTAAAGACAGTCTGCAGATGATGTACACGATATGTCACTAATATGTACAAAATAAAAATATCTTGCTTCTGTGGACCACACCCAGTAGTCATTAAAAGGCATTGTGGGGTCTTTGAAAAGCTTTTGGTATTGAATAATGAAAATTTGTCTCCCTGCACTATCTGTCCCTTCCTTAGCACGGATGTCCTTGACACTGCTGTTAAATATATTGTTGATCTAAAACACACACACACACACACACACAGTAGTCCTTAAAAGGATTTTGGGCCTTTGAAAAGCTTTATCTAACTAAAATAGCTGAAATTCACTCCCTGCTCTGTCTTTGCCTTCCTTCCCATACATGCGTCATCAGGTGCTATATAACCTACGATGATGCGTTCCAGCCAGCCAATCACTATAATGCCAGCAGCTAACATGGCTACTGCCCTTATAGTGAGGGCAGTACTTACCTGCATCTTTATTGGCTGCTTAAAACAAACGAAACATGCAGGGCGGAGACTCGAGCATTCCGCTCGAGCACATGAGATACTCGACCCAGTACCGCCATGTGCTGAACATAGCGATGCTCGAGCTGAACCGGTACTCGGCCGAGTATGCTCGCTCATCACTACTTAGAAGTTTAGAAGCAAATCTTGTAATTTTTTGGAAAATTTCCAAAACCCACTTTTTAAGGACCAGTTCATGTTTGAAGTAATTTTGTAAGGCTTACATAATAGAAACCACCCGTAAATAACCCCAATAACCCCAAACAAAACTCAATATTTATTGGCCTGGTTCTGTAGTTTATAGAAACACCCCATATGTGGTCGTAAACTGCTGTACGGGCACATGGCAGGACACAGAAGGAAAGGGATGCAACATGGTTTTTGAAAGGCAGATTTCACTGGGATAATTTTAAGTTGCCATGTCACATTAGAAGACCCCGCGATGCACCCCTAGAGTAGAAACTCCAAAAAAGTGACCCCTTTTTGGAATATACACCCCTTAAGGTATTAAAAACTGATTTTACACACTTTGGTAAGCCTTTAGGTGTTCCACAAGAATTAAAGGAAATAGTAGATGAAATTTAAGAATTTCACTTTTTGGCCGATTTTCCTTTTCAATCCATTTTTCCCAGTAACAAAGCAAGGGTTAATAGCCAAACAAAACTCACTGTTTATTGCCCTGATTCTGTAGTTTACAGAAACACCCCATATGTGGTTGTAAAATGCTGTACGGGCACACGGCAGGGCACAGAAGGAAAGGAACGCCATATGGATTTTGGAGGGCAGATTTCACGAGGATAATTTTAAGTTGCCATGTCACACTTGAGTAGAAACTCCAAAAAAAGACCCCATTTTGGAAACTACTAAATAAGGTGCCAGTTTTGTTAGGTACTATTTTAGGGTACATATGATTTTTGGCTGCTCTATATTACACTTCTTGTGAGGCAAGGCGAAGGCTGTTTTGGCGAAGTTTTATTTTTGGTTATTTACAGTGTTTATCTGACAGGTTAGATCATGTGTTATTTTTATAGAGCAGGTTGTTACGGACGCGACAATACCAAATATGATTTTTTGGGTTGTTTGTTTCAGTTTTATATAATAAAGTATTTTTTAAAAAAAAGATTTTTTAGTGTCTCCATATTCTAAAAGCTATAGTTTTTATTTTTATTTCTTGGACAACTGTCTTATGTAGGGTCTCATTTTTTTTCGGTATGAGATGACTGATTGGTACCATTTTAGGGTGCATATGACTGATCGCTTTTTACGGTGTTCACCTGGGGGGTTAGTCATGTGTTTTTGTTTTTTAGAGCGGGTTGTTACGGACATGGCGATACCTAATATGTCTTTTTTTTTTACATTTCACACAATAAAAGCATTTTTGAAACAAAAAAAAAAATCATGTTTTAGGCCTTATTCACACGTCCGTAGTGTTTTGTGAATCCGCAACACACCTTGCCACCAGCCCTATAGAGATGCCTATACTTGTCCGCAATTGCGGGCAAGAATAGGACATGCTCTATATTTTTGCGGAGCCGCCGTCCGGAAGATCGGCGACGCGCTCCGCAAATGCGGAGGGCACAGTGTGTGCTCTCCGAATCCATCACGTCCCCATTCAAAAGGAATGGGTCCGCAGCCATTCTGCAGATTTGTGGAACGGGTGTGGACGAACATTGCGGACGTGTGAATAGGGCCTTTATCCATAGTCTGAGAGCCATAGTTTTTTTTATTTTTTGGGCGATTGTCTTAGGTAGGGGCTAATTTTTTGCGGGATAAGGTGACGGTTAGATTGGTACTATTTTGGGGGGGGATACGCCTTTTTGATCGCTTGGTGTTACACTTTTAGTCAAGTAAGGTGACAAAAAATTTTTAGCACAGTTTTTATTTTATTTTTTTGACGGTATTTACCTGAGGGGTTAGTTCATGTTATATTTTTATAGAGACGGCCGATATGGACGCGGTGATGCCTAATATGTCTGTTTTTCTATTTTTTTCCTATTTTTATTTTTTTTACAATTTTATGTTTCATTTTGGGAAAGGGGTGTTTTTTTTTACTTGAATTTTTTTTTTTACCTTTTCTTTACTTTTTATTTTTGTCCCACTCTGGGACTTCAACTTCTGGAGTCTGATCCCCTTTACAATGCATTAGAATACTTCTGTATTGTAATGAATTGGCTGTAAGTGTATTACACACTGTAATACACTTACAGCTTCCTGCCTGTGAGATCCACGGGGCTGGATCTCACAGGCTCTCACTGAAGGCAGCCATAATGCCTAAGGAAGGCATAGGTCTGCCTTTCCTGCCATCGGCTGCCCATCACAGTAGCGCGGGGACCGGAAGGACACTCCACACCCATCAAGATACTGCATGTGCCGCGGTCAGCGCTGTCCGTGGCAGTGCAAGGGTTAATGTGCCTTCATCGGTATTTTCACCGATGTCGGCGTATGCAGCAGGGACTCTGCTTTCAGTGACTGCTGGGTCCGTGCCACTGATCGGGCGGGCTCAGGTCCTGCACCTGCCTGATCAACATGCCGTACATTTACATCACTGGTCCTTAAGTCACGGCCAGATATAAATAATAATAATAATACATTGTTTACATTTTCTCTATTTTTCTTCATTTAAGATATTCATATTTTTCACTTTCTTACTCTGCGTGTATACAACAAGGATTGGAGCTGTTTGTGAACCTTGTTACTTAATTTGATTTCATGCTGTTTAAAAGCTGAAACAAAATGAAAAAGGAACATGAGATTTGTTTAGATCAAACAACTGAAATACTGGAAAAGATAAGAAAAAACACATTTTGCAATATTGTTTATGGAGTCATAGAGTTCTATTCTACAACTTAAGATGGTACTATTTATTCCCTTCATGAAGAATAAAAATAAAAAGGCTACACTGCAGCATGTGTCGCAAGAAAAGAATGTCATACAACATTTCAATGTATTTTAATGGTGTTGCAATGCTGTGACTGCGATGCAACAGTTGCAAAAAATCCAAAAGAATAGAGTTTGGGCAGCTCTACACCGCTACTTACTCGTTGGGAGCACGGACGCCACTCCTCTGGTGAGCGGTTAGAACAATCTTGGAAATAAAAAATGCTGGATCCAGCTCTCCAAATCGAGTGTTCCATTATTGAAGCTTCATAAAATCTTTACACACATCAGGACAAACACCGCAATGTGACGCGCTTCAGATCTCTAAACATATGGATCCTTCATCATGACAGTTGCAAAAAATCCATCCAAGTCGCACACAAGTGTCTTCTTTTTGTGTCGTGCCACGTAGCCTTACCCTTAGGCTCTTTTCACATGGGCGAGCTTTCCGCGCGGGTGCAATGTGTGACGTGAACGCATTGCACCCGCACTGAATCCTGACCCATTAACTTCAATGGGGCTGTGTACATGAGCGGTGATTTTCACGCATCGCTTGTGCATTGCGTGAAAATCGCAGCATGCTCTATATTCAGCATTTTTCACACAATGCAAGCCCCATAGAAGTGAATGGGGTTGCTTGAAAATTGCAAGCAAGTGCGGATGTGGTGCAATTTTCCTGCATGGTTGCTAAGAGACGATCAAGATGGGGACCTGATATTTATTATTTTCCCTTATGGTTATAAGGGAAAATAGCATTCTCAATACAGTATGCTTAGAAAAATGTGGATTAAAGGGTTAAAAAAAATATTAACACCTTATCCACTTGATCGTGTAGTTGTGATCTCTTCTTTCTTCTTCAATCATATGCTGCCGGCTAAAGGACCTGTGGTGACGTCACATCACATGTTGCAATCACATGGTCCATCACCATGGTGATGGACCATGTGATGAGCGCAGTGACGTCACCACAGGTCCTTTAGCCGGCAGCTAATGATTAAAGAAGAGATCGCAACTACGTGATCAAGTGGATAAGGAGAGTACATTTTTTTTAACCCCTTAATCCACATTTTACTAAGCATTCTGTATTGAGAATGCTATAATTTTCTCTTATAACTAGTGTTGAGCAAACAGTTCGAGCATAGTTCGGGTTCGTACCGAATTTTGGGGTGTTCGGGACACGGACCAGAACATTTTATAAAAAAGTTTGGGTCCGTTGTTCGGCGATTTCTTCCCGCTTAATGAAGGGCTGCACAGCAGTCAATCAGCTAGCGTCTTACTTCTTGCCCTAAGAGCCCATCACAGCCATGCCTACTAATGGCATGGCTGTGATTGGCCAAGTGCAGCATGTGACCCAGCCTCTATTTAAGCTGGAGTCACGTAGCGCCGCACGTCACACTGCTCTGATTAGTGTAGGAAGAGGACGCAGCTTCTGTGAGGGCGAGATTAGGCAGGGAAAAGTCAACATTAGCACCTAATAAAGTGATCGATCTACAGCTGTAATTGATTCAACTTCTGCTAGTTAATTGCTCACTGGTTTTTAGGCTGCACAGAGCGTTTTTCTGTCACTCTTTTTCTGGGGTGATCGGCGGACATTTTGTGACTTGTGGTGAACCAGAACAAGCTGCCACCAAGTCCATCAATACTAGTTTTTTTTTTGTTGCTATATTCTACATCTGGGGCTTGGCTGTGCTTAATGTCACCCCTAGAAACTCAGGATAGCAATTTGTATATTTTAATAAGGGGTTAAATACAATTGCCAAAATACCAATCCCCTAAATCTGGTGTTCCAGCTTTGGCTAGCCAAGTATAATACTGTCTGCTGTTTGGCAAATGATAGATTATTTTCTGTGGTGAAATTCAATTGCCAAAATAGCAATCCCCTAAATCTGGTGTCACATCTGTGGCTGGCAAAGTATAATATTGTCCGACAAAACATATTTTGTGCTGGGGTGAAATTCAATTGCCAATATAGCAATACCATGAATCTGGTGTTCCAGCAGTTGCAGGCCAAGTGTTAATCTGTCCGTAAAAGGGTATATTACACTCAAGGTGTATATACGAGTGCTGAGAGGGTCATCCTCATTAACTTCACACGCTTCTGTGCATTTCCCATTGTATTTCTGTCCGTTAAAGGGTATATTACACAAAGTGTTAAAATACAATGGCTGAAGGCATAATCCTCCATATTTTTTCTCATGCTACTGTGCATCTCCAAGTGTTAATCTGTCCATAAAAGGATACATTTCATCCAGGGCCTAAATACTAGCCCTAAAAGAGATATTCCCCTAAATCAGTGGTTACTGCTGTGCTTGGATTAGTGTAATACGCTACATAAATAAATAGGCAGATAGTGTTCGGTGCCTGTAAAAAAAGGCCTGAATTTGAAATCAGTACATTGGGCCAAATATTTTTTTTCTTATTGTGGTGCTTGGTGAACGGTAACAATGAGGAAAACATCTAGTAAGGGATGCGGTCGTGGTGGTGTTAGTGTACCCTCTGGTGCTGGGAGAGGACGTGGCCATTCTGCCACAGCAACACGTCCTAGTGAACCAACTACCTCACGTTCCAGTACCCGCCAGAATTTACAGCGATATTTGGTGGGACCCAATGCCGTCCTCAGGATGGTAAGGCCTGAGCAAGTACAGGCGCTAGTCAATTGGGTGGCCAACAGTGGATCCAGCACGTTTACATTATCTCCCACCCAGTCTTCTGCAGAAAGCGCACAGGTGGCACCTTAAAACCAAGCCCATCAGTCTGTCACATCACCCCCATGCATATCAGGGAAACTGTCTGAGCCTCAAGTTATGCAGCGGTCTCTTATGCTGTTTGAAGACTTTGCTGGCAGGGTTTCCCAAGGGAATCCACCTAGCCCTTCCACAGTGGTGGAAGACATAGAATGCACTGACGCACAACCACTGATGTTTCCTGATGATGAGGACATGGGAATACCACCTCATCGGAGTCCAAACGTCTCTGATGATGACGAAACACAGGTGCCAACTGCTGCCTCTTTCTGCAGTGTGCAGACCGAACAGGAGGTCAGGGAGGAAGACTGTGTGGAAGACGATGCAGGGGACAATGAGGTCCTAGACCCCACATGGAATGAAGGTCGTGCCACTGACTTTCATAGTTCAGAGGAAGAGGCAGTGGTGAGACCGAGCCAACAGCGTAGCAAAAGAGGGAGCAGGGGGCAAAAGCAGAACAGCCGCCACCAAGAGAGTTTTCCTGCTACTGGCCACCGACACCAGGGACCGAGCACCCCAAAGGCAGCTTCAAGGAGTTCCCTGGCATGGCACTTCTTTAAACAATGTGCTGACGACAAAACCCAAGTGGTTTGCACGCTGTGCCATCAGAGCCTGAAGCGAGGCATTAACGTTGTGAACCTTAGCACAACCTGCATGACCAGGCATCTACATGCAAAGCATGAACTGCAGTGGAGTAAACACCTTAAAAGCAAGGAACTTACTCTGGCTCCCCCTGCTCCCTCTTCTGCTGCTGCCTCGGCCTCTTCCTCCGCCTCAGGAGGAATGTTGGCACCTGCCGCCCACTAAACAGAGGATGTGCCACCGACACCACCACCTGCGTCACCATGGATCTCCACCATGTCACACGGCAGTGTTCAGCTCTCCATCTCACAAACCTTGGAGAGAAAGCGTAAATTCCCACCTAGCCACCCTCGAGCCTTGGGCCTGAATGCCAGCATTTCTAAACTACTGGCCTTTGAAATGCTGTCATTCAGGCTGGTGGACACAGACAGCTTCAAACAGTTGATGTCCATGGCTGTCCAATAGTATGTTCTTCCCAGCCGCCACTACTTCTCCAAGACAGCCGTGCCTTCCCTGCACAACGAAGTATCCGATAAAATCAAGTGTGCACTGCGCAACGCCATCTGTGGCAAGGTCCACCTAACCACAGATACGTGGACCAGTAAGCACGGCCAGGGACGCTATATCTCCCTAACTGCACACTGGGTAAATGTAGTGGCGGCTGGGCCCCAGGCGGAGAGTTCCTTGGCGCACATCCTTCTGCCGCCAAGGATCGCAAGGCATCATTCTTTGCCTCCTGTAGCCTCCTCCTCATACTCGGCTTCCTCCTCCTCTGCTTCCACCAGCTCATCGAGTCAGCCACACACCTTCACCACCAACTTCAGCACAGCCCGGGGTAAACGTCAGCAGGCCATTCTGAAACCCACACCGCGCAGGTGTTTTGGCGGGGTATTGAACAACAGACCGGCGAGTGGTTTCTGCCGGTGGGCCTCAAGCCAGGCCTGGTGGTGTGCGATAATTTATGAAATCTCGTCGCAGCTCTGGGACTAGCCGGTTTGACGCACATCCCTTGACTGGCGCATGTGCTGAATTTGGTGGTGCAGAAGTTCATTCACAACTACCCCGACATGTCAGAGCTGCTGCATAAAGTGCGGGCCATCCGTGCGCGCTTCCAGCGTTCACATCCTGTCGCTGCTCGCCTGTCTGCGCTACAGCGTAACTTCGGCCATCCCGCTCACCGCCTCATATGCGACGTGCCCACAAGGTGGAACTCCACCTTGCACATGCTGGAGAGTCTGTGTGAGCAGCAGCAGGCCATAGTGGAGTTTCAGCTGCAGCACGCACGCGTCAGTCACACTGCGGAACAGCACCACTTCACCACCAATGATTGGGCCTCCATGCGAGACCTGTGTGCCCTGTTTTAAGTACTTCACCAACATGGCCAGTGGCGATGACATCGTTATCAGCGTTACAATACCATTTCTATGTCTCCTTGATAAAACGCTTAGGGCGATGATGGAAGAGGAGGTGGCCCATGAGGAGGAGGAGGAGGATGATGAGGGGTCATTTTTATCACTTTCAGGCCAGTCTGTTAGAAGTGGCTCAGAGGAAGGTTTTTTACAGCAGCAGAGGCCAGGTACAAATGTGGCCAGCCAGGGCCCACTACTGGAGGACGAGGAGGATGAGGAGGAGGTGGAGGAGGATGAGGATGAAGCAGGTTCACAGCGGGGTGGCACCCGACACAGCTCAGGACCATCACTGGTGCGTGGCTGGGGGGAGAAGGAGGACGATTACGATACGCCTCCCACAGAGGACAGCTTGTCCTTACCTCTGGGGAGCCTGGCACACATGAGCGACTAAGTGCTGCAGTGCCTGTGCAACGACAGCAGAGTTGCCCACATTTTAACGTGTGCGGACTACTGGGTTGCCACCCTGCTGGATCCCCGGTACAAAGACAATGTGCCCACCTTACTTACTGCACTGGAGCGTGATAGGAAGATGCGCGAGTACAAGCGCACGCTGGTGGACGCGCTCCTGAGAGCATTCCCAAATGTCACAGGGGAACAGGTGGAAGCCCAAGGCGAAGGCAGAGGAGGAGCAAGAGGTCGCCAATGCATCTGTGTCATGGCCAGCTCCTCTGAGGGTAGGGTTAGCATGGCAGAAATGTGGAAAAGTTTTGTCTCCACACCACAGCCAACTGCACCACCACTTGATACGGAACATGTTAGCAGGAGGCAGCATTTCACTAACATTGTTGAACAGTACGTCTGCATACCCCTCCACGTACTGACTGATGGTTCGGCCCCATTCAACTTCTGGGTCTCCAAATTGTCCACGTGGCCAGAGTTAGCCTATTATGCCTTAGAGGTGCTGGCCTGCCCGGCGGCCAGCGTTTTGTCTGAACGTGTATTCAGCACGGCAGGGGGCGTCATTACTGACAAATGCAGCCGCCTGTCCACAGCCAACGTGGACAAGCTGACGTTCATAAAAATGAACCAGGCATGGATTCCACAGGACCTGTCCCTCCCTTGTGCAGAATAGACATTTATAACTGCCTCCCCCACAACCATGTATTCTTGTACTCCGGGGCACTTCTTTAACTTTACCATGATCTTGCGGTGCAACCCAAAGTTGAATAAACCTCTCCTGAATCTGGGCGCCGGGGCCTAAATAACTGAAAGTGGCCTTCTCCAGTGGTGGGTGATATGACGCATGATTCTCTGCTATGGGACCTCTCTCCAATTGATATTGGTTAATTTTTATTTATTTTATTTTAATTCATTTCCCTATCCACATTTGTCTGCAGGGCATTTACCTACATTTTGCTGCCCTCTAGCCCTTTCCTGGACTATTTTACAGCCTTTTTAGTGCCTAAAAGTTCGGGTCCCCATTGACTTCAATGGGGTTCGGGATAAAGTTCGGGTCGAGTTCGGATCCCGAACATTTTTGGGAAGTTCGGCCGAACGTCTCGAAACCGAACATCCAGGTGTTCGCTCATCTCTACTTATAATCATGTTATAAGGGAAAATAATAAAATATACAGAATACTCAACCCAAACCCGAACTTCAATTAAGAATTTCTGGTTTGGGTCTGGGTACCAAACATGCAGATTTTTCCCATGCGCGTGCAAAACGCTTTGCACTCGCACAGAAAAATCTCATATTTTCCAGCATGTTTGCCCACATCGCACCCGGAATGGCAGTATGAAAGAGGCCTTACAGGTTTGATTTACTACAGGAAGTAAGGTTTAAAAAAAACAGTTACATGATCTATCGGCATGAACTAAAACCCTTAAAGGGGTTGTCTGGTTCCGGATACTGATGATCTATCTTCAGGGATGATCTGACTCCATGCACCCCTGCTGATCAGCTGTTTGAAGAAACCACAATGATCATATTAGTCCTGCCTTCTTTTTAATGTTTACCCGCTCGCCATCAACATTGCAGCAGTGGGCATTGCAATTACTTCTTCCCGTTCACATGAATGGGATGGAGTGCAACTACAACTGAATGAGATGGAGGACCTATAATAACTAAATATTAGGGTTGAGTGAACCCGAACTGTAAAGTTTGTGTTCGTACCAAACTTTAGAGTTTTTGGTACCCGAACCCCAACCCGAACATTTCGTAAAAGTTCTGGTTCGAGTTTGGTGTTCGCTGATTTAATAGCACTTGTTGAAAGGCTGCAGGGCGCCAATTAACAAGTGTTTAACTAGTTTACCCTTAGAAGCCATCACAGCCATGCCTACTAATGGCATGGCTGTGATTGGCCAAGTGCAGCATGTGACCCAGCCTCTATATAAGCTGGAGTCATGTAGCGCCATATGTCACTCTGCTCTTACTAGTGTAGGGATAGGATGCTGCTGCTGTGAGGGAGAGATTAGGAAATAATCTGGTATCAAAGCGTGGTGTTAAGTCTGTGATCTACAGCGATTATTTTTGTGGGTGCTCTGCTACAGTTTTTTACCCATGAGCCCAGTGACACAGAAAAATAAGTTTAATCCGTCTGTTAGTTAGGTGGGTGTCGGCAGCCATTTGTGTGCATGTGTGCCAGGGACAATATTTTAATCCAGTTCTTTTACTTCAGTGGGCAACATATACACACTTTTTAAGTGCACCTGCACTGCATATGTGCCAGGGGAAGGGAGAAATATAGTTAATCCGTCTGATTTTAGGGACCTAAATGTTGTTCTGTAAAGTACCCCTGTGCTCTGTGCTGCATATGTCAGTGTCATTAATTCAGTAAATCCATCTGTTAGATTCTGGGCTGACAAATCATTATTTTTTTGCTAAAAAGTATGTTTGCTATGTGAACTGCATTTGTGATAGTGAAAGAAACTTTGTTAAATCCATCTGTTTCACTGTGAGTGAAAAAAATCTTTTTTTTCCCTATAAGGTACCTTTGGGGCCTGTACTGCAAATCTGATAGTAAAATAAAATCAGTAAATACAACTGACATTGCTGGTGAAAAAAAAACGCTAAATTTTGGGCACAAAGTACATTTGCGCCCTGCACTGCACTAGTGATAGTGAAAGAAATTCATTTAAATCCATCTGCTTCATTTGTGGGTGAAAAAAAACATATATATCTTTTTTTTAATAAACTCCCTTTTCTGCCTGCACTGCAACTGTGTTAGTGAAAAATGATCAGTAAATCCATCGGTTACTGCAAATTTAATTAAATAAATTCATTTAAATCCATCTGTTTCATTTGTTGGTGAAAAAAAACATACCTGCATACCTGACTTGGAAATACATTCAGGAAATTTGGTGGCATTCAGATTGTTGGCTGATCTGTACCCCTTCTTTCTTTCAAAGTACACCTGCACTGCATAACAGACAGGGAACTTAATTCATTACAATTGGCAGTTACATTGTTGCCTGACATAAAAGCCTTTTTTGGTTATGAAGCCAAAGGTAGTCGCCAACGACAATTTTTTTTTTTTTGTCATTTTTTAAATAAATTGGGGTAGACCCCAAAACTTTGGGAAATATAAAAAAGAAAACAAAGAGTAAGTGCGCTGCAGTATAACAATGGTTGGGTGAGGCTGGTATACATGTCTATTCTGCATAAGGTACTAACAAGTCCTGTGGGATCCATGCCTGGTTTATTTTAATGAACGTTAAATTGTCCATGTTGGCTGTCGCCAGGCGGGTGCGCTTGTCTGTGATAATACCCCCAGGCATGCTAAACACACATTCAGAGAATACACTGGCTGCAGGGCAGGCAAGCACCTCCAAGGCATAAAGGTGAAGCTGAGGCCATGTCCCCAATTTGGAGACCCAGAAGTTGAATGCGGCAGACCCAGTGGCATAGCTAGAAATGACTGGGCCCAACAGCAAATTTTTGAATGGGGTCCCCCTCCCCCAGTAATTTTTTTGCAACCCCTTCCTTTCTTGCCGCCCCCATTCCTGTGGCTACTAAAGATCGCTCTCTCAGACCAGGCCCGGCAGCTGTTCTATACGTTTTCTACACTGTTTATATTGCCACTGTATACAATTTAATTGTATATTACTGTTGAGGGGGCCCTGACAAAGTCAGTCCTCCTCCTCCTGGATGGGCCCCTTCTGGGTCAGGGCCCCAAAGCAGCCGCTTTCCCTGTTTCCCCTGTAGCTACAACCCTGGGCAGACCCATCAGTCAGTACGTGTAGCTGTGTGCACAGATACTATTGGTGGTGACAAAGCTTTTCCACATTTCGGCCATGCTAACCCTGCCTTCTGAGGTGCGGGCAGTGACCCAGCTGCATTGGAGATTTCTTCCTCCTCCTCCTCTGCTTTAGCCTTGTGCTTCCACTGAGCCCCCGGTGTCAGGCGTGAATGCCATCAGCAGCGCGTCTACCAGCGTTGGTGTTGGCACATTGTCCTTGTAAAGGGGATCCAGCAGGGTGGCCACCCAGTAATGTGCACATGTTAGAATGTGGGCAACCCGGCTGTCATTGTGCAGGCACTGCAGCATGTAGTCGCTCATGTTTGCCAGGCTCCCCAGAGGCAACAACAAGCTGTGCTCTGTGGGAGGTGTATCATCTGTATAGTTTGTATAGTTTGTTACGATTTCTAATAAGAAGTCCTGATAACCGTGGAAATGATACCCAACAATCTAACTGACAAATTTAATAAAATTATTTGCCTGTTACATCTGCAGCTCAGGCCAAAGGGGTCCATGAGCACCAATAAAAGTGAATTTCTCCCACCAGAATCTAAGAGCTGAATTAACTGAATTGATTTTCACTGTCAGGTGTTCAGGAATTTCTGCACCACCAAATTCAGCATATGCGCCAGGCAAGGGATGTGTGTCAAACCGGCTAGGCCCAGAGCTGCAATGAGATTTTGCCCATTATCGCACACCACCAGACCGGGCTTGAAGCTCAGTGGCCCCAACCACTCATCGGTCCGTTGTTCCATGCCTGTCCACAGCTGCTGCACGGTGAGGGGTTTGTCCCCCAAACAGATCAGTTTCAGAACAGCCTGCTTTCATTTCCCCCTGGCTGTGCTGATGTTGGTGGTGAAGGTGTTACGCTGAGCGGATGAGGAGGTGGTAGAGGAGGAGGAAGCAGAGTAGGAGGATGAGGAGGCAAAGAGAAATGCCCTGCAATCCTCTGGCCCGGAAGGACATGCGCCAAACTGCTATCCACCTCTGGCCCAGCCGCCACTACATTTACCCAGTGTGCTATTAGGGAGATATAACTTCCCTGCCCCTGCTTACTGGTCCATGTAATAGTGGTTATGTGGACCTTTTCCACAGATGGCATTGCGCAGTGTACACCTGATGTTGTCCACCACTTGGTTGTGCAGGGAAGAGATGGCTCGCCTGGAAAAGCAATGGTGGCTGGGTACCACGTACTGTGGGACAGCCACTGCAATAAGTTTTTTAAAAGTCTTTATCCATCTCCACCAGACAGAATAACAGAAGTACCAGGAATTTTAAAATCCTGGGATTCAGGGCCAGGGATCGCGGGTGGGTAGGGGGGTACTTCCTCTTTCTATTTCTCTTTCTTTCCAGTGTTTGGGAGATGGACATATGAACGCTTTCATGGGATAGTTTGGAGATGCTTGGTGACGGTGAAAGATGTGATGGCGTTGCTGCCACATCCTCTGTTTGCGGGGTGGCAGGTGCCACTGTCACTCACTTGTGCTCTGGTTTAGAACGTTTATTTTTAATTATGTATTTTCTGTTATTTTAAGTTAATCCAAATTTGTTTGCAGGAAACTTGTCCTACTCTTACCCCCATTTTGCTTAGTTTTCCAGCCCTCTTGCCCCCAAATAATGGCATTGTTGCAGCCGCAGTTGTAGCAGCGGCCGGAAAAATTGATGTTTTCCAGGCAGAAAAGTGACTAAATCATTGCGGATTGAACCCTTGTTGGTGGCGGAGAATTCACGAAAGTCATCCGGTATGCAGACATTAAATACAGCAGCGTGGGGACCATTTTGAGGCCAAGGCATGTAATCATCAGGCCTTTTTTACTCAAACGTATCCCCCACTGTCAGTCCCTTCGGGATCCATGCCTCATTCATCTTTATAAAGGTGAGGTAATCCACACTTTTTTGACCGAGGCAACTTCTTTTGTCAGTGACAATGCCTCCTGCTGCACTGAAGGTCCTTTCTGACAGGACACTTGAAGCAGGGCAGGCCAGAAGTTCTATCGCAAACTGGGATAGCTCAGGCCACAGGTCAAGCCTGCACACCCAGTAGTGAAGGGGTTTATCGCTCCTCAGAGTGTCGATATCTGCTGTTAAGGCGAGGTAGTCTGCTACCTGTCGGTCGAGTCGTTCTCTACGGCTGGATCCCGAAGGGCTGTGGCGATGTGTAGGATTGAAAAATCTCTGCATGTCCTCCATTAACAACACATCTTTAAATCGTCCAGTCCGTGCCGCCATGGTAGGAGGAGTATTACATTCACCTGTTCCCCTGTTAGATTCCCGTTGTGCTGCGACATACCCCTTATAGGCTGTGTAAAGCACATTTTTTAGTTTGGTTTTGAACTGCTGCATCCTTTCTGACTTTCGGTAATTTGGTAACATTTCTGCCACTTTCTGCTTATACCGGGGGTCTAGTAGCGTGGCCACCCAGTACAGGTCGTTCTCCTTCATCCTTTTTATACGAGGGTCCCTCAGACATGACAGCATGAAAGACCCCATTTGCACAAGGTTGGATGCAGAGCTACTCATTTCCCGTTCCTCGTCCTCACTGATGTCATTGACGGTCTGTTCTTCCCCCCAGCCACGTACAACACCATGGGTCCCAGATAGGTGACAACAACGAGCACCCTGGGGTGCCTGCTGTGGTTGGTCTTCCTCTCCTCCTCAAAGCCACATTCCTCCTCTGACTCTTCTTCCTCATACTCCTATTCCAGCGTTGTGATGACAAGGCTGTTTCTGGTGGTGATGGTGACCACAACTCTTCCTCTTCACGCTCATTTACAGCCTGATCCAGCACTCTTCGCAGGGCATGCTCCAGAGGAAGAAAACAAATGGGATGAGGTTGCTGATGGTGCCTTCGGTGCGACTGACTAGGTTTGTCACCTCCTCAAAAGGAAGCATGAGCCTACAGGCATTGCGCATGAGCGTCCAGTAACGTGGCAAAAAAATTTCCAGCTCTGCAGAGGCTGTCCTAGCACCCCAGTCATACAAATACTCGTTGACAGCTTTTTCTTGTTGGAGCAGGCGGTCGTACATTAGGAGTGTTGAATTCCAACGTGTCGGGCTGTTGCAAATCAAGCGCCTCACTGGCATGTTGGTTCGCCGCTGAATATCGGAAAAGTGCGCCATGGCCGTGTAGGAACGCCTGAAATGGCCACACACCTTCATGGCCTGCTTGAGGACATCTTGTAAGCCTGGGTACTTAGACACAAAGCGATGTACAATGAGATTCAACACATGTGACAACTTGCCCAAATTCAATGCCGACAACAAATTTGTTCCATTGTCACACACCACTTTGCCGATCTCCAGTTGGTGCGGGGTCAGCCACTGATCCACCTGTGCGTTCAGGGCGGACAGGAGTGCTGGTCCTGTGTGGCTGTCTGTTTTCATGCAAGTCAACCCCAAGACAGCATGAGACTGTCGTATCCGGGATGTGGAATAGCCCCTGGGGAGCTAGGGGGATTCAGTTGATGTGCAGCCAGTCACCGCAGCAGAAGAGGACTCAGCCGAGGAGGATATCGAAGAGGATAGAGTAGGAGTAGAGGAGGTGGCAGTAGGATCAACTCTTAACAGCAATATCAAGGATTGGTGTGGTTTAACCAAGAACACCTATCAAGTACAACTACTCCACACCATATCATTATAAAATTGATTTTTTATTATGCATACACATAGTAACAATCTAAGATCACAATAGTGAATGGTAACGAGAAGATAAACACATAAGCCAACATGTGCCCGGACAGAAAATACCCACAGATGATAAGATACAATTCAAATACCAAGCTTAATGGTTGTTAAATATGTCCAGAGTGTACATAAATATAAATGAGATGTCACAGGACCTAATACAACACAACGCCTGGGCATGAGTGAAATATATGTAACGCTTACATCAAGTAATAGGGGTCTGGGATCACAGCAGGCAGCACACCCAACAGCCGTTTCACACCCTCGCTTCCTCCTGGGGCGTGGCAGTAGGTGGCAGTAGGCCTGCCTGCAAGTCGTGGCGGTGTCACCAACTCTGCTGCGGAGCCACGCATTCCATGCTTGTCAGCCGTCAGCAGGTTGACCCAATGCGCAGTGTACGCGATATACCTGCCCTGACCGTGCTTTGCAGACCAGGTATCAGTGGTCTGATGGACTCTTGTCCCAACACTGTATGCCAGAGATGCCATGACTTCCTTTTCAATAACATAGTAGAGGTTTGGGATTGCCTTTTTTGAAAAAAAATTTCGTCCGGGTACCTTTCACTGTGGTGTCCCAATAGCGACAAATTTTTTGGAGGCCTCAGACTCTACCAGCTGGTATGGTAAAAGCTGGCGGGCTAAGGGTTCCGTCAAGCCAGCTGTCAGTCGCTGGGCAAGGGGGTGACTCTGACATTGGCTTTTTACGCTAAAACATTTCCTTAACAGACACCTGACTGAGGGCAGATGAGCAGGAACTGCTGAAGGTGAGAGGCGGAGTGGCGGTTGGTTGAGAGGGGGCAGGGAGGACAGCAGTGGTTGACGTGGCTGAAGATGCTGGACCAGGAGGAGCATGGTGGCTTTGAGTTTGTGTGCTGCTTGTACTCATGTATTGATCCCATAGGCGTTTGTGATGTGAGATCATGTGCCTTCGCAAAGCAGTTGTACCGAGGTGGGTGTTGGACTTCCCACGACTCCGTTTCTTTTGGCACAGGTTGCAAATGGCATTGCTGTTATCAGAGGTAGACACAAAAAAAAAATGCCACACTGCTGAGCTTTGCAATGACGGCATTCTGGTGGTGGCAACAGCATGCGTCGATTGGCGTGCTGTCTGGCTGACCTCGGGTGCCAATACATGCTGTCTGACTGTGCCACTAACTCCTTGCGATGACCTCCCCCTGCTTCCAACTTGTCTCCTCCTTCTCTCTGTCTCCCCTTCTGAACTTTCCCCCTCTTCTTTTCTTCGAGCAGGCACCCACGTGGCATCCTTGGACACATTGTCATCAACTGCTTCACTTGTATCTGACACCTCAGCAAAGGAAGCAGCAGCGGGTACAACATCATCATCATCATCATCATCACACTGTATGTCCATGTGTGTAATCCTGCCTGACTGAGACATATCCCTGTAATCTACATCTGGCAATAATGGTTGTGCATCACTAATTGCATCCAACTGATGTGTAAATAACTCCTCTGACGGATCAAGCGAAGCGGCTGTGGTGGTGGTGGCGGCGGCCAGGAGCGTGGTAACTTGAAAGCAGGTGACCGAATCTGAGCTGGAGGAGGATGGTGTGTAAAGGTTCTTAGCGGAAGCTGTGGAAGATTGGGTGTCCTGTCTAAGCCAGTCAACTATGTCATCAGAATTTTTCGGGTTCATGGTACATGGCTTCTGAACACTAGGCATTATTCCAGGGCCAGTGGAAATCACAGCACCACGACCACGACGGCCCCTGCGGAGTGGCCTTCTTCTGCCTGTCTTTTTTTTAGATAAGTGGTACTACGTACTGTGCCACCTGGTATGAGTGGTGGGCACTGGCAGTGGGCACACTACAGTCTGTGGAAGTAGGCCTGACACACACTGGCAGCAGGCAAGCAACTGAAATTACACTAAAGTGTAAAAATTAAATGCCTTTTTTTGATGCAAAGTCCTGTGCCAAACGGGATGAGTGGTGGGTACACTACAGTCAGTGGAAGTCGGCCTGACACACACTGGCAGCAGGCAAGCAACTGAAATTACACTAAAGTGTAAAAATGAAATGCCTTTTTTTGGTGCAAAGTCCTGTGCCAAACGGGATGAGTGGTGGGCACTGGCAGTGGGCACAGTACAGTCTGTGGGCCTGCAGCTCCTCACACACAGGCAGACCAGGCAACTGCAATATAAAATTATATATATCTCTAGAGAGAGAGAGGAAAAAGAAAAAGCAGACTAATGTAGCAGCCCTAAAAAGGGCTTTTTGGGGTGCTGTCAGGACGCTGTCCTTACAGCAGAGATCAGATGAGTCTTTCAGGACTGGAGTGGAAACTGAATACACTAGCCTAGCTATCGATTTCCCAATTAAATCAGCAGCAGCTACACTGTCCCTCCTCTCACTAAGACTGCAGCTTCCAAATGAATCTAAAATGGATGCTGTTCAGGAGATGGGAGGGTTTGGGAGGGAGGGTATGCTGCTGATTGGCTGGAATGTGTCTGCTGACTGTGAGGTAAAGGGTCAAAGTTTGCTCAAAGATGATGTATAGGGTGCGGACCGAACATCGCATATGTTCGCACGCCGCGGCGAACGCGAACAAGCTTGTTCGCCGGCAGATAGTTCGGGCCATCTCTGCTCATTATGAGCTACAAATATTTTTTTTTATTAGATTTTTTATTTATTTTTTATACACAATTCGTACAGTTCAGTTCTTATCTTTCTGATATGAATGTAGCTTAAATCAGTGTTTATGACCTCTTAGTTATTTAGAGATATGAGTTATTAGATGACATAAAGTGAAAGTAGGATGCATACAACTAGAAAAATAGTTAACCCTTTGACTGAACAGCTAACATTTTTTGATAAAGATCAATTGAAAAAAAAGTTTACCAGAAATGAGTAAAATACAATCATAAAAAAATTGTCACCGGAGGTGTACTGTATATCTATACGTTTTTACAGTAGTAATATGTTACCCTAAGATTTAGGGTACGTTCACACGACGACACTTGTTGCTCGACATTAAGTCGCGCAACAAATAGGGCACAACTTCACTGCAACATTCATCGCGCGACATTTTGTCGCACCGATGTCGCGTCACAATTTTTATAATTGGAGTCTATGGTGTCGCATTGCGACATGTGACTGCGATGCGACAGTCACAGAAAAATTCATCTTGAATGGATTTTTCTACGACTGTCGCGTCGCAGCCGCAGCATGTCGCAATGCGACACCATAGACTCCCATTATAAAAATTGTCACGCGACAAATGTCATCGTCTAAATATACCCTTAGAGTGTATGTTCCACTGGACAAGGACCTAAGCAACTGAATACTTTTTCCTTTAAATGTTTTGGAATTTATCTGCAGAAATAACATAGCAGAACTGGGTTTGACTTTGACCATAATGCCTTGTGATTGTAATATTCTTTTTTCTAGTGTTCCATAGGGTTGTAGGTAAATCTACATGGTTGCGCCATTGGTTTAAACTAGAGTTGAGCGAACACTTGGATGTTCGGGTTCGGGATCTGAACTTGACCCGAACTTAATCCCAAACCCCATTGAAGTAAATGGGGACCCGAACTTTTGGGCACTAAAAAGGCTGAAAAATAGTCCAGTAAAGGGGTACAGGGCTGCAAAAGGCAGCAAAATGTAGGTAAATGCCCTGCAAACAAATGTGGATAGGGAAATGAATTAAAATAAATAAAAATTAACTAATATCAATTGGAGAGAGGTCCCATAGCAGAGAATCATGCGTCATATCATCCACCACTGGAGAAGGCCACTTTCAGTTATTTAGGCCCCAGCGCCCAGATTGAGGAGAGGTTCATTCAACTTTGAGTTGCACCGCAAGATCATGGTAAAGTTCAAAAAATGAGGATTTAATAAAGAAGTGCCCCGGAGTACAAGAATACATGGTTGAGTGGGAGGCAGTTATAAATGTCTATTCTGCACAAGGGAGGGACAGGTCCTGTGGGATATGAACGTCAGTTTGTCCACGTTGGCTGTGGACAGGTGGCTGCGTTTGTCAGTAATGACGCCCCCTGCCGTGCTGAATACACGTTCAGACAAAACGCTGGCCGCCGGGCAGGCCAGCACCTCCAAGGCATAAAAGGCTAGCTCTGGCCACGTGGACAATTTGGAGACCCAGAAGTTGAATGGGGCCGAACCACAGTCAGTACGTAGAGGGGTGTGCAGACATACTGTTCAACCATGTTAGTGAAATGCTGCCTCCTGCTAACACGTTCCGTATCAGGTGGTGGTGCAGTTAGCTGTGGCGTGGAGACAAAACTTTTCCACATTTCTGCCATGCTAACCATGCCCTCAGAGGAGCTGGCTGTGACACAGCTGCGTTGGCGACCTCTCGCTCCTCCTCTGCCTTCGCCTTGGGCTTCCACCTGTTCCACTGTGACATTTGGGAATGCTCTCAGGAGTGCGTCTACCAGCGTGCGCTTGTACTCGCGCATCTTCCTATCACGCTACAGTGCAGGAAGTAATGTGGGCACATTGTCTTTGTACCGGGGATCCAGCAGGGTGGCAACCCAGTAGTCCGCACATGTTAAAATGTGGGCAACTCTTCTGTCGTTGCACAGGCACTGCAGCATGTATGGGCCTGAGCTGTGTCGTGTGCCACCGCGCTGTGAACCTGCTTCATCCTCATCCACCTCCTCCTCATCCTCCAGTAGTGGGCTTTGGATGGCCACATTTGTACCTGGCCTCTGCTGTTGCAAAAAACCTCCCTCTGAGCCACTTCTAACAGACTGGCCTGAAAGTGCTAAAAATGACCCCTCATCCTCCTCCTCCTGGCTCACCTCCTCTTCAGTCATTGCCCTAAGCGTTTTTCAAGGAGACATAGAAGTAGTATTGTAACGCTGATAACGGTGTCATCGCCACTGGCCATGATGGTGGAGTACTCGAAACAGAGCACACAGGTCTCACATGGAGGCCCAATCATTGGTGGTGAAGTGGTGCTGTTCCGCAGTGCGACTGACGCGTGCGTGCTGCAGCTGAAACTCCACTATGGCCTGCTGCTGATCGCACAGTCTGGCCAGCATGTGCAAGGTGGAGTTTCACCTGGGGGGCACGTCGCATATGAGGCGGTGATCGGGAAGGCCGAAGTTACGCTGTAGCGCAGACAGGCAAGCGGCGGCAGGATGTGAACGCTGGAAGCGCGCACAGACGGCCCGCACTTTATGCAGCAGCTCTGACATGTCGGGGTAGTTGTGAATGAACTTCTGGTCGGGCTTACTGGTCCACGTATCTGTTGTTAGGTAGACCTTGGCACAGATGGCGTTGCACAGTGCACACTTGATTTTATAGGATACTTAGTTGTGCAGGGAAGGCACAGCTGTCTTGTAGAAGTTGTGGCAGCTGGGAACATACTGTGGGACATCCATTGACATCAGCTGTTTGAAGCTGTCTGTGTCCACCAGCCTGAATGACAGCATTTCAAAGGCCAGGAGATTAGAAACGCTGGCATTCAGGCCCAGGGCTTGAGGGTGGCTAGGTGGGAATTTACGCTTTCTCTCAAAGGTTTGTGAGATGTAGAGACATGAACGCTGCCGTGTGACATGGTGGAGATGCTTGGTGACGCAGGTGGTGGTGTCGGTGGAACATGCTCTGTTTGGTGGGCGGCAGGTGCCAACATTCCTCCCGAGGCGGAGGAAGAGGCCGAGGCAGCAGCAGAAGAGGGAGCAGGGGGAGCCTGAGTGAGTTCCTTGCTTTCAAGGAGTTTACTCCACTGCAGTTCATGCTTTGCATGTAGATGCCTGGTCATGTAGGTTGTGCTAAGGTTCAGAAGGTTAATGCCTCGCTTCAGGCTCTGATGGCACAGTGTGCAAACCACTAGGGTCTTGTCGTCAGCGCATTGTTTGAAGAAGTGCCATGCCAGGGAACTCCTTGAAGCTGCCTTAGGGGTGCTCAGTCCCTGGTGGCGGTGGCCAGTAGCAGGCAAACTCTTGGCGGCGGCTGTTCTGCTTTTGCCCCCTGCTCCCTCTTTTGCTACGCTGTTGGCTCGGTCTCACCACTGCCTCTTCCTCTGAACTATGAAAGTCAGTGGCACGACCTTCATTCCATGTGGGGTCTAGGACCTCATCGTCTTCCACACAGTCTTCCTCCCTGACCTCCTGTTCGGTATGCACACTGTAGAAAGACGCAGCAGATGGCACCTGTGTTTCGTCATCAGAGACGTGCGGACTCCGATGAGGTGGTATTCCCATGCCTCATCATCAGGAAACATCAGTGGTTGTGCATCAGTGCATTCTATGTCTTCCATCACTGGGTAAGGGCTTGGTGGATTCCCTTGGGAAACCCTGCCAGCAGAGTCTTCTAACAGCATAAGAGACTGCTGCATAACTTGAGGCTCAGACAGTTTCCCTGATATGCATGGGGGTGATGTGACAGACTGATGGGCTTGGTTTTCAGGCGCCACCTGTGCGCTTTCTGCAGAAGACTGGGTGGGAGATAATGTTGTGAACGTGCTGGCTCCATTGTCGGCCACCCAAATGACTAGTGCCTGTATCTTCTCAGGCCATACCATCCTTAGAACGGCATTGGGCCCCACCAAATATCGCTGTAAATTCTGGCGGGTACTGGAACCTGAGTTAGTTGGTTCACTAGGACGTGTTGCTGTGGCACAATGGTCACGTCCTTTCTCAGCACCAGAGGGTCCACTAACACCACCAAGACCGTGTCCGTGTCCCTTTCTAGATGTTTTCCTCATTGTTACCGTTCACCAAGCACCACAATAAGAAAAAAAGTATTTGGCCCAATGTATTGATTTCAAATTCAGGCTTTTTTTTTTTACAGGCACCTAACACTATCTGCCTATTTATGTACCGTATTACACTTATCCAGGCACAGCAGTAACCACTGATTTAGGGTAATATTAATTGTAGGTCTAGTATTTTGGCCCTGGATGAATGGTATCCTTTTATGGACAAATTTACACTTGGAGATGCCGAATAGCATGTGAAAAAATATGTAGGCTTATGCCTTCAGCAATTGTATTTTAACAGTTTGTGTAATATACCCTTTAACGGACAGAAATACAATGGGAGATGCACGGTAGCATGTGAACTTATTGAGGATAACCCTCTCAGCACTTGTATATACACCTTGAGTGTAAAATACCCTTTTATGGACATATTAACACTTGGCCTGCAACAGCTGGAACACCAGATTCAGGGTATTGCAATTTTGGCAATTGAATTTTACCACAAAAAATAATCTATCCTTTGCCAGACAGCAGACAGTATTACACTTGGCTAGCCAAAGCTGGAACACCAGATTTAGGGGATTGGTATTTTGGCAATTGAATTTTCCCCTTAATAAAATATAGAAATTGCTATCCTGAGTTTCTAGGGGTGACAGTAAGCACAGCCAAGCCCCTGATGTAGGATATAGCAAAAAAAAAAAAAAAAAACTAGTATTGATGGACTTGGTGCACCACAAGTCACAAAATGGCCACCGATCACCCCAGAAAAAAGTGACAGAAAAACACTGTGCAGCCTGAAAACCAGTGAGCAATTAACTAGCAGAAGTTGAATCATTCGCAGCTGTAGATGACTTTTCCCTGCCTAATCTTGCCCTCACAGAAGCCGCTTCCTCTCCCTACACTAATCAGAGCAGTGTGATGTGCGGCGTTACGTGACAACAGCTTAAATAGAGGCTGATTCACACATCACATATATATGTATCCAGAGTCAGCTTCGACTCCAAGGTACCAGTAGGAGCCGAGGCCGACTTCGGATCCAAGTTTTAAAATAGTTTCAGTTTAAAAATCAAATACCGAACGTATTTACCAAAGTCTTGCGAGAATTCAGGAGTAACTCACTTCACCTTTGAATGTCATACAGGGACATCTCATGTTTTAAAAAATGTGTAGTCCCATTTAAATGGCTTTAACAATTATTTTCACTAATTTTGAGTTAATCTACGCAACCGAAGCAGAATTTGATCTGAAATTTTGGAAAAATGTAATTCGTCGCAAAGCCAAATTTCCTTGTGGTAGCGAATCAATTTTCCTAAACTGGTGGCTGAAAATAACAAAAAGTATACTGACCTCATCCACTTGATCATGTCACCACTTGACCACATCACTGCGTGATCTCTCTGGCCACGAGGTGACATCAGTGATGACATCTCCGTGCAAGTCCAGCACAATCACAGGGTGATGTCCTCACGCTCACTGTATGTCCTTTGGAGCATTTGACAGGAGCAGATGGCCTTTCCATGATCAAGTGGATGAGGTGAGTATATTATTTTTTTTAACCCTCTGAGCACCTGAATGTAAGTCTCAGATGCCGTGATCAGTGTTGAAAGCGACATCTGAAGGGTTAAATGACAGGATTGGCACAGTCGCCTTTCCCTGTTAATGTACCCACACCATACAATGAAAAGCGAAAAAGTAATTTGCAAAGAATTACATTTCTTGACGAAGTTCAGAGAAGCTGCCGCATCAAATTTTTCTAAACTTCTCTCATCACTTATTATGGCATGTAAAATGTAATTATTATAAATGTGTTCCATAGTGCTTTAGTTAAATCTACACACACAATTCAGGACTGAAAACCACTGTGTTACAGCTATATAAATAAAAAGTAATATGGATATCTCTTGGGTAGTTGATATGATAAAAAAAATGGCATTCATGATCATTATCACATAAAATGTAATTATTACAAATGTGCAGGCTTTGTTTTTTACATGCAGTTTAACTGTGTCAGGTTTTCCTACATATTTACATATTTGCATAACAAATTTGTTAATTTGTGATACATCAATAGTCCCAAGATTATATCCTCATTTACAAGGGCCACTCATTTTATTTTTCAGACTTGCTTCAAAATAAAATACATTACTCTTTTGCACAAAGGATGAACTCTTGGACATATATTTAATTTAAATTTAGCATTGCTTATTTTTTCTTAAGGACATTTCATTTACAGCATGACTGTATAGTTGTTAGAAGTGCCATGGGCAAATCATTTGTGTTTGATGGTTGCCAATTAAGAGTCAAAAGAATTCTGCACTTTATTTCTGAAAATGTAAAAGATTTCAACTTGTCATCTTCTAGTACAGAACCCACATGACCTTTATATATCCTGGAGTGTTGATGAAATACAGTTCTTTAAAAACAAGCTTTTGTTCAAGTCTTTGAAGTGTAAGACTCATCAGCCTAAAATCACAGGTCATCATAGATTACAAAGTCAGGACAAATCTTCTGGTGATCAAAGGATAACAAGTATCTGACATATGAGAATTCTGTGTCCTACACATTTCTCGATATTTTGGTGTGTAAAAAAAAGTCACCTTATTCTATCCTATACTCTATATAAAGCAACTAACAGTCTATCCATATACCATCTAGAGGCATATCTGTAGGTTAGCCTGACCCAGGGGCATTACTGGATTCAGTGACATGCATGCATTTGTCTACATAAACAACATATAGTATTTTAATATTGTAAGTCCCATGGTGATATAGATAGTTTTGGGAATGGCACATTGAATGCCATCAGAATTTTTTTTACTGGCCTACCATTTTTGTATAAAAAACTCTCAATATTGCTGAATACAAGGCTATAATAAAACAAGTTTATATTCTTTGGCATTTATGTATCAGATGTTCAAAAAATCTACCATTTAAATTTCCCTGTGGAGATTTTTCCTATTTATAGATCCAGCCACATTGGACTAGTTTTACTCTTGACTGATTAGCTACATAATTGCCATTTAGGATTTTTGTGCAGCACATTTGCAACGTTGTACAGTACCGGCAAAGTAGATCAAAATTCTCATTTAAAAAATGCAGCAGAAAAGCTGCGGTATTACGGATTTGAAATCTGCAACATGTCAATTTATCCAGCCGAATTTACGCTTTTCAATAGATCTGCATCCGTACATGAACCCTTTAGGCCTCTTTCACACGGGCGAGTTTTCCGCGCGGGTGCAATGCGTGAGGAGGACGCATTGCACCCGCACTGAATCCTGACCCATTCAGTTCTATGGGGCTGTGCACATGAGCGGTGATTTTCACGCATCACTTTTGCGTTGCGTGAAAATCGCAGCATGTTCTATATTCTGCGATTTTCACGCAACGCAGGCCCCATAGAAGTGAATGGGATGCGGGAAATCGCAAGCATCCGCAATCATGTGCGGATGCGTTGCGATTTTCCCGCATGGTTGCTTAGCAACGGGACCCAATCTCTATTATTTCCCTTATAACATGGTTATAAGGGAAATAATAGCATTCTTAATAAAGAATGCATTGTTAAATGATGAGGAAGGGTTAAAAATAATAAAGTTAACTTACCTTAGCCACTTGATCGCGTGAGTCGCGATCTGTCCTCTCTTTCCCTGCAGCATCGATGATCTAAGGACCTGTGATGACGCCACATCACATGGCCCATCACATGGTCCATCACTATGGTGATGGAGCATGTGATTGGTCCATGTGACCATGTGACATCATCCAAGGTCCTTAATCACTATCCTCAGGCTGTGGATAATGCTTAGTGACCTTGGATGATGTCACGTGGTCACATGGACCAATCACATGCTCCATCACCATAGTGATGGAGCAGGTGATTGGGCCATGTGATGCTGTGACATCATCACAGGTCCTTTACATCTTTCAAGCTAACGGAGAGGAGGCCGGGCTTCGCGATCAAATGGACCAGGTAAGTTATGATTAGTTTATTTTTTTAACCCATTCTGCACCGGGTTCAACATTAGGGAGATGGCCAAGGGTATTATTTTACATTATAACTATGTTATAATGTGAAATAATACCAGTGGGACAATTTCTGACCCAAACATGCACTTCTGTGAAGAAGTGCAGGTTCGGGTCTGGGTACCAAAAGTGCCGATTTTTCTCCCGCGCGTGCAAAACGCATGACAGCGCTTTGCACTCGCAGGGAAAAATCGCGGCAATTCCCGCAACGCACCCGCACTGTTTGACGGAGTGCACCCGCAACGCCCGTGTGAAAGGGGCCTTAGTGTGTTTTTTTTTCTGCTGCAGCTTAGAGGCAGAAATACTGCAGATTTTCTGCTGCTGAAAATCTGCAGCTAATCAGTCACATGTGTGTCGTCATCGGGACCGTGCCAAGGACCCACTTACTGGTCATGTCTACCTAGCAAAAGTACCCAAGCATGTAAATATGAGTGCCTAAAATGCATTAATGTACCCATCAGGATACACATAGGGGATATGTTTGATGTGTAAACATTAGAATAGACATTCCTACAACATTAAACACATTTCTAGAGCAGGGCAGTGTGTGTATGTCAATATGTGAGTGAAGGGAAAGCAATACTGGAAGAAGAGAAACTAGTCTTTTCCAGTCCTCTAAGGTGCATTGACATTGCAATGAAGAATAAAGACTGGAACTACAAGTAATATTATCTGAAATATATCAGTGATTATTACAAATATAAAGTCATATGAGGAAACTTGCATATCTAATAGATATGCAGATGTAATAGGAAATATATACTCATATACTCAATATGACATATAGATTTCTATTAAATATGAGCAAATTTCTCAACAATTCGACTCGGTCGGTTTGCCGAATTTTCTGAAAAGATTTGATTCAATCCAAATTAATTCATAGTGATTTGTGTAAAAAAACAAACAAAAAAACTATACTGTGAGTCAGTATGACACGCAGATGACAGGTGTCGCACTTAGAATCACTGCACACTTCCCTTCTTTGGGCAGTCACGGGGCCAAAACTGACCACATAACTCAAGTGTGAACTCAACCTTACAAGTCAATGTTAGCGTCAGGTATAAAGAACCGTGGAGAGGCCCAAAATCCTACTATAGCGTGGAAGAGCGCACTTCTTTTACACCGTCAGCTGATTCCACATAGATGTCTACAGAACCTGTTCTATTAAATGCTTATACAAGTAGAGCCCCCTGACAAAGTGGAGAGGGTATCAGCAGTAAGTTTGTGTTGACGCCACTGATTATTTTGCCCTTCCTCTGATCCTTTAAAACAAAGATCCCCCCCCAAAAAAAATGGATCCTGACTGTTGAGCATCCGCCTTAACTCTGTCAGCATTTGATCAGTAATCCATCAATATTGCTAATGCCAAAAAAAACAAAAAAAACAAAAAACAGGAGTGGATCCAAAACAGAGATGACAAGTGATTGGAATATTTGCATGTCTTCTATGTTTTGAACCCACTCCTGCTTTTGGCTACCAAATCATAACCCAATTCTGATGGGACCATACAGGCCTTACAGCTGCTACATAGACAGAATCCATTGTGTGTTTAATTTTTCCTTCTTTCTGACAGATCAGAAGAAGGGTCAAATAAATGGTGATGTCAAACGGGCCAAAAAGGCAAAATAGTGGCCCAGTCATGAATTGGGGAGGGTAGGAACAGCATGAGAAGTCCATAGAGTGGCCCAATAACATAGTGTGGAGGTGGCAACAGCAGCATCAGGAGACCACAGAATGGCAAGGTGACATATTGTGGAGGTGGCAGTAGCATCAGGAGACCACAGAGTGGCAAGGTGACGTTGTTTGGAGGTAACAGCAGCATCAGGATACCACAGAGAATTACAATGACAGAGTTTGGAGGTGGCATCAGCAGCATGAAGAGGCCACAGAGTGGCAAGGTGACAGTATTGAGGTAGCAGCAGCAGCAAGACACCACAGAGTGGCAAGGTGACACAGTGTGGAGGCGGCAGCAGCATCAGGAGACCACAGAGTGGCAAGGTGACATAGTGGGGAGGTGGCAGCGGTATCAGGAGACCACAGCGTGACCCAGTGACAGAGTGGGGAGGTGGGTGGCATTAACAGTACCCGCTGACAATGGTGGGTGTATGAAGGAGCAAACTACATGACAAAACAATGTGGTCTCAAGACGCAGGAAATGCTTAACCCCAAATGCAGAGGAGCAAATCCTGCACATGTGGTCTGTTGCTAATGGCGATCCACAGCAAAAAATGCATGCAATGGAGGATACCCACAGCGGACCACAAGTGCCACAAAGATATTCTACACCAGATAGCAAAATGTGTGGATGTAATTGACTATATGAAATAAACATTTACAAGAATAGGTGCACTACTGCACTACAAAATCTTACTAAACCCTCACACTGATGTTAATATGAGACTTTATAGCCAATATATCCTTGTATTAAGGACATACCAGAGCCCGTGCACCCCGTCAAGGTATCTCAAGTGGCACGGGAATAACACTAACCTACCTGTGCCATATGGGCAGTATCTGGGGCCAGTCGGCGAAGTACAGAAACGTAAAGTCGAACTCATAGCAAACAGCTCCCAGTTGCCTCCAGTGTGAAACCACACATACAATTAGTCATTTTAGTCTCCTCCCTCCTACCATTGTATGTGTGGTTTCACATTGAAGGCAATTGGGAGCTGTTTGCTGTGAGTCATGCGGGTGAAGAAAGCTGCTCATCAGCAATTCTAGACTCAGGCTGCAGCTGATACTGCTCTTGCCCCCCCTCAGCAGCCATGTCAGTGGAATGTGAGCGCAGAGGGCTCAAACCTGCAAGAGGATGGATGATAGCGCACACAGGCACAGGCCAACTGACTCCATAGGATGTCTATACAGTAGTTCAGTTTGTCCTCCCTCTCAGTGGGTGTAAAAAAGCCCCCATTTTGGACCAGTAGCAAGGGTCTAACATGGTGGAGAGCCAGTAGTCTTCCCTGTCACTAAGCAAGAAGGAGGGCTGTCACTATGCCATCAAGTGAGCATGCATCAGGCCATTTGCGCAAGTGACTCGGCGGGACTCCCTGCCTCAATCTCCACTGTATACTGCCACAGTGTTTCTGGGTCATCTGCCTCATCTTCCTCATCTCCCTCTTGATCCTCCGGCTCCTCCTCTCCTGTCACCTGTGTAGAGGAGGCAGAAGCGGTGTCACCTGGCCAAGTTTCTGGTTTGGCTGGGCAGGGACCACATTTACCCAGTGCGCCATAAAGGACATATACTGTCCTTGAACATAGTTACAGCTCCACACGTTGACGCTGCCATGCACTTTGGCGGACACTGACAGGCTCAAGGACTGGCCCACCTTCTGTTCTACATATGTGCGCAGGGCTGGTACTGCCTTTTTGGCAAAGCCATCAGTTCTCTGAAAGGTGTAGTCTACCACTTTAAAAGGGAGGGACTGCAGTACCAGCAACTTGGGCAGGAGTATGTTCAGCTTCTGCGCCGTTGGATGAGTGCACGCATACTGTTGTCTCTTGGCAATCGCTTTGGTGATTGATTGCTGATGGAATGACTGACGAGGAGGAGCAGGAGCATCAGGACCAGCAGGTGATGGGAAGGACAGACCGCTTCCTTCCGCTGAGGTGGTGGAACTTTGACTGCCCCAAATTGGGCGCGTGCCACTGTTTGATGCAGCGGTTGCTGCAGCAGGCTGGACTACCACATTGGAGCCACTGTTCTCCCAGGCCATTTTATGGTGACGCTGCATATGTTGATGTAGGGTCTTGGGGCCAACATTAACACCCTGGCCACTCTTCACCTTCTGCCCACAGATTTGATAAATGGCCATGTTCACCTCTCCCGGAGGCTTAACAAAAAACTGCCACACCGCCGAGTAGGCGATTTTACCCCCAACACTCCGCACTGACGGACTGCTACCACCACTGCCTCCGTGAACCCCTGCACCACTACTTTCCAGGCTAGTAGGCTCCTGCGAAGCCACCCTGCTGACTCCCAGCCACACTACTGACTTGCTGGCTCTACCGCTGCTTCATGCAGAAGCTGCCACCCTCTTCTCCCCATGATGAAGCCCCTTCATCATCCGGCTCCCAATTGCGATCGATTACATCATCCATTACTGTCTACACAAAACTGAGGTCCTCCTCAGGGGTCTCTGAACCAGGAGCCTAAAGACTCGCAACACCAGCTCCCACGCCCCTCTCCTCATCACTATTTTCCCGCCTACAGGAGGAAACGGTGGATTTCTCCTCCGGACCTTGATTGGTCAGTAGCTGATGACTGTCCTCTAGTAGCTCATACTCGCTGTATAGTGTAGCTGAGCCCACAGCATATAGTACTCCTCTGGCTGAGGGATCAGAAAAGGACAGAGGCAGGTTGAGGACAGGTGAGGACACAGGGCCTGCTCTCGGGCCATGCCAACTAAGGTTTGTGTCTGACGAACCCACTGACTCTTGGCTGGGGGGTGTTCTGATTTCACTTGTGGCCATTCCAGAACCGCTAGGTTGCAGGTAAAGACACAACTGCTGACACTGGGAGCTCAGGCCTCTCAAAGGGACCCGTGCTGCCACATCCCCTCACACTGCTGCAACCTTTGCCTGCACCAGAAACATTTAGGCCTGTGGTCCTCCCCTGTGCATGGCCTGTCACTTCTTTCAAAAATGATTTTCATTAGAATTTTTTAGAATGTTTTACATAATAACATTGAATTAAATTTATGTATAAAGCAATAAAGAAGTTTACACGGTTCTTTTTAAATTGCATCAAAGTATTGGTGGTACATAAATGCAGCAGATAAATGTAGCGAGAATTTTAAATTTTCAAATAACAGTATAATCAATAATGAAAATTTTAACAAAAGGACATAAAAACACAGTATGACACAAATTGAGCCAAGTACTGTAGAGTTTTTTTTCATCAAAGAGAATAATTGGCTCAACTAAATTAAATAAGTTTACATTTCCTCCTTGGCTTCATGAACGCCACTTAAAGCGCTAAGGTGAGCACCATAGTTATCAAATGTATAGATGAAGGTATAGAATGTGTTCCTTTGTTTTCCCAGGGCAGTGGTCAGCAACCTTCGGCACTCCAGATGTGTTGAAACTACGACTCCCAGCATGCGCTATTCACTTCTATGGGAGTTCTGAAAATAGCTAAGCAAGTGTGCATGCTGGAAGCCATAGTTTCACCACAGCTGGAGTGCCGAAGGTTGCTGATCCCTGTCCTAGGGAAATGGGGTAGCCAACAGCTCCAACCCTTCATGCACGTATGGCCTTTTCCAATCTGCAAACCAAATGCTTGTTCTGTAATATGATTGCTTGATACTGTAGAAATTACTTCAGTTATCTCTGGAACTTTTGTTGATTTCCAGGATTTAGCCATCAGTAGTCTGGTAGCAATTGCTATATGGCAAACTGGAAATCTCCAATCCTTTGGTAGGTTTTCTAGTCCTATGTTTAGTGGTAGGAGTTCTAGGGTGAGAGGGTCTCTTTTCCCTGTTAGTACGAACAAGAGACCTAGGTCCTTACCTAGTTTGTTTAACTTGGGACAAGACCAGCAAATATGTTTAATTGATCCCACTCCTCTGCAGTTCCTCCAACACCGGTTAGACTGATCAGGATAGAAATCATGGAATTTTTTTGGTGTGTAGTACCACCTTGAGTGCATTTTGTATATTTGCTCTCTATGTGAGATGCATGTAGCCGCCTTACGAATAGTGTTACATGCCGTTACCCATTCATTAGGTTGAATTGTTTTCCGTAAATTAATCTTCCATTTGCTGTGTGAGTGTAATGTTTTGAACTAGGAGTCAGTGTTGAAAATGTCACTTCTCTGTCTGATATACTGTTAGATCAAATAAGTAAATAAAAAGGAAATTAATACACTCCAAAAAGGGCTTTAATTTTCTCACTTCACCACAAAATGGCTAATAAGCCCCTTTTTTTCCCCACTGATACACACCAAAAAAGGCTTTAGAACATATAACTGCGGCCGTCAAAGACAAATACAGCTGTTTTTTTGCCACTAATACACGCCAAAAAGGGCTGTAATTTTTCCACTTCACCACACAACGGTTTATAAGCCCTTTTTCTTTTTCCCCACTGATACACGCCAAAAAAGGCTTTTGAAAATATAACTGTGGCAGTGAACAGCAAATACATTTTTTTTTTTTGCCACTAATACACGTCAAAAAAGGCTTTCCTTTTCTCACACAGCGGCTAATAAGCCCTTTTTCTTTTTCCCCACTAATGCACGCCAAAAAAATGGCTTTAGAACATATAACTGCGGCCTTGAATGGTAAATAAGGTGTTTGGGCTGTAATTTTCTCACTTTACCACATAACAGCTAATAAGGCTTTTATTCCCCCCACTAATACACGCCAAAAACAGGCTTTAGAACATATAACTGCGGCTGTGAACGGCAAACACTAATATACGCCAAAACTCTCACTTCACCACACAACAGCTAATAAGCCCCTATTTTTCTCCACTAATACACGCCAAAAAACAGGATTTAGAACATATAACTGCGGCCGTGAACAGCAAATCCATTTTCTTTTTGCCACTAATACATGCCAAAAAGGGCCATAATTTTCTCACTTCACCACACAACGGCTAATAAGCCCCTTTTCTTTTTCAACACTAATATACGCAAAAAAAAAAGGCTTTAGAACATATTAGCCATTGTGCGGTGCAGTTATATATAAGTCCCCAATAACAATAACGGTTTACTGGAATTACAGAGGTATTGCAAACCTGAAATGAGCAGCAGTATAATCGCAATTTGACTCCGCAGTCAGTGCGGCAAGGTGTAATAGGATTGTTCCTATTACCCAGGCTGTATACTCCCCTATTGAACCCTGTTCTGCTTCAATACTGTGTAATAATTCCTCCCTATCCTTTCTCTAAACTGCTAATGCTCTTTCCCTGAATTTCTATTGAGCAAAATATAAAAGTTTTCAAGTCTTTCCTAGCACTGTCCCTGGCATGTCTCTCCCTGCACTAAGTACACTGGAAAATAGCTGAATCCAAGATGGCTATTTATAGGGCTATGACATCACAGGGCTGGCTGCTGATTGGTTGAATGCATGGCATTGTGGTTGATCCCTCATTTCCAGAGTTCCTTGCTCCATGCCCTAACATGTGCAGCAGCCATTTTAGTAAAAGATGTGATTCGTTACCACGAAGCGTGAGGAAATTCGTATTCGGTGCGAATCAAATAATTCCTGAAATTCAGATCAAATTCCCCTTCATCAGCTTTGATACGCTCATCTCTAGTTTATATCATGTTAACAATATAAAATATATTAAAAGTAAAATTGAAATATTTAAAATAGTACTTGCTAATAATATACCATGCGGTTAGTCTTGCTGCTATCGATATAGTCCTGGTTAGTGTTGAGCGAGCATGCTCGGCCGAGTACAGATTCGTCTCGAGTATCGCTATGCTCGGCAGATCTGAGTACTCGGCCGAGTACCACATGTGCTCGAGCGCCATGCTCGAGTCTCCTCCCTGCACGTTTGGCGCTTGCTAAGCAGCCAATAAACATGCAGGTAAGTATTGCCATCACTGTAATGCCATTAGACATGTTTTCTACTGGCATTACAGTGATTGGCTGGCCGGAACGCGTCATCGGATGCTATATAGCACCCGGTCATGTGGGTTCGGCTCATTGCGAGTCAGGAAGAGCTGCTGTTAGGAAGGGACAGTCAGTGTAGGGCGAATTTCATCTAAAAATCATCATTGAGAAGATGTTTCAAAGAACTAACAGTGTTTTTAAGGACTATTGTTAGAGGTGGCAGGCAGCCAAAATTGTTTAGGGGGATTTTATTTATTTTTGTCAGTGCGACCGTTACATTTTCTGTATTCCACAAACTCTGCTTGCTGTGTGCAGTGAGACACAAATCTACACTTATTTCTAGACCGTGTCAGCGTCCTCAGTGATCCCTCAGTGCCTTACAACTACTGGGTGTCCAAGCTGGACATGTGGCACAAACTGGCGCTCTACGCCTTGGAGGTGCTGGCCTGCTCTGCCGCCAGCGTTTTGCCTGAGCGGGTATTTAGTGCTGCTGGTGGCATTATGAAAATGCTGACAGGTTGACTCAGATAAAAATGAACAAGGCCTGGATTGCCCCTGACTTCTCCACTCCACCAGAGGAAGGCCACAACTAAACATCAAGGCACTTTAAATGTGTTGTTTAGAATGTACTGAATACATTGTATTCCCATGCACCACTCCCGCCACAAAAAAGGGTATATCTTTAAATCTTCCTTTTCTCATCCTCCTCCTCCTCGTCCATCATATCTACATGCTTAATTGTCGCATATAATGCCATCGCTTATGAGCCTTCTCATATAATTTTTCGAATGGTCAGCTCATCCACAGGCCCTCACATATAATTTTTCCCTGCAATTTTTTTGTACTCGTTCCAATGACAGGCTCTCTTAAGAGTCCTGTATTGTTATTTATCGTCACTACCTCACTGAGGCGGTACTGGGAAATTGGAGCGCCCCCGTCTGCCTTTCTTGGAAGTGGTAGCCGTGGCCATCCCTCATTACTCGTGGTCACCATGGTAGGTGCAAAAAAGAACATTGAAAGTTGAAAGAGCAGACATTGATAGATCGTCAACATCACGGGGACGTGCGATCAGCTTAGAAGTTATCTAGAGTCAAAGCAGCAGCAGACACTCACCTACAATTTTATATACACGGTCACTGGTCAGCTCAACGTCCGTTCCTCTTACAAGTTCATTATTATCAGATGATAGTCCGGTCAACACAATCAAAGCCACTGGCCGTCCCACTTAGTCATGGCCCCAGTTCCGAAAATCATGAACATTTTTGTATGAAGTTGCTATTTATATAAAAGTAAATATACAGGAAAGAATGTTTCCTACAATTTTTCATCTAAAATCGCTTTTATCTTCGGTTCTGTGAGTTTTATTGTCAGTCTGTAAAAGTGACGTACAACTCGGGCAACATTGTTCCCAGCAGCGACATTGTAGTCCAAGATGCATCCAGACATCCTCCCCATGCTGTCCCCGACCCATTTCGGTAGTGTTTCCATTAATTTCTGACTTTTTCCTATGAACCAGGAACCGTTCCTCTTCAGAGCAGGGGGTGCCTGGTTTGATGTTTGTGTTCTCCTATTGACTTCTATAGGGCTTGGGTGCTCGGTAGAGCACCCGAGCATCCCGATGTGCTCGGGCAGAGCACCCGAGCATTGGGGTGCTTGATCATCACTAGTCCTGGTCCAACAGCTGTCAAGGCGGGTACCTCACACTGATATGGCTGCTGTTTACAGTATATATGGCGGATGAAATGTTTGTATATATAATTATAAAGCAATACAATTGTCTCCAGAGACAGCCTACTTGTCCTAAAATGGTAATGATGTCAATATACAAAAACACTGGAAAAAAAATGTCTAGATTGTATTAAAGGACGATTTAATATATTGCTGTGTTTATCTTGTTCAACTGCTGCAACATTTATATTTAATCTGTTAATTACTGATATAGTTACTTAACACTATGGCTAACATACAGTTTTCTGGGACCCCCAAAGGAACGGACAGTGGCAAAAATGTTGCTGAAGAAGGGGTGGTCTTAGCAGGAACTGCAGTAACTGGCCAGAGCTGCCACTATCATCCCAGCAGTCATATTTTGACCAACAATCCAGCTGTACTGGAATGGTTGACTTGCTCTTCAACATTACTGTTAAGTAGAGTTGAGCGAACACCTGGATGTTTGGGTTCGGGACCCGAACCCCATTGAAGTCAATGGGGACCTAAACTTTTGGGCACTAAAAATGCTGTAAAATAGCCCAGGAAACGGCTAGAGGGATAGAATGTAGGTAAATCCCCTGCAAACAAATGTGGATAGGGAAATGACTTAAATAAATAAAAATTAACCAATATCAATTGGCAACTTGGAGGAGGAAGAGGTGGAATAGGAGGTTGGGGTGGCATCAGGTGGGAATTCTATGGGAGTTGATGTTCTCATCACAGCCAAAAACGATTCATGTCTGCCTGCAGTGCCACAGGCCTCATTCACAGACTCAGGGCCATGGCACCCGCAAAGAGGAGAGCGGTCCCGTAACAGCAACTCAAGCCTCAGGTCAACATGCAATGGAACAGGCCATTATCATTTATGTAGGCCCGTGACACCCAGACAGAGGAGAGGTCATTTGACAGTAAAAAGAGTTTAATATCTCCCACCAAGACAGCAAGCAAGAACGTGAAAGTTAGGCCCCTGACACCCAGACAGAGGAGAGAGGTCCCATAGCAGCAAAAAAGGGATCATGTCACCCATCAACGGAGAAGGCCACTTTCAGATATTTAGGCCCCTGGCACCCAGACGGAAGAAAGGTTCATTCAACTTTGGGTTTCCCCGCAAAATAATGGTAAAATTAAAAAAAGAGGATTCAATAAAGGAGTGCCCCGGTGTACAAGAACATATAGTTAAGGGGAGGTAGTTATAAATGTCTATTCTGCACAAGGGATGGACCGGTCCTGTGTGATCCATGCCTGGATCATTTTAATGAACGTCACCTCGTCCACGTTGGCTGTGGACAGGCGGCTGCGTTTGTCAGTAATGACGCCACCTGCCGTGCTGAATACACGTTCAGACAAAACGCTGGCCGCTGGGCAGGCCAGCACTTCCAAGGCAAAAAAGGCTAGCTCTGGCCACGTTGACAATTTGGAGACCCAGAAGTTGAATGGGGCCAAACCATTAGCCAGTACGTGGAGGGGTGTGCACACGTACTGTTCCACCATGTTAGTGAAATGCTGCCTCCTGCTAACACGTTCCGTATCAGGTGGTGGTGCAGTTAGCTGTGGCGTGGTGACAAAACTTTTCCACATCTCTGCCATGCTAACCGTGCCCTCAGAGGAGCTGGCTGTGACACAGCTGCATTGGCGACCTCTTGCTCCTCCTCTGCCTTCACCTTGGGATTCCACTTGTTCCCCTGTGACATTTGGGAATGCTCTCAGTTGCGCATCTACCAACCAGCGCTTGTACTTGTGCATCTTCCTATCATGCTCCAGTGCAGGAAGTAAGGTGGGCACATTGTCTTTGTACCGGGGATCCAGCAGGGTGGCAACCCAGTAGTCCACACACGTTAAAATGTGGGAACTCTGCTGTCGTTGCGCAGGCACTGCGGCATGTAGTCGCTCATGTGTGCCAGGCTCCCCAGAAGTAAGGACAAGCTGTCCTCTGTGGGAGGCGTATTGTCATCGTCCTCCGTTTCCCCCCAGCCTCGCACCAGTGATGGGACTGAGCTGCGTTGTGTGCCATCCCGCTGTGAACATGCTTCATCCTCATCCTACTCCACATCGTCCTCCAGTAGTGGGTCTTGGCTGGCCACATTTGTACCTGGCCTCTGCTTTTCCAAAAAACCTCCCTCTGAGCCACTTCTAAGAGACGGGCCTGAAAGTGGTAAAAATGACCCCTCTTCCTCCTCCTGGGCCACCTCCTCTTCTATTATCGCTAAGTTTTTTTCTCAAGGAGACATAGAAGTGGTATTGTAACGCTGATAACGGCGTCATCGCCAATGGCCATGTTGGTGGAGTACTCGAAACAGCGCAACAGGGCACACAGGTATCAAATGGAGGCCCAGTCATTGGTGGTAAAGTGGTGCTGTTCCGCAGTGCGACTGACGCGTACATGCTGCAGCTGAAACTCCACTATGGCCCGCTGCTGCTCGCACAGTCTCTCCAGCATGCGAAAGGTGGAGTTCCACCTGGTGGGCACATCGCATATGAGGCGTTGAGCGGGAAGGCCGAAGTTACGCTGTAGCGCAGACAGGCGAGCAGTGGCGGGATGTGAACGCCGGAAGCGCGCACAGATGGCCCACACTTTATGCAGCAGCTCTGACATGACGGGGTAGTTGTGAATGAACTTCTGCACCACCAAATTCAGCACATGTGCCAGGCAAGGTATGTGCGTCCAACCGGCTAGTCCCAGAGCTGCGACGAGATTTCATCCATTATCGCACACCACCAGGCCGGGCTTGAGGCCCACCGGTAGCAACCACTCGTCGGTCTGTTGTTCAATACCCCGCCACAACTCCTGCGCGGTGTGGTGCCTCTCCCTCAAACTTATGAGTTTCAGAACGGCCTGCTGATGTTTACCCCGGGCTGTGCTGAAGTCGGTGGTGAAGGTGTGTGGCTGACTGGATGAGCAGGTGGAAGAAGGAGGAGGAAGCCGAGTAGGAGGAGGAGGCTACAGGAGGCAAAGAATGATGCCCTGCGATCCTTGATGGCGGAAGGACGTGCGCCAAAGAACTCTCTGCCTGGGGCCCAGCCGCCACTACATTTACCCAGTGTGCAGTTAGGGAAATATATTGTGCCTGGCTGTGCTTGCTGGTCCACGTATCTGTGGTTAGGTGGACCTTGCCACAGATGGCGTTGTGCAGTGCAAACTTGATTTTATCCAATACTTGGTTGTGCAGGGAAGGCACGACTCTATTGGAGAAGTAGTGACTGATGGGAACAACATACTGTGGGACAGCCATTGCCATCAGCTGTTTGAAGCTGTCTGTGTCCACCAGCCTGAATGACAGCATTTTAAAGCCAGTAGTTTAGAAATGCTGGCATTCAGGCCCAGGGCTCGAGGGTGGGTAGGTGGGAATTTACGCTTTCTCTCCAATGTTTGTGAGATGGAGAGCTTAACGCTGCCGTGTGACATGGTGGAGATGCTTGGTGACACATCCTCTGTTTGGTGGGCGGCAGGTGCCAACATTCCTCCGAGGCCGAGGCAGCAGCAGAAGAGGGAGCCTGAGTGAGTTCCTTGTTTTTAAGGTGTTTACTCCACTGCAGTTCATGCTTTGCATGTAGATGCCTGGTCATGCAGGTTGTGCCAAGGTTCAAAACGTTAATGCCTCGCTTCAGGCTCTGATGGCACTGCGTGCAAACCACTCGGGTCTTGTCGTCAGCACATTGTTTAAAGAAGTGTCATGCCAGGGAACTCCTTGAAGCTGCCTTTGGGGTGCTCGGTCCCTGGTGGCGGTGGCCAGTAGCAGGCGATCTGTCTTGGCGGCGGCTGTTCTGCTTTTGCCCCCTGCCTCTTCCTCTGAACTATGAAAGTCAGTGGCACGACCTTCATTCCATGTGGGGTCTAGGACCCCATCGTCCCCTGCATCGTCTTCCACAAAGTCTTCCTCCCTGACCTCCTGTTCGGTCTGCACACTGCAAAAAGACGCAGCAGTTGGCACCTGTGTTTCGTCATCATCAGAGACGTGCGGACTCCGATGAGGTGGTATTCCCATGTGTTCATCATCAGGAAACATCAGTGGTTGTGCGTCAGTGCATTCTATGTCTTCCACCACTGTGGAAGGGCTAGTTGGATTCCCTTGGGAAACCCTGCCAGCAAAGTCTTCAAACAGCATAAGAGACCGCTGCATAACTTGAGGCTCAGACAGTTTCCCTGATATGCATGGGGGTGATGTGACAGACTGATGGGCTTGGTTTTAAGGCGCCACCTGTGCGCTTTCTGCAGAAGACTGGGTGGGAGATAATGTTGTAAACGTGCTGGATCCACTGTCGGCCACCCAATTGACTAGCGCCTGTACTTGCTCAGTCCTTACCATCCTTAGAATGGCATTGGGCCCCACCAAATATCACTGTAAATTCTGGAGGGTACTGGAACCTCAGGTAGTTTGTTCACTTAGACGTGTTGCAGAATGGCCATGTCCTCTCCCAGCACCAAAGGGTCCACTAACACCACCACGACCGCATCCTTGTCTCTTACTAGATGTTTTCCTCATTGTTACCGTTCACCAAGCACCACAATAAGAAAAAAAATATTTGGCCCAATGTATTGATTTCAAATTCAGGTTTTTTTTTTTTACAGGCACCTAAAACTACCTGCCTATTTATTTATCTACCGTATTACACTAATCCAGGCACAGCAGCAACCATCGATTTAGGGGAATATGAATTGTAGTATTTAGGCCCTGGATGAAAGGTATGCTTTTATGGACAGATTTACACTTGGAGATGCACAGTAGCGTGTGAAAAAATATGGAGGATTATGCCTTCAGCAATTGTATTTTAACACTGTAATATACCCTTTAACGGACAGAAAAACACTATGAGATGCTCAATATTGCGTACAGATTTAAAGGATTATGCTTTCAGCAATTGTAATGTAACACTTTTTGTAATATTCCCTGTTACGAAAAGAAATATACTTGGAGATGCATGCCGAGTGTAATATACCATTTTACAGACAGATTTACTGTATTTCTATTTTTGCAACTGTATTTCACCCCAGAAAAAAATCTATCCTGTGACGGACACTATTAAACTTGGCCAGCCACAGCTTAAACCACTGATTTATGGTATTGCTATTTTGGCAATTGAATTTCACCCCCATAAAAAAAAAAAAATCTATCCTTTGCCATACAGCAGACAGTATTACATTTGGCTAGCCACAGCTGGAACACCAGATTTAGGGGATTGCCATTTTGGCAATAGAGATGGCCCGAACTATCCGCCGGCGAACAGTTCCCGGCGAACATAGCTTGTTCGCGTTCGCCTCTGCCGGGCGAACATATGCGATGTTCGGTCCGCCCCCTATACATCATCATTGAGCAAACTTTGACCCTGTACCTCACAGTCAGCAGACACATTCCAGCCAATCAGCAGCATACCCTCCCTCCCAGACCCTCCCACCTCCTGAACAGCATCCATTTTAGATTCATTCTGAAGCTGCAGTCTTAGTGAGAGGAAGGAGAGTGTAGTAGCTGCTGATTTAATTGGGAAATTGATAGCTAGGCTAGTGAATTCAGTGTCCACTCCAGTCCTGAAAGACTCATCTGATCTCTGCTGTAAGGACAGCGTCCTGACAGCACCCCAAAAAGCCCTTTTAGGGCTGCAACATTAGTCTGCTTTTTTTTTCCTTTATATACATATTGCAGTTGCCTGGCCTGCCTGTGTGTGAGGAGCTGCAGGCCCACAGACTGTAGTGTGCCCACTGCCAGTGCCCACCCCTGTCATTCCGTGTGGTACAGGACTTTGCAGCAAAAAAGGCATTTAATTTTTACACTTTAATCTAAGGTTAGTTGCCTGCCAGTGTGTGTCAGGCTGACTTCCACTGACTGTAGTGTGCCCACTGCCAGTGCTCCACCACTCATACCGGCTGGCACAGGACTTTGCATAAAAAGGCATTTAATTTTTACACTTTAGTGTAATTTCAGCTGCTTGCCTGCTGCTAGTGTGTGTCAGGCCGACTTCAACTGACTGTAGTGTGCCCACTGCCAGTGCTCCACCCCTGTCATCCCGTGTGGCACAGGACTTTGCTTAAAAAAAGGCACTTAATTTTTACACTTTAATCTAAGGTTAGTTGCCTGCCAGTGTGTGTCAGGCTGACTTCCACTGACTGTAGTGTGCCCACTGCCAGTGCCCACCACTCATACCGGCTGGCACAGGACTTTGCATAAAAAGGCATTTAATTTTTACACTTTAGTGTAATTTCAGCTGCTTGCCTGCTGCTAGTGTGTGTCAGGCCGACTTCAACTGACTGTAGTGTGCCCACTGCCAGTGCCCACCCCTGTCATCCCGTGTGGCACAGGACTTTGCTTAAAAAAAGGCACTAAATTTTTACACTTTAATCTAAGGTTAGTTGCCTGCCAGTGTGTGTCAGGCTGACTTCCACTGACTGTAGTGTGCCCACTGCCAGTGTCCACCACTCATACCGGCTGGCACAGGACTTTGCATAAAAAGGCATTTAATTTTTACACTTTAGTGTAATTTCAGCTGCTTGCCTGCTGCTAGTGTGTGTCAGGCCGACTTCCACTGACTGTAGTGTGCCCACTGCCAGTGTCCACCACTCATACCGGCTGGCACAGGACTTTGCATAAAAAGGCATTTAATTTTTACACTTTAGTGTAATTTCAGCTGCTTGCCTGCTGCTAGTGTGTGTCAGGCCGACTTCAACTGACTGTAGTGTGCCCACTGCCAGTGCCCACCCCTGTCATCCCGTGTGGCACAGGACTTTGCTTAAAAAAAGGCACTTAATTTTTACACTTTAATCTAAGGTTAGTTGCCTGCCAGTGTGTGTCAGGCTGACTTCCACTGACTGTAGTGTGCCCACTGCCAGTGTCCACCACTCATCCCGGCTGGCACAGGACTTTGCATAAAAAGGCATTTAATTTTTACACTTTAGTGTAATTTCAGCTGCTTGCCTGCTGCTAGTGTGTGTCAGGCCGACTTCAACTGACTGTAGTGTGCCCACTGCCAGTGCCCACCCCTGTCATCCCGTGTGGCATAGGACTTTGCTTAAAAAAAGGCACTTAATTTTTACACTTTAATCTAAGGTTAGTTGCCTGCCAATGTGTGTCAGGCTGACTTCCACTGACTGTAGTGTGCCCACTGCCAGTGTCCACCACTCATACCGGCTGGCACAGGACTTTGCATAAATAAGGCATTTAATTTTTACACTTTAGTGTAATTTCAGCTGCTTGCCTGCTGCTAGTGTGTGTCAGGCCGACTTCAACTGACTGTAGTGTGCCCACTGCCAGTGCCCACCCCTGTCATCCCGTGTGGCACAGGACTTTGCTTAAAAAAAGGCACTTAATTTTTACACTTTAATCTAAGGTTCAGTTGCCTGCCAGTGTGTGTCAGGCCTACTTCCACTGACTGTAGTGTGCCCACTGCCAGTGCCAACCACTGATACCGGGTGGCACAGTAGCTTGCCGATAAATAAGGCATTTAATTTTTAGACAGTAGTCTAAATTCAGTTGCTTGCCTGCTGCCAGTGTGTGTCAGGCCCTCTTCCACTGACTGTAGTGTGCCCACTGCCAGTGCCAACCACTGATACCGGGTGGCACAGTAGCTTGCCGATAAATAAGGCATTTAATTTTTAGACAGTAGTCTAAATTCAGTTGCTTGCCTGCTGCCAGTGTGTGTCAGGCCCTCTTCCACTGACTGTAGTGTGCCCACTGCCAGTGCCAACCACTGATACCGGGTGGCACAGTAGCTTGCCGATAAATAAGGCATTTAATTTTTAGACAGTAGTCTAAATTCAGTTGCTTGCCTGCTGCCAGTGTGTGTCAGGCCCACTTCCACTGACTGTAGTGTGCCCACTGCCAGTGCCAACCACTGATACCGGGTGGCACAGTAGCTTGCCGATAAATTAGGCATTTAATTTTTAGACAGTAGTCTAAATTCAGTTGCTTGCCTGCTGCCAGTGTGTGTCAGGCCCTCTTCCACTGACTGTAGTGTGCCCACTGCCAGTGCCAACCACTGATACCGGGTGGCACAGTAGCTTGCCGATAAATAAGGCATTTAATTTTTAGACAGTAGTCTAAATTCAGTTGCTTGCCTGCTGCCAGTGTGTGTCAGGCCCACTTCCACAGACTGTAGTGTGCCCACTGCCAGTGCCAACCACTCATACCGGGTGGCACAGTACCTAGCACGCGTAGTACCACTTATCTAAAAAAATGACAGGCAGAGGCAGGCCGACCTCGCAGGGGCCGTCGTGGTCGTGGTGCTGTGATTTCCACTGTCCCTGGAATAATGCCCAGTTTTCAGAGGCCACGTACCCTGAACCCGAAAAATTCAGAGGACGTAGTTGACTGGCTTAGACAGGACACCCAATCTTCAACAGCTTCCGCTAAGAACCTTGACGCACCATCCTCCTCCAGCTCAGCTTCGGTCACCTGCTCTCAAGTTACCACGCACCCGCCCGTCGCCACCACCACCACTACCACCACAGCCACCACAGCCGCTTCACTTGATCCGTCAGAGGAGTTATTTACACATCAGTTGGATGCAATTAGTGATGCGCAACCATTATTGCCAGATGATGTAGATTACGGGGATATGTCTCAGTCAGGCAGGATTACACACATGGACGTACAGTGTGATGATGATGATGATGTTGTACCCGCTGCTGCTTCCTTTGCTGAGGTGTCAGATTCAAGTGAAGCGGTTGATGATGACGATGTGTCCACGGATGCCACGTGGGTGCCTGCTCGAAGAGAAGAAGAGGGGGAAAGTTCTGAAGGGGAGACAGAGAGAATGAGGAGACGAGTTGGAAGCAGGGGAGGTCGTCGCAAGGAGTTAGTGGCACAGTCAGACAGCATGTATCGGGCACCTGGGGTCAGCCAGACAGCACGCCAGTCAACGCATGCTGTTGCCACCACTAGAATGCCGTCATTGCAAAGCTCAGCAGTGTGGCATTTTTTTGTGTGTCTGCCTCTGATAAAAGCAATGCCATTTGCAACCTGTGCCAAAAGAAACTGAGTCGTGGGAAGTCCAACACCCACCTTGGTACAACTGCTTTGCGAAGGCACATGATCTCACATCACAAACGCCTATGGGATCAACACATGAGTACAAGCAGCACACAAACTCAAAGCCACCATGCTCCTCCTGGTCCAGCATCTTCAGCCACGTCAACCACTGCTGTCCTCCCTGCCCCCTCTCAACCACCCGCCACTCCATCTCTCACCTTCAGCAGTTCCTGCTCATCTGCCCACAGTCAGGTGTCTGTCAAGGACATGTTTGAGCATAAGAAGCCAATGTCACAAAGTCACCCCTTGCCCGGCGACTGACAGCTGGCTTGACGGAACTCTTAGCCCGCCAGCTTTTACCATACCAGCTGGTAGAGTCTGAGGCCTTCAAAAATTTGTCGCTATTGGGACACCACAGTGGAAGGTACCCGGACGAAATTTTTTTCAAAAAGGCAATCCCAAACCTCTACCATGTCATTGAAAAGGAAGTCATGGCATCTCTGGCATACAGTGTTGGGGCAAGGGTCCATCTGACCACTGATACCTGGTCTGCAAAGCACGGTCAGGGCAGGTATATCACGTATACTGCGCATTGGGTCAACCTGCTGACGGCTGACAAGCATGGAATGCGTGGCTCCGCAGCGGAGTTGGTGACACCACCACGACTTGCAGGCAGACCTACTGCCACCTCCTCTACTCCTACTCCATCCTCTTCAATATCCTCCTCGGCTGAGTCCTCTTCTGCTGCGGCGTCTGGCTGCACATCAACTGATTCCCCCAGCTCCCCAGGGGCTATTCCACATCCCGGATACGACAGTGTCACGCTATCTTGGGGTTGACTTGCCTGAAAGCAGAGAGCCACACAGGACCAGCACTCCTGTCCGCCCTGAACGCACAGGTGGATCAGTGGCTGACCCCGCACCAACTGGAGATCGGCAAAGTGGTGTGTGACAATGGAAGCAATCTGTTGTCGGCATTAAATTTGGGCAAGTTGTCACATGTGCCGTGCATGGCACATGTGTTGAATCTCATCGTACAACGTTTTGTGTCTAAGTACCCAGGCTTACAGGACGTCCTCAAGCAGGCCAGGAAGGTGTGTGGCCATTTCAGGCGTTCCTACACGGCCATGGCGCACTTTTCCGATATTCAGCGGCGAAACAACATGCCAGTGAGGCGCTTGATATGCGACAGCCCGACACGTTGGAATTCAACACTCCTAATGTTCGACCGCCTGCTCCAACAAGAAAAAGCCGTCAACGAGTATTTGTATGACCGGGGTGCTAGGACAGCCTCTGCGGAGCTGGGAATCTTTTGCCACGTTACTGGACACTCATGCGCAATGCCTGTAGGCTTATGCGTCCTTTTGAGGAGGTGACAAACCTAGTCAGTCGCACCGAAGGCACCATCAGCGACCTCATCCCATTTGTTTTCTTCCTGGAGCGTGCCCTGCGAAGAGTTCTGGATCAGGCTGTAGATGAGCGTGAAGAGGAAGAGGAAGAGTTGTGGTCACCATCACCACCAGAAACAGCCTTGTCATCATCGCTTGCCGGACCTGCAGCAACGCTGGAAGAGGAGTATGAGGAAGAGGAGTCAGAGGAGGAATGTGGTGGCTTTGAGGAGGAAGACCAACCACAGCAGGCACCCCAGGGTGCTCGTTGTTGTCACCTATCTGGGACCCATGGTGTTGTACGTGGCTGGGGGAAGAACAGACCGTCAATGACATCAGTGAGGACGAGGAACGGGAAATGAGTAGCTCTGCATCCAACCTTGTTCAAATGGGGTCTTTCATGCTGTCATGTCTGTTGAGGGACCCACGTATAAAAAGGATAAAGGAGAACGATCTGTACTGGGTGGCCACGCTACTAGACCCCGGTATAAGCAGAAAGTGGCAGAAATGTTACCAAATTACCGAAAGTCGGAAAGGATGCAGCAGTTCAAAACCAAACTAAAAATATGCTTTACACAGCTTATAAGGGGAATGTCACAGCACAACGGGAATCTAACAGGGGAAGAGGTGAGTGTAATCCTCCTCCTACCACGGCGGCAAGGACTGGACGATTTACAGATGTGTTGTTGATGGAGGACATGCGGAGCTTTTTCAGTCCTACTCATCGCCACAGCCCTTCGGGATCCAGCCTTAGAGAACGACTCGACCGACAGGTAGCAGACTACCTCGCCTTAACAGCAGATATCGACACTCTGAGGAGCAATGAACCCCTTCACTACTGGGTGTGCAGGCTTGACCTGTGGCCTGAGCTATCCCAGTTTGCGATAGAACTTCTGGCCTGCCCTGCTTCAAGTGTCCTGTCAGAAAGGACCTTCAGTGCAGCAGGAGGCATTGTCACTGACAAGAGAAGTCGCCTCGGTCAAAAAGTGTTGATTACCTCACCTTCATAAAGATGAATGAGGCATGGATCCCGAAGGGACTGACAGTGGGGGATACGTTTGACTAACAAAAGGCCTGATTACATGCCATGGCCTTAAAATGGTCCCCACGCTGCTGTATTTAATGTCTGCATACCGGACGACTTTCGTGAATTCTCCACCACCAACTAGGGTTCAAGCCGCAATGTTTTAGTCACTTTTCTGCCTGGAAAACATAAATTTTTCCGGCCGCTGCTACAATAGCGGCTGCAACAGTGCAATTATTTTTCAGGCATGTGTACATGCCTAATTTTTCTGTCCTATGGTGCAGCACTGTGGCTGCAAAAACAAACCAAAAAAAAAGGCACATACAAGTGTCAATTCCCCTTCGTGATCGTTACCTTGTTGTGGTGAAGGGGCTTGCGTATCACAATGAAGCAATCATCATCACCTCTATAAGTGTGTTGGCAATGTTGCCACACCCCAGATGATAAGGCCGTTGCTTCATTATGATCAGACCAAAAGCGATCGGGTGGCCACGCTACTAGACCCCGGTATAAGCAGAAAGTGGCAGAAATGTTACCAAATTACCGAAAGTCGGAAAGGATGCAGCAGTTCAAAACCAAACTAAAAATATGCTTTACACAGCTTATAAGGGGATGTCAATGGGGATTCGACAATGGTTAATCAATTCGACCGGATAGGGTCCGTAACAGGGATTAAACTGATAGCAATAGTACTAGTTAAGACACCACTCATATAGGGTGTCACAGCACATTGCTCTGTGCACGCGCAGTGCCTCAATTTGGGAGTAAGAGGACCGACCAAGCTGCTTTTTCCATCTCCCGGTTCCTGAAATCAATTCAGTTTAGTGTACGAGAGTTTGGTCTGTCACTGTGAAGGCAGTCGAAGGTACCCGGCCTAAATTTTTTTCACAAAAGGCAATCCCTGATATGGGACGTAACAGGGATTAAACTGATGAGAATAATACTACAGAAAATACCACTCATATCAGTGGAGGGAGCCAGCGTTTTTTAACCATCTCCCGTTCAAAAAATTTATTTAATAAATGGCCCCCAGATTGGGGAGTCGGGGACTTTAGAGGGATTAAACTGATGAGAATAGTACTACAGAAAATACCACTCATATCGGGTGTGACAGTAAATTGCACGGCGCAGACGCAGTCACCATGGTTTAAAACAGAGTGGAGGGAGCCAGCGTTTTTTAACCATCTCCCGTTCGAAAAATCTATTCAATAAATGGCACCCAGATTGGGGACGTTAGAGGGATTAAACTGATGAGAATAGTACTACAGAAAATACCACTCATATCGGGTGTGACAGTAAATTGCACGGCGCAGACGCAGTGACCGTGGTTTACAACAGAGTGGAGGGAGCCAGCGTTTTTTAACCATCTCCCGTTCGAAAAATCTATTCAATAAATGGCCCCCAGATTGGGGACGTTAGAGGATTAAACTGATGAGAATAGTACTACAGAAAATACCACTCATATCGGGTGTGACAGTAAATTGCACGGCGCAGACGCAGTGACCGTGGTTTAAAACAGAGTGGAGGGAGCCAGCGTTTTTTAACCATCTCACCGTTCGAAAAATCAATTCAATTCATCTTTTGGGGACCCTTGGTGTTGTACGTGGCTGGGTGGAGGAAGAAACCTTCAATGACATCACCGGGACGTGGCTAGCTTGGTATCCAACCTTGTGCAAATGGGGAGTTTGCGGTTGTGCAAATGAACTGTTTGCGGTGCATTAAAAGGGAGTTTGGTCTGTCAATGTCAGTGAAGCGGGCGTAACCCTTACACTACCTGATCGATACAACATCATACCTGATCGTATACACACACTGGATGTTTTAAAGCACGTTATTCCAAACAATTTAGGAATGTTAGTTGATTTATGCCCTTTATGGATTAAAACCCGACTCTGCGTCCACTACGTAATTTTCCATGGGAGTTTTGCCATAGATCCCCCTCCGGCATGCCACAGTCCAGGTGTTAGACCCCTTGAAACAACTTTCTCATCACTATTGTGGCCAGAAAGAGTCCCTGTGGGTTTTAAAATTCGCCTGCCAATTGAAGTCTATGGCGGTTCGCCGGTTCGCCCGTTCGCGAACATTTGCAGAAGTTCGCGTTCGCTGTTCGCGAACTGAAAATTTTATGTTCGCGACATCACTATTTGGCAATTGAATTTAACCCCTTAATAAAATATAGAAATTTCTATCCTGAGTTTCTAGGGGTGACAATAAGCACAGCCAAGCCCCTGATGTATGATATAGCAAAAAAAATAAAATAAACTAGTATTGATGGATTGATGGACTTGGTGGCAGCTTGTGCACCTCCAGAGAAAAACGCTCTGTGCAGCCTAAAAACCAGTGAGCAATTAACTAGCAGAAGTTGAATGATTCACAGCTGTAGATCGATCACTTCATTAGGTGTTTTTTTTTCTGACTTTTCCTTGCCTAATTTCTCCCTCTCAGAAGCTGCGTCCTCTCCCGACACTATTAAGAGCAGTGTGACGTGCGTCGCTATGTGACTCCAGCTTAAATAGAGGCTGGGTCACATGCTGCACTTGGCCAATCACAGCCATGCCATTAGTAGGCATGGCTGTGATGGATTCTTAGGGCAAGAAGTAAAACGCTAGCTGATTGGCTGCTGTGCAGTCCTTCAGAAAGCAGGAAGAAATCGCTGAACAACGGACCCTAACCCGAACTTTTTTGAAAATGTTCGGGTCCGGGTCCCGAACACTCCAAAATTCGGTACGAACCCGAACTATCCTACTCCTCTTCCTCCTCCCCCCTTGCACCATACCCACAATAGGACCGCTGTGCAGTCTGTTTGGTATGTATTTCATGCAGGTATAGGCATGGGCTGATTAAGCAAGCACTAGAGACAGGGCACTTTAACTGCGATTTGAGGCAGTGGCTGGTATTCCCAGGGATCTGTATGTACAGAGGGCTGGGCCCTATGTATAGCATTAGTGTGCAGTTGAATTAGTGAGGGCACGCAGCCTTAGTCACTATTTTCTGGTGGATGAGTAGTGTAACAATCCTACAGGCTCACCTGAGTCAGAGGACAGCTGGCTGGAGGTAGGAGTGGAGCCCAGTGGCAAGGACCGCAGGCTGGTAGTAGGTGCAGGAAGTCTGGCAGAGGCGTAGTCAGTTGGCAAGCGATGGGTCAGGGCAGGCGGCAGTAAGAGTGGTCAGACAATCCGGATCGGCAAAGGTGGTAGCAGTTCAGTAGATAGGGACAAAGCAGAAGAGTAGTCGGTAGTCAATTCCTGGTCAGCAGTGGACTTACGATAGTAGCAAGAGCAGCAGATGTAGAGACTAGAGATGAGCGAACATTAAAAAAAAGTCCGTTGTTCGGCGTTCGGGTGGTGGTAAGTCGCACATCCCGTTATGGATTCCACTATAGGGGGCATATGGAATCCATAAGGGGCGGCTGCCACCAACCCGAACCGTTGAACAGCCGAAGTGACCTGGGTGACGTCACTGTCATGTGATCAGTGCAGGGGCGTGGCTCGTCACTGGATTTGATCCCGTGCTGAGCCACGCCCCCTGCACTGATCACATGACAGTGACGTCACCCCAGGTCCTTCGGCTGTGCAAAAGTTCGGGTTGGTGGCAGCCGCCCCTTATGGATTCCATATGCCGCTATAGTGGAATCCATAACGGGATGAGCGACTTACCACCACCCGAACGCCGAACAACGGACTTTTTTTTAATGTTCGCTCATCTCTAGTAGAGACGCTTGATCAAGGCTCAGGAGCTCAATAATCAGCAAGCTGGAGTGCTAGGGGCTGGACTTATATAGGGAAGTACCAGGTATTGGAAATCAAGGGTGATGAGCAAGGTTTGGCAAGACTGAGGTTAAATAATAGGCCTCAAATGTCCAGAGAGGACGATAGCCTTGTAAGCAGGGCTATCGCCTAGGATGTGGCTGGTCACAGGTTCGAATCCCGACAAGTAGTATGTGCTGTTAGGGTGGGGAAGGATATGTAGAGACCTTGTCTTCCTATCTTGGCATTTTTGTCTGTTCTGCTGCTAACAAATTTTATATATGTGTTATGTATTTATATGAATTATTGGATCTGGTTTAATAAAGAATGCGATCAATCATTACATTATATGTGTGGCATTGCTATTTTTTTAGCGACCTTTTTTGGTGACTATTTCTGCCCATTAGCAAGTTGGTATGGTGCTTCCCTATGTGATACTATTTAAAAAAAAAAAGGAACAATACATACTCAGTCAGAAATAAAGTAATGAAGAATGCATCATAACCATTCATTTGGTATTCCTTAATGTGGTAAGGTAAGATGTGACACTGAGATATTGAAGTGGTTTTGTTATTTAGACAATCCCTTGAGTAAATAGCCTGTAAATTCATATGGATATCATATTATATCTGGGATCCCAGACTATACAGCAGTGGTTTTTAAGCTGCTTCTACCATCCTTGTAATTCAAGAACATCACCACACAACAAAGCTTAATTCATTTTATTTTTTTTATCACTCCTGTCAATAGAAATAACTATTCTAATCATCAAAAATGGAACCTATGATAATTATCTGATCAGGCACACAGGTCCATTAAAAACTGATGTGCGTATAGCCCCATTGACTTGCATAGGTCATTTTGCTATACAGTTTAAAAATGAATAGGTTATTAGAGGTTATTATTTCCGTTGATCACAGATGTCAACTGGAAAATCCAGGCTGCAACATGGAGGTAGTGGTCACTAATGGGCTTTAGGCAAGGCTGCCACCTTTTTATAGTGGCCTAGTTTAAGTGCTGCATGGGTCTCCTGTGCAGTGGAGAGCCAGGCTCCTTTTCTAATGACCAAGACTAGAAGAAGCACTGATCCAGGCCGTTTGACCTGTTAGATGCTGTAGTCAATAGCAACCGCGGTGGTCTAAGTGTATTAGAGGGAGCAAGGTTCTGATGTCTTAGCAGGGCAGCCTGGGACCTAATGAAGACTGGTGGTGAGTATCAGTATTGCACTGACTGTATAATACTCTGCACTGTATAAGCAGTACAGGTTATTATAGAAGGGATAAAAAGATTGCCTGTTAAAAAGACCTATTGCGGGACAAGTAAATGGTTAAAACAAATTACAAAGTCTTGGTATAAGAAAAGATTTACAAGTTAAAAAATACACCTATTTCCTTTGAAAAAAGGGTTTTTATCGACCCGCACCACAAATTATCATATGAGATATCTATTATAGTGAACGCCACAAAAAAACAAAACAAAAAACATTCCTTGCTTATTTACTACAAAAAAATAGAATAAAAAATTGCTCAAAATGATATCAATGAAAACTACAAACCTTCCCACAAAAATTAAGCACACATCTCTGTAGAATGAAAAAAAAAAAGAAAAAGTTGTGGGTCTTGGGTAGAGTTGAGCGAATCCGAACATTTCTGTAAAAGTTCGGGTTCGGGTTTCTTGGCGCTCTTTTAAAGGCTGCAGGGCAGCCAATCAACAAGCGTTTCACTACTTTGCCCTAAGAAACCATCACAGCCATGCCTACTAATGGCATGGCTGTGATTGGCCAGTGCGGCATGTGACCCAGCCTCTATTTAGGCTGGAGTCACGTAGCACCCCCGTCACTCTGCTCTTCTCAGTGTAGGGATAGGATGCTGCTGCTGTGAGGTAGAGATTAGGAAAGAAATCTTTGAACTTTGGTGGTGTTTAATATTCAAACTACAGCAATTATTGAGGGTGCTATGCTACATATTTGTACCTAGCCCTGAGCCCAGTGATACTGCAAAATAATTTTTAATCCATCTGTTAGTGAGGTGGGGTCTGGTGGTAATTTTAGCAACTGCAGTGTCCTTGGAACTGCATGTGACCTGCATGTGTGCCAGGGACATTAGTCTAATTATTTTCTGGTAGCTCAGTGGAGGAAAAATTTCTTTTTCTGGCAGGTCAAGTACCCCTACAGCCTGCAGTGCATACCTGGCATTGAAAATTATCCCATGCTGTCACACATTTTTGTGACCTAAAGCGATTTATTCATCTGTCTGCCAGAGGCACTGCATATCTGACAGTCCAATAAAACCGTAAAATATTGCAGTTACCTTGCTCCTTTAACCCTCAGTTCACACTTGTGCGAACGCGCTGTAAAACGCTCAACAGGAGAAAACTCATGTTTCCCTATGGGCATGGTTCTCACCTGAGCGTTTTACAGCGTGTTTGAACGCGCTGTAAAACGCCCTACGCTCAAAGAAGTTCTTGAGCTTCTTTGGGGCGTTTTGTCGCGCGTTTGCACCCATAGACTTCAACACGCGTTAAAGTGTAGATATGCCTTTTTCAATTGGTCTCCAGAGTCACGAACGCGTGTATGACGCGCGTTTCCTATTTGCAAAAACGCGCTGTAATACACTTGACAAAAACGTGTGTAAAACGCGCGTCCCAGAAATGCTCAGGTGTGAACCCAGGGTAAAAAAGCACAATTTTTGTGCTAGATAGCACTTTTGCGTACAACGCTGCATTAACTATTTTATAATTTACCAGTGACATACTGCATTTCTATAGTTGGTTGCCAAAATCCCTATTGTAGTGCCACAGAGCACTTTTGCGTACGACGCTGCATTACCTATTTTATAATTTACCAGTGACATACTGCATTTCTATGGTTGGTTGCAAAAAACACTGGTTTTGTGCTAGATTGCACATTTGTGGCCTAGTCTGCACTTCTGATATTCCAATAAAACTGTTAACTACTGCATTTACATAGTTGTTTGCAAAATACACCGTTTTTGTGCTAGATTGCACATTTGGGGTCTACGCTGCGTTTCTGACAGTCAAATGAATCCGTTAACTTCAGCTGTTACATTGTTGGTTGGAAAAATCTAATTTTTGGTGATAGTGGTAGTGAAGTAATTGTATTGAATTGCTCCGTTACACTGTTGTGTGACCTAAAGAAATTTATTCTGTTTATGACACGGGCACTGCCTTACTGTTAGTGAACTTAATTGTTGACTATTGGCAGTTAAATTGTCACCTGAGATAAACCATCTGTTAGTTTGGTGGGTGAACGCAAATAATGAGGAGAACATCAAATAAGGGACGTGGACATGGTCGTGGTGGTGTTGGTCGAGCTCCTGTTGCTGGGAAAGGACGTAACTGTTCTGCACCAGCTACATGTCCAAGTGAAACACATTCCTCAGGAGCGAGTATGCGACAGAACCTGCAGCGTTATTTGGCAGGTGCCGGATATTTATTTCATATAAAATATGAAATCATAAAAATTATGATTTTATATTTTTATGGAAAATGAAAAATTCTGAAAAATTTAATTGGCGGACATATAAACGCCAGTTCTTTTATTGATGAGATCTAAAGTCAATTTGTGCAGCTAATGAAACAGGGTGCAATTAATTATATAAAATATAATTTATTACAGATAAAAATAGTAAAATGGCATACAAATTAATACAAAGAAAGTTTGGATATAATATCAAGATTGTCCACAATATAGTGCTCCACCATTTACACCAGGCTCACTTACTTTACTAAAACCAAGTACAATACAACGCTATTCTTCAGCAAATTAATGCAAATTAGTGTATTGGTAATTAAAACAATATAATATAACAAAGAAACAATAGAAATGAATCTGTGGAAAGTCCCTTATGCTCAATCAAAGAATATGGCAGTTAAAGACACCTTATAAATACGCCTATTGGCCTAATTACGGATAATGAAATCCAATCAGAGATCTCACTCTGATAGAAATATTACATTTAAACTCTATTGACCCACTCAAAATGGGGTTTCAACTATATGCCAATTAGAGAGATTTATAATTACTGCAAATAAACTAAATTATACGTTACCTCTGGCTTTGGGATAAAGAGCTTTTAGAAGGGACCCAGCTTTCCAAGATTTAGATCTCCAGTTTCTTTGTGAGTCTCGGGTGTGTTCCTGAAAGAATTCCTAGGGTGGAGGGAGCTTTCTCTTAGGACTGGAAGTAGTGAAGATGGTCTGTGACATCCTGTGATGTCTGTGAAGTTTGTGAAGCCTCTGAAGTGTCCAAAAACTGCACCAGATATTAAAATTCTTATCTAAGTCCCTCCCCTCTTGGATTAGGGATTTCCAATCAGATAAGGTGTTAATGTATGGTAATTATGGTAATTATGGTAATTACATCATTTAATTGGCACTTTTTTTTTGAAACTTCTGTCCATCTATCACTTGATGGCATTATTGTATCATCTATGATGTTTTTAGAATTCAAATGTTCAGGAAAGCCAGATGTGTACAGATCTAATCTGTTCACATGACCTTCTTAACCTTTGATCATTATATCAACCAAGAAAGTGTTCTTTCTGACACTTTGCTCAGACTGACTGGCGGTATTAGAAGTTTTCCTAATCCTTGAATTTATGGGGCAGATACGAATACAACTAGAGTTTAACGAGTTTGTGTATTTTAGCCAACCAAATGACTGATTAATTGCCATCTAAGATAACTGAGCTCTTCTCTAAAAGAAAATCCTTTTACCTCTTAGCAAAACTAGCTTATGTGCTTCTATATAATATACACTCATTGATACATACATGGCATAATATATATATATATATATATATATATATATATATATATATATATACACAAATGGATATACTGATACATTATCAATAACTAGATATGAATATAAAGACATATGTATAATCGTTTAAAATATACTAAAATAATATGCAATCACACATGAATATATACGTTACACAAGTGACTATCTGGAATAACACTCAATAACCTCTCTTGACCCCGGTACTTAAAAAAGGACCACACTTTGTTATTACATGTTCGTGTCTTCCAGACAGTGTATGTGAGACCCATTATATTCTTTAAGATAAGCCCACATCTGTTGGCACTAACTTTTTAAAACAATATACTTTGTATTCAGTATAAACTTATCTACAGACTGAAACCTGCATGACCCTATCTTGGCCTGTTCCAGTTGTATAGCAAAACTCTGGTTCAGTCTATCTCTTAAAGGCAATGAACGTCCATTTTGACCATATTATCATCAGATATCACATATAATTATGAAAATGCCTGACATAGGTCCGAATGCCACTCTACAGATGTTGAGGCCAGAACAAGTACAGGCGATAGTAGATTGAGTGACTGACAGTGGCTCCAGTTCCTTCACAGAATCTCCAACCCAGTCCTTTGCAGAATGCTCAGAGTTGGCACCTGCAGCCCATGCCCATCAGTCCTTCACCTCACCCTCTTGCAAATCAGCCAAGCAGTCTGAGCTCTAAGTCATGCAGCAGACTCTTATGCTTTTTAATGACTCTGCTGGCAGGGTTTCCCTGGGCCATTCACAAAGCCCTGCTCCAGAAGTGGAAGACATTGAATGCACTGATGCCCAACCACTTATGTTGCAGGATGAGGAAATGAGAATACCACAACAGAACATCTCTGATGATGGCGAAACACAGATGCCAACTGCTGTGGCTTTCTGCAGTGTGCAGACCGACGAAGAGGGCAGGGGTCAATAATGGGTGAAAGATGATGTGGAGGATGTTGAGGTCCTAGACTCCAACTGGACTCAACGTCATGCTAGTGACGTGTGCAGTTCTAGGGAAGAGGTCGCACAGAGGCAACAGCACATCAAAAGAGGGAGCATGATGCAAAAGCGGAGCAGCCGTCCCCGAGACAGTACGCCTGCTACTGCCCACTGCACCCAGGGACTGAGAAAATCAAAGCCAGCTCCAAGGAGTTCATTGGCGTCGCAGTTCTTCAGACAATGCCCTGATGACAAGACACGAGTGGTTTGCATGTTGTGCCATCAAAGCCCGAAGCGAGGCATAAATGTTCTAAACCTGAGCACAACGTGCATGACCAGGCATCTACATGCAAAGCACGAACTGCAGTGGAGTAAACACCTTAAAAACCAAGAAAGGTCTCAGGCTCCTCCTGCTTCCTCTTCTGCTGCTGTTTCTTCCTCTTCCTCCACCTCTGGAGTCACAGTGGCACCTGCCACCGAGCAAACAGAGATTGTGCCACCAAAACCAGCATCTCTGTCACCATCACCAAGCATCTCCACCATGTCACACAAAAGCGTTCAGTTGTCCATCTCCCAAATATTGGAGAGAAAGAGGAAATACCCAACTACCCACCTTCAATCCCTGGTCCTGAATGCCAGCATTTCAAAATTACTGGCCTTTGAAATGCTGTCATTCCGACGGGTGGAGATGGACTGTTTTTTGTAGTAGCGGCAGTGAACGACGTACTGTCGAGCCGTCCTTTCTCTGCACAACCAAGTGTAGGATAAAATCAAGTTTGCACTGCGCAACGCCGTCTGTGCAAAGGTCCACATAACCACAGATACATGGACCATGGACAGGGACGCTATATCTCCCTAACTGCACTCTGGTTAAATGTAGTTGCGGCTGGGTCCAGGCCAGATAGCGGTTTGGAGCATGTCCTTCCACCACCGAGGATCACAGCGCATTATTCTTTGCCTCCTGTTGCCTCATCCTCCTACTCCGCTTCCTCCTCCTTTTCTTTTACCACCTCCTCATCTGGTCAGCGAAAGACCTTCACCACCAACTTCAGCACAGCCAGGAGTAAATGTCAGCAGGTGGTTTTAAAACTCATGTGTTTGGGGGATAAACCCCACACTGCACAGGAGCTGTGGAGGGGCATAGAAGAACAGACTGATGAGTGGTTGCTGCCAGTGAGCCTCAAGCCTGGCCTGGAGGTGTGCGATAATGGACTAAATCTCGTTGCAGCTCTGGGACTAACCGGTAATGCACACATCCCTTGCCTGGCGCATGTGCTGAATTTGTTGGTGCAGAAATTCCTTAAACACTACCCAGACATGCCAGAGCGGCTGCAGAAAGTGCGGTCCGTCTGTGCGCACTTTCGGCATTCTCACTCTGCTGCTGCTCGCCTGTCTGTGCTGCAGCATAACTTCGGACTTCCCACTCACTGCCTCCTCACTCGCTCTGCGGAACAGCACCACTTCACCACCAATGAGTAGGCCTCCATGCGAGACCTGTGTGCCTTGTTGCGGTGTTTTGGTACTCAACGACCACTTCTATGTCTTCTTGAAAAAACACTTTGGGCGATGATGGAAAAGGATGTGGCAAAGGAGGAAGAGGAGGAGGAAGAGAGGAGAGGGCATTTCAAAGGGTTTCAGGCCAGTCATTCAAAAGTTTCTCAGAGGGTGGGTTCCTGCACCAGCAGAGGCCAGGTACACATTTGGCCAGCCAGGGCACAGTTCTGGAGGAGGAGGAGGATGAGGTAGAGAAGGAGTTGGAGGAACCGGGTTCACAGCAGGGTTGCACCCAACGCAGCTCATGGCCATCACTGCAGCATGGTTCGGGGGATATGGAGGTCACAGTCGATACACCACCCACCGAGGACAGCTTATCCTTACCTCTGGGCAGCCTGGCACACATGAGTGACTACATGCTGCAGTGCCTGTGCAATGGCTGCAGAGTTTCCCACATTTTAACTTGTTATGACTACTGGGTTGCCATCCGTTACAAAGACAACGTGCCGTCCTTAATTCCCTCATTAGAGCCTGATAGGAAGATGCGCAGGGGACAAGTGGAAGCAAAAGGCGAAGGCAGAGGAGGAGGAGTAGGAAGAGGTCGCCAACGCAGCTGGCTCACGGCCAACACCTCAGAAGGCAGGGTTAGCATGGCCGACATGTGGAAAATCTTTGTCACCGCGCCATAGCAACCAACACCACCAGCTGATATGGAACTTCTTAGCAGGAGGCAGCATTTGAACAACCTGGTGGAATAGTACATGTGCACACGCCTACACGTACTGACTGATGGTTCTGCCCCATTCAACTTCTGGGTCTCCAAATTGTCCACATGGCCTGAGCTTTCCCTTTATGCCTTGGAGGTGCTGTCCTCCTCTGCAGCCAGTGTATAGTTTGAACGTGTATTTAGCACGGCAGGGGGCGTCATTACAGACAAACGAAGCCGCCTGTACACAGCCAACGTGGACAAGCTCACGTTCATTAAAATGAACCAGGCTTGGATCCCACAAGACTTGTCTGTAGAGATGTCCCAAACTATTCGCCGACGAACAGTTCCCAGCAAACATCGCATGTGAGATGTTCGATTCGCCCCCTATACTTTATCATTGAGCAAACTTTGACCCTGTACCTCACAGTCAGCTGAAACATTCCAGCCAATAAGCATACCCTCCCTACCAGACCCTCCCACCTCCTATCAAAAAGCAAGGACAGCATCCATCTTAGATTCATTATGAAGCTGCAGTGTTAGTTAGAGCAGGGAGAGTGCTGCTGCTGAATTAATAGGGAAAGCATTAGATAGGCCAGTGTTCTTTGTCCACTCCAGTCCTCAAAGACTCATCGGCCTCTTTCACATGAGCGTGTCCGGAATAGGCCCCATTCACACGTCCGTAGTGTGTTCGGATCCACAAATTGCGGATCCGCAACACATGATGCCGGCACTCCCCATAGAGATGCCTATTCTTGTCCGCAGGCTGCGGACAAGTATAGGACATGCGCTATCGCTTGCGGAGCCGCAGCGGATGTTTCGGGGCCGAAACCCGGAAGTTCGGGGCCGCGGCTCTGCAAATGCGGAAGCGGAGAGCACATAGTGCTCTCCGCATCACGTCAGGCCCCATTCACAATGAATGGGTCCGGATCCATTCCGCACAATTGCAGAATGGATGCGGACAAAAATTGCAGATGTGTGAATGGGTCCTTAGGTCCGGATGCGTTGCGGAGCTGGGGATTTTTTGGCTGCGTTACTGAACGCTCATGCACAATGGCTGTAGGCTTATGCGTTCTTTTGCGGAGGTGACAAACCCGGTCAGTCAAACCCAAGGCAACATCATCGACCTCATCCCATATGCGTTTTTTCTGGAGCGTGCCCTGCGAAGAATGCTGGATCAGGCCGTAGATGAGCATGAAGAGGAAGAGTTGTGGTCACCATCACCACCAGAAGCAGCCTTGTCATTGTCGATTGCTGGACCTGCGGCAACACAGAGAGGAGTCTGAAGAATAGGAGTCAGAGGAGGAAGGTGGCTTTGAGGAGGTGGAAGACCAACCTCAGCAGGCGTCCCAGGGGGCTTGTTGTCACCTTTCGGGGACCCTTGGTGTTGTACGTGGCTGGGTGGAGGAAGAGACCTTGAATGACGTCAGTGAGGACAAGGAACGGGACATGGATAGCTTGGTATCCAACCTTGTGCAAATGGGGAGTTTGCGGTTGTGCAAATGGACTCTTTGCGGTTCTTTGCAGTGCGTTAAACGGGGAGTTTGGTCTGTCAGAGTTTGGTCTGTCACTGTGAAGCGGGCGTAACCCTTACACTACCTGATCGATACAACATCATACCTGATCGTATACACACACTGGATGTTTTAAAGCACATTATTCCAAACAATTTAGGAATGTTAGGTGATTTATGCCCTTTACGAATTAAAACCTGAGTCTGCGTCAATTACGTAATTTTCCATGGGAGTTTTGCCATGGATCCCCTTCCGGCATGCCACAGTCCAGGTGTTAGTCCCCTTGAAACAACTTTTCCATCACTATTGTGGCCAGAAAGAGTCCCTGTGAGTTTTAAAATTCGCCTGCCTATTGTAGTCTATGACGGTTCGCCCGGTTCACCCGTTCGCGAACATTTGCGAAAGTTCGCTTTCGCCGTTCGCGAACGTAAAATTTTATGTTCGTGACATCTCTACTTGTCTGTACCTTGGGCAGAATAGACATTTATACTGGCCTCAACCATGCATTCTTGTACTCAAGTGCACTATTTTTTTTTTTATTTGTCCAATTATTTTGGGGGCTACCCCAATAAAAAAATTAAATAATTAAAAAAAAAAAAAACATTGTTGGCTACCTCCTCCTCCATCGCTGCTTCCACCTACAACACCACATTCGCCGCCTCCTCGACCTCTGACACCACATCCACCTCCTCCTCCGAGTTGCAGTTTAATAATTTAAATTTTTTATTTATTTTATTGTAAGTTATTTCCCTATCCTCATTTGTTTGCACAGCACTTGTCATGCTCTTAGGCTCGTTTTGCTGCCTTTTGCAGCCCTCTAGCCCTTTCCAGGGCTTTTTTACAGCCATTTTAGTGCCCAAAAGTTCGGGTCCCCATTGACTTCAATGGGGTTCGGGTAAAGTTCAGGTCCCGAACTCGAACTTCCAGGTGTCCGCTCAACTCTAGTCTTGGGATGCGGTGATGCAAAACTATGTCCAAAAGCAGTAAAATGTAAAATAAAAATAAAAAAACTGTATAGATTTGGTATCACCGTAATTGTATTGAAAATAGTTATCATCGTTTATCAACATAAAACTCAGTGGCAGTCTTGCTGCCCTTTACCATCCACCCAAAAAAGAGTTAATAAAAGTTAGTCAGTAAGTGTGTTTACCCTAAAATGGTGGCATTAAAAGCTACAACTTATCCAACAAAAAGCAAGCTCATGCAGCCACAGCGATAGAAAAAATGAAAAGTTAAAGCTCTTCGAATGTGACAAAGAAAAAATAAAAACAATTGCTTAATTATTAATAGAATGAGCGAATCGTATTTCAGATCCAAGATCCAAAGTCGATTCGCTCCCCAACTTCGTTTAAATGCTGTACGTAGACCTGTCTCTGTACATTATTAAAATGTATGGGATTCGTGGAGGCAAACTTCATTACGTCCAAAGTTATGTGAGACTTTGCTGGAGAACTTGGGGCTTTGATTCTACAACTTTAAAACAGCAATCTTAGGCCCCTTTCACACGGGCGAGTTTTCCGCGCGGGTGCAATGCGTGAGGAGGACGCATTGCACCCGCACTGAATCCGGACCCATTCATTTCTATGGGGCTGTGCACATGAGCGGTGATTTTCACGCATCACTCCTGCGTTGCGTGAAAATCGCAGCATGTTCTATATTCTGCGTTTTTCACGCAACGCAGGCCCCATAGAAGTGAATGGGGATGCGGGAAAATCGCAAGCATCCGCAACCAAGTGCGGATGCGTTGCGATTTTCCGCATTGTTGCTTAGCAACGGGACTCAATCTCTATTATTTCCCTTATAACATGGTTATAAGGGAAATAATAGCATTCTTAATAAAGAATGCATTGTTAAATGATGAGGAAGGGTTAAAAATAATAAAGTTAACTTACCTTAGCCACTTGATCGCGTAGTCGCGATCTGTCCTCTCTTTCCCTGCAGCATCGATGATCTAAGGACCTGTGATGACGTCACATCATGGCCCAATCACCTGCTCCATCACTATGGTGATGGAGCATGTATTGGTCCATGTGACCATGTGACATCATCCAAGGTCCTAACCACTATCCTCAGGCTGTGGATAGTGCTTAAGGACCTTAGATGATGTCACGTGGTCACATGGACCAATCACATGCTCCATCACCATAGTGATGGAGCAGGTGATTGGGCCATGTGATGCTGTGACATCATCACAGGTCCTTTACATCTTTCAAGCTAATGGAGAGGAGGCCGGGCTTCGCGATCAAATGGACCAGGTAAGTTATGATTAGTTTATTATTTTTAACCCATTCTGCACCGGGTTCAACATTAGGGAGATGGCCAAGGGTATTATTTTACATTATAACTATGTTATAATGTGAAATAATACCAGCGGGACAATTTCTGACCCAAACATGCACTTCTGTGAAGAAGTGCAGGTTCGGGTCTGAGTACCAAAAGTGCCGATTTTTCTCCCGCGCGTGCAAAACGCATGACAGCGCTTTGCACTCGCAGGGAAAAATTGCGGCGATTCCCGCAACGCACCCGCACTGTTTGACGGAGTGCACCCGCAACGCCCGTCTGAAAGAGGCCTTAAGCCAACTTCGGATTCCTGTTTTAAAATGTTTTTAAAGTTGTAGAATCAAAGACCAAAGTTCTTCACCCAAGTCTCAAATGACTTTGGACTTAAAGGGGTTATCTGGGTTCAGAGCTGAACCCGGACATACCCGCATTTTCACCCAGGCACCCCTGTTATGAGCATCAGAGCATTTCATGCTTTGATGCTCTCCTTTGCCCTGCGCTGAATTGCGTAGGGCACAGGCATTTTATGGAATTCCAGTGATGTACCGGGCTCTCCATAAGGACTCCAGCAATGATCCCAGTGACATCACCAGCTCTGATGGGCGGGCTTTAGCACTGCCCTAACCTGTAAAAAAGCTCAGAGCTGGTGACGATACCAGCAACACTGCTGGGCGGAAGCCTCCGCCCAGCGGTGTGCTATTGTAAACAGAGGCAAGGCACATCTGAACCCAGACAACCCCTATAAAGGTGTTAACCATTATAGATCTTGGATAACCCCTTTAACGAAGTTTGCCTCCACGAATCCCATATATTTGAATGCAGCACAGAGACAGGTCTCCGTACAGCATTAAAACAAAGTTGGGTAACTTCGGATCTTGGATCTGAAGTGCAATTTGCTCATGCCTAGTTATTAAGGACCAAAATAGGCTGGTCACTAAGGAGTTAAAAACAGATATTAAAAAGTGAATCTGTATGTATCTATCCAGTACTTAAAGGGGTTGTCCAGGTTTAGAGCTGAACCAAGACATACCCCCGTTTTCACCCCTCCTCCCCCCCTGATATGAGCGTCAGGCTCTGATCCTCTCGCTTGCCCTGCACAGGGCAAGGTCTTTTTTGTTTATGTTTTTAACACTACTAAGGAGAGGCTTTTTTTGTCCTGCGCGACAATGCTCATATAGGGGGGGGGGGGGCTGCCTGGGTAAAAACGGGGGTATGTCTGGGTTCAGACCCCTTTAACACTAGAGATGGCCCGAACTATTCGCCGGCGAACAGTTCCCGGCGAACATAGCTTGTTTGCGTTCGCCTCTGCCGGGCGAACATATGCGATGTTCGGTCCGCCCCCTATACATCATCATTGAGCAAACTTTGACCCTGTACCTCACAGTCAGCAGACACATTCCAGCCAATCAGCAGCATACCCTCTCTCCCAGACCCTCCCATCTCCTGAACAGCATCCATTTTAGATTCATTCTGAAGCTGCAGTCTTAGTGAGAGGAGGGAGAGTGTAATTGCTGCTGATTTAATAGGGAAATTGATAGCTAGGCTAGTGTATTCAGTGTCCACTCCAGTCCTGAAAGACTCATCTGATCTCTGCTGTAAGGACAGCGTCCTGACAGCACCCCAAAAAACCCTTTTTAGGGCTGCAACATTAGTCTGCTTTTTTTCCTTTATATACATATTGCAGTTGCCTGGCCTGCCCGTGTGTGAGGAGCTGCAGGCCCACAGACTGTAGTGTGCCCACTGCCAGTCCCCACCCCTGTCATCCCATGTGGCACAGGACTTTGCATCAAAAAAAGGCATTTAATTTTTACACTTTAATCTAAGGTTAGTTGCCTGCCAGTGTGTGTCAGGCTGACTTCCACAGACTGTAGTGTGGCCACTGCCAGTGCCCACCCCTGTCATCCCGTGTGGCACAGGACTTTGCATCAAAAAAAGGCATTTCATTTTTACACTTTAATCTAAGTTTAGTTGCCTGCCAGTGTGTTTCAGGCTGACTTCCAGTGACTGTAGTGTGCCCACTGCCAGTGCCCACCACTCATACCGGCTGGCACAGGACTTTGCATCAAAAATAGCATTTAATTTTTACACTTTAGTGTAATTTCAGCTGCTTGCCTGCTGCTAGTGTGTGTCAGGCCGACCTACACTGACTGTAGTGTGCCCACTGCCAGTGCCCACCCCTGTCATCCCATGTGGCACAGGACTTTGCATCAAAAAAAGGCATTTAATTTTTACACTTTAATCTAAGGTTAGTTGCCTGCCAGTGTGTGTCAGGCTGACTTCCACAGACTGTAGTGTGCCCACTGCCAGTGCCCACCCCTGTCATCCCGTGTGGCACAGGACTTTGCATCAAAAAAAGGCATTTCATTTTTACACTTTAATCTAAGTTTAGTTGCCTGCCAGTGTGTGTCAGGCTGACTTTCAGTGACTGTAGTGTGCCCACTGCCAGTGCCCACGACTCATGCCGGCTGGCACAGGACTTTGCATAAAAAAAGGCATTTAATTTTTACACTTTAGTGTAATTTCAGCTGCTTGCCTGCTGCTATTGTGTGTCAGGCTGACTTCCACTGACTGTAGTGTGCCCACTGCCAGTGCCCACCCCTGTCATCCCATGTGGCACAGGACTTTGCATCAAAAAAAGGCATTTAATTTTTACACTTTAATCTAAGGTTAGTTGCCTGCCAGTGTGTGTCAGGCTGACTTCCACTGACTATAGTGTGCCCACTGCCAGTGCCCACCCCTGTCATCCCGTGTGGCACAGGACTTTGCATCAAAAAAAGGCATTTAATTTTTACACTTTAATCTAAGTTTAGTTGCCTGCCAGTGTGTGTCAGGCTGACTTCCAGTGACTGTAGTGTGCCCACTGCCAGTGCCCACCACTCATACCGGCTGGCACAGGACTTTGCATCAAAAAAGGCATTAAATTTTTACACTTTAGTGTAATTTCAGCTGCTTGCCTGCTGCTAGTGTGTGTCAGGCCGACTTCCACTGACTGTAGTGTGCCCACTGCCAGTGCCCACCCCTGTCATCCCGTGTGGCACAGGACTTTGCATCAAAAAAGGCATTTAATTTTTACACTTTAATCTAAGGTTAGTTGCCTGCCAGTGTGTGTCAGGCTGACTTCCAGTGACTGTAGTGTGCCCACTGCCAGTGCCTACCACTCATACCGGCTGGCAGAGGACTTTGCATCAAAATAGGCATTTAATTTTTACACTTTAGTCTAATTTCAGTTGCTTGCCTGCTGCCAGTGCGTGTCAGGCCCACTTCAACTGACTGTAGTGTGCCCACTGCCAGTGCCAACCACTGATACCGGGTGGCACAGTAGCTTGCGAATAAATAAGGCATTTCATTTTTACACATTAGTCTAATTTCAGTTGCTTGCCTCCTGCCAGTGTGTGTCAGGCCCACTTCCACAGACTGTAGTGTGCCCACTGCCAGTGCCAACCACTGATACCGGGTGGCACAGTAGCTTGACGATAAATAAGGCATTTAATTTTTACACATTAGTCTAATTTCAGTTGCTTGCCTGCTGCCAGTGTGTGTCAGGCCCACTTCCACAGACTGTAGTGTGCCCACTGCCAGTGCCAACCACTGATACCGGGTGGCACAGTACCACTTATCGAAAAAAAAATGACAGGCAGAGGCAGGCCACCCCGCAGGTGCCGTCGTGGTATTGGTGCTGTGATTTCCACTGTCCCTGGAATAATGCCTAGTGTTCAGAGGCCATGTACCCTGAACCCGAAAAATTCTGAGGACGTAGTTGACTGGCTTAGACAGGACACCCAATCTTCAACAGCTTCCGCTAAGAACCTTGACGCACCATCTTCCTCCAGCTCAGCTTTGGTCACCTGCTCTCAAGTTACCACGCACCCGCCCGCCGCTGATAGGAATAGTACTAGTTAAGACAGCACTCATATAGGGTGTCACAGCACATTGCTCTGTGCACGCGCAGTGCCCCAATTTGGGAGTATGAGGACCGACCAAGCTGCTTTTTCCATCTCCCGGTTCCTGAAATCAATTCAGTTTGGTGTATGAGAGTTTGGTCTGTCATTGTGAAGGCAGTCGAAGGTACCAGACCTAAATATTTTATCAAAAATGGCAATCCCTGATATGGGATGTAACAGGGATTAAACTGATGAGAATAGTACTACAGAAAATACCACTCATATCGGGTGTGACAGTAAATTGCACGGCGCAGACGCAGTGACCGTGGATTAAAACAAAGGGGAGGGAGCCAGCGTTTTTTTAACCATCTCCCCGTTCTAAAAATCTATTCAATAAATGGCCCCCAGATAGGGGACGTTAGAGGGATTAAACTGATGAGAATAGTACTACAGAAAATACCACTCATATCGGGTGTGACAATAAATTGCACGGCGCAGACGCAGTGACCGTGGATTAAAACAGAGTGGGAGGAGCCAGCGTTTTTTTAACCATCTCCCCGTTCGAAAAATCTATTCAATAAATGGCCCCCAGATTGGGGACGTTAGAGGGATTAAACTGATGAGAATAGTACTACAGAAAATACCATTAATATCGGGTGTGACAGTAAATTGCACGGCGCAGAAGCAGTGACCATGGATTAAAACAGAGTGGAGGGAGCCAGCGTTTTTTTAACCATCTCCCTGTTCGAAAAATCAATTCAATTCACCTTTCGGGGACCCTTGGTGTTGTACGTGGCTGGGTGGAGGAAGAAACCTTCAATGACATCACCGGGACGTGGCTAGCTTGGTATCCAACCTTGTGCAAATGGGGAGTTTGCGGTTGTGCAAATGGACTGTTTGCGGTGCATTAAAAGAGGAGTTTGGTCTGTCAATGTCTGTGAAGCGGGCGTAACCCTTACACTACCTGATCGATACAACATCATACCTGATCGTATACACACACTGGATGTTTTAAAGCATGTTATTCCAAACAATTTAGGAATGTTACGTGATTTATGCCCTTTATGGATTAAAACCCGACTCTGCGTCCACTACGTAATTTTCCACGGGAGTTTTGCCATGGATCCCCCTCCGGCATGCCACAGTCCAGGTGTTAGTCCCCTTGAAACAACTTTTCCATCACTATTGTGGCCAGAAAGAGTCCCTTTGGTTTTTAAAATTCGCCTGTCTATTGAAGTCTATGGCGGTTCGCCCTGTTCGCCTGTTCGCGAACATTTGCGGAAGTTCGCGTTCGCTGTTCGCGAACTGAAAATTTTATGTTCGCGACATCACTATTTAACACTGACTATTTAAAAATGTCTAATGTCTGTATCAAATTAAGTATTAAAAGCTATGTCTGTGCTAGTGTGTCTTAATCCTATAAGACACTGAGCATTTGCATGATATTTTCAACAATATTTGCATATACCATTTTGGTTTCACCTGATTCTAATTATCTCTAGCTTGCCAAGTCACTATATTTTGCAATTATTTCTATGCAGAATAAGCAATGCTGTGTTGATACATAAATGATTTTAGCACAGATGCATTTTAGATAAAAGAAATTGCTTTGGGTAGTAGAAAGACATCTCTGATTATTTCCATTATGATGTGATAGACCATTAACCCCTTTGTTGTTGACATCCTATGGAGATTCAGTAAGCAATCTTAATTATTTTAAAATACACTTCTTTGTTATTTAGTTGGTGATTAAAAATGCATTAAAAGATGGCAAGGGAAGAATATTTCCGTTCATTAGCTGATCTGAGAACCTAATCATCATGTAGAGCTAATTTTCATATAAATCTTAAAACAATAAGCACACTACAGTAGAAACAGTTTATGTTGGCTATGTCAGTAATAAACATAATCACAATAGAAGCTGAAAAGAAGAAAGTGATTATCTTTTATGAATTAGACAAAAGCAAATAGTTTCATTCAGCTGACAATAGTACACATGTTCCTATGTAAATACTGCATCCAACAGATTGTGAATGGCATGAAAACATTAACCTTATGGTGAAAATAAGTTATTAGGAACATTTTTGAGTCTATTCTGCTGCTAAATTTCTGAAAGTTATTTAGTGCCATAGAAAATTTGAAGATAAAAATAGGCAATAGATGTCCACAATGCAAAAATTTGGGAAGAAGGAATTGAAATGTATAAAAATGACTATTTGATTATATAAATAATTAGTGTTAAGTGAATTGAAGTCAAACAAATTTTCTACTAATTGTAGCAAAAATTTGATTCACCGGGAACCTGAATCTCCTTGCATGATTCCTTGCTGTGGGAGAGGTCCCACAGCAAGGAATCATGCGTCATTTCACCCACCACCGGAGAAGGCCACTCTCAGTTATTTCAGCCCAGCACCCAGACAGAGGATACAGGTCCCACAACAAGGAATCATGCGTCATATCAACCACCACCGGAGTAGGCCACTCTCAGTTATTTCGGCCCAGCACCCAGACAGAGGAGAGAGGTCCCACAGCAAGAAATCATGCGTCATATCACCCACCACTGGAGAAGGCCATTTTCAGTTATTTAGGCCCAGCACCCAGACAGAGGAGAGAGGACCCACAGCAAGGAATGATGCGCCATTTCACCCACCACCGGAGAAGGCCACTTTCACAGCACCCAGACAGAGGAGAGAGGTCCCACAGCAAGGAATCATGCGTCATATCAACCACCACCGGAGAAGGCCACTCTCAGTTATTTCAGCCCAGCACCCAGACAGAGGATACAGGTCCCACAACAAGGAATCATGCATCATATCAACCACCACCGGAGTAGGCCACTCTCAGTTATTTCGGCCCAGCACCCAGACAGAGGAGAGAGGTCCCACAGCAAGAAATCATGCGTCATATCACCCACCACTGGAGAAGGCCATTTTCAGTTATTTAGGCCCCAGCACCCAGTCAGAGGAGAGAGGTCCCACAGCAAGGAATCATGCGTCATATCACCCACCACTGGAGAAGGCCATTTTCAGTTATTTAGGCCCAGCACCCAGACAGAGGAGAGAGGACCCACAGCAAGGAATGATGCGTCATTTCACCCACCACCGGAGAAGGCCACTTTCACAGCACCCAGACAGAGGAGAGAGGTCCCACAGCAAGGAATCACACGTCATATCAACCACCACCGGAGAAGGCCACTCTCAGTTATTTCAGCCCAGCACCCAGACAGAGGATACAGGTCCCACAACAAGGAATCATGCGTCATATCAACCACCACCGGAGTAGGCCACTCTCAGTTATTTCGGCCCAGCACCCAGACAGAGGAGAGAGGTCCCACAGCAAGAAATCATGCGTCATATCACCCACCACTGGAGAAGGCCATTTTCAGTTATTTAGGCCCAGCACCGAGACAGAGGAGAGAGGTCCCACAGCAAGGAATCATGCGTTATTTCACCCACCACCGGAGAAGGCCACTCTCAGTTATTTCAGCCCAGCACCCAGACAGAGGAGAGAGGTCCCACAGCAAGGAATGATGCGTCATATCACGCACCACTGGAGAAGGCCATTTTCAGTTATTTAGGCCTCAGCATCCAGTCAGAGGAGAGAGGTCCCACAGCAAGGAATCATGCGTCATATCAACCACCACTGGAGAAGGCCATTTTCAGTTATTTAGGCCCCAGCACCTAGTCAGAGGAGAGAGGTCCCACAGCAAGGAATCATGCGTCATATCAACCACCACCAGAGAAGGCCACTCTAAGTTATTTTAGCCCAGCACCCAGACAGAGGAGAGAGGTCCCACAGCAAGGAATCATGCGTCATATCCCCCACCACTGGAGAAAGCCATTTTCAGTTATTTCGGCCCCAGCACCCAGTCAGAGGAAGAGGTCCCACAGCAAGGAATAATGCATCATATCAACCACCACTGGAGAAGGCCACTTTCAGTTATTTAGGCCCAGCACCCAGACAGAGGAGAGAGGTCCCACAGCAAGGAATCATGCGTCATATCAACCACCACCGGAGAAGGCCACTCTCAGTTATTTCGGCCCCACCACCCAGACAGAGGAAAGGTTCATTCAACTTTGGGTTGCACCGCAAGATCATGGTAAAGTTAAAAAAATGAGGATTCAATAAAGAAGTGCCCCGGAGTACAAGAATACATGGTTGAGGGGGAGGCAGTTATAAATGTCTATTCTGCACAAGGGAGGGACAGGTCCTGTGGGATCCATGCCTGGTTCATTTATATGAATGTCAGCTTGTCCACGTTGGCTGTGGACAGGCGGCTGCGTTTGTCAGTAATGACGCCCCCTGCCGTGCTGAATACACGTTCAGACAAAACGCTGGCTGCCGGGCAGGCCAGCACCTCCAAGTCATAAAATGTTAACTCTGGCCACGTGGCCAATTTGGAGACCCAGAAGTTGAATGGGGCCGAACCATCAGTCAGTACGTGGAGGGGTGTGCAGACGTACTGTTCAACCATGTTAGTGAAATGCTGCCTCCTGCTAAGACGTTCCGTATCAGGTGGTTGTGCAGTTAGCTGTGGCGTGGAGACAGAACGTTTCCACATTTCTGCCATGCTAACCCTGCCCTCAGAAGAGCTGGCCGTGACACAGCTGCGTTGGCGACCTCTTGGTCCTCCTCTGCCTTCGCCTTGGGCTTCCACCTGTCCCTTTGTGACATTTAGGAATGCTCTCAGGAGCGCCTCTACCAGCGTGCGCTTGTACTCGCGCATCTTCCTATCACGCTCCAGTGCAAGGTGGGCACATTGTCTTTGTACCGGGGATCCAGCAGGGTGGCAACCCAGTAGTCCGCACACGTTAAAATGTGGGCAACTCTGCTGTCGTTGCGCAGGCACTGCAGCATGTAGTCGCTCATGTGTGCCAGGCTCCCCAGAGGCAAGGACAAGCTGTCCTCTGTGGGAGGCGTATCGACATCGTCCTCTGTATCCCCCCAGCTACGCACCAGTGATGGGCCTGAGCTGTGTCGGGTGCCACCCCGCTGTGAACCTGCTTCATCCTCATCCTCCTCCACCTCCTCCTCATCCTCCTCGTCCTCCAGTAGTGGGCCCTGGCTGGCCACATTCGTACCTGGCCTCTGCTGTTGCAAAAAACCTCCCTCTTAGCCACTTCTTACAGACTGGCCTGAAAGTGCTAAAAATGACCCCTCATCCACCTCCTCCTCCTTCTGGGCCACCTCCTCTTCCATCATCGCCCTAAGCGTTTTCTCAAGGAGACATAGAAGTGGTATTGTAACACTGATAACGGTGTCATCGCCACTGGCCATGTTGGTGGAGGACCCGAAACAGCGCAACAGGGCACACAGGTCTCGCATGGAGGCCCAATCATTGGTGGTGAAGTGGTGATGTTCCGCAGTGCGACTGACGCGTGCGTGCTGCAGCTGAAACTCCACTATGCCCTGCTGCTGCTCGCACAGTCTCTCCAGCATGTGCAAGGTGGAGTTCCACCTGGTGGGCACGTCGCATATGAGGCGGTGAGCAAGAAGGCCAAAGTTACGCACAGGCGAGCAGCGGCAGGATGTGAACGCCGGAAGTGCACACAGATGGCCCTCACTTTATGCAGCAGCTCTGACATGTCGGGGTAGTTGTGAATGAACTTCTGCACCACCAAATTCAGCACATGCGCCAGGCAAGGGATGTGCGTCAAACCGGCTAGTCCCAGAGCTGCGATGAGATTTCGCCCATTATCGCACACCACCAGGCCTGGCTTAAGGCCCACCGGCAGAAACCACTCGTCGGTCTGTTGTTCAATACCCCGCCACAACTCCTGCGCGGTGTGGGGCCTGTCCCCCAAACATATGAGTTTCAGAATGGTCTGCTGACGTTTACCCCGGGCTGTGCTGAAGTTGGTGGTGAAGGTGTGTGGCTGACTGGATGAGCTTGTGGAAGCAGATGAGGAGGAGAAAGCCGAGTAGAAGGCTACAGGAGACAAAGAATGATGCCCTGCGATCCTTGGCGGCGGAAGGACGTGCGCCAAGGAACTCTCCGCCTGTGGCCCAGCCGCCACTACATTTACCCAGTATGCAGTTAGGGAGATATAGCGTGCCTGGCCGTGCTTGCTGGTCCACGTATCTGTGGGTAGGTGGACCTTGCCAAAGATGGCGTTGCGCAGTGCACACTTGATTTTATCGGATACTTGGTTGTGCAGGGAAGGCACGGCTGTCTTGGAGAAGTAGTGGCGGCTGGGAACAACATACTGTGGGACAGCCATGGACATCAGCTGTTTGAAGCTGTCTGTGTCCACCAGCCTGAAAGACAGCATTTCAAAGGCCAGTAGTTTAGAAATGCTGGCATTCAGGCCCAGGGCTCGAGGGTGGCTAGGTGGGAATTTATGCTTTCTCTCCAAGGTTTGTGAAATGGAGAGCTGAACGCTGCCGTGTGACATGGTGGAGATGCTTGGTGACGCAGGTGGTGTTGTCGGTGGCACATCCTCTGTTTGGTGGGCGGCAGGTGCCAAAATTCCTCCCGAGGCGGAGGAAGATTCCGAGGCAGCAGCAGAAGAGGGAGCAGGGGGAGCCAGAGTGAGTTCCTTCCTTTTAAGGTGTTTACTCCACTGCAGTTCATGCTTTGCATGTAGATGCCTGGTCATGCAGGTTGTGCTAAGGTTCAGAACGTTAATGCCTCGCTTCAGGATCTGATGGCACAGCGTGCAAACCACTCGGGTTTTGTTTTCAGCACATTGTTCAAAGAAGTGCCATGCCAGGGAACTCCTTGAAGCTGCCTTTGGGGTGCTCGGTCCCTGGTGGCGGTGGCGAGTAGCAGGCGAACTCTCTTGGTGGCGGCTGGTCTCTTTTTGCCCCCTGCTCTCTCTTTTGCTACGCTGTTGGCTCGGTCTCACCACTGCCTTTTCCTCTGAACTATGAAAGTCAGAGGCATGACCTTCATTCCATGTGGGGTCTAGGACTTCATTGTCCCCTGCATCGTCTTCCACACAGTCTTCCTCCCTGACCTCCTGTTTGGTCTGCACACTGCAGAAAGACGCAGCAGTTGGCACCTGTGTTTCGTCATCATCAGAGACGTGCGGACTCCGATGAGGTGGTATCCCCATGTCCTCATCATCAGGAAACATCAGTGGTTGTGCCTCAGTGCATTCTATGTCTTCCACCACTGGGGAAGGGCTGGGTGAATTTCCTTGGGAAACCCTGCCAGCAGAGTCTTCAAACAGCATAAGAGACTGCTGCATAACTTGAGGCTCTGATAGTTTCCCTGATATGCATGGGGGTGATGTGACAGACTGATGTGCTTGGTTTTCATGTGCCACCTGTGCGCTTTCAGCAGAAGACTGGGTGGGAGATAATGTTGTGAACATGCTGGATCCACTGTCGGCCACCCAATTGACTAGCGCCTGTACCTGCTTAGGCCTTACCATCCTTAGAACGGCATTGGGCCCTACCAAATATTGCTGTAAATTCTGGCGGGTACTGGAACCTGAGGTAGTTGGTTCACTAGGACGTGTGGCTGTGGCAGAATGGCCACGTCTTCTCCCAGCACCAGAGGGTACTATAACACCACCACGACCGCGTCCGCGTCCCTTACTAGATGTTTTCCTCATTGTTACCGTTCACCAAGCACCACAATAAGGAAAAAAATATTTGGCCCAATGTATTGATTTCAAATTTAGGCCTTCTTTTACAAGCACCTAACACTATCTGCCTATTTATTTATGTAGCGTATTACACTAATCCAGGCACAGCAGTCACCACTGATTTAGGGGAATATCTATTTTAAGGCTAGTATTTAGGCCCTGGATGAAAGGTATCCTTTTATGGACAGATTTACACTTGGCCTGCAACAGCTGGGACAACAGATTCAGGGTATTGCTATTTTGGCAATTGAATGTCACCCCAGAACAAAATATATGTTTTAGTGGACACTATGAAATCTGGCCTGCAACTGCTGGGACACCAGAATCAGGGTATTGCTATTTTGCCAGATTAATTTCACCCCAGTACAAAATATGTGTTTTGGCAGACACTATGAAATCTGGCCTGCAACTGCTGGGACACCAGAATCAGGGTATTGCTATTTTGCAAAATTAATTTTACCCCAGAACAAAATATGTGTTTTGGCAGACACTATGAAATCTGGCCTGCAACTGCTGGGACACTAGAATCTGGGTATTGCTATTTTGCCAGATTAATCCCCAGAAAATAATCTATCCTTTGCCAGACAGCAGACAGTATTATACTTGTCTAGCCAAAGCTGGAACACCAGATTTAGGGGGTTGGTATTTGGGCAATTGTATTTAACCCCTTAATAAAATATAGAAATTGCTATCCTGATTTTCTAGGGGTGACAATTAGCACAGCCAAGCCCCTGATCTAGGATATAGTAAAAAAAAACTAGTATTGATGGATTGATGGACTTGGTGGCAGCTTCTTCTGGTGCACCACAAGTCACAAAATGGCCGCCGATCAACCCAGAATATAAGTGACAGAAAAACGCTCTGTGCAGCCTAAAAACCAGTGAGCAAGTAACTAGCAGAAGTTCAATGATTCTCAGCTGTAGATCGATCCGTTCATTAGGTGCTGTTGCTGACTTTAACCTGCCTAATCTCGCCCTGACAGAAGCTGCGTCCTCTCCCTACACTAATCAGAGCAGTGTGACGTGCGGCGCTACGTGACTCCAGCTTAAATAGAGGCTGGGCCACATGCTGCACTTGGCCAATCACAGCCATGCCATTAGTAGGCATGGCTGTGATGGGCTCTTAGGGCAAGAAGTAAAACGCTAGCTGATTGGCTGCTGTGCAGCCCTTCAGAAAGCGGGAAGAAATCGACGAACAACGGACGTGAACCCGAAAATTTTCGAACTGTTCGCTCAACACTATTAAGGACATGTTTGTCTGAAACGCGTAGACCGACTGATGTTACCATGTGAAAAGGCTTCCTGTCGTGTATTTTGTGCAACAAAAATAAAGGTGGTTTTTTGGCTTTGCAAACAATATTATCCGAAGTGCTGGATTTTTCTTCATCTGAATTACTGGATCAGTCTTCTGCTATATCCGTGCACAGTAAAAAAGGAATATTCCACTCTGAAAAAACGACAAGCAGGTGAGCTGGTATTTCCACGTGTTACCCTTTAACATTCAGATGTCTGAGTGGGAAAAGCAGAAATTGATGACAACAAGGTGAATGACACTTTATTGCCTGAGGATACAGCCGGGCTGTCACAAGGGAGACCGGTAGAAGGAGGAAACTCTTGTTGTGATAGCTGGCTGCCACCTCTGTTTGCCTATGGGATGGGGTGATGCCACTTCCTGTGGTTCAAAAGAGCTGTGGTGCCTATTTTTTTATTTGACTGCATGGCTTATTTTACTCTTGCAGAGCTTACACAGGGCAATGCTTCGGTGTTCTGGCAGCGTGGAAAAAAACTGCTAGACGAGAGATACTTATACAGAACCAGTAAAATGTGGCGAGGAAAAAGGGAGAGAGGCGCTCATAGGGTAATGACGTCACAGATAACGTATAGTTTGATTGTAACTTGCTCGCTCACCTATTTTGGTTGTACCAAATTGGGCACAACCACAATAAGGGCGTGGAAGCTGGTCACTGAACATGGTCGGTGCAGCCGAGGCTTGTCTGGACCTTTAGCGGGGCCAAATCGCTGGTCAGGTAAGTCAAGGACGAGGAGGCGTCAGATCTGGTTGATTCAACGCAGGACAGCCCAAGGCGCACTCTGACACTCGAGAGATCCGTATGGGTAGGATTATGGGTTTTTTATTGGTTAGATAGACAACGCGTTTCGGGGCGACCGCCCTTTATCAAGTCTAAGAGAAAATGTGCATATATAGAAATACAATATAATACAATAAATAAATACCATAAACTGGAATAAAATATGCCATAAATTTCATAAAAATTGCATAAAATGATTAGATCTTCATTTATGTACTGTTCTAGTGAAGAATCTGTTTGTGCTTAAAAGGTCTTTTCTTAAAAAATGTATCTATTTTTTGGGTGTAGAAAATGGTACATAAAAAATATATGTGGACAGTATATATATAGAGAAAAAAAAAAATTATATATATATATATATATATATAAAATACATAAAAAATACATATATATGTCAAAAAGCGGTAATTCTGACTCTGTCTAACATGCATTAGAAGTTGATAGGTACCTGTTTCTTGTAGGAAAGAAGGTGTCTTCAGTAGAAGGGGGTCCTTCAAAGGAGGCTAGAGGCTTGGGTTTGAGCCTGATAGCCTGATAAGTTCTGTGAACTGGAGAGAGGGGAAGTACATTTATATATATGTATATCTGTTATTTCTGAAGGGGGAGGGTATGGTGATCCTCAATATCTGGTTAAATGAGGGGGGTAATGGGGTGAAAATTCCCCTATGGCAACAGCTAGTGCTTAATAACTGAGTTATCTATTCCTTATGATTTATCCTCCTTATTTGTATCTTATTTTCATATTCGTTTTTCTAATGTTTTTTGTCCTGATGCAAGGATATTTAGTATATAATTTTACCTTAAGTTCCCAGTCAGCGGTATGCTGACAGTGCGGTCCGCAGCACTTGTAGGACGCCGACTCTTGTCAGGAGGCGCGCGATGTGCTGGGGTTAAGGAAGAGGAGGAGGGAGGCGCGATCTCCCTGAGGTTTGCTGCGATGCTAAGGGGGCGTGGTCCAGAGTGATGCTATGTGCTGGACCGATATAGTGCGTCTAGGAGCGCTTGTATGTGAGAGAGAGGAGGGGATGAACTCAAAGGAGGGGCTGTGAAAAAGTTTGAGTGTGTTTGCCGAGGGGAGGGGTGATTGAGATGTGAGATGTAAAGGGGACTGATGGTAAAGATCGATGATTACATAGGGCTAAGGAAGGGTTAATGTAAAATGAACTTGTATGTGGGAGATAGAGGAGGGGATGAACTAAACGAAGGAGCTGTGATAAACTTTGGCAGGGGATATGTGTTTATTGAAGGGGAGGGGATAAGTGGGATGTGAGGTATAAATGGGGACTGATGACATGGATCGATGATTGAATAGGGCTCAGGGGGGGTTATGATAAAATGGACTTAAGGGATTGTGAAAAATCGGAGTTCGGGGGGTGGTGTGCCTAGTTTAGCTTGGGAGTAATGTTATAGACACCGGTGAGAATTTTAGTCCCAGTTTTGGGGCCTTAGATAAATGGTATGCTGCCTATGTATGTTATACAGAGAGGGCTATTTTGGGCCCTACAATCAATGGCAGGCCTCATGGGGTAATAAAACAAGGGGATCCGGGTAATATGTGGTGTGCGGGCATCAAATACTTAAATTTCCCCCCTGTTAAAGGCGATTGAAGGTGTAAAAAGATGAGTAAGGTAGGCGAAGGGGAGAGGGGGGAGAGTGAGGTGTCTCTATATATATATACTGTCCACATATATTTTTTATGTACCATTTTCTACACCCAAAAAATAGATACATTTTTTAAGAAAAGACCTTTTAAGCACAAACAGATTCTTCACTAGAACAGTACATAAATGAAGATCTAATCATTTTATGCAATTTTTATGAAATTTATGGCATATTTTATTCCAGTTTATGGTATTTATTTATTGTATTATATTGTATTTCTATATATGCACATTTTCTCTTAGACTTGATAAAGGGGCGGTCGCCCCGAAACGCGTTGTCTATCTAACCAATAAAAAACCCATAATCCTACCCATACGGATCTCTCGAGTGTCAGAGTGCGCCTTGGGCTGTCCTGCGTTGAATCAACCAGATCTGACGCCTCCTCGTCCTATACAGAACCAGTGGCAGCCGAGTTTGGCTTAACTGTGTCATGTTTTGAGCCTAATGCAAAAACATTCTTATCATCATCGCCAGTTCCCAAAGCAGATCTGGCCCTAAAAGTTCTTTGGGAGGTTCTGGCCATACCTCACCCCTTCCTTCACTAATGTAAGTTCCTCCTCAGCACCCCGATTCAGCTCCCAGGCCCTGTCCAACACACAATCATCATAGGAGACTTCTCTCTCCCTACCACTTTTATCAGACTATGCAATATGATGGTGGACTCCTTAGCCCCCGATTCTCTGCTCTGTATTTGTACCAACTGTCATTTCCGCTGCCCCCACCAATACTGTTGTTATGGGTGTCAGTATTACCACCACTAACACAGCTATACATGGTGTCCCCCGTCTCCTCCTGGACCTACTCCTCAGAGCAGTCCAAACACTGACTGCTCTCACACAAGTAAAAAAAAGGAAGACTCTCTTGAGTATCTGCCATGGGGTATGGTGGGGTTTTGTTGCCTCTTCATAGGAAATAAAGAAAGCACCCCACTAGGAAGGGGCAGTGGAGATAGAGGACGAGACTGAAAGGCTTTTATGGGCTGCAAGGAGGAGGAGGAATGCTCTGTCTTGTGGCTCCACGGCACAGTGTCAGATTCAGAAGTCACCTCGATTTAATCCTGTTCTGACTAAAAGGTGGAGTGAGCCATCCAATCCAGAATCTCATCCTCTTTCTCCTCAATGATAAAGTTGCGCCTTTCCAAAGATATAGAGAACTGTGACTACTAATAATACTATTACTGGATAGATAGCTGGTGCTGCTATGGCTCTGGGGGTACAAGGCCTGGCCCTAGGTCTCTTGTTTGAAACTTTTCAGTATTCCAGACATTTGGCCTAATGTATACAGTAACACTTAGTATGGAACGATTTGCATGTCTGTTTTCTGGAACTTAAAGACAGACAGCTGCAATTAAACTTTGCAGTAAACAATGCAGTATTAGCACCACTAACAGATTTTAGCCTAATGTCATTCAAATATGCACATTTAAAATAAAAGTAAAACACAAGTTGTCAACCTGCTATGAGATTATTCCCCCCACCTCCATCCAACACTTGAACTGTCTGGAGATGCTCACATATTGCCTGTGCTTTAAGTCAGAGATTTTAAATTATACCCTCCGGATTGTAAAACAAGCTTTGTATACTTATATTGCTATTTTCACAACCCACACCAACTCTTGAACTGTCTGGAGATAACCTGTCCAAGATTTCAGACTACTATTTCAGGTGTTTCCACACACAGATTTAAAATGGTACCCTCTGGATTGTAAAACACACATTGTACACTTGTATTGCTATTTTTGCAACCCACACTAACTGTTTGGAGGTTCCCTGTCCCAGATATTGGGTTACTATTTCAAGGGTTTTCACTCAGAAATGTAAAACAGTACCTTGTGGATTGTAAATGATGACTTGTACACATGTACTGTTATTTGCACAACCCACACTAACACTTGAATTGTCTGGAGATGCCTTGTCACCATATTTCGGACTACTATTTCTGTTTTTTTCAGCCACAGATTTAAAATGGTACCCTTTGTATACATGTTATTTTTGCAACCCATACCTGAATTGTTTGGAAATGACCTGTCCCAGATATTGGATTTCTATTTCACGTTTTTTCACTCAGAAATTTAAAACAGTACTGTCAGCACAGTAGACAGGAAACATGCACACAGTGAGCCCTGACTGGAACCCAACCCGCTTTCCCTGCCTACTTGCAGTGCAGGCCCCAAGTGGCAAGACCACAGCTAAGTGCTAGACAGACAGACACAGAGACACAACCACACAAAGAGGGGTAGTACAGAAATAGGTCAAAACCAGGATGACAATACAGTACCAAATCAGAGAATGGAGAGTAGTCAAAATTGCAAAGCCAAAGTCAGAACCAGTCGGGTGTCACGGTCAAGGTCAATATACTAAACAATCCAAAACACTCACAGACAGAACCAAGAGCACAGCAAGGGAGTAAACCCAGCAAGTCATTTAAATAGATAGAGCACAGAGTCCCAGGATAAGAACCTGATAGTTCCATGACACAGTGGTCCATTAGTCAGACACAGCATACAGGTACAGAACAGCTGAATAATCAAACACTGCTAGTTTTTCTCCAGCACACGTCTGCTGTGGAGAGAAACAAAGCATTGCATCCAATTGCTAGGGGTGCTGTCACATCACCAGGGGGCGTGGCTTCACAGTGCATCTCTCCCATTGCGGTCTCTGGAGATCTCGCTGCTGAAGCCCAGGCAGTTAATTTAGTGACAAATACCCCCTGGATTGTAAAAAATATTGCCAGGGTTTTTGAGCTGCGTCTACCATCCTTTTATTTCAGCACACATAAAAGCTTCATTCTGTTTTTTTTCTCACTCCCATCAAAAGTTGAACTGTTTAGAGATTGTTCCTACACTTGTTTTGAGATTATTCCTCCCACACAAATACTTGAACTGTGCAGGGGAGGCTGTTTGATTTGTGTATATGTTGCAAGAAAAATGGCATTATTGATTTTGCTACACTGAAATGCATTAAAAAACCTTCCAGATATGGATGCTGTGAAAAATAATAATTGCTCAGCAGTAGCAGATGGTGTTTTTGCCTTAAAATACTTCTGCTACAATGCAATGCATTGAGCAAAGATGGATATTATGCACTGAATAAAAAATACATTATGCACTTGTTGCTCAGCAGTCTTCACTGCAACATGATGCTAATCGTACTGGAAATAAGCTGGCAAAAAGATAAACTTTAGGTTTGAAAAAAATAAAGCAATGAGAAAAAATAAGAAATATTCTTGTAGGTGGCAGATTTTGAGGTTCTGCAGCAGCTGCAGCTGTATTATAAGGCAGAAACTGCAGCTAGAAAGCACTGTCTGGCACACCCAGCCTCAGCTCCTCACTAGAAACTTTCCTTGCCCTTCCCTATTCTACACAATTCTTTTTCTTGCTAGCCTCTCCCTAAATTGCCCCCAACACTAGAATAGAGGTTTGACTGTGACTGTAAACTGTCACTAATATCATTTTTTGAAACAGCCTTCTACACCCATCCACCTTTATTCACAGCTCAACACAGGATGACTTTCTGCTTGTTCTGCATGAGGAACCTCCCTATCTGTGGCCCCACTAATTGGCTCATCTGTCTGCTCGCTGTTTTACTCTCTACTCTGTTTTACTGGATTCGTCCAAAGTGAACCTGAAAAGCTTTGGGTTCATCTTTCAGACAAGTTTTAGGGAAGTTTACAACAAACCCGGTTCGTTACTAACTGATATGCTCTTCTCTAAATTCAACTCTGCATGACATGCCTTGTGTGATAGTGAACACTATATGGAGAGTGCATATACCTGTGCCTTGAGGAGTTGGGGTTATGATTAGGGATGAGCGAACCCGAACTGTATAGTTCAGGTTCGTACCGAATTTTGGGGTGTTTGTGACACGGACCCGAACATTTATGTAAAAGTTCGGTTTCGTTGTTCGGCGATTTCTATGGCGCATTTTGAAAGCCTTCAAAGCAGCCAATCAACAAGCGTCATGCTACTTGCCCCAACAGGCCATTACAGCCATGCCTACTATTGGCATGGCTGTGATTGGCCAAGTGCAGCATGTGACCCAGCCTCTATTTAAGCTGGAGTCACGTTGTGCCATACGTCACTCTGCTCTGATTAGTGTAGGGATGGGATGCAGCTGCTGTTAGGGCGAGATTAGGCAGGGATTAACTCAGCAAATACACTTAATGAAGTGATTGATCTACAGCTGTGAATCATGCAACTTCTGCTAGTTAATTGCTCACTGTTTAAGGCTGCACAGAGCATTTTTCTGTCACTTTTTTCTGGGGGTGATCAGCGGCCATTTTGTGTCTTGTAGTGTTATGGTTGGTAGTGTCAATTGAGGCCCAACTTAGTCAAAGGACACCCGAGCTGGAAGTATGGAGTCCAGTGGCAAAGGCCCACAGAAGCAGGAGGCAGGTAGCGTGGTCGATCAGTCCGGGCCGGCAGCAGAGATGGCAGCGAGGTAACAGCAGGAGTAGACGGAGGCGTGGTCGGTGGAAAGCAGAGAGTCAATGCAGGCGGCAATTCAGCGAGGTCAAACGGTCCGGGTTGGCAACGATGGCAAAACAGCAGTAGTAGTAGTAGTAGTAGTAGTGGTGGTGGTGGTGGTGGAGCAGAGAGGAAGCTTGCTAAAGGCTTGGAGGCACAATAACCAGCAAAGGGCTGGGTTCAAGGGCTGGGTTTTATAGGGAAGTAGCAGGTGCAAGAGATTGGGATAATCAGCAGGACAAGGCAAGAACAAGAGAGGTAGAGCTACCGCCTGGGACATGACTGGCCACGGGTTCGAGTCCTGACAGTACTCCCCCCTTCCAAGGTGACCTCCGGGCACCGCAGGGGAAGGCTTATCTGGGTGACTCAGATGGAACTCCCTGAGAAGTCTGGGGGCATGAATGTTTTCCTCCGGTTTCCAGGAGTTGTCTTCTGGAGGATAGCCTTTCCAGGAAATCAAGTATTGGATTTTGCCCCAGTGGAGTCTGGAGTCGAGGATCTTTGAGACAATGTACTCCTCTTCGCCTTGTACCCTTACTGGTGGTGGGGGGGGGGGTGGCGGCCAGGGAAGGTGTTCCCTACAAACGGCTTGAGAAGGGAGCAATGGAAGACTGGGTGCACCCTGATGGAATGTAGTAGGTCCAGCCGGAAGGTGACTTCATTAATCTGGCCAGAGATCCGGAAAGGCACCATGTATTTTTGGCCCAGTTTCTGAGCGGGTACCTTCAGTCTTCTTCAGGTTCTTGTGGAGAGCCACACTTGATCTCCTATCTGAAAGTCCGGAGCGGGTCTACGACGTTTGTCTGTCGCCCGCTTAAAGCATCTCTGAGCCTCAAGGAGATTATTGGAAATGTTCTCTTGTGCCTCTTGTAAATTTGCCAGGCATTCGGCCACAGCTGGAAGCGTGGAGGTGATGGGCAGGCATGGGATGAAAGCTGGATGCAGGCCAGTGTTGGCGTAGAAAGGACTGTAATGGGTGGAACTGTGTTCCGATTATTGGAAAACTTGGCCGTAGGAAGGTGGTCCAACCAGTCATCCTGCAAATGAGTGATGAAACAACGTAGGCACTGCTCGAGGGTCTGGTTCGTTCTCTCTGTCTGCCCATTAGACTGGGGATGGAAAGCGGAGGACAGGTTTACCTTGATCCGAAGGGCCAGGCAGAAGTCTTTCCAGAATTTAGAGGTGAATTGCACTCCTCGGTCAGAGAACACATCATCCAGAACCCCGTGTAACCTAAAGATTTCACGGAATACCAGGTCAGCCGTCTGTTTGGCGGTGGGTAGGCCCTTGCAGGGGATGAAATGGGCCATCTTGGTAAGGCGGTCCATGACGACCAGAATGGTGTTCTTCCCTTTTGAAGGGGGTAGGTCGACCACAAAGTCCATAGAAATTGAACCCCAAGGGCGGGAGGGGATGAGGAGTGGTCGCAGCAGTGCCACGGGTGAAGAGCGGGGAGTCTTGTTGCGGGCACAGACCGTGCATGAGGAGACAAACCTTTTAGTATCTTTAGTACCTTATACGTCGGCCACCAGAAGGAGCGGGACAGGAGTTCATGGGTCTTTCTTGTACCTGGATGGCCAGTCAACTTGGTATCGTGGTTATATTTTAGTACATCGAGCCGTGCCATTTCTGGTACGTACAGTTGTCGATCCAGGTATATCCAGAAGCCACCCTTGAGGGTGAGGTTGACGTCTTCTGCTGGGTGGGTGAAGAAGGGGTCCTTTTTATAAGCCTTCTTGATTGACCCCAGGAGTTCCTTTGGGTAGGTAGCTCCTAAGACCTTTTATTTCGGGTAGAATGCTGGCTTGCTCCTTGTTGTGCTGTGAAGGTTCAGAGAACATCCTGGAAAGGGCATCTGCTTTGCCATTCTTCGAGCCCGGACGATATGTGATAATGAAATTAAATCGAGAGAAAAAAAGGCTCCATCTGGCTTGTCTGGCGGAAAGCCTCTTGGCAGAATGGATGAATTTGAGGTTTCGGTGGTCAGTAAACACAGTTATGGGATTGATGGCCCCCTCCAATAGATGTCTCCACTCCAAGAATTTTTATGGCCAGAGGATGAGAAAGGTGCTTATAGGGTAAGTGAGTTTAAGGAGAACCCCTTTATCTTCAAAGACAGGTAGAGTACGTTAACTCGCCTGTGTCAGTTGCACTAAGGTTGGGTGCAACTGTGTTGGAGGGAGAGGGGGTGTGCAGATAACGGGTTGGTGCTGCCACATACGTCTGTATATCCTTTGGGCGATGGCCAATTCGCCACTGGGGAGACTGGTAAACCTAGTATTTGAGCTTGTCCCCGTTTGGTGAGCTTGTCAGTGGACGATCATGAGGCGCATAAACACAACCCGGTACTGGATGCAACCAAGTTTATTGAGAGACAACGCATTTCGGGGTCTTAGCGTCCCCTTTATCAAGTCTACAAAGAATCATATGATATTAATAATAATAATAATAATAGTGATAAAAAGGATTTGACATAAAACATGGATTAAAAAATAGATTATAAATTAAAATGCACATAAAATTGATTGATAGTAGTAGTAACACAATCGGCATAAGAGTCACTGGTCCTATATATAGCATTATATATAGAACGAGTGTAGGTTTCCTAAAAACCATTTTTAACCATATTGGGGGTGGTGGTTTAATATGGGCTGTGCTCTATATACACATGAGTATGTATGTTAATAAGGGCTTTGTAGTGTTGAGTTTTGTATGTCGGTTAGCACATGTCGTCCAAAGATGGCTTTATAGTATGACGGATTATAGAGTGTATTTAAAGGAGGAATCTATTGGTTTACCTGTGGCGTCCCGTTCAGGGTGTGAGGGGGGGCATCTGCTGCCTGGTTTCTTATGTGCGCTATCGATGCCTGGATGAATAGTATAGGGCAATTGAGGAAAGCAAATAACAAAGAAAAATAAATAAATAAATAAATGAATAAATGCAGGAAGGTTGGTAAGTTGAAGCAAATTGCTACACTTTGTAAACATTGCTGTGCCAGGACACTCTAAATCCAAGCAGGTATACCGTTGCTGTGGGGGGTATATTTACCTTTGTGCAGGGGTGGTTAGGTATCGTCTGGCTGGAGCGTGTCGCTCTGGTGCTGCATGTGGCGGTGAGGGCGCGCAGGCATTAGTGTTTGTGCGCGCTCTTCCTCTATTAGTAGGCTCAGAGACTGGGGGCGGCGTTAGACATTGCTGTGTACCGGCCGCTGTCAGTGAGTGCTGCCGCCGGCGTGTGTGTAGAAGGCGGGTGTTGGGTCAAGGGGGTGACCGGGATGGAGGGGATAGGGGGGGGGGAAGGGTGATGGGGATGTGTATAGGAGGAATGGGTACAACATTGCTTCCTGCTTGAGTCTGTACTAAATGTTGGACGAGGCACTGGGTGATAGAGAGGGATGATCGGTGGATGAAATTGACCTAGTGCTATAACTGTTGTAAAGTGTCGGGTAAAATTTTTAAGATGTGGTGAGGAGTGGGGCTTGGTAATCACATGGTGTGGAGGAGGGGGAAGGGGGGCACTGATATGGGGCTGGACTGCAGAGTGATGTGGGTGCAGAGAAGAGGAAGGGGATGGGTGGTATGTGTGGTGATTTGGGGTATCGTGATAGATTGGGGCGTTGTTTTGTGTAATTAGGATGATGGTAGGTGTCTGATCATTATAAAGTGAATGGTAGATGTATATATAATATATATATTAAATTTGGAATACGTACATAAACTGATTATAATTATATATATATACAATTATATATATATGTAATAAATGGGTGAGTCAAAGATGAATAATTGGTGTATATATATGGAGAGATATGTGGTTAGGTATAAAGTAAATGATGGAAAGGGATAAAGGAGAACCAGCGGCCGGCCTAAAGATATTGTATGGGTACTGTTGGATTGGGTATATAGGGGTAGCGTGTGTATTTATGAATAGAAACGGGTGTCGGCTGCCATAGGAGAGGGTGAAAATTGATAAAAATTGATAAAAAAAAAAAATAATAAAAATAATAAAAAAAAAAAAGGGGGGCGGGGGGGGGGCGAAATGGGGCGGAGGTAGAATGGACTAGACTAAAAGCATTTGCTTTCCAAAGCTTCGTTTAGTCCATATGGTTCGAGTGAGTGGAGTTTAAAGATCCAAAACATTTCTCTTCTTTGGAGTGTTCTGAACCTGTCCAAACAGTGGGTGTCTATCTGTTCTATTGGAGTGATCTTCAGTCTTGTGGCATCTTTCTCATGAGCCGAGAGAAAGTGTCGCGACACACTTTGTTTCAAGTAACCCTTTGTGATATTTGACCTGTGCTTGTTTAGGCGTTCTCTTAGTGTTTGTATCGTGCGGCCTACGTATTGTAGCCCGCATTCACACTCCAAGAGATAAACCACATATGTTGATGCACAGTTTAAAAAGCTCTTAATGTAAAATTCTTCCCCTGTAACATTACTTCTGAACATTTTTGTTCGGTAGGAAATGTTATTGCAGCACATGCATAAGGTGTGGCTGCATTTGTAGCTGCCTGCAATGTCAGGGTGCGCATCAGTTTTTGTTCTCCTGTTCTCCTTGCTTTTCAATTTACTGGGGGCAAGGATGATTTGGGTTTAAGGTTGGTATGTGCAGTGGATGTAGGTTCCATGGGTCCAGGGTCTTCTGTTGTATCTGGGTTCTTGATGATTTGTTTCGCTTTAATGGAAAAGTGTCTCTGTAAAGTGATTTTTCTGATGAAGTTGTTCAGATCAACGTACAACTGAAATTCATTAAATTTTTCTGCTGGACAAAAGTACAGTCCCTTTTCTAAGAGGTTGTACTGTGCTTTAGTCAAGTTTGATTTTGCGAGATCAAAAATCTTTACTGTTGTGTGATTTTGTTCCTCTTGGGGCTTTGCAGACCTTGGGGGATCTTCTTTATTTGTTCTGATTCTTCCGTTTTTTCTCTTCTTAGTTCCTCCTCTTCTGCTTCTTCTACATTTTTTCTTTTTCTGTTTGTTTGGGTGGACCCCATCATTGGTTTGAAAAATAATTCGGTTATGATTGAGCTTGTCCCTGAAGGTTGTTTCAAAACATAGGTTGCAGGTGGGGTCAGGGTCCCCGGAAGCGGTAAAAAAGACACAAACTCAGGGGCAGTGTGGTTTGGGGATGTTGGGGAGTCCTCGATGTTACGCAAACCTCTATATGGGCCGCTTCGAAGAAGAATTCATCTACAACCAACACGAATGGAGTGACAATATCATATTTTACAAAAGCTATATTGATGATCTGATCATCATCTGGAAGGGCAGCAACGAGGAAGCAGAATCCTTCACATCCCACTTGAACTCAAATAATTGGAACTTAAGATTCACAACAAATACCTCTGCAACCACAATAGAGTATCTAGACCTCCTGCTATATAACAACGACGGAATCATCGAAACTAAAACATATTTCAAAAAAGTAGATGGCAACAATTATTTAGATTTCAGAAGTGCACACTACAAAAAATGGAAAAGAAACATACCATTCAGCCAGTTTAAAAGAATACGCCGGAACTGCACAGCATCCACTGACTTCACAGCCCAAAGTGAAATACTGAAGTGAAATTACGTTTCCATAAGAAAAATCCAAAGAAGATTGTAAGGGAAGTGTACGAACGTGCGAAGAACCTCACCCAAAATGAGTGTTTAGAGATGAAGACGAAACAGAAGGGACTGGAAGAGACGAAGAACTACAGACCTTCGTTCATCACAACCTACAATCCAAACCATGCCAAACTTAGGAACATCTTATCAAAACATTGGCACATATTGAGAAACGACCCCTACCTCGGACACAGTATCCATCAGAAGCCACGGATTATATTCAGAAGAGCTAGGACACTAAAAAACATACTTGCCCCCAGTAAATTGAAAAGCAAGGAGAACAGGAGAACAAAAACTGATGCGCACCCTGACATTGCAGGCAGCTACAAATGCAGCCACACCTTATGCATGTGCTGCAATAACATTTCCTACCGAACAAAAATGTTCAGAAGTAATGTTACAGGGGAAGAATTTTACATTAAGAGCTTTTTAAACTGTGCATCAACATATGTGGTTTATCTCTTGGAGTGTGAATGCGGGCTACAATACGTAGGCCGCACGATACAAACACTAAGAGAACGCCTAAACAAGCACAGGTCAAATATCACAAAGGGTTACTTGAAACAAAGTGTGTCGCGACACTTTCTCTCGGCTCATGAGAAAGATGCCACAAGACTGAAGGTCACTCCAATAGAACAGATAGACACCCACTGTTCGGACAGGTTCAGAACACTCCAAAGAAGAGAAATGTTTTGGATCTTTAAACTCCACTCACTCGAACCATATGGACTAAACGAAGCTTTGGAAAGCAAATGCTTTTAGTCTAGTCCATTCTACCTCCGCCCCATTTCCCCCGCCCTCTTTTTTTTTTATTATTTTTATTATTATTTTTTTTTATCAATTTTTATCAATTTTCACCCTCTCCTATGGCAGCCGACACCTGTTTCTATTCATAAATACACACGCTACCCCTATATACCCAATCCAACAGTACCCATACAATATCTTTAGGCCGGCCGCTGGTTCTCCTTTATCCCTTTCCATCATTTACTTTATACCTAACCACATATCTCTCCATATATATACACCAATTATTCATCTTTGACTCACCCATTTATTACATATATATATAATTGTATATATATATAATTATAATCATTTTATGTACGTATTCCAAATTTAATATATATATTATATATACATCTACCATTCACTTTATAATGATCAGACACCTACCATCATCCTAATTACACAAAACAACGCCCCAATCTATCACGATACCCCAAATCACCACACATACCACCCATCCCCTTCCTCTTCTCTGCACCCACATCACTCTGCAGTCCAGCCCCATATCAGTGCCCCCCCTTCCCCCTCCTCCACACCATGTGATTACCAAGCCCCACTCCTCACCACATCTTAAAAATTTTACCCGACACTTTACAACAGTTATAGCACTAGGTCAATTTCATCCACCGATCATCCCTCTCTATCACCCAGTGCCTTGTCCAACATTTAGTACAGACTCAAGCAGGAAGCAATGTTGTACCCATTCCTCCTATACACATCCCCATCACCCTTTCCCCCCCCCCCCTATCCCCTCCATCCCGGTCACCCCCTTGACCCAACACCCGCCTTCTACACACACGCCGGCAGCAGCACTCACTGACAGCGGCCGGTACACAGCAATGTCTAACGCCGCCCCCAGTCTCTGAGCCTACTAATAGAGGAAGAGCGCGCACAAACACTAATGCCTTCGCGCCCTCACCGCCACATGCAGCACCAGAGCGACACGCTCCAGCCAGACGATACCTAACCACCCCTGCACAAAGGTAAATATACCCCCCACAGCAACGGTATACCTGCTTGGATTTAGAGTGTCCTGGCACAGCAATGTTTACAAAGTGTAGCAATTTGCTTCAACTTACCAACCTTCCTGCATTTATTCATTTATTTATTTATTTATTTTTCTTTGTTATTTGCTTTCCTCAATTGCCCTATACTATTCATCCAGGCATCGATAGCGCACATAAGAAACCAGGCAGCAGATGCCCCCCCTCACACCCTGAACGGAACGCCACAGGTAAACCAATAGATTCCTCCTTTAAATACACTCTATAATCCGTCATACTATAAAGCCATCTTTTGGACGACATGTGCTAACCGACATACAAAACTCAACACTACAAAGCCCTTATTAACATACATACTCATGTGTATATAGAGCACAGCCCATATTAAACCACCACCCCCAATATGGTTAAAAATGTTTTTTAGGAAACCTACACTCGTTCTATATATAATGCTATATATAGGACCAGTGACTCTTATGTCGATTGTGTTACTACTACTATTAATCAATTTTATGTGCATTTTAATTTATAATCTATTTTTTAATCCATGTTTTATGTCAAATCCTTTTTATCACTATTATTATTATTATTATTATTATTATTATTATTATTATTATTATTAATATCATATGATTCTTTGTAGACTTGATAAAGGGGACGCTAAGACCCCGAAACGCGTTGTCTCTCAATAAACTTGGTTGCATCCAGTACCGGGTTGTGTTTATGCGCCTCATGATCGTCCACTGACAAGCTCACCAAAAGGTGACAAGCTCAAATACTAGGTTTTCCACTCCGAGAAGCCATCTTTGATTGCCAGCAACTCCTTATTCCTGATGTTATAGTTCCTCTCTGCGAGGGACATTTGGCGAGAGAAGAAGGCGCAAGGGTGTAAAAGCATCTTTTCTCCCGTGCGTTGTGATAGGACAGCGCCTACTGCGGTGTCGGAAGCATCTACTTCAACTGTGAATGGCAGTTCGGGATTAGGATGGATCAGAATTGGAGCAGATGTGAAGAAGGATTTAAGCTTGGTGAAGGCTTCCTGTGCTTCGGGTGTCCAGGAAAAGGGCACAGTCTTTTTGGTTAACTGGGTAATTGGAGTAATGATTTTTGAGAAGTTCCGAATGAATTTTCGGTAAAAATTGGCGAAGCCGACAAACCTCTGTATTTCCTTTTCGTTCTTAGGGGGAGGCCAATCTATTACAGCCTGAATCTTCTGAGGATCCATACTCAGCCCTTCCGGGGAGATGATGTAACCGAGAAACTGGCTGGTTATTCTGTTATGGTTGGTAGTGTCAATTGAGGCCCACCTTAGTCAGAGGACACCCGAGCTGGAAGTATGGAGTCCAGTGGCAAAGGCCCACAGAAGCAGGAGGAAGGTAGCGTGGTCGATCAGTCCGGGTCGGCAGCAGAGATGGCAGTGAGGTAACAGCAGGAGTAGACGGAGGCGTGGTCGGTGGAAAGCAGAGAGTCAATGCAGGCGGCAATTCAGCAAGGTCAAATGGTCCGGGTTGGCAACGATGGTAAAACAGCAGTAGTGGTGGAGGAGCAGAGAGGAAGCTTGCTACAGGCTTGGAGGCACAATAACCAGCAAAGGGCTGGGTTTTATAGGGAAGTAGCAGGTGAAAGAGATTGGGATAATCAGCAGGACAAGGCAAGGACAAGAGAGGTAGTTAGAAGTTAGCAGTTAGCTAGAGAATAGTCCAAGGAAAGACGGTAGCCTAGTGGGTAGAGCTACCGCCTGGGACATGACTTGCCACGGGTTCGAGTCCTGACATGTGGTGCACCAGCACAAGCTGCCACCAAGTCCATTAATCCATCAATAGTTGTTGTTTTTTTATATATCCTACATCAGGGGCTTGGCTGTGCTTATTGTCAACCCTAGAAACTCAGGATAGAATTTTCTATATTTTATTGAGAGGTGAAATTCACTTAAAAAATAGCAATCCCCTAAATCTTGTGTTCCAGCTGTGGCTAGCCAAGTGTAATACTGTCTGACAAAGAATATATATTTTTTTTCTGGGGTGAAATTCAATTTCCAAAATAGCAATACCATAAATCAGTGGTTTCTGCTGTGGCAGGACAAGTTTCATAGTGTCCGTAAAAGTATAGCTTTTGTTCTGGGTTGAAATTCAATTACCAAAATAGCAATACCGTCAATCTGGTGTTCCAGCTGTGAAGTTTCATAGTGTCCGTCAAAGGATATATTATTTTCTGGTGTGAAATTCAGTTGCAAAAATAGAAATTCAGTAAATCTGGTATTCTAGCTGTGGCTGGACAAGTAGTTTAACAGTATCCATCAAAGGATATATTTTGTCCTGGGGTTAAATTCAATTGCCAAAATACCAATACCGTAAATCTGGTGTTCCAGCTGTGACTGGACACGTTTCATAGTGTCCGTCAAAGGATATATTATTTTCTGGGATGAAATTCAATTGCCAAAATAGCAATACCCAAAATCTGGTGTTCCAGCTGTTGCAGGCTAAGTGTAAATCTGTCCGTAAAAGGGTGTATTACACTCAGCTTGCATCTCCAAGTGTATTTATTTTTGTTAAAGGGTATATTACACAAAGTGTTAAAATACAAGTGCTGAAAGCATAATCCTATATATTTTTTCACACGCTACTGTGCATCTCCAAGTGTAAATCTGTCTGTAAGAGGATACCTTTCATCCAGGGCCTAAATACTAGACCTACAATTGATATTCCCCTAAATATGTGGTTATTGCTGTGCCTGGATTAGTGTAATACATTACATAAATAGATAGCCAGATACTGTTAGGTGCCTATAAAAAAAGGCCTGAATTTGAATTCAATACATTGGGCCAAATAATTTTTTTCTTATTGTGGTGAACGGTAACAATGAGGAAAACATCTAGTAAGGGTCCATCACTGGTGCTTGGCTGGGGAGAAACGGAGGATGGTGATGATACGCCTCCCACAGAGGACAGCTTGTCGTAACCTCTGGGCAGCTTGGCACACATGAGCGACTACATTCTGCAGTACCTGTGCAATTACAGCAGAGTTGCCCACATTTTAATGTGTGCGGACTACTGGGTTGCCACCCTGCTGGATCCCCGGTACAAAGACAATGTGCCCACCTTACTTCCTGAACTGGAGCGTGATAGGAAGATGCGTGAGTACAAGCGCACGTTGGTAGACGCGCTACTGAGAGCATTCCCAAATGTCACAGGGGAACAAGTGGAAGCCCAAGGCGAAGGCAGAGGAGGAGCGAGAGGTCGCCAACGCAGCTGTGTCATGGCCAGCTCCTCTGTGGGCAGGGTTAGAATGGCAGAAATGTGGAAAAGTTTTGTCTCCACGCCACAGCTAACTGCACCACCACCTGATACGGAACGTGTTAGCAGGAGGCAGCATTTCACTAAAATGGTGGAACAGTATGTGTGCACACCCCTCCACGTACTGACTGATGGTTTGACCCCATTTAACTTCTGGGTCTCCAAATTGTCCACGTGGCCAGAGCTAGCCTTTTATGCCTTGGAGGTGCTGTCCTGCCCAGCGGCCAGCATTTTGTCTGAACGTGTATTCAGCATGGCAGGGGGAGTCATTACACCCAAACACAGCCGCCTGTCCACAGCCAATGTGGACAAGCTGATGTTCCTAAAAATGAACCAGGCATGGATGCCACAGGACCTGTCCATTCCTTGTGCAGATTAGACATTTATAACTACCTCCCCTAACAATATATTCTTGGACTCCAGGGCACTTCTTCACTCAATCCTCTTTTTTTAGTTTTTCCATTATATTGCGGGGCAACCCAAAGTTGAATGAACCTCTCCTCCGTCTGGGTGCCGGGGCCTAAATATCTGAAAGTGGCCTGTTCCATTGGTGGGTGACATGAAGCCTGATTCTCTGCTATGTGACCGCTCTCCTCTGTCTTGGTGCCGTGGCCTAAATATCTGAAAGTGGCCTGTTCCATTGGTGGGTGACATGAAGCCTGATTCTCTGCTATGTGACCGCTCTCCTCTGTCTTGGTGCCGGGGTCTAAATATCTGAAAGTGGCCTGTTCGAGTGGTGGGTGACATGAAGCCTGATTCTCTGCTATGGGACTTATCTCCTCTGTCTGGGTGCTGGGGCCTAAACAAGTAAAAGTGGTCTTCTTCATTGGTTGGTGACATGAAGCCTGATTCTCTGCTATGGGTCCTCTCTCCTCTGTCTGGGTGATGGAGACTAAATATCTGAAAGTGGCCTTTTCCATTGGTGGTTGACAAGAAGCCTAATTCCCTGCTATAGGACCTCTCTCCTCTGTCTGGGTGCTGGGGCCTGAATAAGTAAAAGTGGCCTTTCCATTGGTGGGTGATATGATGCCTGATTCTCTGCAATGCCACCTCTCTCCTCTGTATGGGTGCTGGGGCCCAAGTAACTGAAGGTGGCCTTTTCATTTGGTGGGTGACATGAAGCCTTATTTTCTGCTATGGGACCTCTCTCCTATATCTGGGTGCTGGGGCATAAAAAAGTAAAAGTAGCCTTCTCCATTGGTGAGTGACATAAAGCCTGATTCTCTGCTATGCTATCTTGCTCCTCTGTCTTGGTGCTGGGGCCTAAATATCTGAAAGTCGCCTGTTCCATTGGTGGGTGACATGAAGCCTGATTCTCTGCTATGGGACCTATCTCCTCTGTCTGGGTGCTGGGGCCTAATTAACTGAAAGTGGCCTTTTCCATTGGTGGGTGACATGAAGCCTGATTCTCTGCTATGGGACCTCTCTCCTCTGTCTTGGTGCCGGGGCCTAAATATCTGAAAGTGGCTTGTTTCATTGGTGGGTGACATGAAGCCTGATTCTCTGCTATGTGACCGCTCTCCTCTGTCTTGATGCTGGGGCCTAAATATCTGAAAGTCGCCTGTTCGAGTGGTGGGTGACATGAAGCCTGATTCTCTGCTATGGGACCTATCTCCTCTGTCTGGGTGCTGGAGCCTAATTAACTGAAAGTGGCCTTTTCCATTGGTGGGTGACATGAAGCCTTATTCTCTGCTATGGGACCACTCTCCTATATCTGGGTGCTGGGGCATAAAAATGTAAAAGTAGCTTTCTCCATTGGTGAGTGACATGAAGCCTGATTCTCTGCTATGCGATCTTGCTCCTCTGTCTTGGTGCTGGGGCCTAAATATCTGAAAGTGGTTTGTTCCAGTGGTGGGTGACATGAAGCCTGATTCTCTGCTATGGGACCCATCTCCTCTGTCTGGGATCTGGGGCCTAAATAACTGAAAAATTGCCTTTTCCATTGGTGGGTGACATGAAGCCTGATTCTCTGCTATGGGATCTATCTCCTCTGTCTGGGTGCTTGGGCCTAATTAAATGAAAGTGGCCTTTTCCATTGGTGGGTGACATGAAGCCTGATTCTCTGCTATGGGACCTCTCTCCTCTGTCTGGGTGCTGGGGCATAGTCAAGTAAAAGTAGCCTTCTCCATTGGTGGGTGACATGAAGCCTGATTCTCTGCTATGTGACCTCTCTTCTCTGTCTGGGTGCTGGGGCCTGAATAAGTAAAAGTGGCCTTTCCATTGGTGGGTGATATGATGCCTGATTCTCTGCTATGCCACCTCTCTCCTCTGTATGGGTGCTGGGGCCCAAGTAACTGAAGGTGGCCTTTTCATTTGGTGGGTGACATGAAGCCTTATTTTCTGCTATGGGACCTCTCTCCTATATCTGGGTGCTGGGGCATAAAAAAGTAAAAGTAGCCTTCTCCATTGGTGAGTGACATAAAGCCTGATTCTCTGCTATGCTATCTTGCTCCTCTGTCTTGGTGCTGGGGCCTAAATATCTGAAAGTCGCCTGTTCCATTGGTGGGTGACATGAAGCCTGATTCTCTGCTATGGGACCTATCTCCTCTGTCTGGGTGCTGGGGCCTAATTAACTGAAAGTGGCCTTTTCCATTGGTGGGTGACATGAAGCCTGATTCTCTGCTATGGGACCTCTCTCCTCTGTCTTGGTGCCGGGGCCTAAATATCTGAAAGTGGCTTGTTTCATTGGTGGGTGACATGAAGCCTGATTCTCTGCTATGTGACCGCTCTCCTCTGTCTTGGTGCTGGGGCCTAAATATCTGAAAGTCGCCTGTTCGAGTGGTGGGTGACATGAAGCCTGATTCTCTGCTATGGGACCTATCTCCTCTGTCTGGGTGCTGGAGCCTAATTAACAGAAAGTGGCCTTTTCCATTGGTGGGTGACATGAAGCCTGATTCTCTGCTATGGGACCTCTCTCCTCTGTCTGGGTGCTGGGGCATAATCAAGTAAAAGTAGCCTTCTCCATTGGTGGGTGACATGAAGCCTGATTATCTGCTATGCGACCTCTCTCCTCTGTCTTGTTGCCGGGGCCTAAATATCTGAAAGTGGCCTGTTCCAGTGGTTGGTGACGTGAAGCCTGATTCTCTGCTATGGGACCTATCTCCTCTGTCTGGTTGCTGGGGCCTAATTAACTGAAAGTGGCCTTTTCCATTGGTGGGTGACATGAAGCCTTATTCTCTGCTATGGGACCTCTCTCCTATATCTGGGTGCTGGGGCATAAAAAAGTAAAAGTAGCTTTCTCCATTGGTGAGTGACATGAAGCCTGATTCTCTGCTATGCGATCTTGCTCCTCTGTCTTGGTGCTGGGGCCTAAATATCTGAAAGTGGTTTGTTCCAGTGGTGGGTGACATGAAGCCTGATTCTCTGCTATGGGACCCATCTCCTCTGTCTGGGAGCTGGGGCCTAAATAACTGAAAAATTGCCTTTTCCATTGGTGGGTGACATGAAGCCTGATTCTCTGCTATGGGATCTATCTTCTCTGTCTGGGTGCTTGGGCCTAATTAACTGAAAGTGGCCTTTTCCATTGGTGGGTGACATGAAGCCTGATTCTCTGCTATGGGACCTCTCTCCTCTGTCTGGGTGCTGGGGCATAGTCAAGTAAAAGTAGCCTTCTCCATTGGTGGGTGACATGAAGCCTGATTCTCTGCTATGTGACCTCTCTTCTCTGTCTGGGTGCTGGGGCCTAAACAAGTAAAAGTGGCCTTCTCCATTGGTGGGTGACATGAAGCCTGATTCTCTGCTATTGGACCTCTCTCCAATTGATATTGGTTAATTTTTATTTATTTTATTTTATTTAAATTTATTTCCCTATCCACATTTGTTTAAAGTATTTACCTACATTTTGCTGCCTTTTGCAGCCCTCTAGCCTTTTCCTGGGCTATTTTACAGCCTTTTTAGTGCCCAAAAGTTCGGGTCCCCATTGACTTCAATGGGGTTTGGGGTGAAGTTCTGGTCGAGTTCGGATCCCGATCCTGAACATTTTGAGGAAGTTCGGCCGAACTTCTCGTACCCGAACATCCAGGTGTTCGCTCAACTCTAGTTATGATGGCTAAAAAACAAAACAACAATTCACCATATTTTGTGGTACTGTCAATAGTTAGTAGGTTGCACTTTTGTACACATGGCATTTACCATCCATGATGTGGAACCAGTAAACGAAAAGTGTTTCACATGTTTAACGGATATTTTTAAAGCCATCTTAAATTGTTCTTGTGAAAGATATGTCCTTTATGAGATTAAACACATCCGAAACCAAAGAAAACCAATGTGGTTAGAAAAAAAACGCTAAGGGGAGCAATAAATAATAAAGACAAAGCATTTAAAGGGCTTCTGTCACCCCCACTTATGCAATTTCCAGTAGCTGACATTAGCTACTTGCTAATGTCAGCTGAGTTCAAACATATGTTTCATACCTTTATTTGAGTTTTCTATCTTCTAAAAATCGTACTTTTATTATATGCAAATTGTCTTCGCTACCAGCAAGTTGGGCAGAAACTTGCTGGTAGCTGCCGCATTCTCATGCTCTGGGAACGCCCCCTCTGCTCTTGATAGACAGGGCCAGACAGTCTGAATTTCTTCAGCTTAAATTACACCCACAGGAGGAGCATCCAGCTTACATCTATCACTTTCTCCAAGCTATGATGGCAACCATAAGCTCTTTTGTGGTTTAATCAACCAGGTTACCATCTAGTTTTACAGCCATGATCCTCCCAATTGCAGCTTTGATGCTCCCTCCTGTGAAGTGGCTGCATACCTCCAGTCCTGTAATTACAGCGCCAGAAGTATGTGACATATAGGGGCAGAGGAACTTTTGGTTCCCCTGTCCCTGTTATGTAAAACATCTCTGGCGCTGCTGGAGATGTTTTACAAAAGGCAACAAGGAATCAGCCAAAGTAACCTTCCTGGTCTTATGTCTGTCTTTTGAGCCTCTTGCCTGGGCTAATCCATTATGGATAAGAGGTGATCCAGTGACTGATAATCTGCAGCAGTTCCTGGGTCTTCTTTATGCCACATCATTTGCTGCTCTTTAAAGTGCACATAATCAAATTATACCAGAATTGAACCAGAAGGGAACAACAAGTAATTAAAGAAATAGTCATTGTAAATAATGCTTATCCTTCTCACAATCAACCCACCTAATTTCCTCCACTCCATAAAATAGCCCTAAACCCCTGTACCCAGCAAATAACTATTTACACATATCTTTCCCTCTGCTTTACCCACCTATCTGGCCTCCTCCTCAGATATGTTCCTTAACATAAAAGTTTCTCTCTCCAAACACATACAACCACCTCATATCTCCAAATCCTGGCCCTCTTCAGCATGTCCCCGCTATCATATGTACCTCCCACTATCAACCTCCTTTTGCAACTTTCTGCAACCCCTTAAACCTGAAAACTAGAGATGAGCGAATCGAAGTTGACATAGTGGAACTCGATCTGAATTTTATGAAAAATTTGAATCGCACCGAAGCCGAATGTCCTCAAGCTTCGTGGTAACGAAACATATTTTTTTCCTAAAATGGCGGCTGCACATGTCAGGACATGGAGCAAAGAACTCTGGGAATGAGGGATCACCCACAATGCCATGCATGCAGCCAATCAGCAGCCAGCCAGCCCCTGTGATGTCACAGCCCTATAAATAGCCTCAGCCATCTTGGATTCAGCCATTTTCCAGCATACTTAGTGCAGGGAGAGACGTCAGCAGGTGCTAGGGACAGTGCTGAAAAATCGAATTAGAAGTTCAGGGAAAGATTATTCAAGGTGTAGAGGAAGGATAGGGAGGGATCATCTACACTTTAAAAGGAGAATAGAGTGCAATAGGAGAGTGTACAACCTGGGTAATAGGAGCCATTCTATTATGCCTTGCTGCACTAATTGGGGATCCAAATTGGTGTTATACTGCTGATTGTAGGTTGTTTGCACTATATGATTCTTCAGTAATTCCAGCAAACCTTTCTTGTTATTGAGGTGCAAGTTCTGTCTAATACAGTGATTTACAGGATGTATTAATAGGAAATATATGTACGTCATATTAGCCGTTCTGTGTTGATTTTACATTGTTTAACTTTTTTTTGGGGGGGTGTATTAATAGGAGAAAAAAAAGAAAAAATATGTCATAATTGCCGTTCAGCGGTGAAGTTACATTGTACTACAGCCATTTATGGTGTGTATTAATAGTAAGATAAGTACGTCCTATTAGTCGTTCCGCAGTGAATTGTGATTGTTATTTTTTTTTTTTCTTTGGCGTGTATTAATAGGAGACAGAATAAATCTTAATTGCAGTTCTGTGGTGAAGTTAGGGTGGGTTCACACTAGCATTATGGTTTCCGTTGTGGCCTTCCGTTATAACGTGGTTATAATGGAACATAACGGAATGACGGATCTGTTCTTTTGCCCATAGACTTCTATTATGACGGAATGCAAAACAGAAGCCTTTAAAAGGCATTCCGTTTGCTTTCCGTCATAATACAAGTCTATGGGAAAGCATAATGGATGCGTCTGGTTCCCGTTATGCAAGACGGATCCGTTATGCTTTCCCATAGACTTCTATTATGACAGAAAGCAAACGGAATACCTTTTAAAGGCTTCCGTTTTGCATTCTGTCTGGGCATTCTGTTATTTTCCTTTATAACCATGTTATAACGGAAAGCAATAACGGAATCCCTAACGCTAGTGTGAACCCACCCTTACATTGTTCTACAGCCATTTACGGGGTGTATTGAAAAGAAATATGCATACGTCCTATTAGCTGTTCTGTGGTGAATTGTGACTGTTATATATATATAGATATATATATATATATATTTTAGGGTGTTTATTAATTGGAAAAAATATATGACTTCATTGCCGTTCTGCGGTGAAGTTACATTGTGTGGCGAAACCAACCGCGCCACTGGGTTTTGGAGGGGACAGATTGCCAGCCTCTTGCCCCAGGATTATGGGCCCTCTCATCAGCCCATGCTAAACTTAAACCCCATGGCGATTTGACTGTGTTTGTGGCATCTGAGCGCTGTTTGGATATATTGAGCGCTCAGATCCAAGCCATCTGGGGATATGTTAAATGTCTGTGTGTATTGTAAAGGGTGGGACATTGTATATTGAATAATGATGTCTGTCCTATTGTCCCCACGTGTGTATTGGCAATTTCCCTTTGTCCTGAGAGATAATTGAATGAGTCCTCGATTGTCTCCAGGACAGAAGACATTGTGTATTCTCCTGCCTGTGATGATTACATTAACCTGTGTAGGGTAATTGTATCACAGGCAGAGGGGAGGGATATGCTGGGGGTGTCTGTATGGTCCCATTGTGTGTGATTGGCTGCTGTATCCCGTGTCGCAGTCTTCCTTCTGGTCCCCTAGGGGAGTGTCCACCAGGTGGGAGACCTGGATAAATACCGGGCAGGTAGCCCTCAATAAAGAGAGAATTTCCTGTTTAACCATTAATACGGAGCCTCGTCTCGTACTTGGGGGGGAATTGCTACGTCATAACGTTCTCTTGCCTGTTCCAGGAAAGGAGGACTTTGTATGGTTCCAGTTCGGTGAATTCCAGCGGTTGTGGGTTGCTGTGCTCTTCGCCAGGGGAATAGCCTGAACGGTATTAACCCTCGCTATACTGGGTTATACCGTAACAACTGGTGGCAAGCAGCGGGATCGTTCCTACAGCCAGAAGGACAGCAACAGAAGGCACCGTGGATTTTACAATTTGAGGGCAAAGCGTGTCCCAGTGGAACCACTAGTGGAGTATGATGAGGGTGTCATGGATGACCGAGATGCAGTCCGCAAAGGCATCTGGTACCAGGTACTGGGTATTGTGGAGTATCTGCGGGACGAGAGGCTCCCCAAGGACGAGCAGCGACAGCAGAAGCGAGTAGCCCTGCGGATGCCCTTCCTAGGAGAGCAGCCCCTGGAAGAGTGGGTAGAAGACCTGAAGCACCTGGTAAGGCGGGAGATGTGGCTGGAAGATGCCTACCAGGCACTCTGGTGGTATGAAGCTCGGTACCTACCCTGGACAGCCGAGCATGACATGCCAGAGGGAGAGGAGTTTGATGGTCTTGGCTTGTTATGGGAGACTTTTTCAGAGCTGGAGTTTGGGAGCCCTACACAAGCCCGGTTCAGGGACCTCTTTGAGTGGCAGGAGAGCAGGTATGACTGGGACGACACTCACAAAATTGAGCAAGACCTGGTCCACCTGGTGACCCGGGAGATGGAGCTGGAACAGGACTACCAGCAGCTGTTCCACTCCAGTGAGAGGGCTCAGCGAGAGAGCAGAGTGTCAGACCCAGGTCCAGAGCCCTTCAGCTGGGAGGATATTGTGGAGGTCTACTGGGAAGAACCCCAGGTGGCCGGTGGAGATGGGACCGAGGTCTCTCCACCGGTCCTGCAGGGAATTGGGAGCCCAGTCTCCATTCCCCAGCGGCAGGCTGAGTTACAGGGGGCAGAGACAGTCGGTCCTGTCCCCCAGCGGCAGAGTCAAGTGCAGGGAATTGGGAGCCCAGGCTCCATTTCCCATCGGCAGAGTGTCCAGCAGGGAATAGAGAGCCCAGTCTCCTTTCCCCAGCAGCAGGACACTGTATTGGGAGCGGAGACAGACGGTCTCCCTCCCCAGAGGCTGGAAGTATGTATGGGAGAGGAGCTTGTTACCCCTCTCCCCAGCGGCAGGCTAAGTTACAGAGGGCAGAGACAGTCGGTCCTGTCCCCCAGCAGCAGAGTCAAGTGCAGGGAATTGGGAGCCCAGTCTCCATTCCCCATCGGCAGAGTGTCCAGCAGGAAATAGAGAGCCCAGTCTCCATTCCCCAGCGGCAGGCTAAGTTACAGGGGGCAGAGACAGTCGGTCCTGGCCCCCAGCAGCAGAGTGACTTACTGGGAGAGGAGAGCCTTGTCCTCCCTCCCCATCGGCAGAGAGTCCGGCAGGGAATAGAGAGCCCAGTCTCCTTTCCCCAGCAGCAGGACACTGTGTTGGGAGCGGAGACAGTCGGTCTCCCTCCCCAGCGGCTGGAAGTATGTCTGGGAGAGAAGCTTGTTACCCGCTCTCCCCAGCGGCAGCTTAACATACCAGGGGGAGACAGTAAGCCCCACAACAGTGGAGATGGGACCGAGAGCTCTCCACCGGCCCTACAGGGATGCTGGGTAGTCGGCCCAGATCCCCAGCGGCAGCCGGATTTTAAGGGAGTAGGGACAGTCGGTCCTGCTCCCCAGCGGCAGTATGTTTTGCAGGGAGAGAAGAGCATTGTCTCCATTCTTCATCGGCCGTGTGATTTACAGGGAATTGGGAGCCCAGTCTCCATCCCCCAGCGGCAGTTTAACGCACCAGGGGGAGACAGTAAGCCCCACAACAGTGCAGATGGGACCGTGGTCTCTGCACTCACAGCACAGGGGGTAGGGACAGTCGGTCCTGTCCCCCAGCAACAGGGCCATTTAGCCAAAGGGGAGACAGTCGGTCTCCCCCCACAGCAGCATGGTGGTCTATCTAAAGGGGAGACAGTCAGTCTCTCCCTACAACAGCAGAGCTGTGCATCTAAAGGGGAGACAGTCGGTCTCCCCCTACAACAACCAGGCTCCAACCAGGCTACTTCCGTGGTAGCGCTGGCACCAGGGCAGAGTACCGCTGGTCTCTGCCCACTCAGCAACCCACTCAGGTAGTCTACCAGTCCCCCACACAGCCGTAGTGAAGCACATGGACATGGACAGGTTTTTCCCTTGCTCAGGTGTAGTAACCATTTATTGTGGGTGGGCTGTACTGCTGTTTCTGTTTTGTGGGTGGGCTGCTGGACTAACAAGGGCACTGACCGACAGAAGGTCAGATACCCTGTTAGTCTGTTTGGAAAAGGGGAGATGTGTGGCGAAACCAACCGCGCCACTGGGTTTTGGAGGGGACAGATTGCCAGCCTCTTGCCCCAGGATTATGGGCCCTCTCATCAGCCCATGCTAAACTTAAACCCCATGGCGATTTGACTGTGTTTGTGGCATCTGAGCGCTGTTTGGATATATTGAGCGCTCAGATCCAAGCCATCTGGGGATATGTTAAATGTCTGTGTGTATTGTAAAGGGTGGGACATTGTATATTGAATAATGATGTCTGTCCTATTGTCCCCACGTGTGTATTGGCAATTTCCCTTTGTCCTGAGAGATAATTGAATGAGTCCTCGATTGTCTCCAGGACAGAAGACATTAGTGTATTCTCCTGCCTGTGATGATTACATTAACCTGTGTAGGGTAATTGTATCACAGGCAGAGGGGAGGGATATGCTGGGGGTGTCTGTATGGTCCCATTGTGTGTGATTGGCTGCTGTATCCCGTGTCACAGTCTTCCTTCTGGTCCCCTAGGGGAGTGTCCACCAGGTGGGAGACCTGGATAAATACCGGGCAGGTAGCCCTCAATAAAGAGAGAATTTCCTGTTTAACCATTAATACGGAGCCTCGTCTCGTACTTGGGGGGGAATTGCTACGTCAGAACGTTCTCTTGCCTGTTCCAGGAAAGGAGGATTTCGTATGGTTCCAGTTCGGTGAATTCCAGCGGTTGTGGGTTGCTGTGCTCTTCGCCAGGGGAATCGCCCGAACGGTATTAACCCTCGCTATACCGGGTTATACCGTAACACATTGTACCACAGCCATTTACATGGTGTATTAAAAGTCAAAAAATATGGATGATAGAACCCATCACAGCCATGCCTACTAATGGCATGGCTGTGATTGGCCAGTGCAGCATGTGACCAAGCCACTATATAAGCTGGAGTCACCTAGCACCACAGATCATGTCAGCTCTTAATAGTGTAGGGATAGGATGCTGCTGCTGTGAGGGAGAGATTAGGATAATAATAATCTGATATCAGAGTTTAGTGTAAGGTCTGCGATCTACAGCAATTTTTTTTTTTTTTTTGTGGGTGCAATGCAACATTTTTGTACCCTGCCCTGAGGCCAGTGACACAGAAAAATAAGTTTTAATCAGTCTGTTAGTTAGGTGGGCGTCGGCGGCCATTTTGTGCAAGTGCAGTGCACTTGCACCTGCATATGCACCAGGGACAATAATTTAATCCTGTTCTTGTAGTTCAGTGGGCGACATTTACCCATTTATTAAGTGCACATGCATTGCATATGTGCCAGGGGAAGGAAAAATAATATAGGTAATCCGTCTGCGAGTTCAGGGACCCAGGGGGTGACATATTCACTTTTTTATCTGTAAAGTACCCCTCTGCTGCATATGTGACAGTGTAATCAAATCAGTAAAACCATCTGTTAGATTCTGGGGGGACAAATTATTTATTTTTTCCAAAAAATACGTTTGTGGCCTGCACTGCATTTCTGAGAGTGAAATATAACCAGTAAATACAACTGGAACATTGTGGGTGAAGAAAAAAAATAATTTTTTTTTGCCATGCAGTGCACCTACAACTGCATATGTGCCAGGGACAATAATTTAATCCTGTTTTTTAGATCAGTGGGCAAGATATACCCGTTTTTTAAGTGCACCTGCATTGCATATGTGCCAGGGGAAGGGAAAATAATATAGGTAATCTGTCTGTGAGTTCAGGGACCCAGGGGATGACATATTCACATTTCTTTTTCTGTAAAGTACCCCTGTGCTGCATTAGTCCAGGACGGGGACAGGAAGGGCCTGAGAAGTGAAGATTGTGAGTGATGGTGTCTGCGGAAACCAATCCAGTGACATCTGAGCTACGTGGGGTCCCAGGGTGATGGAAATCACTGGAGAGAGGGGCTGTTAGCTATTTTTCATACAAATCTAGCACTTTGAAGAGAGTATTGATTTC